>OX381683.1:6892500-7517500 GCA_947462355.1 Caradrina kadenii | reverse complement strand
CAACATAATTATTTTGTTTTATCACTCTCATCATCTGCTTAGCCTTTTCCCAAATATGTTGGGGTCAGCTTTTGTCACTCTATCTGTTAAAGTCTATTAAAATATTACACATAGCAGTATTTTCAATTATTTACCTCAACAAACAAATTTCGACAAAAAAATTGTTTGCTAGTACATTTTTATCTTTTAAACGTTACATCACTTAAATGATTCCAGCGCTTAAGGGGCTATCCGAGCACAGGACACCGTAAAACACGTATTTTTTGTCGCATAGTCTGGCGTATTGGTAGATATTACAAGCCTGAAAAAAATTAAGTGTATTTTCAAGAGTTCAAAGAAAAGACTTACCTATAAAAAATTAATCAAAGGATAATAGTATTGTGGTAAAAAAATCGTTAAGGAGATCATACAAATTTTTTTTCGTCGCATAGATCTATAATTAAACTAAACTATATCATTTTATGTAATGACATTATAGTGAACTTCATGAACTAAAGACATACCTATAAATTATTCAACTAAGCTGTGTATTTTTTTCACAAGTCAAAGAAAACTTCGAAATTACTGTTCTTTTTGTGTTTGTTCGATTCAACTAACATCAAACGTATCGCTACTTTGCACCTTATTTGTTGTCGCGATGCGTTATTGTCAATTACCTGAACCTTTGCTTACGATAGGGCCTTAAGGCAGTTTATCATAATGTTTGCCGAGTTATGTAAAAGAGCGTCATTCTGACTACTTATCACATACAAACTATATATGTAGCTGTCTTTTAATTCATTTATTAACGTGTTATGTTAGTACTATATAACTAATAATAGTGCCTTGTAATGCAGGCCACACGAGGACTTGCACAAGTACTTGCTTGTGTGTAGTATCACAAGCATCTGAGCCATTTGTGGGCACAACGGCGTCACGCTAACTTGTACAAGTCTAAACTTGTGCAATTATATTGTGACGTGTGTGGCTACCATATAAAAGGGATATTTTTGGTAAAATCATGTTGTTATTAAAATGATTATTCAATATCACATTACATACATACATCACGCCTATATTCCTCGAAGGGTTAGGCAGAGGTGTATCAAGGTGCACCCACAGTTCGCTGGTATATTTAGGTCCCATGTAGGGTTGCTAGATCCTAAATCCAGACAGAGAAGAAAAATGGGTAATGAGCCGAATTTTATGTCTGAATTCTAAAATGAAAATATTATTGTGTTTAGTTTTTTCAATAACCATTGCCATTGCCATTAACCGGGCACAAATTCTAACTCCTAACTACTACTGAGAATTTTATAGAAAAACCCATTAACACTTGGCTCGACCTGGGAATCGAACCTAAGACCTCTAGCGTAGCAGTCGCGCTTAGGACCACTAGCCTACCGAGGCAGTTATATATCACATTATTAGTTACAAAACTAATGTTATTATGGGAAGTCAACATTAAACGATGTTTATTATTCATAAAAGTCGCGAAGCATCTCGCTCGTAGCTATCGAGTAGAAAAGTTGCTTCCGTTTAGTTTGTTCTCAGCGCCGACCGAATGGAAAATTGCATTGTTTATATAAAGGTTAGTAGAAAATACGTGAATCTATTCTATTTGTTGTACTTCCTACCAAGAAACCGTTTTGTGTTTACGTTACTGGAACATTTTTCGTATTGACTCCACGTTGGTATAATGTCGTACGTATTGTAGTAGAACTCTTTGTGGGAGAGCTCCTCCGGAGAAGTACTACCACCATACCCATTTCCGCCTCTCTCCACAGCATTGCTGTGTTCCCATTTGACGGGTTTGGGTGCCGTTGAAATTACAGGCACATGAGACATTCCAACCTTGTCTCTGGTATGGCAACGCATTTGCAAGGCCTCTGGTATTGCAGGTGTCTATAAGCAGAGGTGACCACTTAACGTCAGATGGGCCGTCGGTTGGTTTGTCAACCAACGAGGTTTAAAAAAAAATATTATAGCGGTATATTATAGATGGCTCGGTCATGTTGAGAGGATGAGTGAAAGGCGATTAACAAAAGGGATTTATATGGCAGATGTGAGTGGCAGCGCCGGGAGAGGATGCCCTAGAAAAACTTACCCTGACCTTATTGGTGAGGTTCTTCAGAAAGGTCGGGTGCGCTGTACTCATAACCGGCGTGCTTGTATGAATAGATGTATGAACGTGGACGAGGCGAAAGAAGTATGTCAGGATCGCAGCAGGTGGCGTTCTGTAGTTTCTGCTTACCCCCATGGAAAAAAGGCGTGAGTTTATGTATTACAGCGAAATACCACGAAATCTCGAAAACCGAATCTTGATCTATCGAAGCTACAATTAAGCAGGTAGATAGTTTACAGGTAAAAGACGTCAGTTAATAACGAAGTCAGATTACTATTCTTATACTAAGTTATATAATAAAGCTGACGAGCTTTTTTTGTTTGTGTTTGCTTAAAGTTTAGAGACAAACGAGTTTGTTTATCTCTGAAACTGAGAGTCGGATTGGAAAAAAATCTTTTTGTATATGATAGCCCGACTCATGAATAATAGTGTAGGCTATGTAACATCACGCTACGACCATTAGAGAAACGATGGACATGAGACTTATTGATTTGGGGTTTGGTATAACTAAGCTGAATTTGTAAGTGATAAAACATATTGCAAGTCCTAGTGGCTCGATTTTGCATGACACTATTCAAAAAGGAATACAATATTTAAGATCCAGCAAGCTAATTCGTTTGCAGATCTCGTGCTTAGTACTCATACATGTTTAAGGTAAAGCGGCGTATTCTGTGCTATTTACCTTACAGTATGTTTAATGACTACTTACTTGACTTATTTAGATTTGACATTTGGTACAATTAAGCTTAACTTGCAGCGTAGTCGGGTGCGCAGTACTCGTAACCGACGTGCTTCTATGACCAGATGTATGAACCTGGACGAGGACGGCGAAAGAAATATATAAGGAGTGGCGTTTTGTGGTTTCTACCTACACCCCTGGGAAAAGCATAAGTTTATACATGTATGTATCTATGTACTAAAGCTAGAACTATATAAGACCCACATGGGTCACGTACTCCGATTTGAACGCCAACCTATGTTCCATTTTTGATATTTTTCTGATATCCTCATTTCCTTGGATTTCCGGATATTTACAGTACAAACATACTTATGTAATTTTCGTATTGTACCAAATGGAAAACGTTATCACGGCAACGGTAACGTTTCCTGTGATCTCCTGTAAGCCGAGATTAGGTCGGATTGAGTCGAACCGTGCCACCGAACCGGTTATATTGAAGACGTATGTAGAACGTCTAAATACACTCTTAATACCTATTAACTTGTCAAGTCCATTAATAAGAATATTCTTGAAATTTTTCATAAAATAATAAAAGACAGGTGTTCTAATCAAAGTGATACACATACTATCACGCCCATATTCCCCGAAAGGTTAGGCAGAGATGTACCAATATAAACCCACAGTTCGCCGGTATGTTTAGGTCCCATGTAAACGGGGCGACCCTATTGCCATTGACCGGGTACAAATCCCAACTCCGAGTTGCTACTGAGAATTTCAAAAAAAAAACCCAATGCACTTTTTGCTCGTCCTGGGAATCGAACCCAAGACCTCTAGCGTAGCAGTCGCGCTTAGGACTACTAGACTAAAGAGGCAGTCATAAAAATCAAAGTGATTATTTTGGTTTTTCTTGCATCGTTTCTAAAAGCACTTGTTTTTTTTTATATTATCATGACTAGTGCGGTTGCCGGTGAGAGCGTTAAATACAAAATCAACAAGAATAATGCTCGCCACTGTGAAAATTAGCAGGTAAGGCATACTAAAATATTCCTGCACTATAATACAGAGTGGCGTGCAATTTGAACGGAATAATCTCCACATTTAGAATTAGAGGTTCGCTTTAAGTCGTCGTAAATATAGCGCAACATAGTTATTTTGAAAAGGCTTGCACGTCGTGCCCGCGGCGGTTCGCTTGGCGGAATATAATAATAGTCGTCGGGCCACCGCGGAATATCATCTCGGTACATTGTGAGAGGCAGGATGCTCATTAGATGAACCCCCCGGGCCGCCGCCCGCACCGCGCCCCGCTTAGTGCCTACCTTCAGACACATTGCTTGCATGCTGCCACTGCACTTCGTATTCTAATTAGTTTTACTTTTTACCCTCTCTCTAACATTAACTGCTTGCCAAAAGCTACAAATTGGTGCCTCCGTGCCCTACTTTTTCCGTCCACTGCACCAATAATATAAATTTCAGGATCCTTCGCAACGACGTTCTGATAAGACCGAAACGAGCAACTGAAACGGAAAGTGTTCATTCTGAAGTTATATCTTACGATAAAGTTTTAGTTAGAACCTATTATAGGATATACGGCTCACGGATCTAATAGGCTTTAACCTCTTTATGTTATCGCCTAAGTTAAGTGCGGTGTTAACATTATAATTATAACGACTACTGTAACTCAGCACTGGAATAATGTCTCAGTAAGTTTGCGAAGCCAATGTAATATTTTAATCTTATCATTCGAGTCAAGTTTCATGTCTCGCGAGGAAAGTTTGATCCGCGGTTCAAGTTTCGAGACGAACGACGAGCTTACAACTGTGACTGTGGGGCTCTCTCAGATCTCTGTACTTTAATAGGGCCAACACCGTTATTGATGTCTGTCCCATACGTCATCTGCAAGCCTTTTGGATACTACACGACATTTAGGAAACACAAAAGAATACTTAGTTCCAAGTATTGAATTTATATTATCAGTAATTCTAAATGCAGTAAAATTATACCAAGTACATAAAGTATTAAACTTATTTTCGTGTTTTGTAAGTACAGCAAAATTGTTTATCTACTCGAAGAGTGGCGTTGTTTTCAGAAACAATCTCTTTCGCACAAGCTCGGCGGTGACTAAGCATTTTCAAAGTTAAGAAGCCTTGTTTGGCCGCTTCCGATATTTGTTAAGCCCGTGTCGGTTTTACAAGATGCCAGCTTGAGATAATTAATGTGTAGCCTCGTAAAACCCTTCTTAGTAATTTAACAACTTCTAATTGAATAAAACTTAACAACCTTTGTCCTGGTACATAATATTTTAATTATATACTGTGAACTAACAGCTGACACTTTTACATTGTAAACGTGAAACTGGTTTTTTCACCAGTCTTGGTAAGTAATTTGGTGATTGCACTTTATTGTTATTATCTTAGAGGTTGGTTTTGTTTAGCATGTTCTTTTAAATATGTCTATTCAGTTGACGGTTTCGAAACTATTGTGGAAAGAGCCTGAACCTGCATTATTATAATGTTCAATGTTTGGCAATAAATCTAGTGATAGAAATAAAATAGATGGACAAATATAGTAGGTATCTAATAGGAGTAAATAACACAAATATCGCGAACTACGGTCGAGCAGCGTTAGTCACCGATTTTTATTTCAAATCAGTTTAAAACAACTTGTTTGAACTGTGTTCAAAATGTATCGGCATTTCGAATCCCTGCTGCATTTCGGGAGTTTCAAATAGAGTGACATCAATTCTTGCCTACGGCTGCAATAAATCGCGACCAAATCTTTGTCAAATGGTTTTTTTTTACTTAACTTTTCCGTCTCATGAGTCTTCATGTGTGGTTTGTGGATTCGTCTCCCTCTTTTTATCCTTCTAAATACTGTTGAGTTGCGTCTTCTATTCGTGGTGGCTATAAAACATATACAGTTTCTACATTATATATGTTTCTAACAAATATGTACATACTGTACCACGAGGGAGGCAATGCCGTATTTTAAAGAACGTTCGCATTGTAATCTCAGAATTAATCTATCTTTCTGAAGGATAGAAATCTAGTCGAAATCTCATCTTGTATTATCAGTTATTGTCAAAATCTTTCAAAAATATAAGTAAAATAGACAGATTTTTGACAGATTAAGTTTAAATCATCATACCATCACGCCTGTTACACGAAGGGTTAGGCAGAGGTGTAATAATGTCCACCCACAGTTCGCCGGTATGTTTAGGTCTCATGTAATATGGGGCGAGCCTATTGCCATTAACCGGGCACAAATCCTAACTCCGAGCTCCTACTAAGAATTTTATAGAAAAACCCAATAACACTTTTTGCTCGACCTGGGAATCGAACCCAATACCACTAGCGTAGCAGTCGCGCTTAGAACCACTAGGCTACCGAGGCAGCTAAAGAAAATGCGAACGTTTTGAAATATTAGGTACTAAAGTTGTTTCTCAGGTCTCTTTCTTAATACAACTGATTTTAGAAAAAAAGCAGTAGCTAGAAGTTTCAATCATAAACATGCATGATTTCAGTTAACAATTTCAATTTCAACAATTTAGCTAAATCTCCTTTCACGTGGTACAGTCTGAACAGAGAGAAGAGATTGACATTGTTAAGAGGTTTAGTAACGGATGCGCTTGCTCGCTTACGCCATCAAGATGACATAATAAATGGAGGAGGGCGGCACAATTAATTGCTTCTAAGGAATGCGCCCAGCTGCAGCAGTGATAACATACATATAAGATGAATAGTTTGCACCCAACTCAGTACCGATTATAATAATATTATTTTAGTGTTTATTTTCCAGTGGCTTCGGCTTCTAAACATAATATCCTCAGTTCAAGGTTGAACTTGGAAAGCGCGCCTTTCATTAAAGTGGAAATTTCCAGAACCTCATTGATTTTACCTAAATGGATATTCGGGACGCCCTTTACCATTATCAGAACATTGTAATGAGCGTTCAATATTGCTCCGTCGCACTACTACAGTCTCCGTAATCTTGAAACGCCACTTTACTTAGAGTCATTCGAGGTAACGAGACCATAACTCCGTCTTGTCTGGATACAGACTAATCCGTAGAGCTCACGAAACTCCGCAGATCCAGATAGAGAATAGAAATACGATTAGTGAGGTTTGTTTAGTTTGATTGGAGGCAACTAAGCCTGCATTACTTGGAGATAGCACGATTTCTTCGCGTCCGTGGTTGATAACTCCAATTCTGTGTAACAGCGGGATCAGCGACAGTTAATCTGTAAGCCGAGGTTCACACGATACACATCTAAGTCAGATGTTGTCTATCTAGCTTAGGACGGGTGGGAGTAGGTTAATGACTCGGAAATCATTCGGGTTAAGTTCCTTCGGGTACGGATTGGAAGATAAGGGACCAACAGATTTGTTGGTGTCGTGTCTCCATCAGGATTCAGTGAAAGATTTGGGACATACACATTCACTTTGACAACTATTTCTTTTTCTTAATTGAATGGAATTAACTATAGATTTTCCCTTTAATCCGGCGAGTAAAGCGTTATTGAAACGGTTGGCGGGCTTAGATATTGGATTGTTTGATTAACAACATTGTGGTCGGACAAATAGGTTTTGGTGGGGAACCGATATTATGGTGGCAGTAGTTTACAATTCGTTTGATTCTGTGGTATTCGATTTGTCAATAACAGAGCTAAGCTTTGAAGGTGACGATAATTGATAACAATAACAATAGGCCTCTCTACTGAATTATAATAAGCTATAGAGTCACAAAGCGAAAATAACGTTTGATAAATTATAAACGTTAGTTTAGCTGTGTCTTACAATTTTTGTATGTTTGATATGTAATGCCATACCTATTTAAGATTTCTACGTGTCATTGAATAATTATGATAATTTGTTTATTACATACTCGTACATTCAGTTCAGTATTCTGACTTGATGCCCCGACACCTAAAATAGGGTAGGGATTCCGTGCGTTCGGAGTCAAGACATTGTGAAAAAATGTAAAGACTAGAGTCAGCAAAGACCGAGGTGTTTTCGTTAGTAATTCAACATTTATAGATTTTAAAATTGCGTAATTGCGTGCAAGATAATCAATGCCGAAGTAAATTGTATCTTGCACACCGTTTTCAACTATATTTGTTTTGTATTAATGTGAACTTTCAATTAATAATGATTAATAATGATTGAATAGATGGTTCGGTCATTTTGAGAGGATGAGTGAAAGGCGACTAACGAAAGGGATTTATATGGCAGATGTGAGTGGCAACGCCGGGAGAGGACGCCCTAGAAAGACCTACCCTGACCTTATTGGTGGGGTTCTTCAGAAAGGTCGTGTGCGCAGTACTCGTAACCGGCGTGCTTGTATGAACAGATGTATGAACGTGGTCGAGGCGAAAGAAGTATGTAAGGATCGTAGCAGGTGGCGTTCTGTGGTTTCTGCCTACCCCCATGGGAAAAAGGTGTGAGTTTATGTATGTATGTTTCAATTAATAAATAAAAATTGTTTAAGTAAGTGTATTGCGCTAAGCCTTTTATATAAATTTGCAATTTTTAGGACACAGTTGGCGCACTGGCTGAGCGATGGGCTACTGCGCTGCGTGTCGTGGGTTCGATTCTCAATCGGGAAAAATATTTGCCTACTTGTAGTTTTTTCGGGTGTGTATATGAGTTTGTATATGTTACTTAGTTACATTCTTACTGTAGGGCGTATTGTTTATTTAAAAATAGAAATAATAAACAAATGCCAGCAGAATAATCACTCATTATTACGCTACTTCATGACAGAAACTATGATACTTCTAATGAACTCTTACATAATTGGAGTAGGAGGCCTATTTATTATTTATTTTCTATAAAAACATGTTTTTATCCAATAAAACTAACTAAACAACATTCTAATACCCGATACTACCCACTCCTTCTGTCTAAAATCACAAGTGCATACACAGACCGCCGTGTAACTAAGTGAGGCCAGATTTCCGGTTCATTTATCTGGTGTCTCATCATAGTTCCGTTGCAGCCGGATGCAGGCGGTCAACGGTTAATTGATTCCCAGCAGTTAACCGGGTAAAGCACCGCCTTTTACCCATCAAACACGATTATGTTTGTAAAGTTCAATGCAAATTATTTAAACTGGTTATGTACCAGTAAATTGGTTTGATCGGAAAGCAAATTGCTAGAGGATGTTGGTGATTTGAAATTGGAACTTTTCACATAGACTTTATAGTAGCTTTTAACTTAATAACGTGTGTTTTTACTTTAATTTCAAAGGGCAAGTTATGTTATGTTACCTATATTGAAAGATTTCGTGGGGTATCCAACCTAAAGATTTTAGACTTTTGATAAATACAATCTTATTCTCTTCTCTCATTGTTTTATATAGCAATTTACTTTCATTATTTCATTATTTTCATATACAGAAGCAAGAAAAATATTCCAAAAAAAATATTGAAAAGTGTGTCCGTGGAGTTTCTTAATAGTTAACAACAAATCACATTGGCTATCCTACCTGTGTAAGTCCCGTCAAAATCGGCGCAGCCGTTAAAGAGATTAACCAAAACTAACAGATAGCCAGACAACATTTTTCAAAATTGTTCTTTTCTTTGTAAATACGTTTAAACGTATTTACAGAGAAAAAAACCATATTGAAAAATGTTATCTGTGTATCTTTAAAAATTCATTTTTATTTTGTGAAAAGCTGTATGTTTTGACAATATATAAAAACAGACACTTCAATTTTATTTATTTGTATAGAGTACAGATTCACTAGTGACTTGATACATGCAAACTAAATAAACTCAAACATTCTACACACAACTGTGACAGACGTACCTAGTGTTTACATACACAAACGTTTACTTAACCGAGTCAATCCCAGTTAATAAGACTGGATCGTCTGCCCAAATAGAAATAGAATGGTTACAACGAAACCATTTTCTTTGATTTGTAATATTAGTAGCACAATTTGTAATACGCGGAGGTATCGTATAAATTATGAGCGATTAGGGAAATAAGTGTTTTAGTCCTAACAAGACGTATTAATCGGAGTAGCGTATTTAAAGTGTTTTATTGTTGGTATTACTAGGTTCTGCCTGCGACTTCGTTCACGTCAATTGTAATCCCACGGGAACTGTATATTTTTTCAGGATAAAAAGGTTCCAATGTCCTATTCCACAATACAATCTATCTCATTGCCAAACAGGCAGAGGTAGTTTTGCATTTATTAGTGTAGTGTATTTATTGTATTGTTACCTGTCTGTCACAAATCAAATAATTTAATTAATATTGAACTAATTAATTTCTCATCAACTCAAAAGTTCAAAAACGTCAACAACTGCGTTATTACGTAGCGAAGCCTATAATAAGGTGTTATCAAATGTCTTGACAGAAGCCCTCGACCGAGTCGCGTCTCTGATAATTGACGCCCGGGAAATTACATGTCGGGCCGCAGACAGTTGTTGATGACGTCACAGCACTTGATTATAAACGATTTATTTCATAAATGACGCCACGCGATACTGTCGCGAGTGCGCGTAATGTGGTTGGTTCATAAAAGTTGTGTGCGTAAGGCTTTATGTTGTACTCATTAATATGTGGACGTAAAAGTTGTTTAATTTTAATATTAAGTTTGTGAATGTTTGTCTTTACGGTGCTTTTATTTGCAAAGTGAGACTTTTCTTTTGGGCTTGTTCATTAATCACGGTAATACTTCGTGAGGTTTTAGACTAACCCCCCAAGTAACTAATCCCCCTACCCAAAATCACGTGTATTTCTTTTTTTGCTGCAAAATATCTTAATTTTTTGATGATACGTTCTTTAAATACATTAACTTAATACCGTGCCTTATAACCGTTCTAACTTAATACTGTATTATTTTTTTATTAAATAATAATTATTACACACCACGTGTGTAATAATTATTATTTATTAATTATCACGAAATATCACAAGGTGGCCCTGTGATATTTCATGATTTTTTCTGACGCCCCACTCTCCCTTTCGTGCTATACGTGATTAATTAACGTTTTTATTAAAACTATTAAATTACCAAACGCAATCATTCCATAAGTAGCATTGAGATCGATGTACTTACCTATCTTCGTAGGTACCTTTTCAACACAGACCTTCCTACGTCCGATTGTATTTCCTGAAAGCCTTTTAGTACTTACCATAATTTATTTTTAAAGTGTTATGGTCGCGTGTTACGTGACCATCTATTTTCTATCCTACTTCCTATCCTCCTACTATTATAAAGGCGAAACTTTGTGAGGATGGATGGATGGATGTTTCTTACTCTTTCACGTTTAACGGCTACTCGGCTGAACGAAATTAGCTGAAAAGCAAATATTGACAATAATCTAGCTTAACACATATTTTTGGTCACATTTTTGTGTTTCCGTGAAATGGGATGGTAATTTGACTTCTGAAGACTACGCAGGTAAAGTCGTGCGTAGAAGCTAGTATTTTTTAACGAGATTCTATTTTATTAATCTCATTCAAGCGTTTTTGTCGTAAATCATTTAAAGAGAAGTCTTAATTACTTATTTTCCATTAGTGCTTTTTTTTTTTTGTGGGGTGGGAAATTATCAAATAACTTCTCCCGCCCTGGGCGGGGCGGGAGGAAGTGTCAGACTTTTACTGACTAAAACCCACCCATGTTCCTTCTTGTGCCCTTTGCGTTCCAGGGGCGCGGTATCTCTTGCGAACAACCCGCAGCCCCGGCAAAGGGTATGCCTGAGGTGAACCAATGTACATTCACAGTTCGCCGGTATGTTTTTGGTCCCATGTAATAGGGGGCAAGCCTGTTACCATTATCTGGGCATATCATATCCTAACTCCGACCAACCCAATAACATTTGTTCGACCTGAGAATCGAACCCAAGACTTCTTGCGAAGCAGTCGCGCTTAGGACCACTAGGCTAACGAGGCAGTGATTGCAATCCATTTATGGCAAAAGTGACTTAATTCACATATAACCATCACGAACCCAACACACCATTCCCTCAACGCACTTCAATTTAATAGTTAATTAATAAAAACGATAAAAAATAATGACAACTATCGGTGCCGGTTATACCTACTTATCATAAAACAGCCGGGTCGCATGGCACACCCGGTTAAGTGGCCGGGTAATTAATGTCCCGCCAAACGACTGGCCCCGGAATATCCGGATGCACCCGGCCCGGGTATGGTAAAATTCCCGAATATCATGCTTGTGCAATAACACTGAATGTTCTTGTCGTCGCGCCATGTTTTTAACAAAATTGTATCAAGAATAAATACTGTTGTTGTATCTAACTTTTTTGTTTTTGGGATGGGAAATCATCAAATTACTTCCCCTGGACGAGGCGGGAGGGAGTGTCAGACTTTTACTGACTAAAACCCATCCATGTTCCTTCTTGTGCCCTTTGCGACCGGGAGCGCGGTATCCCTTACGAACAACCCGCAGCCCCGGCAGGCATCGGCCCTGAGTGGCCCCTTCTAAAATTGCTGACATCTCTTTGAGGCGCACATGGAACACGAACGCGCTGTCGACACGGCCTGGTGTTGTGCAGCGTACGGACGGTGAGCTACCCATTGCTCATCGTCCACAGTCCCGCGGTATCTAACCTTTAAGGCTGTATTGTTGTGGTTAAACGAATTAATTTCCCCAATTACAATGTTATTGGATATTTAACGCAGATTTTTTTTTTATAGCACAAGTTTTAAATTTTATTGCATTGTACCTACTGTTATTCCTGGATAGGAACGTAAATAACGTATTAAGAATATTACTTTGTCGTAATTAATTTACATATATACCATCACGCCTGTATTCCCCGAAGGGTAAGGCAGAGGTGTAGCAATGTTCACTCACAGTTCGCCGGTATGTTTATATTCCATGTAATAGGGGGCGAGCTTATTGCCATTAACCAGGCACGAATCCCAACTGAGAATCTGACCTGGGAATGGAACGCAAGACCTCTAGCGTAGCAGTTGTGTTTAGGACCACTAGGCTAACGGAGCAGTAATTAATTTAATTAATGGGAGATTGTGGGTTGGTTCGTTCTGATAAAACTAAGGTCAATAATTATAGTTTCAATGACTAATTTCTAAAAAAAAATAAAAAGGACATCATTTCCTTGTTCCTAATTCAATATGACGTAATAAATTATTTCCGAAGATGTTCAATTTAAATGTGGGCGAAACTAGTACATAAAATAATAAAAATATTGGATATACGGGTAGTATTGTGATAAAACTTTTACCATTCGATATTTTAATTAAAGGCATCTTCCATGATAGACCAGTATAGTCTATCTAATTTCAAGGATATCTTCATGGGACTATTATTTTACAAGATGAATAGATGCATAATAATTCGAAATGGAGTGGAGCTTTCATAATAAACAGATGCAACTGAAAGTCTGTTTTTGCATAAATTCTATTCCTTTATGTACGCTTAGGCAAAATTGGACTTCTAAAATACAAACAGAAAATTCACATTCTGATTCTCAACCTTTTATGGCTATGAACCAACCGTTCAAACATAAATGTGTAAAATAAAAGTTCAGCTCTAAAGACACAGTTTCAGTTGGTACAATATTATAACGCCATGTTAGTTGTTATAGTTACATACCAACTACAAATGTTGCATGTACCGTGTGCAGTGTCGGACACGGAAACGGAACAGCGAAATTCAATAGCGCGCGTGAGTAATAAAACGTGGCCTGTTGACAACAGTCCGTTGCACCATAGTTGAGACTTCATTTCAGTTGGTAAATTTGTCGAGCGTCCGTCCGAATTCCGAGCTTATTGCGTCCACGGCTTGTTTGTTTGGACGGTCAAAGCTTTGTAAGCTACAAGGTGCACCCACAATCAAATAAATGTCGCAAAATAATGACGTTTCACTGCCGCTCTGTAACCCACAGTAGTTGATGCAACAGATGTAATATTGCTGGCGGCTAATGAATGACGTCATCCGTACTTTGTAGCTCTTTTAAAGTCCGTTCGGCCGAATATGAAATTCTCATGAGCAAAGAGTCGGAAACAAAATAAACTGAGCAAGTGTGAGTAGCTTTAATGTTCTGCATTTTAGCTTTTTACAGTTCGCTTGATATGATTCAGAATGGAGCAAAGCCACGTTTAATTAAAATTTAAATGAGGGCCTTTTATAGGTAGTTATGAAATATTTACTTCGCAGCAACAATCTTACAACAGTAGAGTGTTATTTACATGTTCTGCGAAGCGTTTACAACTGGTAATAAACTTATAATTAGGAACTTTGTAATTAACGTCTGTTTTACAAAATTATTTCATGTTTCTTGATTATTCTCCTATTGAAGATTTTTGCAAAAGCAATTTATTGATTGCAACATTTTCTCGGTACTTTAATTATAATTCGCTCCTATCTTCCACAGTACCTACGTAATAATTAAAATTCGCGAAATGACTGCGTACATATTAAGACTGTATTGTATGGTTTTAGTTGCTTTTCATGTAAATAAAATATATTCTAAAAAGCTTTCCAAATAACTTTATCATACAACTTTAATTTTAAAATTCTTTGCTAGAAGAACCAATGTTTATTTTCTAAAAAAGGAAATTGTTTAACCTAGGGGTCTTAGTATTCAAATACACAAACAGACATGACGTATGTACATCTAGTAGTTTCGATTTTATGTATAAACTTATACAGGGTTATTTGTAAAACAATGACAACCTTGCAGGACTGTATTACTATCATCATAAACAACAACTTTTGTTCTATAAATTTTTACAGAATCAAGCAACGCAAGCGCATTGAAGTGAATGACCGACTGAAGGATTTCCGTAAAATTGTAAATAGGTGAATTACAAACATCCCCCTCCGCCCTAACTCCGCTCCCCTCGCTATTTTACTATCGCTTTCGTTTGCTTTGCATAGACTTCGTAACATTTAGAGCGTTCAATTTAAATGTTTTTATTTTTTATGAAAATCTGATGAACTAAAATATGAAAATGTTTTAAATGTCATAGAACAAAAGTTGTTGATTACGATGTTAGTAACATAGTCCTGAGAGGTTGTCTATGTTTTATAAATAACCCTGTATAATAGTGTTTATGGTTTTTGTTATGTATTTCCTAAAATTTTACGGGTGGAAGGATTTTTTTTTTAGTAATGGGAAATCATCAAATGACTTCCACCACCCTCAATGTCAGACTTTTACTGGCTAAAACCCTTCCGGGAGCGCGGTATCTCTTACGAACAACCCGCAGCCCCAGCAGGAATCGGCCCTGAGTGGCCCCTTCAAAAAATTGCTGACATCTCTTTGTAGCGCGCGTGGAACACGAACGCGCCGTTGACACGGCCTGTCGTTATGCAACGTACCGACGGTGACCTACCCATTGCTCACCGTCCACAGGCCCGCGTCTACGGTGGCCGGGAGTTGTCTCGCGGCTCCCGACGCCCGGAGCGTCTACCGCGGCGGGAGGAAGGAATACTGTAACGAAAACTTTTAACCATAGATTCAGTACATGATTTTAAGCCACCTATGGAGTTTTTGTCGGTTATTTTAATCTTCTGAGTGCCACAGTCATGTATAGATGACAAACCATAATGTGCCCAGCACACCATCGCTACGGTTACGATCCCATGACAGACTTTTATACGTCAATAAAACTCATAAAACAACATCAATGTATGTCCGAACTCACTACTATTTTGTAGGTATTAAAGGATGAATTCGTAGTTCGGCGCTGAGGGCACCGCTTTTGCTTTTTTGACGCGGCGGTTAGTAAGTTAGCTGTTCCATACATTTTGCCCGTGTAGGTTCACTTTTGTATGTAACAGCAGTTTATTTAATAACTGACGAAGAATGTTACTGCTGGAATGTCGAGTATCATGTACCTACTGATTTCGTGGTAAAAGTTTTCATTACAATGTTCTTTCCACCCGTTACAGGTGATGAAAAATGAAAACATATAAACTATTAATATACAAATCATGCTTGTCTGTATATCCCAATAATCCTCTTATCCTACTCCTACTATAATATTATAAATACAACAGTTTGTGAGTATAGATGGATGGATGTCTGTTACTCTTTCACGCTTAAACGGCTGAACGAATATGGATTAAATTCGGCACTGAGATAGATTGTAGTGTGGCATAATACAAAGGATAATTTTTATTCCGGAAAAAAAAATTACGGTTCCCGAGGGATACCATATCAACTTTGACGCGGCCGAAGTCGCGGGCAGGAGCTAGTGGTAAATAAAAGTTGATGTGTATCGCTAAATACACAACAACTTTTTTCACCAAACTGTCATTAAAACAAGAGACCATAACTAATATTTATCCACATTACCGACCGATCGGCACTAGTCCGCAGTCGCGGCACTTGGCACAAGTTAAATGTAGTGTAAACAGAGGTAGTTATCGCTACCGCGCGCCACTAAATCTTGCACTACCGCCGGGTATGCCCGCGCCCGTTTGTCATGTCACCTACCGTCGCTCATGCTATACTGTGTACGTCGTGCGTGATTATGATGACCATTTATCAATTATTATTATGAAATGTGGACCTTTTTGAGTCTTTCATCCTTCAATGTATGGTTCTTCAGAAGTAACTTTGGTTTTAAAACGTAGTTGGTTAATGAGGGCGCGGACTATTCGTATTCAATTATTTATTTATTTTAATAACTGACTATCCCGTTGGTTTAGTGGTCTTAAGCGCGACTGTTGAGCGAAATTCTTTTCAAAAATATGGTAAACTAGCGGTTTTTTTTGACAGATTGAGACTAAGAAAAGAATCGTTGTTTTTAACTTACGGGAATAGCCTCTCTGATTTGGGGTTTTTTTTCTTTTTTCAAACAAAACCTGTGGTCTCTTTTGTTTTTATTTATAAAACATATCACAATAATCCCACGTCAGCCGCAGCAAAGAGAATTTCAAAAGGTGGTGTTTCGTAGATGCACCAACCTTCAGTGCCTATGCGGCGTCTCTCCGCAAACCATGGCTCACCTACCCTTTCAGCATGTGACGCGTTCTCTGTCAACTGCACACGTGAGGGTCTAACGACTGCGTCGGCGGATGGTGTTGTCATAGCAGAATACCTACTGGGCTAAGCCTAAAACAAAAATATATCATTAAATATCCATATTTGCCATCAATACGCTAAGAAGAGTAAATAAAAATAGAACTAGACTTTAAACAAGTAAGACCACCGACAAGGTGGATAGACGGCCTGATTAAGACCGCAGGAAAAACGCTGGAAGCAGGCCGCTTCTAACCGGTCCTTTTGGAAATCTATGGGGGAGGCCTATGTCCAGCATTGGACGTCCTATGGCAGATATGATGATGATGAGAATTTAAACTCAAATTTGAAATTGTAAAAATTTTAGGTACCCTATTTTCTTCACAGCTTGTTTTTTACATTTTAATACCAAACTACTGCTCACAATCAATTACGATTCGATTGAAAAACGATATCCATAGCTGTTGCAATCGCGTTATGTTTCGTATAAACGTTTGCTTTGAACAAAGGAAAACTGATCTAAAAGCAAATATTGCCACAATGCAATAACGTGGCAATATCGCTTTCAAAAACTGAAATGTTACAATGTAACAAGCGATAGTTTGCATTCTTCCACGAAATCTGATTGTCCACAAAAACGTAGCTGTCAATCATTTAGTATTTTTTTAAGTTTGTTGTTTTTATGTCTAAACTGCGAAAAGACGTTGTTATGGTAACCTGCGTAAACAAACCAACACACGTCAAAAAGTCGCACGATATTTTACGCTGACTAATTTAAAACCTATATTAAGCATCTTAGGACGTAAGTAGGTACTTTGAACTGTTATTCCTGGATAATAATATACCGCCACGCCTGTATTTCCCGAAGGGTTAGGCAGAGGTGTACCAGTGTACAACCACAGCTCGCCGGTATGTTTAGGTCCCATGTAATAGAGGGAGCGCCTCTTGCCATTAACCGGGCACAAATGATAACTCCGAGCTGCTACTGAGAATTTCATAGAAAAACCCAATAATACTTTTTGCTCGACCTGGGAATCGAACCCAAGACCTCTAGCGTAGCAGTCGCGCTTAGGACCACTAGGCTAACGAGGCAGCTGGATAATAATGTAACACATTTGGTATATTTAATTAGTTTGACGCAATCGTAATTAGTTATCGGCTAACGACCATGCACCGGCTAGCGCAGCGTAGGACGTCTACCCACAGTCTGACAGACGACCTGATAAAGACCGCAGGAAAACGCTTCAAACCGGTTCTTTTGGAAATATATGTGGGAGGCCTATGTCCAGGAGTGGACGTCCTACGGCTAATATAATAATGATGATTGACGTTATTAGTTGTATTATCTACTGACAAAACGTATACTTAATCACAATCTTGCCAGTTGATCAATCGTAATGCCTTTGCCTTAGTGGGACAATAAATCTATACTGATATATAAAGCTGAAGAGTTTGTTTGGTTGAACGCGCTAATCTCAGGAACTACTGGTTTGAATTGAAAAATTATTTTTGTGTTGGATAATACATTTATCGAGGAAGGCTGTAGGCTCTATAACATCACGCTACGACTAAGAGGTAAGGAGCAGTAACCAAAGACGAAACCGATTGCGAGTGAAAAATTGCGCGAATGAAGTCGCTGGCAGATGCTAGTATTATTATATTATTCTTATTCTCATTTATTCATTAAATCAACATATAAATTACATTTTTAAATATTAATACAAAAATAAAATAGTACCTACCCCAATGGCATCGGAAACAGGGTCCAAGCTACCGGTGTTCAGGGCTCCTGAAAAGGAAATCTCCTAACAATATGCGCTTTATTATAAGTACTTAATATTAAATTCAATCGTTGTAAAATTTAAATACCGTGAACACATGAATGTTTGATCTTATTGAGTCGTCAAAATTACTGTAGGTAACTCTCGCCGTCTCTCGCTTGATCAGTTCATGTAAAAGGGCGCCGATCCAGTTCGAAACTTTTAGGGTTATCCTAAAACATTGTATGTAAAACAGTGAACAACCACAAACGCCATTATTTCCTAAAACAGACTGATCGATTTTAAAATGTATCGTAAAATATATTCAACATTTGAACTCGATATTTTTTATTTCATTAAATGAGTGTTCCAATTTGAAGCTCAATTTTTAGTTTCCAATTTGGTGTCAGTTGACGCGAGATTCTAAAAACATTGTAGGGAACCAACTGACATCGGTAAGGATCGATTGACGACCTTCTAATGATTCAACTGTCAGTTATTGAGGAATAAAATATTGTTACTTAAAACGATTCCCTAACTAAACGTTGTTCCGAGGACCTTTGGAAATCTTCTTAGAAAATTCTTGGGTAAACGCCTGAGGCGTCGGAAAAATATTATAATCCGTATTAAAAGCTGTTTGGAGTCCGTCCGTGTTACTATGATGATGTAGGTGAACCTTTTTTTAGGGTCACTTCAATAAATAGCTCCTAGGTATCCTGTTACTATGAAAATTCAGTACCTACTAAACAGCTATTGTACGCAGTACGCAGCGCTATCAAAATGTTACGCTTTGAAACCACGTTCAGTGGTAACGATTTCGTCGAGTTGAATAACCGCAATTATTGTGTGAATGATCCCAGATCCATAGTCAAATGAAACACGTAAAGCAACTTTATCTATTTCCTTTTACAGCTATTACCTGTCCTTGTGTGAAAAGGGTCAATGATGAGATGTATTCTGACGTAAACTGGTGTTTAAATTACTTCAGTGAAAACCCTGTTCTTTTAGTCGATAGCTTCTGTATTTTGTCACGAGAAAATGTCTTTTTTTGTCAAAATGTCATGTAAATTATCTTGATACACCTGCTATACGGGCAGTTAATTTTTTACTCATTGCTCAATATCTTTATTGCTTTTCCATATGTAAAAGCAATTTACAGCATTATTTGTTTTTGTTTCATTTGTTTTTTATAGCATGTGCGGCTAAGAGAGGTATCGTGTTGCCCAGTAACTGGGTTGTGGAGGTCAGATAGGCAGTCGCTCCATGTAAAACACTGATACTCAGCTGCATTCGGTTAGACTGGAAGCCGACCCCAACATAGTTGGGAAAAGGCTAAGTAGATGATGATGAGCATGTGCGGCTAAATGGCTTACATAGCCTTTGATAAAATTACAATTGCCTTATAACATACAATTCATGCTTTGCTTTTTTTTCTTTCTACTCAAATCCATTCAGCATTAAAATAAACACGAACTATCATATTCTGTTTCTCCAAACCCATATTTACGGTGAAAATATTTACCTCAAACTCACCTTGCGCAAACATTTTCGCCCCACCTTAGACGTTAAGACCTCAATAGGGTAATATTTCCAATGCTAAGAAGTGCAGTGAGCGGTGTGCGCCTCGGAAAAGGCAAGAGATTGGTACATAATATTGCAATCTCCGTCGGCAAACACTTGCTATATGCGTTAGGAAGCAAGCAATACTTATTCGCGTCGAGCGCCGTGGTTAAATTTCCCGACGTACAGCGATTCGCTCTTTCGTATTTAACCACCGGCGCGGCGGTTGGATTGTCTTGTAGGTAGGTATTGTATGTACGTGTACACATTGCTGCCACGATGTAACATTGATTGCTGGTTCAATGTATCATAAGGCTTTGCGATGTTTTGTTCTGTTTTCTGATAATATTACACGCAAGTACCTTCATTGTTAAATCAATTAAACTGGAGATGGTAGTAAACTTCAAAGAGCTCTTGAATTCTATCCGTTGCTAGTTGTGTACAAACTTCCTCCAATAATACAATTATTAACTTGAAACTCATTAAGTTAATAAAGATAGGAATTAAACAAGAACATTCCCTAAATAACAACTCGTAAATCTTTACACTTCTGAAATTCATTTGCATACAAAATTTGAAAGCACGTTTAAATTCCTTCATTCAAGATTCATTCCACTCTATTTTGAAAGACCAAATTTCAATACCCCAATTTATAGTTGGAACTGGAAGGTCTCGATTCATGCGAGCTAACATTCTAGGATATTGTGGGGCTTAGTACAGTTAATTCCTCTAATATATATTTTATCTTAACCATATTCTGTTTAAAACGTCTCTTAGTGATTACGAAATGGAAAATACAGAAATTAAGGCAAAGTTTCGGCGGGTGCCTCTTTTATGACGTGTTCTTATCTCCCGGGAACGGCGCGTGTGGCGCGAGTGTGGAGTTACAACACTAAGTTTGCCACTGTAAACTTTCATTCTCGGTTTCCATACACAGTATTGCCGCTGCGTAAGGGTTAAAATGCTTTATTTCCATTTTCCCAGTTGCATTAAAAGCGTGGCTGTTGTTGTACAAGTGGTACCTATTGTGGCAGTGCCGCTTTGTTTGCGAGTGTCGCCGATATATCTCGAAAGTTTTGCGGTGCAGCAACGCATCTCCACAAGCCCTGGTTATAACAACTCATATCACAAACGATTAAAATATACTTCATAGTAAAATACAATTTACGACAAAGAACTACACCACCGAACTTAAAAAAAAAAACTAATTTAAATAATAAGCACTACCAATAAAAGATTCTATTAAAAGTCAATTTGTATTCTGTAAAATATTCAATCGATTTGAGCGTAATCGAATTCGAATGGAATTGTTGGCGAATGATTTAAAAAATATCGCGATTCGTATCTGGAAATACCGCACAGCTTTTAATGTGTACATATGGAGTGTTCGATAGTAGGGATTGCAATGTTTGTTTCAATTTCCTGAGGTGTGAGAGCAGCCGCGCCTCGCATCTCATAGATCCTCCATACTTTGGATAGGAGTATTCATTCATCAATGTAAACTCGAAACTGCAAGGTTTCTAGTTTCAATCGAAATTGAAAAAGATTTTGTCTTCAAACAATTTTATCGGTAACTATTTATCTTTATTTAAGTTTTTTCGCGTCAGCTGTCTCTTTAAGGACCTGTACAAGGTCAGGGTTCATGCCATCGTAACCTTTTTGACAGACTTTTTTAAGTTCATAGTATTGACACTAGTATAAAGAACCATACTTATGTGTGTTGTGACATAATGTTCAATTATAGAACGAAAAACATTTTTTTTTTGCGGGCAATTACTAAAAAGTTTTTGATAGATGTAGGTTTCTGTGCCTGCCAGTACTTATAAAAAAAAAGAGGTAAAACTACATGATACGTTTTCGATGAGTAATTGGATCGGTAGCAGAAGTAATGTAGTTTATGTTATATATTTTTTAGAGAATCCGGATTAAGTGATGTGTTCGATTTATTTATCGGAATTGGTTTCTCTATTTCCTTTTATTTGTTTACATCTATTAATAATCCACAATATACATTTGACCTGCATTTTTAGTTAGCAAATGTTTTCTTCTTAAGTCTGCAGCCAGGTGTAAGGCGACTAACAACAGGAATTAAATGAAAGAAAGGAAGGAATATAAAAAAAACCGAGGCGAAAGAAGTATGGACGGATTGTAGCAGGTGGAGTTCTGTGGTTTCTGCTTACCCCTATGGGAAAGATGCATGAGTTTATGTATGTATGTCTGCAGCTAATATTGTACTATAAAAAATGCTGATGACTGCCAAAGCTTAACAGTATTTCAGTTATTCGGATTTTGACATCAAGATAATAAATTTATACTAATAATTTTATAAATGCGAATGTAACTCTGCCTGTCTGTTATGTCACCACGGCAGAACCACTGAACCGTTTGTAATGAAATTTGAGAAAGTGGTGGTAGCATATAATCTGAATAATTATGTCTACATTCGCTAAAACCAATATTCATAAAAAACCCGATAGGACTTTTTGCTCGACCTGGAAGTCGAATCCAAGACCTCTTGCATAGAAGTCGCGCTTAGGACTACTAGGCCAACGAGGCAGTAGTATTAGACTAGAGATAAGGGTAGAATAATAAAGATAAAAGGGTTGAAACCTTTACTATCTATGATTAGACTTTAAACCCCCGGTATCACCCACGTTCAGATACGTTTTTGGTTACTGCTCCGCTCTCGTATATAGTAGCGTGATGTTCTATACGTATAAAACTGCCTCTTGAATCACTCTTTATATTGCGTAGGGTAAAAGATCAAAGTGTACAGACGGGGGGAACTACTATGTTTTATACTATATAAGGATTTAATAACAGCAAAAAATGTTTACTGTGTAAATACGTCCAGCATTGGGCAAGATTAGAATGAAATACGTGTGTTGCCAAACTCATCATCATATCTGCTTAGACCTATCCCAACTATGTTGGGGTCGGCTTCCAGTGTAACCGGATGCAGCTGAATAGCAATGTTTTACATTAAGCGACTGCCTATCTGACCTCCACAACCCAGTTACTGGGCAACACGATACTCCTTGGTAAGACTGGTTGTCAAACTTCAAGGCTTCTGAGTATCCGTAATGACTATCACAGATCTACGAATGACAGCCGGGGCCAACGGCTTTACTTGCTTTTCGAGGCATGGGGGTGTCACATCACCAACTTTCAAACTTCGGGCAGCAACCGAGCAAATCCTAATGGAAAAACCCAAAAACACTTTTTTGCCCGACCTATCGCGCTTGCGACCACGAGACCAACGAGGCAGTTCAGTTGCCAAACTGCAGCCTCTATTTTTTTTCAAAATGGTAGTATTTTATTAAACCTGTGTTGACAAGTGCTGCAGGGCATTTAGTTATTGGTACAGCTTGTTCGTGCGTTAGAACTTTCACAGACACTACACGCTGCAACTATTTCCATCAGCCTTTGTGCCCAATTGTTCGTGGCATACTATTTTGAATAATGCATGAATACGTTAACTTTTCATAAACTAACCTACATTGTAGAAGGTTTTGTTGTATAAGTGAGAGATAATAAGGCACTATCGCATATGTTTAAATTAGAAACCAAGTCTAAGTTTTGGTTATATTTATCTTTATATTAAGAGATAAAGAAAAATTACCGTTATTATTAATTATAGAAACACAGATTTTTACTCTTAAATTCAAATCCCTTTTTTCACCAAAAAAAAAAACAAACGAAAACACGAACTCCCCATCGAACATTTAACTCAAAATGAACTCTGAATTAATCAAAACATTCTCATCTACGAATTCCTAATAAACGGTTTAACAGTGAATTTCGCCAGACAATCAGGCGTTAACGGGCTGTTCATCGGGTGACAATGAAAGTGTTTCATTGAGCTGTCCATTTGCGAGGGGTGGTGTGGTAGGCACGTCGCTTCGCGTAAACGCAGTGACGCAGGCGGCGCGGAAGGCGCGTTAATGGGTCCTTCGCCTGCCACCTGTCAGATGACTGTCTGCCTGCGCTTGCTTCGGATCGGGCGGACATCGCCGCGTAAAGTTTCACTCTTTACACTTAGATGTTTGAACGGTAAAGGGATGTTCCTGCGAAATGTGACGGAGGGTGACGCGATAGAGAAGGGTTAATAAGCATGAATGTATTATTAAACAAGACGATTCTAAATGAAATAATTATTTACACTAAAGATAGTTGGGTTTTTCTATACATGTACCTATGGAAAATATAACAAACAACGCCTATTATTTCACGAAAGAATATCATAGGCTCAGGTGTTTGTCTCGACCATTTTGATAGATGGTGTGTCCGTTATCAGATAAAATAAGGAACTTTATATTTAGCCTGTTTTCAGAGTACTTCAATTATTATTGTCCTTTGGTAAACTGGGCAAACACAATGAAGTTATTCAGGCCAGTTCATTTGTGGGTAGGCTCGGTATTCCAGAAATTGGAATGTCACTCATGATGACCGCTGTTTGATGTTCGTTCGAGGTATTGAAGTCGTGTTTGGTTATTGAGTTTGTTCAACACACAATAACGACGGTTATCTTTATTTACCTTAAAGTGCTTAATTGTTTTAGTTTGTAAACACACGCTGTATTATTAATTTTGTATTCGAATTCAATCAAAACTTTTTTAGGGTTCCGTACCTCCAAAGGAAAAAACAGAACCCTTATAAGATCACTTTGTTGTCCGTCCGTCTGTCTGTCAAGACTCTTTATTTCGGGTATGAGTGTGTTGAAATTTAAACCATATACTACTTAGGTCGACGGTCCTATGAAGTTGTTAAAAAATCAAACTTCTAAGTTTACGTAAAAAAGATACGGCCGTTTATTCAGCAAAAAACGCATATTTCGACACTATCAAAGGAATCAAAAGTCATAGGGTACTTCCTGTTGACCTAGAACTATGAAATTTGACAAGTAGCACCGTTATAGACCACAAGTAGAAGAAAAAGTCTCAAATCTATACATTTTTAATTAAATCTTAAAAAATAAGGGGTCTATATTTTTTTATAGGGGTCGAAATTTCAAATTGAAGCTACTAGTTCAAATGGGAAATCATTTAAAAGGGCTTGATGTGCACATTGCAAAATATATTTTAATAATATTTTCCTACGCATAATTTTTATTTATAATGAAAAATATAAAAAAAAAAAATCCTGTCCCCCTCTGTCTCCAATGTTAGTGGAACGACTTTTTAAAATTTAATTCTGTAAATTATAATGATGTTACGTACGGAACCCTTGGGAGGTGAGTCCGATTCGCACTTGTCCGGTTTTTTAAATCGGCATTAATCTGTGCTGAGTGACTTTTACGATTGCAAACAATCAACATTTTTAAACTATTCTCATTTTTTCAGTGCTACATAAAGTGCTACACGTATAGTCGCTACATAGTTCAAAAAACATTTTAAATTTTAAAACAAATCAGAAAACCTGCGTTGCACGGAGCAACTCTGATGTAACAAGTAAAAAAACCATTTGCATCCAACTTTTCAGCTAGATTTCCAACGAAGCTCGCCCGTCTACAGTTCAATAGAATTCAGAGTTCTATTCCGATGCAGTGTTAATGAATTCGCATAATGAAAACTGTGTGATGTGTGTAACTAGTTCTTCGATTTGTTCAAAATTAAATGTCACTATAACGCCGACATTGGGTCGGGTTAGTGTGAGGGTAGGGCTGCTAACAACCTAATTGCCGACGACGGACAAAACCTTTAAAACCCTGAGATTTTTTTTAAAGCCCTGGGAAAATTTACTTCAACAAAAATAAAAACATCGTTCACATTTCTTTTTTTTATTATTTTAATTAATTGTTTATCTTTTAATTAATCGCGATTCCCTTGACACATAATGTGTCCTGTGTCCTAAATACCCCTTACGGACAATCCAGGGGCTGTCGGAAAGAGGTTTTCAGGACTGGGTTTAATCCCTCTGGACTAGGACAAATCCGGGAAAACCCATACAGATGGCAGCCCTAGGTCGGTTTGGTGTTAGGGTAACAAAACGGATGGTTATTTCACAAAACTTCTCTAAACTGTCCTGTCCACGAGTCGTGTAGCAAGTTTTCGACATGAGATCGCATTTCGTATTCATCAAACATCCATTCTAGTCTCAATATACGCGCCGAAACTTGGTATCGCCTTGGGGTTCATCTTAGTTCCCGCAATGGGGTCCAACTTGTGAACTCGCGCCGCCGAACTTACAGACCGCGTGTTCAGCTGCGAGCAAGGTCAACTTAGATATCACGAATTACACTTTCCAATGACATTTGGTTACTATTGTTACCCCAATCCATATTTACATGGCATCATTTCAAAGGTAACGGGGCCGTTACCCGACATTAGGAAGAAAAGAATATTTGAAAAAGTAACAGTAATACGAAATAAATAAATACGATATAAATAAGAAGCCCATAAATAAAATACCTCACATGTTATTATACAACGAGCCAAGTCAGTGAATATCATAAGAGTATAAACACAGATTCGCGGCCGGTCGTCCTAGTGAGAAGGGTATGAAAGGGAACACGGCATTACAAATATAATCGAATAATTCTATATCAACTTTCCTGTAACACTCAGCTTTTGTCTGAAAAAATATGAAACAAGCAATGAAGTGTGAAGCAACTCGGCGCAATATCTGGAGCTTTTTTATGAGACCGCAGGTGTATTTTATAGAACATTTCTGTTCCTTTTAATGCTGGGTAACACCTTTCATTTTGTGTTTGGGTAAGCTCCTCGCACTTCGAACAGACGCAGAAAGAACCAGTTAAGACTTTTGGTACGTAAATATATTCTATTATTACAGACTTTGGTCAAACTTTTTATTGGAGTACCAAACCTATGTATTTATCAAATCATAAATAGTATTTTACTCCCACTCAAAAATGAGTCATTTGTAAAATAATTTACAACTAAATCTCTTTAACCCGACAATTGGTGACTTTTAAGAGTTCGAAACTTAAATTATTTGCAATATTTGAATAAAGTTACGGACAAGCGACCCTTAAGCTTTTAGAATTGTAAATAATTTTGAGTAGACTGTGCTAATTGAAAGTCTTATATTGTGAGGCTGTAAATAATATTTAATTTCGTAAAGTTTATTGCATATAATAACTTGTGTTGCCTAAAAATCTTCAGAGTGTTTTTGATGACCATTATCCATGGAGTCAGCCTAAAATTTTCGCGAACAAGTAATGCGGGCTCGAGCCGTTCGTGGCATTTTCGCTGGCCGGAATAAAACATTTCGATTTCGATTTAAAGTGAGTGGAAGGAACTGGAAAGAGCTCGTAACTTTGAATTTCGAAAAGGTATTATTACTTTTAACTTTTGGTTTGTACTATTTTTTAAAATATTTAAATTATACAATGGATCCATTTTAGATTATTTCGTTTACATTATGATAGCAATACGATTAGATTATTCGATTGTATTATGATTAGCAAAGTTTGCTAACCGAACCTATGCTAACAAAATTGAAAAAAAGAAAATAAAAGACTTTTGTTTTTTATATTATGTTTGTTTTTAAGAAGTCAATTTATAATTCTCAAATAATATATTTTACTTAGGTACACATAATATGAAAATTACCTAGTTCTAAAAGCTAGAAATGTCAATTAAAAAAAAAGCTGATAACACTTACTCTTCAAGAGATCTGACATAAAAATATATGCATACTTGACCTATTTATAAGTTGTACTGAATTTAAAGTGCTATAAAAAGAGTGTCACTTCCAGCTGTAGGTCCCAGGTCAATGTGATTCCGGGCAGCGTCGCTCGGTCACGTCCTAGAGTGCGGACCGATGTACCGCGAACCGCCACTCCACAGTAAAAAGACCCGCACCATTCTCCATTTAAATAATATATAGCAATTCTTTGATTCGACGCTCTATATTGTCTGAATGTAGCCACGATATATGGGCCGATGCCTTTAATAGCTTCGTACATTTCAATTGTTACTGCCAAAAAGATTCGCTACATTCTTTGAACTTAGAAAAATACTGCATTAATGCAAAGTTTTTCTGCATAATATCTCTTATCTCAAATATTTATTTACAGTTCACATTTTCAATATAAATAACGAGATTCAATCACTACATTGTATTAAGTTAAAACAAATAGTATTATTTATATCAAAGTCGTTGCGAGTGAGAATGAAATCGAATTATTAAATGAGAAATTCAATAATACGTCTATATATCAGACAATAAAACGAAGCCAAAGATGTGAAAGGGCATCATAAATAAAAGGCTTGAGTATAAAAGTGTTCTTTATGAAGTGTCGCCGCAGTGGAGTGGAGGACACACGCCGCCGCCGCCCGCGCCGCCACCCGGCCGGCTGTCGTTGATACCTATTTGAAAGTCCTGTAATATTAACTGGGCCGCTCCTTACTACATCACCATTATCGATAGTTTCATAAATTAATCGTGAACTAAGATCATCATAAAGCGAGCAAGTAACATAAAAAAATGAAAAGATTATTGTATTTCTCACAAAGATGTATGTTGAATTCACATTCCTATTTCTATTATTTCTTTAGAGAAAAGTAAGTGACATACAACAAAATGTAATGTTACCATTATTCAGCTAGGAAACACAATAAAGATTGTTGGATATCAATATTTTATTGGATATCCTCCGCTTAGTATAAATATAGAACACGTTTGTCGTAAATATTTTCTGTATACATAATGGAACCATGCTACATCTTAATTCCACAAATAGAACCAATAAAATTGGGTACCTACCCTATAGAACGCATACTACAGGATTATAATAAATTTTTCTTAAAAAAAGGTTCTTTGTGTACGTATTTTTGATTTCTCTGGCACAATAATCACACTATTTACACTAAGTATTTTTCATAGTGAACCGACTATATATTTTCGAATAAATAAATTGACTCATGAGCAAACAAATGAAGCAAAAATATTAAACTGAATATTTATTTTTCCGATGCATTCACCGGACGTTTTTGACTATTCATTTTTGCCATAGAGTGTAACGACAGCATTTATTCCCAAATCGGTGAAACAGTTTAGGCTCGTGTAGTATTTTTTAGTTTTTCGTCCACCATATTCGGTTTCAGCAATTTTTACGCGGTAAAATGTCAATAGGAAAATAGTCTTTAAAGTTTAACACAGAAATAAGAATCTTTTTTTTTTTTACTGTTTTTTGTTGGCTGGCATCAGGAAAATGTATTTTTATCTCTCTCTACTTTGTATGTATGTATTTATATATTTATTATTAAAATATATTCTATTCCTGAATATTTTCTGTTCCTTGCACCGACTATGTTTTGCCTCTGCATCGCCCTAAGGTAGACTGGTAAAAAATGCCTAACGCATGAAGTCCGCCTTTGTACAGTGTATTGTCTACATTATGTGCATAAAGTAGATAATATAATAAAGTAAATTTATTAAATAAAAAAATAAAATCAAAGCAATTTCGTAGACAAAATGTACTTATCTAAGATAAACATCGATAAGTCTTATACGATAAGAAAGTGCATCACTATTACAGAACGGTCCCGACCGACAGAGGGTCGCAGTCGGCGAGGGAGACTCTAATAAAATATGTAGATTTGATGACTTGTCACATTTTTTGTTACAAATCTGAGATTCAAAGTTTTTTAGTCACTTTACCAGACCCTTCGGTTCTTTTCATTAAGACTTTAATAATGTGGAATTGGGTACTTAATCTTCCTCATCGAGGATGTGTCGTTGAACTCGATTCTTCAGCTTTTAATTAACTTACAAGCATTTTTATTCCTTTGGAACGAAGTATAATGGAGCTTGATGAGGTTTGATACTTGCCGTTTAAAGGCTTCGTTTCTTGATACTTATAATCCGGCTTTTTAGATTCATCATACCATCTCGCCTGTATTCCCCGAAGGGTTAGGTAGAGGTGTAACAATGTACACCCATAGTTCGCTGGAATGTTTAGCTCCCATGTAATAGGGGGCGAGCCTATTGCCATTAACCGGGCGCAAATCCCGAGCCTCCGAGCTGCTACTGAGAATGTCTTAGAAAAACCTAATAACGCTTTTTGCTCGACTTGGAAATCGAACCTAAGACCTCGAGCGTAGCAGTAGCGCTTAGGACCACTAGGCCAATGAGGCAGTTGAGCTCGATACATACAAATTACAAGTTGAACATTAGTACTTCAACCACAATAACATGACTACGGTTACGATTACTGAGCCTATGATTAGTTAGTGGCGTAGCGCGGCTACGGCCTGCGCTATCTTGACCTACGAGATTTTCGAGCTAATACCTACGGCTACGCGCTACGAACTACGTCTGCTTATTTTCTCGCGTGTTTGATTTCATGTTTGAATCTGGAGTTTATTATTATATATTGGTATTTTCTTTGATTTTGACGTCCATGAAAAACAATTTAATGTGGGTTAGCTTTATAGGTAAGTTGAGGCATTGTTTTATACATTTGGAAAATGTTTTGTGTAAATAAATATTTCTATTTAATTAAAGTATATTTAATCTATACTAATATTATAAAGCTGAAGAGTTTATTTGTTTGGTTAAACGCGCCAATCTCAGGAACTACTGGTTTGAATTGAAAAATTCTTATTGTATTAGATAGTCCATTTCTCGAGGAAGGCTGTAGGCTATATCACATTACCCTACGACCAATAGGTGCGGAGCAGTAACGAAAAACGTAACCTAATGCGGGTGAAAAATATACGCGTACGAAGTTGCGAGCAGAAGCTAGTTCCTTTATAAAGACTAGAGAGCCGCTCGCGACTTCTTCCGCGTTACTTCCTTAGTTACTGCTCCGCGCCCATGAGTTGTAGCGTGATTTAGCCTATGTAACTCTGAAAAAACGGTTAAAATCGGCCCAGTCTGCCCAGTAGTTTCGGAGCTAATTCAGTACTAACAAACAAATAACCTTCCCTCTTTATAATATTAGTATAGATTTTTTTGTGACATTTGTATAAGTGGTAGGTACATAATAACGTGAAAACATTAGTTACTTATTTTCACAAAACCAGACTTGTGGGTTTGTGCGTGAGCGGTCCGTCAATTTATTTAAAAGCATAAGTCATTTAGTGCTAACGTAGGCAGATAATTCAACGTTCTTTTTTTGGTAAAAAAAAAATACCAATTATGTAGGTGTAAAGTGGGCTTACAATTTACGCGACATAAAACGTTGAAAGGGCAAGTATTTGTTTTCTTAAAACTTACAATTCATCATCGTGATCATCTTCCTGCCCCTATCCCATGTTACTTGGGGTCGGCGCAACACGTTCTCCTCTTCAATGCCGTCCTCTCAATCGTCATAGTATCACTGATTCCTTTCTCTTTCATACCATTTTTCACACAATCTTAAAATCTACAAAATGTGGGTTTTAAACATTGCAACACATAGTTTTGTGTGATGATATCGGTGATGATGATGATGCCATATACCAACATGCCTGTATTCCCCGAAGGGTTAGGCAGAGGAGTAACAATGTACATCCACAGTTCGCCGGTATTTTTAGGTCCCTTATAATAGGACACGAGCCTACTGCCATTAACCGGGCACAAATCCTAACTCCGAGCTGCTACTGAGAATTTCATAGAAAAACCTAATAACACTTTTTGCTCGACCTGGGAATCGAACCCAAGATCTCTAGCGTAGCATTCGCGCTTAGGACTACTAGGCCAACGAATATGATGATGCCTTCTAGGCGATTTCGGCCACAGCGACTGCAATTGGGACCTCTCTTCAAGGTCGTTGGTGTGGATATGCAGCTCTTTCATGTGCCCTCATGTAACTAGCATATACAACATTGGCAGTGAAACTTCGAACATAAAGTAGACATATTAGGACACCATTGACGAAATTATAAATTACAAGCTACTGCTCGCGACTCTGCCCGCGTGGTTTTGTCATCTACATTAGGTTACATCTTTGATTAATGCTCCGCACCTATTTGTCGTAGCGTAATGTGATGCCTTTCTGTATAAATGGACTATCATACACAAATAATTTTTAAATTCGAACCAGTAGTTCCTGAGATTAGTGCGTTCAACCAACCAACCAAACAAACTCTTTTGATAATATTAGTATAGATTAAAGCTGCAGGTGGTTTATCTTTGACGTCATCACGTTTTTTGGTTAACTCAGACCTGTGTGATGATACCAATACAAAGAAAACCATACAAAGCAAAATAGTTTCAATTTCAATTGATTGAAGCTTCAATTTAGCGAATAATGCAACTGATTGACCGTATCCTTTCCAAGCTGACGGTTGAGACAGCGGTTCTCCCGTCCCAGCCGCCGCGGTAGACGCTCCGGACGTCGGGAGCCGCGAGACGACTCCCGGCCACCGTAGATACTGGCCTGTGGACGGTGAGCAATGGGTAGCTCACCGTCCTTACGTTGCATAACGACAGGCCGTGTCGACGGCGCGTTCGTGTTCCACGCGCGCCTCAAAGAGATGTCAGCAAAAGGAAGGGGCCACTGAGGGCCGATGCCTGCCGGGGCTGCGGGTTGTTCGCAAGAGATACCGCGCCCCCGGAACGCAAAGGGCACAAGAAGGAACATGGGTGGGTTTTAGTCAGCAAAAGTCTGACATTCCCTCCCGCCCCGCCCAGGGCGGGAGAAGTTATTTGATGATTTCCCACCCACCAAAAAAAAAAAAGATCCTTTCCAAGCTACTCGTATGTACAAAGTCTGTTTCAGGATTTTAGTTCATTTTTTTGTTATCAGGGCTAATAAAAAAGGCATTTTGTTTTGTGGAATGGTTATTACTGGTAATGTTTGAAATAATAAGAAAACTAACTGCCTAGCCTTTTCCGAACTATGTTGGGGTGGGCTTCCAGTCTTCAGTGTTTTACATGGAGCGACTGCCTATCTGTCATATATCAACCAAGTTACTGGTTACTACTATATCTTTTGGTAAGACTGGTTGTCAGATTTCCCGGCTTTTGATTATCCGTAACGACTGGCAAATATCAATGAATGACAGCCGATAATAAAATAATAATATAAGCATATTATTATGCTGCGGCAGGACAAAGGCCTCTTCTCATACAAAGAAAGCACGTGTATTGATCACCACGCTTGCTCAAGGTGGATTGGCAATTTCAGACTTACATTAATTATAAGCCCAGGTTTCCTCACTATGTAGTCCTTTACCGATGCCAGTGATATCTAAGATAAAATAAGAAAGCACATATGAATTGAAAATTTAACATTCGTTTGTAAAAAGTATAGCCATATAAAATCTTGAAGGTAAACGCATTCACAATGACGGCCATCTCAAGTAAAGGAAGCTAAAGATACTTTTAAAGATGGTTATTTTCTTTCTGTTTGCGAACCGCATGTGGCCGGACGAAGTCAATTTAACAATCTCGAATAAACTCTATTCATTGTAAACCATTTGTCCGACTGATTGATCGGTCAATTTACCAATCAACGAGTGTTAAAATACCTACGTTGGTAGTAGCGTTCATTCTATAAATTGCCTAACAAAACGTATAGGATTTGCGGAGATTTATAACGAACTTGTTAGTGGACTTCGGATCTTTGGACCGAGCTCTTTATTGTTATTTGTGACTTCGAATTGTACAGCTGTGGGTCTTGTAAGTTAGGATAGGTCTTTAATGTAATCTCTTAATCTAAGTTTGATTGTAAGGAATGCTTTTGAGATGGGGTTTCTGATTAGGCGTGATTAGTCTTGTAATGAGTGACGGAGCGCTTGCAGGCATATTTTAATTGGTTACAAGTATTCGTTTATGGAATGAAATTGAAAATATGTTACCAATTGAAATGGGAGGTTGCGTAACTGCAAAATAGACACTGACATAGTATAGTCATGATGTCATTGCCGTTTTTTTTAACATAATTATTTATTGGTTAACTTGTTTTAATATTTGTAGTAATTTTATTGCAAGCTCCTATAATTTGTGTCGATCTGAAAATAATAACATAAACTAATGTTAGACGATATGTACGCTACACCACATTTGTTTACATTTTTTTGGGCTTTTCTTGTTTTTTTTTTTTTTGTAAAATGAACTACATGCATTAAGTCCGCCTTTGTACAGTGTATTATTTACATTATGTGCAAAAAGTTTTAATAAATAAATACATACTTAAACTCACTCCTTTTTCCCATGGGGCTAGGCAGAAACCACAGAACGTCGTGTGCTACAATCCTTACATACTTCTTTCGCCTCAAGAACAATAAAAAAAAACACTCGTAAAACGTGAACTCGTATGTAGATACAAACAAATAAGGTTTCTAAACATCCCTTTTCAATTTTATTTTGTAGATATCACTTAGTGAGTTTATAAGTTTGCTCTTAAATAAAATTATTGACTTTATCGTCAATTTATCGAAGAAAACCTTCTAAACTCTAACAATGGTCGTCTCCACACGTATGTAGCAGCTCCCGCATCAACAGTGGAAAGCACGTGCAACGCATTGTTACTAGATTGATACTTTCACTAAAAGCTATAATTTTTCACGGCACCCGAAAGGAAGGTGCAACTCGATTGTTGTCGATCTAAGACGTCGCCGCTCCGATTAAACCAGTAGCAGTGATGATACATGACTTTCGGCTAATGTACATTTTTTTTTTTATTGATAAATTTCCAGCCCAGTGGTTAAGGCGCCCGGGTTCGGTACCAGTTAAGTACCAATGTGACATTTACAATCCATACGTAAGTACTTTCTCAGTTTATCTTGGACATTACTGACTGCGCGGACTACATCTTAAATCGCTAGTCTGATTGAACCTGAAGATTCCTTTGCCCAGCGGTGGGACAAAGATCAAACATGATCATGTCACCACCATTGATTTATCATCAATTATGCTCTAAAGAAATCAATACAAATCGATGTTTCCCGAAATCGCAAACTTCAATAAACGTTCTAAAGAGTAATGCACACACAACATCGCGGCGCAAAATTACAAGCGAGAGATTTGTGTACTATGTATACAGGGGTTTAGCTATGCGAAGGGTGTCCACAGTCGTCATAAATCGCTTCGTGACGTGCCGTTGCACGAGTCATCGGCGATTAGTGTGACCTCCGACTAGCCCTTCCAATATCGCGGACCTTGAGAGTAGGAACTTATGTAATGAAATGTTGGCCGAGGGTGTTTCGCGTTGCATTGTTTTGATGTGAATTCAGGGTGAAAGTTTTGTATCTAAGTAGAATTAGATTAGGTACTTTGTAGTATATGGTAGGTAGGTGTTTTTTTTCTTAACAGTGTTGGTTGGTAAGCACGCCGACGGCCCACCTTATGTTAATTGGTCACCTCTACCTATAGCCATCTGCAATACAAGACGCTTTGCAAATGCGTTGGCATTTCAAAGAAATAGTGGAAATGTCTCATGTACCTGGTATTTCATCGGCACCCAAACCCTTCAAACCGAAACACAGCAACTTGCTTTGCGGTAGAAATAGGTATAGGTATTTATTGTGTCCATGGTAATTAAATGGCGGTGATTATTAATACAATCAGGGAACAACTGACAAAACATATGGCGTAGTAAGTAACTGATTCCATGTAGTGATTTTGATTTCCTCACAGAACAAAAATATTTGTATAGCTTATAGGTAGTTGTTCCGGGTCTAGTTGTTCGTGTATGTGACTTTATATTTTTGTAAACGCGCCCACGATACAGAAGAAATTCCTTGTTCGGGGCAGCGTTAAAAAAAGAACGAATTAATGTGTAAAGCTCCTGGCGATCTATCTACTAAGCTGACTGACAACATTTCTCTCTACAACATAAACTATTTTAATATGCCTAGCGTGAGCCGATGAAAGAAGAGACCATCTATATACCTTTATAAAACACACACAAAATAAAAAATAAATATAACCCCTACAGAAGAATAAAAATTCCTACCGCAGCTTCCAAAAGAGCTGATAACTTTAAAATCACAGAACCGATTTCCATTAATCATAGCTACGAACACTCCCGACTAATTCACCTTTCAAACAAAATAAACAAAATCAAAATCGGTTCATGCGTTCGGGAGCTACGATGCCACAGACAGACACATACACACCCCGTCGTTTTAAAAAAAAGTAATAAAATTCAACCACAATACAAGACGATAATAAAACAACCAGCGCATAGGTACACGTGCCCCATAGGTACAGCCAAGTACACAAATTAAGCCATCAATTTATGGCGTGCTGCCATACGCTACCTACATATTTACGTCCGCCTGTAGATGGTAGCGAATCAATAGTCCAATCGCTGGCAAGCGCGTACTCTATCAGCGATTAGTTTTGGTCTAGTGGACACTCGGCCGTTCCTTGCCGTTGGAACAGTGAGCTTGTCCATGGGTAAATTACTACTTACATCGGTAAAGCTTTTACCGTGAAACATGATCGACGGTTGGTACTTCTTTTGACGTAGTTCCATTCATTTGTTTGGGTGTAGAATTGATGTGCTATTGAAGTGCTAATGAGAATTCTGTTTGAGGTGCATCAGCGTTTCTGTATACTGGTGTAATGACATGAGGTGGGTATATCAGCTGTGTCCCAAATCTACACTTACGAATGAGAAATGACTGAACCGCTTATAATGTTTGACAAAGATGTAACTTGTTGTCTGGACGGGGACATAGATTACTTTTCGAAGGAAAACGCGGGCAAAAGCTGGCGAAGGTATAAAGCGATAGTAATCAGTAATTTCTGCTGACTCTTCTCTGGTTGATAATAAGATAATGAGTATAGCAATGATATTTTTTAAGACCGATCATAATAGCTAAACCAAACACAACAAGAGAAATATGCTTTTAATCTCGCATTTTTAAAAGTGATTACCAAATCATTTTCGTCTTAACATTATCATTAAAAGAGGGTATGTCTTTCGGATCTTTTATTAGTTAATAAAGAATGTTTGGAGAGAAATAAAAAAAACCAGGTATAAAAGATAAAAGAGCGTCTCGTAAAACGTCAACTAGAATCCATCCTTGGCTCACCAACAAAGAATCGGCCGAGGTCCATTATGATAATGAAAGTGACTCCAGTTTGTCTTAAAGTCGTAGCTCAATTTGCAAGGCGAGAGATAAACGCTGTTAAACTGTCGAAGTTCGTGACAAAGCCTGAATAATGCAGATTACACCGAGAAAAATACGGCCGCAGTCAAATCTGCATATTTTATTGGTCCCTTTTCGATGTCCGCTCTCACATTCCAGTAAAAAATTATATCTAAACGTAACTCTGGAATCGAGTACAAACGACTTTGAACATGCTGAGCGTTTCTTAATCGCTTTAGTTCGAACCCACAAACCTGTGTCTTTGTAAAGTCACAGAAACCTCATCGAACTGTTTCTCGTACAATCAGGATGAGGTAAATTAATTTCTCGACACGGTTCGGTGTTTAACTATTTGATGAGAGATTCAATTCCTGAAGTCGAAGTACAAATTGCCACAAGTACAGGTGAAGTGATTCAGTGAAACTCTCTCTTTGTGGCTTTGTGAGTAGGTGGAGTTGCCTAAGCTCTGCATCGCTCCAAATATTTGACGGCCTCCGCTTAAAGCATTCGGCTTAGGAACAAATTTACGTTCACCAGTTTCAGCTTCGTAGCTCCTAAATACACCGAGATTTCGAAAAATATCTTTGTTATAGAACCGCTTGAACGAATTCTGTAGAATCTGGAAATTCCACATTATCTCTGAGATTATAAGATTAATTAAATTACTTAAGTATAGACATATGCGGGTTGACTATAGCGTTTAAGTATAGCGCAGAGGATTAAGTAAATGTGTTTCGACCCAATAGTTATTTAGATGTCTACATTTGATTTTACACACCTGTGCTTACGGCCGACCCTTTTAATGTCTTTAGTTCGGTTCATTCACTGCAAGAGTGAAAGTAGTAAACAGATATTTATGTAAGTAAACAATTCGGTGCCAATTAGGTAGAAACAGGATTTATTTGTTTTTGCATACACGTATCTACTTAGAAGTTGGGTGGAGGTGTCGCTAACTAAATATAACGTTCGCGCACGGTTACGTGACTTCATTTCACATAGTATGCGGGTAACCACATTGGTACCTTATTGATATAATGTTTGGCAAATATTATATTGAATACGAGAATTGCTTTTCAAGCAAAACCAACATACGAATGTGAGAACATTACATATTCGAAATGATAGGTTTCTGAATTAAGAACGACACCTTTAGATTTGGAGACAGAAATAATTTACTCGTTGCTAAAGTCCTGTCTAAATGAGATTAAAGAATTTTCTGGTTGTAATAGTTTTTAATTAAGACTTAGATTTTTATTGTTATTTGTACGACCTTAGCCTTAGCAACAACCACCATTGTTAATCTCCTCAAATCAGTGAGTGAAATTTTTAAGACAAAAACATTTTGACGAAATCATGAGGAACAATCGGTAGTGTACGAAATAATGATTAATTAATCAATTTTGAAGACACTGGAAATAATTTACTAAAGGTAATGGTTTCCAATTTGTAAAGTTTTGACAAAGATTAATGGCGAAGCGAAGGCGTACATGGTACACTTAATATAATACCTACTGCTTTAAAACATACGATTTTAGAAGGCTTTCCTATCCGTAAATTAGGTTTAAATCAATGATGGCTCATAAAAGACTTTTTTAAATTTTAATATTGTACTCAAAACTGAACTATATACGTATGCCATTAGCTCTTCCCGCTTTAATATTTTATACATTTATTATCTGCAATAATTTATTAATTAAATTTATCAACCATTGTAACAATAATGACCTTGTAATTAAGTTTACAAAATATATTTTACCAACATTTAGCGGTGCGAATTCGTCATGAAGATTATAGGTTATATTTCATCATCTGTCTATATAAATAAAATTAAAATTAACGGCTAAATGTGTTCCTAAGCGTAAAACTCTGGAACGGCTGGACCGATATGGCTGATTATTTTTGATGTGTTCGTAATTCCCGGACGAGGTATTTTTTTTACAATTTTCTTTTTTTGAAAAAGCCACCGAAAATGTCGAAAATTCGTGCGAACCCGGGGTGGTTGGGTAGTATTTTTTGGTACATGTTACAGTTCAAAACCTTGTACAATCTCGTTTACTTTAAATAAAATTGATTTGCAGACTTAAAGAAAAGATTTATCGAGTGATTACTGTTGACAGTTCTTAGGAGCAAGAACTTTGACAGTCAACCTTTCTGGAGGATAATTCTAGTAAGTTTTAAAAACGATCGAAACAATAAAAAAGTCCTTAACTTCACCTATATTTTTGACATGATTTTAATATTACCTAATTGTCGCTGACTTGAAATAGTGACTTGATTTTAAACGTTTTAAAAACGAGAATTGGCCTTACATCTTACAAGAGTGAAACAATACTGAAATGGCATTACTTCAATGTAACAAGAATTTTTAACTAATTAAACATTATGACACACTTACGGAAGCTATGCCCGAATGACAGATGTGTAAAACGAAAAGTTAAATTGAATTTACAACGAACCGTGCATACCAAATAAGATGTTACCCTTGTTGTTTGGTACTTATAACAAAAAGTGTTAAATACCTAAAGACCAATTCTACTAAATAATAAGGTTCAATATCGATGTCAAAAAACATAGGTAAATAAATTGATGACTTTTTTGACAGACTGAGATTAGAGTGTAAGTTAGTACCTTTGCCACCCTGATTTCTAGGGTTCCTTACCCAAAGAGAAAAACGGGACCTTATTACTAAGACTCCGCTGTCCGTCCGTCCGTCTGTCTGTATGTCTGTCCGTCTGTCTGTCACCAGGCTGTATCCCATGTACCGCGATAGTTAGATAGTTAAAATTTTCACAAATGATATATTTATGTTGCCGCTATAACAACAAATACTAAAAAACAGAATAAAATAAATATTTAAGGGGGTTCCCATACAACAAACGTGTTTTTATTTGCTTGTTTTTGGCTAGTTTGACAAAAAAAAAATGTCAAATTAATGATAATATTACACAAAAATAAAACTTAATAATCAAATTTTTTAATAGATCCCCAATATAAGCAATTTTTCTCCTTAAACTTTTCTGAGCCCGACAAGATTTTCTCAGAATTATGTGTAATATCTATCTAATCTTCTTTCAATTATTAAGATCAGAGATTTAATTTACCTTTGAGCCTTAAGTATCCTTGTCTGTTATCAACATCATTTGACAAAAAATAAATGTTAATTATGTGGAATGTTTATTTATTATCTGTTACTACGGATGTCCACCATTAATATTATTCTCATTTTATTTAGTCAGTATCCACTTTGACATAGGTGAAGGAAAACATCGTACAATAAATGTAAGACAATCAATGCTCATGCTGTCTCTGTATGAGAAGAGTCTTTGCCCTACAGTAGGACAATAATAGGCTGACATTATTATTATTATTTTAGTAAAGGCTCGGGCACACCGGAGCGGATAGTATGCGGGTGCGGTCGCGGTCAACCAACGCAGACAGCGGCTGCCCGCGTTGATATTAAGTCCATACAAATACTATTGCATTATCTGACCGCAAGTAGTTCGCTCCAGTATGGCCGGACCTTTAGACTGATTTTTGAGAGGATGTACTTTTTTCAGGGACTGATTTTTTTTTTTAACAAGTCTAGTTAATCGTATTATATCGTCTACTTTAATTTTAGTACTAAAATATTTCTCCCTATTTGTCAAATAGAGATTCATATTTTATTTTCAATAATTTTTTTTCTGTTACTTATAAGTGGTGTATAAAAAATTCTTTTGAATCAGTTTATTCGACATCATACTTTTTACGAAGGTACACATTTCTCTTTATCTGAGAAATCTTTTCTCAAAGGACGAGTCTGGAATGCTCAAGGGTATTCATTCATCTGATTATTTTTCTTAAAGAAAAGACAGCGAGGGCTTATAATTAAGGCGAACTAACAAAATGATCATAAAATTATTTAGCTAATACACCATCCACGTTTAAATGAATTTTTGCGAATTCAAGTTTTTCACACAAAACTTTGTAGACTTTGAAATCAGTCGTTTTATTTGTCAATTACTTCTAATTATGCAGGATTAGGTACTTTTGAAGAAACAGAGCTGTTTTGCATTTATCTTCAAAAATATCGTTGGTACGCCTGGTCTTCGGCTTAACTGGCTCTATTAGCCCTGCCATAAATATCTGGGTAACGTATTTAAGGGATTTAGATTTAGCTTGTACGGCCCTGATGGAGGTTCAGCGGGTTACAGTCAGCCACTGAGCGGGTTTTATGTTTTTTAAGTAGCCCGAGCTTAGAGACACTTTGCCAGATTTAAACTGACTTCGTTACGGCTGTTTGAACTTACACTTACACAAAAGATTATATTTTAAATGTGTAACGGGTGAAAGGGATATTGTAATAAAAACATTCACCTTGGATTCAGTACACGGCCAAATTGTATGGAACGGCTAATTTTTAGGGTTCTGTACCCAAAAGGTAAAACGGGTCCCTATTACTAAGACTCCGCTGTCTATCCGTCCGTCTATCACTAGGCTGTATCTCATGAACCGTGATAAATAGATAGTTCAAAATTTTACAGACGATGTATTTCTGTTTCCGCTATAATAATAAATACTAAAAAACAGAATAAAATAAATATTGAAGGGGGCTCCTATACAACAGACATGATTTTTTTTGCCGTTTTTATAGATATTAGTACGGAACTCGTCATGCGCGAGTCCGCCTCGCACTTGGCCGGTTATTTTTTATAACCGTCGAAAAATTTTAACGCTTGGGCTCTTGGGGGCTCTAGAATCCTGCAAATGAATCCATTTTAGAAATTTTCCGATGTTGTTTCCACCCCGCATAGGTTTGCAATTTTTAACGATAGGAAAGACTATTTTAAAAACTTATTCAATAGTCAAACAATTTAAAAAGTTTTTGGTCTAATAAATTGCAAAGAGACATGTTATTATCGCAATTGTGCTCCAAACGTCTTGGCCAGTCGAGCGGAGTAGCGTCTCACGAACACAATGCATCTGTCGCTTCCCGCAAAAGTTGTCCTAATCTAAACGTAGATCATCGCGATTGTCGGAAGATTCAGCGGCGATTAAACGTATTCATAGCGTTTACGTTTTGACGTTGTGCGGCCGTCAGAAGCAACAGGGCCGCGATTGGAGGGCGGCGGGACGCATGCGCGGTGGGCACCGTGTGAGACGCGCGGGGGGTGGTCGCCCATCGCAGCCTCCACGCTCGTTCTTAATGAATCGCCGGTACCCGCGGCTCGCGCTGCGCTCGCTCCATCCGAGTGCTCTCTTTAAAAAGTTGTTAAAGAGCTTTTCTCGCCGTCTCCCTCGCGCCCTCTCGTGTTGCAACAAAATAATATCCGCGGGTGGTGGCTTCCGACGCTGCAACCGTCACGAGGTAATGCATGCAATCGTGCTTAAATACACTTTTGTTTTATCATAACTTTTTATTAGTTGAAGCTAACCAAAGAATACCGCACAACTTCTTTTTTTGTAAATTGCTTTAAGTTGCAAGTTCAGTGTTTTTTACTTTTTGTGCACTCTTTTGTAAAAGTTTACAACAATTTATGTCACTGATTTAGAACGGATTTTAAATGTATATTAATTTCATTAAATATTTAATAAAATAACTTGGATAAAAGTATGTTTTGGAAGTGAACCATATTATGGAAGAACATTTACTTTGATTATAATCAGGGGTGTAAATAACGGAAGGGTCGAAAGAGGTCGGTCTCGTGACGATATTAAACCGCTTTGTTGATTATTACGTTTTCATATCGGTGATACTGTTTATACCTACAAAATGTGTACGTACCGTTATTACCAATTTGTATATTTGAAGCTAAACACGTGTGCGTTATTTATAACAATGAAACGGAAGATTAATTAAAAGCGGTTTAAATTTAATTACTGAAATGATAAATAGGGGTAGTCACGCGGCGTTTATTAAGATTTTCTACGTCAAAAGTAAATGCTATCAAATATTGAATACATTTCGGTAACAACAAAACGCTGTATTATCTCAGCTATTCGCCACTTTAACAGCGTATTATGAAAAACGGTCCTTACAAATTTGTATGGTGCCGCTACCATTGTTCGTAGTTATAATGGATCTGTCAATGTTTCACTGGAGATGAATGAACTGTCGATGAATAACAAAAATGATGCTTCGCCATTTTCTGTAACGTTTTACATTTGAAAAGTTTAAAACACCTAGACGTGTGACGTCACTTCTTGATATTTCAAACACAGCAGAGAATTTTTATTTACACATATGTAAAATAAATCACTGCAAAGAAGCACAACGGTCTTGTTATTTGTAGGTCATTTGACGGAATACCTTAATAAAAACTTAAACTTTAACGGCCATACATTGACTTAACACGTGCCTAGACAGCATAATACGCTCTCGTATTACGTACATTATATACATTTGGGAACTACCAACAACCTAACTTAACACTCAAACATTATTAATACCAGCCGATTATTGTCCCACTGCAGGGCCCTCTTCCCATACAGAGAAAACACGAGAATTGATCACCACGCCTGCTCGAGAGGGATTGGTACTTTTAGGCTTATATTTATTTTAAGCCCTGGTTTTCTCACGATGTTTGCCTTCACCGATGTCAGTGATGTCCAAGTTAAACTTAGAAAGTACGTAATTATGAATTGAAGAACTCACATTGGTTATTGCCTGGCAACGGGCATTACTTAAAAAAACTAGTTTTTATCAATAAAATCTAAATCTATACTCAAAGCGAGATCTGGGGGGCATTCTAAAAACATTTAGGAATGTTCACATTCTAATCTCAGTTTCTATTTGTAAAAAAATCTTCTATCCTGTCTACGGACACATACCTACACGAAATTACGTACATGAGATTTCTTCTAGATTTAGAACGTTTTTTATTAGAGAATTGGCCTCCTGTACTTGGGTATCTTTTATAGTATCAGCAGAATATTTTTTCTATACATATTTTTTAAACATCGTTGGATGGTAAGCACGCCGGGGGCTCACCAAATGTGAACTGGACACCTCTGCCTATAGACATCTGCAATACCAGAGGCCTTGTAAATACTTTGCCATTTCAAAGACAAAGTTGAAATGTCTCATGTGCCTGGTATTTCACCGGCACCCAAACCCTTCAAACCAGAACACAGCAACATACTTTGCGGCTAGGTATGGTGGTAGTACTTCCCCGGACGAGTTCCTTCACGAAGAGCTCTTCTACTACTGTCCATGTCTTCATTTTGGGTTTAGAGTAAAACTTCATGAAGCTCATTTGTTCACCTACGTGTTGGGCAGGGAATACTAAACCCATGGGTCAGCTTAATATGAATTAGCAACACTCCTCATAAGTAGCGACACCAGCCTTTGCCCTCAACTTCTTTCGCGTGTTATTTTTTATATTGAAATTACGTTTTCGGTTAATGCTCGACTTCCGTGAGTCGTAGCGTGATATTTTTCATCTGGCTATCAGATATGAAAAGATTTTTTTCCAATCCAACTGGTAGTTCCATAGATTGTTACGTTCAAACAAACAAATAAAAACTTCAGCTTTAAAATAAATTAGTATAGGTCTAGAATTCCACATAGGTACTCATGCTACATCCTCCACCAAATTCCAATTCTTCATTCTACGTACCCCCGGAATATTTATATACAGAAACATTCCTTTCTATAGGAATCCATGAATCTTTTAAGGCAACACGCCCCATCCAATAAGGGTTCCGTCGAGCATGTGGTACCCATATGTAACGCTCCCTATATTTTCCTTATCAATTCCTTTCGGCAGTTATCGTGAGTTCGTTATTGCGGTATCATTACGATTTTTATTGCGATTCCTCTCTCCTCTTACTTACATTACGTGTGTAAGGCCCACTTTTGCCAAATACTTGACTCAGGGTTAGTTAAACACGAGGTCAAATTACAAATAATGTATGTCATTTTTTAATTTAACCTTGCGTTAGTACTTAACTCTGACTTAAGTTTTTAGGTATAAGTTGGCCTAAGACATGAAGATAGGGTGGTATACCTTGTCTGTTTCCTCATCTAGATTGATTTTGTGATTTTGTATTTTTTCTTGTTTATTACAACATGATCAGTTATCACCGCGCACGCTTTCTCAAGGCGGATTGATAAAGTCAGTCCAGATTACCTCACGGTATTTTCTTCACCGATGTCAGACCTGGACATCAGTCCAGGATAAACTTAGGAAGTATCTACATATGAATTTAAAAAGTCACATTGGTACTTGCCCGATATTGTTATTTTTATGTGTGTGTGGTAACCTCATGCATGAGAGCCTGGGCGCCTTATCTACGGGATCATTACGATATAAGTCTAACATCAATTATCAGAATATTTAACAGCATTATAATAAGAACATTAGTAACTACCTAGATAAAAGATTGTAAAACATAGATAGTTACATAACATAATATACCATCACGCCTGTATTCCCCGAAGGGTTAGGCAGAGGTGTAACAATGTACAACGCACAGTTCGCCGGTATGTTTAGGTCCCATGTAATAGGGGGCAAGCCTATTGTCATTAACCGGGCACAAATTCTAACTCCGGCAACTGAGGATTTCATAGAAAACCCAATACAACTTTTTGCTCGACCTGGGAATCGAACCCAAGACCTCTAGCGTAGACGGCGCGCTTAGGACTACTTGACTACCGAGGCATAGATAGTTAGAAATGGATTATTTTAAACCATCCACACTATCTATCTAGAATCAATTTGCTATCAACGCAATCTAATGTAACCGACGTCGCTAGCATGATCCATGCAATACCGGCCCTGCATGACGGCAATCGATCATAGCTTAGCTAGCGTAGCTACAATATTTTCATTATACTTCCTATACCGAGTTTGAAAGTGACTTCTTTAGATCGCCAGTCTCCCTTCTTAGAAACATTTTTAATAAAATAGTTTGCACTATCTCAAAGCAGTTATTTTGCGACGTGGATAGAGCGTCGGATTCTGTAGGTACTTAAGTAAACTACTCTCCATTTCCAAGGCGGTTTTTATGCACAGCGTCGAGCGTCAGAAACTTTCTAAAGTTCCCCAAAATATTCCATCAAAATAACATCAGTATAATCCTAAAATGCATGGGCAATGCATGGGCATGCCTAAAAGGCATGTTTGTGGCCCCTGAAATATGTGGCAAGAGTGCGCTGCGGTACACCCCTAGTTCAGCGATGACGTTATTAGGTGCCATGTAATAGGCTGCGAACTTATCGCCATTTATCGGGCACAGTTCCAATCCCGCTTTAACTGGGCATCTTTCTAACGGGAAAATTCAATTACACTTTTTGTTCGAGAATCAAATATGAGAGTTTAAGGTGCCGTGTGTGACACCGAATGCACTGGAAGACTCAATAGAATAACTATTTTAATTTTGTTACTTTACGTTTGTGTGTTAAAAACTACTTATTTTTCATGTATGAAAAAGGTATGAAAAATAAGTAGTTTTTAGTATTAGAATAACTGTTAATCATCATCATTGTTATGTCCACTGCTGGACATATGCCTTCCCCATAGATTTCCAAAAGGACCGGTTGGAAGCAGTCTGCATCCAGCGCTTTCCTCCAGTCTTTATCAAATCGTCTGTCCACCTTGCGGGTGGACGTCCTACGCTGCGCTTGCCGTTGCGTGGTCTCCATTCGAGAACTTACTGTTACTTAGAATTTATGTAACTAAAAAAACAAAGTTCGGCTGGTTTTTGCATAACTAATTTTAATCTGACTTTCTATGTCACTTACATATGACACTTACATATGAAAAGACAGAATAGTGATCGTAAATCTTTCTCAACTAAGTGAAGATTAAGCATACACCTGAAGATAATTAATTGATTATTTTACTGCTTTACAAGGATGGGAAACTTAGAAATCTGTTTGACAGTTTTCAGTAGACCGTTGATAGGATTACAAAACGTCGATGATGCCTAAGTATCTACAAAACGAAGTGTATTAGAAACTTCTCTCTTACGGCGTCAGACAGGGTTCATATTTTAGGAAACAGTAATTTTTAACCGACTTAAAAAAAGGTTATTATTCGGTTGTAATTTCTTGTTTGTTTTTTACCTCATAACTCTATGATTAATTAATCGATTTGAAAACTTCTTCTTTTATTCGAAAGAATATAGTTTTAGTTATAAACCATTGAAATTTTATCAAATTTGGTTTAGGAGCCTGGTTTTTAAATCAAAGTAATTGAAAAAGTCATGTATACGATTTTTTTTTACAAGCGTATGGGCTTTTACTCAATGTACAAAAGAATCAACCCAATAGTATATAAAAGTAAGGCATTATATCAGATAGAGGGAAGCACGCACGCCTTTGCATATAACATCATATTGGGTTTCCAAAGGTTGTGGAGGTCAGTCGGCAGTCACTTCACGTAACACTAGAAAAGTATCATAGATACAGATTTTATATACAGACGCTCGAAAATATGTAAGATTATTTACTTAATAGTCTGAGTTTTTGTATTAGTTATGTTTATTTGATTTAAAAAAGGAAGCTCAGTAATCCGGTAACACACTGAACTCCAATTCTTACAATTGAAAATGTTCAAAGTCACAATCTCATCTCAGCGACGATCAACGTCAAAAACTTGTCAAAAATGTAGGTTAATTATGGGCATTTTTGAGCAATTGGTTGCTCCGCTACATATGGTTGTTCCGGGTCAGATGCTTGTGTGTGTTTATATGTTTGTAAACGCACCCACGATACAGGAGAAAGTCCTAGTGTAGGGAAATATTTTTTTTCCCTATTACATAGGACCCAAACATACGGGCGAACTGGTACATCTCTGCATAACCTTTCGGGGAATACAGGCGTGACGAAAACGCTTTATTTAAGAAAAGAAAAGAAAGATATTAATCTTATTGAGAACACCTACGCTTTTTTTTTTCAAAAATCGAAATCGCCCCTTATTACATGGGACCTAAATATACCGGCGAACTGTGGGTGTACATTGTTACACCTCTGCCTAACCCTTCGGGATATACAGGCGTGATGGTATATATATCGAAAAGATCCGAAAAAATCATACTTGTTTTAATTATTTCCCGAACATGTTACAATCCCATTATGGACGGATAACTACGCGGTAGGTTGTTGCCACGATACCAATAAAATTTATGCATCTGCAGTAATTGAAATTGCACTACAGAAATAACTTGGTAGCGCTGTGCCGGCGATACGGTCTGCGATGGTTTAACGCACAGATAACTTTTAATGCCGCAAAAATGAATTGGAACTGTAGTAATGATTAATTTTGGCATCGCTTTCAATTATTAAACCTTTAGTGTCATTGTGAAATATGTCAAGCTCTTTGGGTACAATATTGTGTATTATTATTTATCTACTTTTGAATTTACCAGCTGTGTCCACGGATTCGCGCTCGTGAATTTATTTTTAAATTACTGAGTTAAAAATTACCTTATTATTTTATAGACTGGTTGTCTGTATACTTTTAATTCTTAACTATTGAACACATTTTGATAAAATTTTGCGAAAAAGAATAATTACACCGTAAGGCCAATTTTATTAATTAAAACCGTTCAAATTTTGTTCGCAATTTCATCTTAGCATCAGTACATGAAGGTAAATTAGAGGCATTTTTGACAGATTCGAACTGAGATTAGATTGCGATCGTTTTTAAAAGAAACTAAAATTAGCCCCCATTTTTTCTTTTCTTCTGCTCTCAGAGGAGTGGAAGGGTGTGTCAAACTCTTACTTACTAAATCCCATCCGTGTTCCTCCCAATGACCTTAGTGGTCCAGGGCCTAACTGCAATTTTAAAAAGAGACACTCTTAACGCGGATGATGCCGCGGTCCATAGCTAGTATAATAATAATAGCCAAATGGACATCCATAGAATTGTGTGTAGCCATAGGAACAACTAAGCATCGTTTACGAAGTCTGCACACCCCATTAGCTTCCTCTTTCGTATTCTACCTCCATTTAAAGCTATAGCCGTGTTGTTCAATATATTTATCTACTGTGCAACCATAGATGGAAGTGGTCAGCGTTACTACTTGCGAGAAAAATATGAGTGCACAATATTGGCGATGAGTGGATTGTATGGTTTGGTTAAAAATAAATGCTTTAAACCAAAATCAACACAATTTAATAGATAAAATAAGAAAATATTACGTGAAATTATTGCAATGGAAAACAGTTAACAGTATGTACAAGACTAGCTTATTTTACCCGTGTTATGTTACGTCTTTAGTTACTGCTCCGCTCCCGTGTGTCGTAAGCGTGGTGTTATAATTATAGTCTATGTTATTCAGAAATAATATAGCTACTTATTGATCGAAGACTGGTTACAATCGGTCAAGTACCAAGAACCTTATTCGGTACAAACATACAAAAAATATTACCTCTTTATATAATTACTATAATATATTTTACTAAAACAAAAGAACAAACTTCGAACGTCAAAATAAAAATACTTATAAAAAAATTATTAGAACCAAAGAGTTCGTAACACACTGTATGTGAGACGCTCAGGCAAATGTAAAAAAGTTAAATAAACCACAACAGAATCAGTTAAGTTAGTGTCGTTTCATCGAATCAAATTAGTTCAAATATGACAAATCAATGTGGATTCACTTCAAGCTTAGTACGTACAATTATAATTACTGGAACAGTTGCATAACACTGTGTTTGTCAAATCGATACCATAGGGATAGTATTATTTTTGAACATATTTGATTATCAATTTCTGAAATATCGATGGACGTGATGTAATTTATTTATATAGATCTCCTACAGTAGCTACACAATTGCATGATAATAATAAATTCAAGAACAATCACTTGTGTGCTCCTCCTATTTATAGAAGACCATATTATTCACTTTACATCTAGTCATATAAGTCTGATAAGTACAGGTAAATTAGAAAAATATTAAAAAAGAAATCCTACCATAAAAAAGTTCATTATCTTTAGGATTTTTTAGGAATTTGTAGGATTTTTATATGAAAAAAAAAAGACAAGGGCCAATTAAAACAGAATACTTAACTATAAAAGACAAATTAATTGACTGGCAAAATAATTAAATATTACAATTACTACATACATACCATCACGCCTGTATTTCCCGAAAGGATGGGCAGAGGAGTACCAATGTACAACAACAGTGTGCCAGTATGTTTAGGTCTCGTGTAATAGGGGGCGAGAATACAATTACCTACTACTATTTTTAATTTATGAAAATTAAGACAAAATGATTCGTAGATCCGATCCGCCTCGTTAGCCTAGTGGTCCTAAGCTCGACTGCTACGCTAGAGGTTTTGGGTTCGATTCCCAGGTCGAGCAAAAAGTGTTATTGGGTTTTTCTATGAAATTCTAAGTAGCATCTCGGAGTTAGGATTTGTTCTCGGTTAATGGCAATAGGCTCGCACCCTGTTTTACATAGGACCTAAACATACCGGCGAACTGTGGGTGTACATTGTTACACCTCTGCCTAACCCTTCGGGGAATACAGGCGTGATGGTATGTATGATTCGTAAATTTAATTTAACTAAATAAAAAACATAGTACTTACTGTAAAATATAAAAATAAACTCTGGTTGTTAGTTACATAGTTGCTTTTAGCACTTGAGAAGTTCATAAAAAGTAAAAGATCGCGCGTCTTGCTACGCTTTGAGCTACGACCTACGGCGTAGCAGTAACTGCTACGATCGCGTAGGCTTCACGTCGTTTACCCTTTTTATGGTATTGAAGTTTTATACTAAGTCTATAAACTTCAGACCCAGCAATTGGTAAACAGTGATATTAGTTGGTTTAAATCTTCGTTTATTTCTAAGAGCCTTTTACGAACTACGTTGGGAAAGGCAGTCTAACCAGATGCAGCTAAATATCAGTGTTTTACATGGAGCGATTACCTCACTCACCTCCACAACTCAGTTACTTGGGGAACATGATACCTTTTGGAAAGACTGGTTGTTAGACTTCCCGGCTTCTAACTATCCGTAACGACTGTCAAAGATCTAAAAATGATAGTCGGGACCACCGGCTTTACCTGACACGTGGCTGTCACACGACAATTTCCAAACTCAGGGCTGCTACTGAGAAATTCGTAATAGAAAAACCCAATAAAACTTTTCTCTACCTAGAAATCGAAGCTAGGACCACGCTCATTAGTCGCCCTTCAAAACTTCATATGTTCAGGGATTGATATTTTACAAAAATAAATGGTTTTATGTAGAGACATTCCGTATTTTGCCAGAAACAGTCGAATCAGCAGTCAAGAATGTAACATGTGTTTATGTCAGTTTACTTCATATTAATCTTCATTGTAGTCAACTCTTGACTTTGACAAAAGTAATTTTATTCCGTAGCCAATAAAAGATTTTATATGGACCGCAGGCATAAACGGCTTTCATGAAATAATTTTGGAAATCCAATAATTGCCCCGACGAGCTTTTGATTTGCGACCAGAGGGGAGTTGTTCAATTTTAGGTGCCCGCAGTCTGTTTTCATTGTAATTTGTAAAAGTTTGACCTTTAATATTGCAACGTCGAATTATCTCGCAATTCAAAACTTGATTGATAGACTAGAGAACAATTAAACTTATAACCAACTAGTTTAAACATAAGCTTTAAGTTTATGAAAGAGTGTACAAAAACTTTTAAATCGATTTTATTTACAGATTGTACTTAATGTAATAAAACTGAAGAGATTTCTGTTTGTTTGTTTATTTAAACAAGCTAATCTCTGGAATCGCCAGTCGAATCGGAAAAAATATTTTATATAAGATAGCTATATTCATGAGCAATACTTTAAGCTATATTACATCACGCTACGACACACGGGAGCGGAGCAGTAATCAAAGACGTGACTTACCGCAAGGGAAAATAAAAGATGCGAGGAAAGTCGCGAACAGAAGCTAGTAGTGGGTAAAATGAAAAGTACCGTCCTGTCAGACATGTAATATAGGGAGGCCGTCGATAACCGAGCCAATAAAAATCTTTTGCTGACTACTGGCAATGTGGCACTTTCTCGGAATGTTCGACATACCAGCGCCAAGCCTGCCCTTTCGGTTCATGTAGCCAGGTCAGGAGTTAGCGGGGCATAGCTATAATAGCAAGCGGTTGTGGCAAAGCGCACAGATGCAAACATTGGTATCGCCGAGCGCGGTCGGGCGTCGGAAGCATTTTGATAAAACGTTGCACAATTTCCGTCTACTGCGGTATCACCACGGCCGTTGATTACAAAATAGGCTTTAATAAACTAGGATTTCACTGTATTGACTATTCATTCTAGAGTATTTACTTATGAAAACATATTGAAATTCCTATCCAGGGATTTGCCGACAATCGCCTAAAGGTCAACACTTTTGTAAAGTTCGGGTGTCGCTGGAATTATATGGAATTCGCAACCGGCACAGTTCTAGGATTAATGGATAAATATTTGTTCGGATCAATTTCGTCATATTAAATTCTAAATGCGACGGCAACATGATATTTTAATGAGATTATCGAATACCAACGTTCTCGTTTAAAGGGAACAAGACTACCTAGTACTAATAAGTCAAATTCCTCCGCGAACGACACCAAGTATGAATGGTATTTTCTAATAAAAACTTCAATAAAATGTACAACACGACGGGTATTAGCGCCGCGAAATTCCTGGCCGCGTAAATAATAACATAAAGATTTTCCAATACATGTCCCAATAAGAGCCCCGCCGCTTCCGACGTCACCCTCCGCGCATTAGCTAACTGTCGCTGATATACCCCGTGTTTCCCCGGGAAGTTGCCTGTAAAGATAATCATAATTTACCAAAATTGTACTCTTTATCTTGGTTCTTCCTTGATTCTTAACTTATGAGTTTAAACACCAGGCTCGGCAGATATTTTAAGCATTGTTAACATTTTTTGCTTTAAGAAGAATAAAAGGAATGTTGAACTTTGTTAATAAATATCAAACTCGTATTTACTTTTTATATTAACGATAATAAATACAAAGAAATTCTTTACACAAAGGAAAACGTAACAACAAGTAGAAGATATAAAATTATTATTAGTAGGAGCAGAAGTTTTTAAAGTAAACTCGGTTTTGTACAAGATGTGAAAGGATGGAAATAATAAAATAAGGTCCCGATAAGCGAGAGAACAATAATTTAGTCGGTCGTGTCGGAGAACAAATACAGTGTCAACAGATAATAAAGGCAGAGCTGGCCAGTACCCGCCGCGAACCCAATAACATAGAGCCGCCGAACGTATAAGAACCTATATACAGTGAACCTGTATAAGGAAAGGATGTCGCCGCCGTACTTATTGCTCGAAACTTGGGACCGACCAGATTCGAGCCGAATGCGTTCATATGAAATATCGAAAGCCAAAATATGGGTAAACAAGCTCGTTTATTGAATATAATATTAAGATATTCCAGCGCAGACCGCTACAAAAACTAAATAAAACCGAGATGGTAGACCGTAATAGTTAATCAGCCGTGAAAATCGGCACTCCTAACAGCTGTATTCAAGGATTCAGGAATTTGTCTTAGTTGCCGACTAGCCAACGGTTCGGTACATACTTGAATCCCTTTCCGAGATTCTCAGGATTCCACGGTAACCTCACTCAAATTAACTCATTATTTTCTAACATAGTTTCCGTACAAATACCTATATTTTCTTAATACATCATAATTAGTAAGGGTTCCTGAAAAATAGAAGTAAAAATTGTACTCGTGTACTCGAAGACAAAACTAGATCTACAAAAGTAGATAAATTTGAACGATAATTCGCTAGCCGTTCGTTCACATGTACAAACATTGACTTCACATTTACCGGATAACCATATTTGAATGTGAAATAACGTCAATCTCATACAAAGAATAAAAATAACTTGAGAGGAAAATTTGGTAAATCTCATTGACGCTGTCTCCGAGGAAATCACTAGAACTCGTCGTGATGTCGTACCATCGCGCACAAACAAATAATATAGTGAAATTCTTAAAACATTTCGTAAACTTAGAAGAAAAACAAAAGATTTAATGGAAATACTGACAGCCTGTATATATTTAGGTAATATTCTTCAGAGATTACACTCATTATTTTTATTACGTACATTACGTTTATCTGACAATGAATAAAGTCTTAAATTAGCATGATTAAGTTGGTTTAAGGGTTTCAAACGTTATTGCTTCGGGAGCACGCATTCTGAACTAATTACATCGTTACAAAGAACAGGAAATAATTAACAAAGATAAGTGTGTTGATAAAGATAGCGATTTTCTTATATTTCCGTAATAGCCTTTTTTCCTTAGTGAGGGAGTTTCTGTTCGTGTATCATTTGCTGTACTTATGAATAGTTCTCTTTTGTGGAAGATCACCATTATTATTGTTTTTTATTTCCCATGTTATACTCATCTAATAATGTCTAAATTGTGGCTCATTTTACTCGATCCTCCGTATATAAATTTATTTTTTATAAACTCTTCATTAACTAAAATGACCGTTCAAAAAATCAGGGTTATTGAAAGGAAAATAATTACATAATTATGATGAAATTTATTTAATCAAATATGCCAAGATTGGGCGAGTGGCATGTCTAAATATTCAAGGATTCCTTAATCAAGTTTAACCGAAATATTGAACTGACAGATAAATGAAACGAGGGTTCTCTTAAAGACAACGGGTTCGATTTGTAATCGATACCGGGCACGAATACTCAACCCTTTAGCAGTTTAGCCCAATAAGACCCTGGCTTTGGAGCAGGCTATTAACGGCCGATATTATCGGTACAATAATCATTTCCACGGTATTTATTTCGATAATCCCGCGCTTAACAAAATTTAAATTAAGAACATCAGCGAACGTTCTGATTGCTAGTATTGATTTTGTTAAAGTTATTACTAAAGAAATAAGTCTAGACGAAACCTCAAATATTCCTACCTATTACTTGTTGGTATATTGAAGGTCATTTACGAGCAAAAACAAATGACAAAACATTTTTCCAACAATTAAACAAGACTTGAGTTACTTTGGTCACCGAAAGTTTTTTTTTTAAATTTAGTTCAAAGATTGTTCTTCAAAAAGCAGTGGAGTGGATCTATCTTTTTTTGATTAATTGGTTTTGCGAATTGAACGCACAATAGAAACGAATTTGATTGCGCTTTTTTTTCAATCAAATCACAAACCACGTAGGTTTTAATTTTTTTTAACCCCCGACGCAAAAACGACGGGGTGTTATAAGTTTGACGTGTCTGTGTGTGTGTGTTTGTCTGTGGCATCGTAGCTGCCGAGCGGATGAACCGATTTTGAGTTTTTTTTGTTTGAAAGGTGAATTAGTCGAGAGTGTTCTTAGTTATGTTTGATGGAAATAGATTCAGCAGTTTCAAAGTTATCAGCTCTTTTGTTAGATGCGGTAGTTAGTAGTACTTACATCTATATTGTTTGTTACGCATTTCGTAACAGTTTTACCTCGAATACGGATCACATGACCCAGTCCAAGTGCCGTTCCAATATTTGGGATGCACTTGGTTCACTGACGGACAAAACGTTTCGATAAATGGAATTCGGTAATACCTTTACCGGTTCCGATACAAACCGTAAATAGTTAACAGACGCTAATTGGAATGTTATTTGGTTCATCGAACTGTTTCATATAACTCATTCCATAATTATGTGAACTATCTCTCTTTTCAATTCACAAATAATTTTGCTTACTTGCCTGAAGCACAATAAGTTCGACTAAGATCATGCAAAGCAACTGTATTCTATTTTAGATGGTAATAATATGATTTTTAACTGACGAAACGATTTTTTTCCTGTCTTATCTTATGTAATTGTAAGTCAATTACAAAATAAGCATAAGTTAGAAAAAGAAAGAATTTTTTTTTTGATATTTGAGGCTCTAAAAACAAGCTTATTAAAAGAACAAAATAAATAAAATATAATGTGATGTGTGCCCCACTGCTGCGCCCAGTTAACATAATTAAATACCGTCACACCTGTATTGCCGGAAGGGTAAGGCAGAGGTGTACCAATGTACACCCACAGTTCGCCGGTATGTTTTAGATCCTATGTGATAGGGGGCGAGCCTATTGCCATTAACCGGGCACAAATCCTAACTCCGAGCTGCTAATGAGAATTTAATAGAAAAACCCAATAACGCTTTGCTCGACCGGGGAATCGAACCCAAGACCTCTAGCATAGCAGTCGCGCTTAGGATCACTAGGCCAACGAGGCAGTTAACATAATTAAAATGGTCAAATTTCAAAGTTCTGAAATCATAAATAACGGTAACTTCTTCATATATTTTATTCATTACCACGGTTCCTTATTTCGTATAAGAGGTAGAGATAAAGAAAATCAGCTTATGAATCTAAATTTATGATAAGACTCGGTGAAAAATCATCCTTTCATGACTACCAAAATATACCTTTGCATTTTAAACGTGAAAACTTTGAGTATTATGTAAATTATTAACAATTTTCAAAAGTACGTCTAGTAGTCTGTCTATAAATATTTCAATTCGTTGTTGTTCCTACCAAAGGTATTTATGAAAGAACAAAAAGGTTTTATTTATAGTTAATTTTCACGTTTATAAAAGAACTCGCCATATTTTCCGTATTTTAAATGAGATAAGTAGACAGTTTTGAAATGGTCTTCTAATAAAAAACAAATTTATGATATATTTGAATGACTATGTTTAATTTATCTAATTATACTGTTTAGCCACAAAAAATACCAATCTATTACTGTCAGGGTGCAAGGCAAAGCTTTCTTTTCATACAGAGGTATCACGAGCATCGATACTCACGCTTGATCACGACGGATTGGCAATTTTAGGCTTATAAAATACCACATACATACCATCACGCCTGTATTCCCCAGAGGGTTAGGCAGAGGTGTACTTATGTACACTCACAGTTCGCCAGTATGTTTTAGGTCCCACGTAATAGGGAGCGAGCCTATTGCCATTAACCGGGCACAAATCCTAACTCCGAGATGCTATTGAGAATTTCATAAAAAAACCCAATTACACTTTTTGCTCGAGGCAGTTAGTTTTAGGCTTATATTAATCAAAAGACCAGGTTTCCTCATGATCTTTTTCTTCACCGATATGACTGATGTCCAAAGGGTAACTTAGAAAGTACTTACATATGAACTGAAATAGTAACATTGGTATTTGCCTGTTATCAAATCCACAACGTCATCCATATTATCCATACCGTTTTCACAGCCATACTACTGAATTGATTGTAATAAAAATTAGGATAAATTTAGCTTGAACCCGAAAAAATTACATGTAAATATGCTACTTTTTTATTCCAGGACTTTTTTTATTGCGATAACCAAAATTCACGCAGACAACGTCACTGTCAAAAGCTAGTAAATCTTCTAAAGCTTAAATCTATTCTAACATTATATTCTTCGTATCTAGTTGGTTGGTTTTTATTTTAATTGCAATCCACTTATTTGAAAGTCAATGATAAAAAGTTTCAATTGACTCGAAGGTATCTAAACGGACCCTCTTTCAGGCGTGCCAGTGACAGATCAATACTCTTCTTTTGTAAACTTCCAAAAGGGATTTAGTACTAAGTTAAACCTGAATTTAAGAGAATCGCCGGTAACGAGCGAAGTTTTCGGCCACAATGAATGTAATTAATCGTAATTATTTTTTAACTTTGTCTTCTTTGGTGATAGTGCTTGTCTTGGGTCGCACATTTTGAAGCAATTTGTGTTTGAAAAAGTTTTTGAAACAATAATGAAGTTTTGTCGAGGGATAGATTTTTGGTATTATATTTAGTAGTAGCTCTTGAGGATAAGAATAATATGGATATTATTTACTCTCATCAAAGTATGTAATGAATAGTTTCTCTTAATAATATTTAACATAAGGAAAATATGTTAGAGAATTCCTTATAATATGATTAGCATCATTACAAATTTCTGAAAGGTTCTAACATTATTCGCGATCATTTGCTATAGTTAGTTTGTGACGAACTAACATAAAAAAAACCGTTGTTGTGTCTAGCCAATTCAGAGTATTCAGAACCGTTAATCTATACTAATATTATATAAAGCTGAACAGTTTGTTTGGTTGAACGCGCTAATCTCAGGAACTACTAGTTTGAATTTAAAAAATATTTTTGTGTAGGATAGTTCATTTGGCGAGGAAGGCTTTAGGCTTTATAGCATTACGCTACGACACACGGGAAAGAAGCAGTAACCGAACACGTAACTTTAAGTGAGTGAAAAATCCACGCGAACGAAGTCGCTAGTAGAAGTTAATATCTATATATAATATTTATATAGATTGACTGCCTCGTTAGCCTAGTGGTCCTAAGCGCGACTGCTACGCTATAGGTCTTGGGTTCGATTCCTAGGTCGAGCAAAAAGTGTTATTGGGTTTTTCTATGAAATTCTCAGTAGCAGCTCGGAGTTTGGATTTGTGCCCAGTTGATGGCAATAGGCTCGCCCCCTATTACATGGGACCTAAACATACCAGCGAACTGTTGGTGTACAGGTACGCCTCTGCCTAACCCTTCGGAGAATACAGGCGTGATGGTAGGTTATGTTATGCTCATATAGATATAATGATTCAAATTTCAAGTTTAGCAACAAATTCGACTATCAGTCTTATTTACCAACTAACACGTGCAGTCTTAAATGGTTCCAGTTACGACTTATTTAGCCAAAAATTGATATGACTAAATAAGACAGGCAATTTAGGGAGAGATTAGTACGATCTGTACTTATAACTGAGATTAATTCAGGCCTTATTAACATTAATTCTTTTGTAGACTTAATGACTAATTTATGTAGATAGAGAGATCTTGGTGAATATAAATAAAGTTACTAGGCACAAAATGGACTTTTGAAGGATTATAAATAGCTGAAAATTATTATGATGATAAATATTTAACGGTCCTTAAAAGAGCCTTGCCTTTGATTTCGAACATCAGTCTAAAGTTTAGCAATGCAGTAACATGAAACACGATGCTCTAGGTAAATGGTAATACCATCACGCTTATATTCTCCGAAAGGTTAGGCAGAGGTGTAACAATGTACACCTACAGTTCGCCAGTATGTTTAGGTCCCATGTAATAGGCGGCGAGCCTATTGCCATTAACCAGGCACAAATCCAAACTCCTAGCTGTTACTGAGAATTTCAAAGAAAAAGCCAATAAGAGTTTTTGCTCGACCTGGGAATCGAACCCAAGACCTCTAGCGTAGCAGTCGCGCTTGGGACCACTAGGCCAACGGGGCAGTAAATGGTTATATGGATACAAAATGTATATTTCTTACCAATATATACTAAATTTGTTTTTAACATGTAATCTGAAAGCTAATTCTACAAATGAAAACGTTTAAAATCTAATCGATCTGCACGCGACTTCGTCAGCGTGGCTTATTTCTCCCACGTTAGTTACGTCTTCAGGTACTGATACGCTCCCGTGAGTCGTGGCGTGATGTTATATATGTAATGTAGCTATCTATTAATTGGAAAAATGGTTAAAATCGGTCCAGTAGTTTCGGAGCCTATTTGTTACAAACAAACAAATAAAAGAATCTTTTCTCTTTATTATGGCAGTATAAATTCATTCTCGACTGCTACGCTAGAGGTCTTGGGTTCGATTCCCAGGTCGAGCAAAAAGTGTTATTGAATTTTTCTATGAAATTCTCAATAGCAGCTCGGAGTTAGGATCTGTCCCCGGTTAATGGCAATAGGCTCGCCCCCTATTACATGGTACCTAAACATGCTGGGGAACTGTGGGTGTACATTGTTACACCTCTGCCTAACCCTTCGGGGAATATAGGCGTGATGGTATGTGTAAATTCATTCTCGACTTTAATAAGCCTAATCATGTTTCTAATCACTAAATCTACATCTCTCAGATTACAACAGAAATGTAATTTACGTAATAGTTGAATCAAAACAATCTAAGCAATCTACAGACTAGGTATGAGATTCAGTAACAAATTAAATCGAACAAGGTTCAGATTCCGGAGGTTACCGTTGCAATACAGACATGCAAAACATTAATACTGAACGACCAGACGGCGTTGGTTTGAACGCAGATGTATCTGTAGCAAATACGTTGAGTACTGATCGCTTAGCCTTACCCAAGCTATAGTTTACATACAAAGAGAAGGTTTTATGTTCGTAAAATGTCGAAGAAGGTAACTTAAGGATTATCAGATCTTGCAGAATTCAAGGCGCTTTGGACATAAGGTAGCAAAGTTTGCTACTTATATCACAGATTGCGGGATCGGGTAGTATTTTCTGTCAGTCGGATAGTTTTCCTAGGACAAAAAAGAATGATAATTAATTATAATTATTAGTTTATTAAAGACAGAACAAGTTTCAAGAAAACACGAAGTTATTGTTAAGTTTTGCGTAAGGCCTCTTCTCATACAGAGAAGACTTTAGAGAATGATGATTTCACATGCCAGTGATGTCCAAGATAAAGTTAGAAAGTACATATGAATTGAAAAAGCCACAGTGGTACTTCCCCGTATCGAAACCACAACGTTACAAGGCGGGTGTCTTAACTAATGAGCCATCACGATCTAGCGTCCGCACGGCCGTTTGTAACCAATTACAATGTTTGTATATTATCTTGTACTACGTAGGTACTAGCAACAAAGACTTCGGGTAGGTACACACTCGCGTAAGTACATACTATAAACAATACACGCACACCTCTAGTCGAGCACGCCAACTCAAACATCGGTTACAAAGTCAACCAAGAATTCGGATACTGTGATTTATTTAATCCAAGTTATTCACTTCGTTTATTAAGCAGAGTCGAGATTAATACTGAGAGCTTAACGTAAGACGTGAACTCGCCACCCCGCCCCCCCCCCCTGCCCCGCGAGACCCCGGCACCCCGCGTGACGCCGACAGATAAGCTAATTACTTATTGTGATTTAGCAACCGGTTCTCGGCAAATTTTTCATCAAATTTTCAGAGAGCAATTCTGAATAATAAGTAGACGTCGTCCACCACAATGGCAGCAATTAACCGGACAATTTAACTTTTTAATTGCGAATTAAGAAACTGAGGAGTGCAAAGGTTGAACACGGCCCGTGAAATTAATTGTCAAGAAAGGTTTTACCGTCCGGCGGGGCATTTTACATAAAACGTCCACACATTCAGCAGAGAAAATAATAAAATTCGTTTACTTTCATAATTTACGTTATGCTATTAAACAGAGAAAGCGCAAGATTTAATAAAATATTTCCAAGGTTGCTTAACACCGCAGTTTTAAAAGTTGTACAGAGTAGTTTTTTATCGGTTTCTTTGTTTTCACCCATAATCCTAGTTTTTCTTAGTGTCCGTACCAAGCAGAGGGAAACTTTCCGAAACTTGAATTCATAAAGAAAGTTTAAAGTTTGAACAAAGTTAAATAAAAACAGAAAAGCTCATTGTGTAGTCAAAGCGCAGGCGGCATTGCCTAATTGTGTTCGTTATCTACGTAACTTGTGTCTGCCCGAGAAACAGTGTGTTAATATGAAAGCGATTTTAGCTTTGCGTTAATCGGAATTCGGGAATGAGCATAGACAATGTAAACATGACAATAGGAGCAGGAGTAAGGGGCTGGTTGGCACTCGTATCGGTGGCGTGCCACTCGTGAGATAACACAACGCGGCGTCTTTGTGGACGGATGTAAAATTATTAAGCAACGGAATGCCGTAAATGGGGTTTGCCTCTGTAATATCAAGGGTTAGAGTCGACTCCTAACATGGGGTTTCATACGATTAAGTTTATCAAATTCCGGGATAGGCACCTAATTATGTTTCATGATATCACTGGCCAGCTACATTGTCTGACCTCGATACTGTGATTTTTTCCTTATCCACCAAAAATTATGCTGTATTTTAACAGCGCCTGTGAGATGCTTTCCCCTCTCTCATTTTTAGCTCAGACAAATTTTTTCGTGCATATTTCAAGCGGGATTAAATTGTTTCAAACTTTGTCGGACAGTCTGTCGAATGCGAGAAGGCTGGAATCGATTGACAGTCGGATGATTCTGTCGTTATGAAACCTCACAGACATTGAAAGTCGATCGTTTTTAAAATGGCGTCAGTGTCGAATTGGCAACGAGAATAAGGCAGCCACAAAGTAAACACCATTCAATTTTATTACGGAGAGCAGTCTCCTTTGAAAATCCCTCGGTAGCAATCCCGTAAATCTCTATTTGTCGCAACTAAAACAGGTCACGGCGGAAGGCTATTACGTTCCCTAAATGCTGCCGAACTCCCTGTAGAGCGCTCTAATCCACTCCGAACGGGCTGGTGTCAAACGCAGGCCAGGGTTGTTTGTATTGTTTATTGTCGCGACGCTCGTTCGTACGGCAAAGACGCCGCCGCCGTCGCCGGCACGGGAGAGCATGTTTCAATTGATGGAGCCGAACAGTCCCCGGAGTGAACTATTATATTCCTGCCCACGAACGATACTTATCCTCACTTAATGTCTCCTTTACCTTACTTTGAAATTTCAGAGAGCTTTATAGTATTTCGAATGTGGAACAAAATCTTAAGTATTTATCTACATTGTATACTGACTATGGAACTGGCATTTGTATCGGGATATTTGTTGGATAATATCAATGATTTCATTCAATTTAAAACTGAATAGTCTACTGAAAAAAGCTCACGTAACTGTTATAAAAAGTAAATCGAGAGGTTTATCCATAGGAATCTATTAGACGAGTGCGTAGCCACATCTACATCTGTCGCGTAACGCCTCGTCAGTCGGCCGGTTTTTATGCGACAGTTCGGCGTTCGGGTGTGGATGAATAAAAAGCACTGAAGAGCCAGTAGAATGGAACAAAACACTTGAAACAATATCGCGACAGAGCGGCAATCATTCCTGTTTTATCTCAGTTTGTGCACGCTGCGCCGCGGAAACTGCTCTAATAAAAAACTACCATGTGTTCCTACGTACACATACACGTTACACACATATAGGTTACTGCAGTGCTGCACCTGCGTTGTTCCTTGCAGATATGAAGTAAAAAATATTACGCTTTCGTTTTTGTTGGCAAGTTTTGAAATATTCTCTTCGAACAATCCGATATGTGGTCGATTTTAGGTTGAACAAACACGCATATAAAATACATTTTAATTCTAGAGCGTGAAACCAAATTTCTCTATATTATTTTACGATAGATAGTGTACCAGCGTTGTTTGTTTTTATATCCTTTATTTATTTTTCGCAAATCAATTGAATAGGAACTGAAAAATATTGAACATTCTGTATTTTATTTTACGCAAAGGATTAGGTCAATATTGCGAGGTTTATTTTGAATTTATTCAGGTAGAGTTAGTTTCAGTGCAATATTTTCAAACTAGTGAGGAAAACTAATTAAAATCACGCTTCATTTACACTAAGGTACAAAGTATGGATTTAAAAATATTTTAAATATTTTACCAAGTGATTTTTATGAAAATAACAAAACAATTAAATAAGGTTGAGAATGCACCATTTGTAACAGTTACCATCCATTCCATCTTCTCCGGCAGCACAATAAACTTTTTGCCCCAGTTATAAACTTAAATCAGGCCATTAGATACCACACACTCGACGATTATAACAATTGCCACCCTCTGTGCAGATTATATTAAAAAACCTAGACACTTCAGAGTATGAAAAAATAAATCAGGCTTTATTTAATACCATTCTTTTGACCGTAAGGCCGCGGCCTCACTGCGGGCGACGGCGGTTTTCCATTGAGACTCGGGTTCAAGTTAGTTTACTTACAAACTTTTTCACGGTCAAGTGTGCTATATAAGCTATGTTTTACAACTTCGCTAAGTAAGATACCCAAGTCGTGGATTGGACTTAAGTGTTGGCAAGAAATTGGGCAGATGGCTTTTGAAAATAAAATGAAAGAGTATGACGTAACTATTTCATTTATGATGTAGGGAATATATGGAGGTGCCTATATTATGTTGTGATGAATTACTTAGATTATAATAAGAGTGTCTTGTTAGCCTAGTGGTGGCGCGACTGCTACACTAGAGGTCTTGGGTTCGATTCACAAGTAGAGCAAAGTGTTATTGGGTTTTTCTGTAAAATTCTCAGTAGCAGCTCGGAGTCAGGGTTGTGCCCGGTTAATGGCAATAGGCTCGCCCCCCATTACATAGGACCTAAACAAACCGGCGAACTGTAGGTGTCATGCGAATCCCGCACCCCCGGTAATAGGCAGAGGTGGAACATCGCGGTGGTTTTAGCCGGTAAGAGTCCGGCATGCCCCTTCATCACCCCCATGACGGAGGAAGTCCATGAGGACTTCAACCGCGCAACAATAAAAAAAAAGGTGTACAATGGTACACCTCTGCTAAACCCTTGGGGGAATACAGGCGTGATGGTATGTTATCTTATGTAATAAGAGTGTACTGTGGGATTTGAATTGCCATTGGTCAATACTACAAAGTCGGTAATGAATAAAAAAATAGTACCACTGTTGTGACGTCACGCGCTGCTTAATTTCAAAAGATCCATTCTCATTGTACAACGCACTCCGCATTCACAAGGCTTTGAATCCTGTTCTCTCGAAAAAGGAAAATAAATATCCTTTATACTCATTTGATTTCTTTTTTGTTCCAGATTTACCGAGCGTTGCTGGAATGAAACCACCATAACATTGTAATTTCACGAGACAATAAATACCTGTTACATATACTCAACGTAAAATAAATAATGCTTTTAATTTATGTAATAAATTTGAGATTTTGATACAATCTAACCTCAGAAAGAGGGTTGTTATGACAATAACGCGATGTGAAGCACGACCAAAAAGAATATTGATATCAAATGTCTTTTGACGTCATGACGGCGGAATCATCGCGACGCTCAAGATCCGTTTCCATGGAAACCGGCGGCCTACCACTGGTTTCGACGTTTGCGCTCCTCACTATTGTCGCAGGTAAGCTAGTGAAGATGTCTTAACAGCATGAAGATCTCCGATTGCCAGCAATTGACGTCAGTGAACTGTACGCCTATTACAAATGACGTTAGCGCAGTACATTGGACCATTGTTCTCAGAAATAGGCTATCGGAGATTGTCAATTTGTCCATTGGGACGTTTGCCTATTAATTAACTTAAGTTATCTATCCATATAAATAAAATTAAAGTGTTTCTTTGTAATAATAATGTAAATGTAATATACTTAAAGCATTTATATGCTTTAAGTAAAAATCTTACATCCACCACATAAGCATATAAGCATCCAGAATATAAGTCCGCCTTTGTACAGTGTATTCTTTTACATTATGTGCATAAAGGTTAATAAATAAATAAATAAATCTTTACACGGTACGTATACAAAAATAACCAAATTTTAAAATTGTAGTCTATCTGTTTGCTTCGGGTAATCTCTTAAAGGGCCCGATTTTCAGGGGACTTTTAGTGGCAGCCGATTTTATAAGGAGAAACTTAGATGACTTTTATATAAGAAAGAATATTAGGGTTCTGCGCAATTAAAAATACATCGCTGATAACCGATCTTCATACGGATGAAGTAAAAGTATTTTAAATAAAGTTTGAAAAATAAATAAAACTCTGACGTAAGCCTTATTATTAATAATTATTCAGCTCTATATCTTCTATTTACTTTAAAAAGACACATAGGCCTAAGAGAAGCTCGTATTTGACTGTTCCACGAAGCTATTCCCTTTATGTTCGCCTCTGACTTTAATTAGTAATAAACATTGTTAAACTTCAAGGCGGAGAGTTAACGCCCATTTTGAATAAAATTACCTTAATGTGCCTAACGAACCTTGTTCCATTGTAGAATACCATGCTTATGAAGGTTGTAGGACTGGATAATATTGGTCTATCGTTCTACTGGGGCTGGTGGTTTTAGTCAGATTATGTAGTAGTAGAGCTCTTCGTGAAGAAGCTCGTCTGGAGAAGTACTACCACCACACCTATTTCTGCCGCTAAGCAGCGTTGCTGTGTTCCGGTTTGAAGGGTATTTGAGCAGTTGTTATTACAGGGACATAAGACGATTCAACTTCCTAACATCCAATGACATAAAAAAAGATATTGAGCTTAAGTTTTTAGAACAATTGGTTGCATAAAAGTGTGGAATCTTATTACCACCATCTGTATACATTTGTTGGTATATCCCAGCATTAATCTTTCGTGAAATACAGGGAATACTTACTACAAAAAAGCCTTGTAATTTACAAGCGGAGTTAACTAGCACATAGTTTAGAGTAATACATCTCGCAGCAACAATAATTATCTTCTACTTCGTCCAAAGCTTTTTGCATACACTTCGCAAATTGGTGGAGGTAAGTTTAAAAACTATTGAACAGAGCGAGCAACCGAACACACAAATGGAAATCCTGATGAAAAGCTTAGTATCCTGTCGACCATCTCTTGCCGCTTTGAAAACATTAATTTTCCCTTCCTAGTATAGTGAAGTAAAGTTAAAACTGTTCCCTAAAGGCGGGCCATTCAGAATATTCTGGGAAAGGTATTCGTCGTGATTTTCTAGGAAGAGTCAACTGCCTTGCGGATACTCACTTGATGCACCTTTTGCTTTGTTTTGTAGTAAATTGATATTAGCTTCATTGAAATTTGGTTTGGAAAGGACATCGTAACCAAAACTTTGAAACTGATAAACAAATAGATAAATAAAAATGTTAATTTGTACAAATAGAAGAATATACATAAGTACACAAAGATTTAGGAAAATTGTACAATAATTTACCTTATGTTAAAATTCTAATTTCGTAAATCTATACCTGTGTATTGTAAATTTGCATGCCTTATGGTAGGAAATGGCTAATGGATATTATTGTTATATTTTAAGACCTTTTCTTTTGTACCCATATTCGCAAATGAATAAATGAAAATGAACATTAAAGAGCGCACTGATGACTCCTAAACTAGGACTCATCAGTTGTCAAAAGCCTGTGTTTTAAGAGGCGAAGTATTCAGTACTTACATGATTCTAGACTTAAAGATGTTTAAATTTTTCGTTGGTTTAAATAAAAGACTCCTGTCCTAAATAAAAAAGTACAACTACTACATCGTTAAAATATCAGAAAATACTGTTTTTAAAAAGTTATTTCATTGCGATGTTCCTTCTAGATTAGGTCTAAACAAAGGTTCATTTATTAAAATTAGGTAGAAAAGTACATAATAGCTTTTTAAATTTTAAGTAAAACTTAAAAGTAACTATTACAGCTCTAAAAGTAGCATTAAAATAAATATGAACGTTTTGGTAGCAAGGACTCGTGAAGCGAATGTTTGAATTCAGCACGCTCTTCGAATTTTGTGTTGCCATCGATTTAAAACACGAACGCAAATTGCCAGTTTAAAATTAACCAAACGTTTGTAAGGATCGTGGTAGATGACGTTTTGTGATTTCTGCCCACCCCCATGGGAAAAGGCGTGAGTTTATATATATAAGTTTACAAAGGTTGGATATTGAACTAGCTCAAAAGCCGCATCATGTAAATTACGTTGGCATGTAAGAACAACATGTCAAGTCACAATTGCATGCACGTTTAGCGTTGTTTCTTTCTGTACGTGTTTGCTCGGAACGTGAGTTAAAACTAGACCGCACTTCACGTGATGTAGCAAATTGTTGCACTTTAACGACTGTCTACAGTGGCGGGCTGCAGTTTAGAAGCAATACCGCCCCAGATTCCCTCACGTACCGCCGACGCGCCTCCGACGCGCTAGACGTAAGGAACCCGCACTGAAAGCTGCCCTACCGGATTCCAAGTTTAATTGAAAACGCTTTATATAACCTTTTCTTTTAATTGTTTAAGGCTTTCACTTCATCCCTGCCCGTGCTCTGTGAAATGTTTAATTATAGTTCCTAATGAAAACTCCACAATTTAAATAAACACGTACAATATAAATAATGATGTTTGTGTGCAATGCGAACGATATGCGTTAAACCCACACCGGATTACAGCTAATCATTGGATTAATTGTATGGAAATTAGTGATCGTACGCGTGGTGAATTTAACGCAATTCTATCAGAATGTAATTACAGACGTCGATGAGCGTGAAATACTGAATAATTGGAACACGTAATCGAATATGGAGGGCTCGACCGGTGAAGTTCGCTATAATTGATATAATTATTTTATTCATATTCGCTGATAAGTTATTAAGTTAAATTGGCATACGCACGTGATTTCGTTTTTAAAACCATTTCATGTTAGTAATATATATCTATGTGGTAAAAGACGTAGGTGATTTATGAGTCTAGATATAATTTTATCCATTGCTCGGGTGGTGGATATCAAGATAAAGGGGTCGTCGGTCGACAAAGTTCGCCGCGTAGCTGGCGGCTACTGGCCCCGAGTTATTAATTTTCATTTGACTCGGATAAAAGCCTTACTTATTGCTATTAAACGTCTTTGACTAATTTGTTTTGTTACGTCTTCGCATTATAATCCTGATGTGGAAATTTCGAAGTTAAAAAGTAATATTTTATTGCAATATTAAAGCTTATATCGCATTAAAATTGACGTGATCATAAATGTCATTTCATTCACAGAAATATTGCATGAAAAGGAAATATATTTTTGAGCTTTGTTTCAATTTCAATTTTAATTTTCGACAAAATAAAATATTTACTTTCATTTCACTCGATAAAGGGATGATGTGTGGCCGGAGACGAGTGACGAATGTTCCGTATCGGAGAGTTATTAATTTTCATTTGACAGTTACGCCGCTCCACTCAGTAAGGCGGGCTTGCGAGGCGACGTGACAAAGGCCTCGCCTCTACTATAAACACTGCCTCGTTTTGTTCCATTATCGGCTCACTGCGGACTGTGATTCGAAGAAAAGTGTAGCACTTGTAACTCTGTGTGGTGTATCTTGTTTAACTGTTATTCGTGGAACTAAAATTTTAGGAATAGTTTGGTGAAAACCGGTGTGTCTCGCATAGTTGTTTATTTAGTAAAATATAATAAAAGTCATAATACAAATATGTGAAAAGTGGAAAGTAAATAAATGTAGTGCTTTGAAGTCGCGCAAATTGCATTTTTAATAAACTTCTAAATCGCTGTGGAGCTTGTTTAAGCTGCTATTAGTCTTTTGAAAAAATAAAAAACAGTGGCATTTATTCATTTAGTCAGTAAAAGTCTGACACTAAGGGTGGGGAAAGTCATTTGATGAAAGTCATTTCTCATCCGGAACAAACAGAAAAATCCTGGTGCAAGCAAAATTGTAGATAAACTGCATAACTACATACTCACGCCTTTTTTCCTTGGGGGTAGGCAAAAACCACCTGCTATGATCATTACATACCCCTTTCGCCTCGTCCACGTTAATACATCTGGTCATAAAAGCACGCCGGATAAGAATACTGCGCATCTGACTCTCTGAAGAACCTCACCAACTGCATAACCATAATAATTTAAGCGCTTGAGTTATGGCGGAAATATATCAGTCAATAATTCTCTACATATATTACTTACATAACTTTACTGCATAGATAAAGTTTTACACTAGAATTCACAACGGGTAAGTTCTGAAAGCGGTGAGATAGAAAATCTTGGAGACTGAGCGAGTGAACACGTAAACAGGCAAGTTAGGTGCGTATTACTGAAGCTACGGGTGAATCAGATTCATTCCCGTTTAATTTACAAGGGTCATATTATAAGCATTGAGCCGGAAATCCATTCCCCAGCCGTGCGATGAAATAATTTAAATTTTCTCTACGTTTTATCTTTTCGATACATTGCACTTTTAGTGACCGTTTTATTTGGTACCATACTGGGTTCGATATATAAAAATAAAAAAAAAAGTAAAAATAATACCAGCCTATTATTGTCCTACTGCAGGGCAAAGGTCTCTTCTGATAGTGAGAAGGCACGAGCGTCAATCACCACGCGTGCTCAAGGTCGCATTTCAGCTCTATTATTCAGTCCAGGTTTTCTCGCTATGATTTCTTTTACCGATATCAGCGATGTCTAAGATAAACTTAGGAAGTACATATGAAATAGAAAAAGTCACATTGTTGTACCTGTGCCTGATTACGAACCCTCAATCTCGTACATCAAAGGCGGCCGATTTGAACACTGGGTCATGCAGACATATAAAAAAAATTAAGAATATAATAAATAATATTTCTCAATATCCAGACATGTTAAAATTACGTAAGTCTTCAGACTCCAGTATCGTTCCTTCTTAATTTAACTTATGGCAGTTCACAACAGAAAAAGCCTATATATACTTCTAAGGGTGAAAATTAAACCCCCCTCTACATCTGTCACTCAATATCTCGTTTGAGTACAAGTCAATACCATCCTCGATATTAAGAAGTTTCTATCTTGTTCCATTTTCAAATTCGAGCAAAAGACTAATGCGAATGTGGGTTGTACCGATAACTCGAACAACTGGTGACAAGTGAACGTTCCGTACTGAATATATAATGGGGTCAGTAACGGCTACTGTAAGCTCTGTGAATTCTGGTAACTGTGCGCCTACTGATAAATTTCAACCACATAATAGTACACTTGCATACAGTTCTGTAGGTATAAAGGCGAACTATGACAAGCTAAAATTAGAAAACAACCAATTTTTGTTCACAAACAGGTCATCATCATCTGCTTAGCCTTTTCCCAACTATGTTGGGGTCGGCTTCCAGTCTTACCAGATGCAGCTGAATACCAGTGTTTTACACGGAGCAACTGCCTATCTGACCTCCACAACTCAGTTTCTGGGCAACACGATAGCTCTTGGTAAGACTGGTTGTCAGACTTCTTGGCTTCTGACTATCTGTATAGACTGTCAAAGATCTACGGCCAAACCAACGATTTCACCTGCTTTCCTAGCCACGGGGGTGCCACACCATCAACTTCGAAACTCGGGCTGCTACGAAGAAATCCCTAATGGAAAAACCCAATAAGAGTTTTTGCCCGACCTGGGAATCGAACCCATGCTACCACGGCTTTATAAACGGCAACGAGCAACTTGTTTACAGCTCTGTAAACATAAAGGCGAACTATGACAAGCTTAAGTAATAAAACAACCATTTTTTGTTTACAAAAAACTAAAAACAAAACATTTTATATTCTGTGCAAACTGTTTATGTTAATTCTTTGAGCTTAAGCTTTGAACCGCTAACCTTACTTTGCAGTTTATAAAGCCGAGGTACTTTCCAACCGCAGTGTTTGCAGGGGACACGAATATATTGGTACAGTATGTAAGCTCTAATATATGACACTGCTTGTTATTGCCTCGTTTGATTTCAACAAGCATACGGTCGTGAACTGCAGTGCTCTCTTTGAAAGGCACTGAATCGACTGCGTACCCAAGTAGGCCGCTGCAAATTTGGTAAAAAGGGGCATTAGAGACCCGTCTTACACCTAGTACAATTGCGGAGCTCCTGATCAGACTATTTCTTATTTGCTGGAGTGTCGGCTCACCTGTCTCCTTGGTGGCCTGTACAACGTCTCTCACGTATCAATAAACGTCGCTACCTATTGGGCTTCATATTAGCCGAAGGACATCTACTGCTGGACATAGGTCTGCCCCATAGTCTTTCAAAAGGACTGATTGGAAGCGGCCTGTATCCACCGTTTCCTACGGTCTTAATGAGTTCCTAGGCTCCGCTTGCCAGTGCTTAGTCTCCATACGAGAATTTTACGGTCTCATCGGCCATCAGCTCTGACTTATCATCGAAAAGACAAAGAAAAAAAAGTCTAAACACGTTTTCTGATCGAAATGAAAATACTTGGAAATGCTAAAGATTAGGCACTATTTGTGAACAACAGACAGATCAGGCTGTTTATCTACCTATATCGTGTCTAAAATAACTTTATTAAATATCTACTAGTCTATTATCTCCACAAATAACAGTATCAAAATGTATGCAAATTCGATGAAAATATTTGATATTGTTCAAGAATAGAATTTTCATGTTTGAAAGGTATGACTGCCAACATTTCCTAATACATTTCAGCTTCAGCATTGTACCATTGTAATTGGAAATAATATGCAAATATACATTTGATTTAATTAATATACATTGTGTAAACACATTTATATTTTAATTATGAAAAAAGTCTTATTTCTTTATGACAAATGTTTACACACTAAGCTTTGAAGAATAATGGTCTCTTTATGTTTTTGTTTTTTGTCTATTTCTATATACTCACAATCTGAATTACTAGTAAAACGAAAACAAGAGTAATTTCACCATTTTGAAGCTAAGAAATCAGCAATTATTGTATTCTAGCTTATGCCCGCGACTTCTTTTTTATGTCATTGGTTGTCAAACAAACCGACGGCCCACCTGATGTTAAGTGGTCACCGCTACCTATAGACATCTGCAATACCAGAGGCCTTGCAAATGCGTTCCCATCCCAGATACACAGCAACGCTGCTTTGAGGCAGACATAGTTATAATGGTACGCTGGTTTGCGTGAATATCGGTTATTATGGGGTTTTATTTTTATTTCGCGGTACCCTAAATATTTTTCTAAAATAAAAAGTCTTAGTTACTCCGTATAACATAAGCTATCTGCCAGTTAAACTTCAGCTTTAATACCGAAACAGACAGACAAAAAAAAATGTGTAATTTAACCTTATAAACATTCATATTTATTTTTTAAAAAGCTTTTATTTTGACACTAGCTGTTGCCCGCGACTTCATCCGCGTTTCCGTCGTTTCTCGTAAAAAAAAGTAGCCTATGTCCTACCTCACGGTTCAGTGGTTTTGATGTAACAGACAGATTAACTAGTAGTAGGGAAATATAATATGTCAATCTACAATACTGTTGAAAAATATCGCAATACGGAACCGCACATTATTATTGTTAATAGCTGTGCCCGCGACTCCCTCAGATTGTAGTAAGAGTAGACGAATATAATCAGAAAGCTTCGAACTGCTAAGCTATAGGCAGTTACACGTGATATTGTGAGACAACCATAAAAGATAGACATATGCTGTCGTGGGATATTTTTTATATAATTTGAAGGAGAACATTTCCGTCATACATGATTTCTGTGTAGCTTTAACCATAAAGGTTGCACACGCGACGGAAGCTTAAAAAATGGAGTAACTTCTCCCGTTTTACCCAACATTTCCCTTCACTGCTCTGCTCCTATTGATTGTAGCGTGATGAAAAGTATACTATAACCAACTCAGGAGTATGAAAAATAATTGTACCAAGTTTTGTTACAATCTTACTGATTGCATTTTTGGCATCAGTATCGATGCCTAATCACCCCCTGATAGTTATTTTGGAAATATATTTCATGTACAGAATTGACCTCTCTACAGATTTATTATAAGTATAGATTACAAGCATACACTTTTATTTTATTTATTTGTATAGGTGAGACGTGTAACATTTTTTTCTATCTACAAAACCTTGAAACTACTTAAAAAATATTTAATAACATACCTCAATTAATGTGAAGCGATGTTATCTGTTCATAGATTAAATATTTCCACCAATATGAGCAGTTAAGAATTAATCAAATTCAATGGAATGTTATCTCAATAAATTAAACAAATCTGTCCAACAAATTTAGAACTTATTTATTATAAATTACATTTTCAGTTTTCCAATTAATTTTATTATTTTACTTCTAAAACATTTGTATATTTACGTAAAGCACCTACTATTAAAATCAATAGTTTTCGTGCCAGCTTGACGAAATATTTGTACAACTCAAGTACAGTTGAGAAGTAGTTGTTTATTATTTTTGGATTATCCTTATTGGAAATTGTTGTTTAAAAAATGTTGAGTAGTGTTTAATTTTTAAAGCTACTTGTACCCCTTTATAGTGAGAGTAGGTTTAAAAAGCTAAAAATAGATCAAGTAATAAATAATATATCGAATAAATAGTTCCAGAAATAGTGCTCAAAATCAGTCTCTAGAAGTTCAGTGACATGCATTGCGCGAATGAGTATTCTTTTATTGATGAGGAAATGTTAATTGAATCAGAAATTGGTAATATAGTTGAACAATTGTCTCGGGAGATGATATAGAAAAATAAGTTGAAGCAGCAAGTAGACAGTACCATTTTATTGCAGCAAATCGGCGAATACAGAAAACGCTGTGTAGGCAAGGAAAATGCGGAGCGGGTGAGCATTGCTTTTCGTCTACATGAATACGAGCAAAGTCACGGGCTTTACAAATTCTTCTGCATAAAACCATTTGATTTGACTTTTCACAGATATTACAAATGAATGGAAAAAATAATGGAGGCGCCTCCATTTTTTTAATTGAATCGTTTTGTGGTTCGAGTTAAAAAGTGAAAAAATTATTTAATCTCATCCCCACATTAGCCGAATTGAACGAAAATATTCGGCGTTCCGAAATCCCGCACGAAGCCATTAATCGTTTTGATGTCACAGTATGGCACATTTAGTGTGACCCTTTTTATGCGCCAACCTTTCCCGATTTACGTCCCTAATCGCCGAATACCGAACGCCGAAAACTGAAACTCAGGCGTTCATATGTTGGTCGCGTTAAAACGCCAGCTACAGAGAGCTGCCGGTTCATTGTGAAGGATAACACAAATTATGTTTTGGAATATGAGCTACAGTAGTATTTGTTTCGCAAATCGACACTTCGCCGCTTCCATACTCTGGATATTTTCGCAGACTTAGACTCGCTTACACTATGCATATCTTTTGTTCGTTTTACGTACGAATGCTATTTACTTAAATGTAAAAACGTATTCACAGGAATTCATTTATTTTCAGCTTTCGGAGTGAACGCTGCCAATATTGGAAAAATGCTGATATTACTCGATACGTATTCTTGTCCAATATGATGTGAATTAAATGGGTAGTATTATACTCTCCGGTAAACACAGTAGTTCACTGCGATTTTTGGTTACGGATGCAGAGATTTATTTAATGAAAGTAGATCAATTGCTATAGAATTCAGTAGCATCAGCAATTTCTCCACTTTTGTTTGTGCAAGCCTGACCCAATTTAAACCAATTTGAAAGGCCAATTCGACCTGTATTTCTTCTGATTGTATTTGGCTATCGTTGAATATAAAGCTGATCCAACTGTTCGCTGTATTGTTTACCAGGAGAGCCCCTGCAAAGTGTCAGTTAATTTATTCTAGTAATTGTGAGCTGGGTGACTTAGCTTTTGTTTGAGAATTAAATAGCTAGTAATGGTGAAGGTACCTATCTAAACTTTTGTATACACGCGGTGCTCTCTTCCTCTTAGTTTTTGTTTCAAGGGTTTAATTAAGAATTATTTTGTTTTTAGTGCTAATTAAGCGCCATTTAGACGGAAGCGGAGGCGGTGGTGGTTATATTTCAGCTTGACGTAATTTTTAAGAGAACTGTAGTGATAGCGCGTTCCACCCAAAACCAAGTCTAGATTAGGTTTTTTCGGTCTCGATGAAATTTTGTAAATAGGAGAAGAGCTCTAATATCTTGGTTTGTAGTTAGTCAGTTTTACGTAAAATAACTTAATTTCCCAATGATACTTAGGTCAAAAACTCGTAATGAAAAATTAGTATTTTTCGGTTACCGTGTAATGATTTTGAGCTAAACAATGTTTTACGGTGATTTGAAGATAAAATTTATTGGTAACAGGTCAGCTGCAAGGATCGGGTTACAGTGAGCAGGAGCCTGAGTTCCTGTCGCCGTTGGAGAACCTGACGGTAGCTCAAGGCAGAGATGTACACTTCACGTGTACTGTCAATCATCTTGGGACGTATAAGGTAAAATATTACATGATTTTTAAATACTCAAATCCGTGTAACATAACCACAGATAAAACCCAGTGCTGCCCCTACCCTTTCGACTTAGTTCTATTCTGTTCTGTTTCCTGCTGGTTTAGAGGGAAGAAAAAAAAATGATTATCTTATTCATCCTCTGTTTTTTTCTGATTAATTTCTGTGTGGTGGGTTGCTCCCAAATAAAAAAAAAGCAAATATACAGAGCCGTAAACCAATTTCAAAACTATTTTACACAATATTAGCATATAACTATGTTCACTCTTACTATTTCCAATTATGAAGAAAGTTATTCGCTTTCCAAAGTAGAATAGTATACGGGGCATACATATAGTTTTGTAGTATCGTGTTAATGTGAATTGTCATTTCTGTTTATCAGACCACGAAGTTTAATAACTCGAGCTGTAAACTGAAAACTAAATACATATTTACTAAGATGTAGTTTAAATAGTTTGCTCTATTTCATATCAACTTGAGTCAATATTTTGTGTGGTTACAACTTTGTCTTGTTCTAAATATGTGTTTGTAAGTAGACTTATCCATCAATGGAAAGAAAATGTTTTGTTTTCTTTTATCGTAATTGCTTTCAAGGGTTTCTCTGTAATGGATAGACGTAAGTTTGGTCCTGTTGGCAATATTAGTATAGATTTAATTTAAAGAGCGTGTAGCGACATCTATCGCTCAGCATGCGAACTAACGTTGTCTAGATCGCGATATCAAAGTTTGACGCGACAATTAGCATATATACAAAAATCCCGACATCAACCGTCGGGCAGTAGCCCGCCAGACACAACACCCGTCTCGTCGGAGGATCCTCCCTTTTCTATGGGGGATGAGAGACTTTACACCCTGTTTCTCATACCTCCAAATGCGTTTTCGACATCTGCAAAATGAAGTCCTCCTACTATTAAATATACAGGGTGTTAGGGTAAAGTAGGGACTTTCTTTAAGGGAGTGCAGTACTCATGAAAATGAACAACCTTTACTATATTACGAAAATTAAATTAAAAAAAAAAAAACAACTGCTCCATACATTTATGTTCGCATAACTCGACAACAAGAAAAAAAAAAACTGTTTTTTTTTGAAATTTTAAGTTTGTTCATCATACCGTCACGCCTGTATTCCCCGGAGGGTTAGGCAGAGGTGTACCAATTTACACCCACAGTTCGCCGGTATGTTTTAGGTCCCATGTAATAGGGGGCGAGCCTATTGCCATTAACTGGGCACAAATACTAACTCCGAGCTGCTACTGAGAATTTCATAGAAAACCCAATAACACTTTTTGCTCGTCCTGGGAATCGAACCAAAGACCTCTAGCGTAGCACTCGCACTTAGCACCACTAGGCTACCGAGGCAGTTAACAATTAGCAATTTAAGGCAGTTAGCAATTATAAGTTTGTTTTCATAGTGAAAGTGGTTATAAGCACTACTCTCTTTTAAATTATGTCCCTTGTTTAAACTAACACTTTGTACAGCTAAAGGCTATCTTTCCTAGATAAACTTTGTAGTGAATCGCGAGAGATGGGATATTAACTATACAATCTTTCCATTCCCCAGGTGGCCTGGATAAAATCAGACACGAAGACAATCCTGGCGATACACACGCACATGGTGACACTGAACCCTCGACTGTCAGTGACGCACAACGGGCACAACACCTGGAAGCTGTACATCAGCAATGTGGAGCCTAAGGACTCTGGAACCTATATGTGCCAGATTAATACTGATCCGATGATGAGTCAGGTTAGTATCCTTTCGCGGAACCCTAGGTTAAGCTCACTTAACCCACGTACGGCAACATTGGAGTGGTTTTTAGTCAGTAAGAATCTGACAAACTTCCCCTCCATCCCCCCAGGATGCGCCCCAACCTTCGCTAAAGGTCTAGGAAACGTTGTTTAACCAAAGCAGAAAAATGCTAGACCAATTTTCGTTTATTTATTTAAAATAAATTAAAATGAATTATTAATGCAGTTGAAAATTGCGTGCAAGATATTATTCCGCGCGACGATTATTGCACGCAGTAAAATTACGCAAATTACGACTTTATTCTTATAGTGTTCTATCTATACTAATAATATATAAAGCTAAAGAGTTTGTTTGTTTGTTTGGTTGAACGCGCTAATCTCAGGAACTACTGGTTAGAATTGAAAAAATCTATTTTGTATTGGATAGTTCATTTATCGAAGAAGGCTATAGGCTATATAACATCCAGCTACGACCAATAGGTGCTGAGCAGTAACCAAAAACGTAACTTATTGCGGGAGAAAACACTACGCGAACGAAGTCACTGGTAGAAGCTAGTTTCTTATAAATTAATAAATGGAAAAGGTGTAAAATATTAATTTTATTCTACCTAAATTAAACCTATTAATTACTATTTCGGTAATTAAAAAAAAAAAAAGATTAATTTGATAAACGTGTTTATGTTGCCAGTACACAAAACGTTTACCCAGAAACAACTAGTCTAAACCATTTCATCACAGACCAAACACAAACCATTGAATTCAATAACAATAATATAAGTTTAATACAAGTTTAATGTGAAACCATAAGTAAACAATTGGAATATTCAATAATACCTTTGTCACATACCAGTAAATCATTTACATAGTTTTATTAAAGCATCATTGCTTATCAATATAAGGCAGTAATTGCAGTTGGGTTCCATCTGATCGGTCTGCGCAGTCGGCTAATATTAAAATATATGCAATCGATGCGGATCGTCAGCTTGCATCGAGCTCCAGAGACACGTGCCGAACGTTTCATCTGATAAATTAAATCTCGTATTATTTTCTGTATTTCGATTCTACATTTTTCACATATTCTGTAGTAGTAACGTGTGTCGCTTGATATACTGTTAAATCCACTGACTTTTCAGTGATCTAACGAACGAGTTTGCTTTTGTAATAAGGATTTTTTCACCCCTGCTTTCTGACTTTGAACCCTTTTTTTTTTTGGGATGAAATGTATTCGTTGTCCTTTTCCAGCACACTTTTTACTTTCGTACATCATTATACATAAGTCTGCATTTAACTGTCTCGTTAGCCTAGTGGTCCTAAGCGCGATTGCTACGCTAGGGGTCTTGGGTTCGATTCCCAGGTCGAGCAACAAGTGCTATTGGATTTTTCTATGAAATTCTTAGTAGCTACTCGGAGTTAGGATCTGTGCCCGGTTAATGGCAATAGGCTCGCCCCTTTTACATGGGACCCAAAAATACCGGCGAACTGTGAGTGTACATGGATACACCTCTGCCTAACTCTTCGGGGAATACAGGCGTGATGGTATGTTATGTAAGTCTGTATTTATGTAATACATAGCGCGGAGCAGTTCGGGCATGGTTGAGTAGAAGACATTCGAACTTTACTGCTTACAAATTTGGAATACTACGAGGTATTTTACTATACGTAGTGTCAATTATGTCCTAAGAAGGTGCTACTTGCTATTTCGTATTTTTACCGCTCACATTCTAAATTCAAAAGTAAAAAAAAATATATTTTTATTTTTGACAAGGTTTGATTGTTGCTGAGATGAGATTGCGATAGATTTTAATCGATTTTAATTAATTCGACCTCTTAATACAATTTTAAGACCTCTAGTTTTGTTTAAATAATGCGCCATTATAGCAACTAATTCATCACTAGGTTGTATGGTGTAAGCACGCCCCGTTTATCAAATAGTGTCATGGCGTATAGAATAACATTTTCAGTAACATTTCGTTGCGTCCGGTCTAGTGTATCGGAAATATTGACTAAATTGACAGATTAATGATCTATCAATTCTAAGATAAGAATCTCGGACGTTTCTGCTTGGCCAGACATGCCGATATATTATTATCTAGATGGAACATCGATACGTGATTTCATTCTACATTTAGGTTAGGTAGTTCGGGAAAGGAAATTCATATCGAGAAGTGAATTGTGAAGATAATAGTATGGTTTAACTATACATTTTGTATTATATCAATGAACATTCACAGAGGAATGAAATGGGATACTAGTGTATTATGCTGGTTCTTACAATTGTTATTAACATAATACCTACTACTTATTATATATTGTTCCCAATGAAAGTGACAATTTGAATAAATAAATTTTAAAAATATGTTTATTTACTCTCACAAAGATAATGACCCTCTTAACAATTGGAGTTTGGGAGTATATAAAATCACATTGTGAGAGCTAGTGCCAGAAGTAGGTTTGAAAAAACCTGTGTTACAGATCTTGGCTTTACATTAATGGCCATCAAATAAATCGAAACTCTTTTTAATTTCTCTTGTACGCAGTCACGCACTTCGTTTACAGATAAAACTGTCAAACGCAGGCCGCTGAAATGTTTCGCGGGAATCCCTCGACGCGTACCTACCTATCAATCGAGCCCACTAAATCAAGAAATCATTTTACATTTTCTGCACGGGAAACATTTTTAATTATCACCAACATTAAAAAGCACCATAAACGAGTATGTACTCCTGAGCATGTGATGTCAAAGTGTGGACAAAATTGTTACGGCGAGAGGCGCCGTGCCTCGCATGCCGCAGAGCTGGAGTAACTTTCATACAATATTATTATAACCGGAGGACGCGGCTTACCTCAGCCGGGCGATACACCGCGATATTTTACTGCTAAGGGTTGTATTGAATATGGTGTATTGTCTTTTTAAATTGATCTTGATATTTATTTATTTTTCTTTTGTGTGGTTGGTGTTGCATTCATTTTCTTCTAATTTATGCACTTATGCTATTTTAATTAGTGTCGGCATAAGATGTTTTTCACTACGTCATTCACTCCTATTTCATTCATATTATCCCTCCTTCACACAATCCATTCATCATTATGTATTTCCTCTTCCTCTCCATCTATGAACATCTGTTCATAGATGGAGAGGAAACGCTTGTGGCTATAAAAGGGTGATAAGTATATCTATACTTATCACCCTTTTATAGCCACAAGCGTTTTATCACCCATCATCAAATATGCCCATATCAAGACAAACGATTGCCTATTATTTTTTTCTTTTAATGGCGCCACTTCAAAATTCTTCTGTCACTGGCGCCATTTTAAATTCTTTTGTCTCTGGTGCCTTTTTTAACTGAACACAAACATGGTGTGCATTCACAACAGCTATAATTTTATATGACTGTTATGATTGCCTGCCTTTTACCATGCTTTCCCTTCATTGCACAAACAATTGTGACAGTTGCATTTCAACATTTTATTTTTATTTTTGCAGAACTGTTCTTGTATTATTACTGTAAGCTCACAATGCAGTATTTAAAGAAAAAGCTTTGAGAACGTTACCCCTGGTGCGAGTAGTATACCTCGGCCTTATTTACTGCAAATGATTCTATCGAAACCTGTATTTTTAAATTTCTACTTTATGCTCGTGAAGTAAGTCTGTTATTATTACGTCAACTCTCGCACACAACGGTGTAACTTTGACACAATATTATTATACTTGAACAGCTTCGCCTCATATACGCTCTTGTACCTATGTACCGTAGCTTATTTACGTTTATTAAAGTGTCGTATTTTCTATTACTGTTATTACACACTTTCTTTTTATTTTGATCCTTCCATTAATGTTCATTTGTGATCTAATATAGCTTCTAACAAAAACTACAAATAAAAATAGACTGTAAAGTAATACTATTTAAATGCAAATTATTTTATGTTTATCGTTAACATAACGCTTTATTATATCCCCTGTTGAGTATACGCTTCCTTCCTTTTGTTCCGTATTCATTATAATATCATACAGTTATTGGTAGAATAGCATACCAATCTCTCAATTGTATAGGGGATCTCAAATACCAAGGTTTCTTGGAACCCTCACAATAGGTGTCGTGGAGTACTGTTCTGTGCATTAAGTGCTTGACCCAATCACTTAACGAGAGCCTCTTAAGGCGTTTATCGACCCTCGTCGGTAATAGGTTATCACACCTTATGAGATTGTTTTATACATACATTGTTTGTTCCCTTTATTTACATTAATGTACATCTTTTGTTTCTTCTTAGAGTACTCGACTACACCAAATTCATTAGTTAAAAAAACAATATGTGTAAAAACGAAAGTTTTAACATACATACCAACACGCCTATTTTCTCCAAAGGGTTAGGCAGAGGTGTACCAATGTACGGCCACAGTTCGCCGTTTTGTTTTAGGTCCCATGTTATAGGGGGCAACCCTATTGCTATTAACGGGCACAAATACCAACTCCTAGCTGCTATTGAGCATTTCATAGAAAAATCCAATAACACTTTGCTCGACCTGGGAATCGAAGCCAAGACTTTTAGCGTTGCAAACGCGTTTAACCTATTTACATATTAAATATAATTTTCTTATTGAATATGTTAAAATGTTCAGAGATAAATGAAACAATAAATTGAATAATTCGGCATAAGCCTACCATCAGAGCCAGCATGCATCTTGATTTTAAATAGACAGATGTTAAACACAGCTCTGTTTAGACTTTGTTAAAAGTTGCGATTCATTGTTGAGCAATCATTATAGCATAACGGCTTAAGAGACAAACAATTCAATAACAAAAACAAATATCATTATTTATCTGAAAACAAAGGTTTGCAAAAAACGATTGGTTCAGAAAAATTCTCCTTAGACATTTAAGTTTTTTATTGGAATCTAACTAACTCGTAAAATCTTTGAATTCTGTAACACCAAAGTGTCTGGTTAACGTTCTCATGGTCGAATTTCTTTTAAGACTTTATCAGTGAGCCATTTTCCCTAACCTTTCAAGAATCCGAGGCTGGTTATGTAAATGACAAAACATTTTACGCGAGTCAAAGCTCTGTATGATATTTTGGGTTACGGAGTGTCTTTCATAGCCATGCGGGTATTAAACGTAAACATTTTGCTTGCCCGCGATATAAGTAAATACTTCCAATTTATTACGCTTATAAGTTGTATACGGAAAACTTTTGTTGTAACCCTTAGCGTAGTTTTGTTTTGTTTATTCTCGTTATCTTCGCGATGAGATAAACAAGTCCATATCGCAGGGTTGAACAAAACATAGTGTAGTTTCACGTGCCGCGTCTGCTGAAGAAAAGTTTAACGTATCAACGAACTATTAAGAAATGTTTTTGCTTGTTGTGTAAATTGTTTATTGATTACTAATGCTTTTTGCTTATTGGGTGTGAGAACAATGGAAAGTTTTTAGCTTAATGTTTTCTCTTACTTCGATGTATTTTGTTACATACAAGTATAGATTAACATTATTTAATATTAACAATCCTAAAATTAGATAATATAAAACATTAATAATAATAAAAAAAGAAACTAAAACTATATAGCATCAAAAATTAGTCCGCATCGCCGTCAACCAGAAAAGTGTCCAAAAGACTGACGACATTGCCACGTTGGATGGCAATGCCAATTCTCCGGCCAAGGTAAAAGCCAGCCTTTGGATACATATAGAGAGATTGTCAAATGCTTTGTGAATGTGAAGAGAAGAGAATTTACTTAATATTAATGTCAAAAAAATGTAACTGCATCGTTACCCTTGTGGTTGTAAGCGCGATTGCTATGCTAGAGGTTTTGGGTGCGACTGCCAGGTCGAGCTAAAAGTGTTATTGGGTTTTCTATAAAATTCTCAGCAGCAGCTCGGAGTTAGGATTTGTGCCCGGTTAATGGCAACTGGCTAATTGTTTGGGGAATACAGGCGTGATGGTATGTTATTAATGTAAATAATAGTGTGCTAGTCAATACATACAGGCTTTGCCACTTAAAAATCTTATAAAAGCACTAACCTCTATCCATCAGTGGTTCGATCTAGGCAAGCGTCATCTTTGACGCTTAAATTGAGTTTAGTTACACTTCCCTTTGTCATAGCCTACAGAGTTCTGTAGCATAACAAAGTAAGTCTAGATAGCTCAGGACTATAGTGTTACTAAGAACAGTCATAACGGTTCAGAGTGAATCTGCGATCAGCAGCGCTATTCTGTAATTTCTCGGTGAATTTAGGTAAAGTGAGTTTCAGGTGAAATTTCAATTCGTAGTATAACGCCAGTTCGCCTTAAGCTTGCTTCACCACAGTGTCTTTTTACAGAACCGACCGACAGACCGTCTGTGCACATTTATACATGCAAGAAGAATTTTGCTTGCAGAAGTAAACCTAACCTAATATATTTAACAAGATTTTACTATGCAATTTAACAGTAGAGTCTTTTACCTCATAAACAAGCAGAGTGCACTAGTACCCACCTCAGGCACACACAAAACTGACACTTATTAAGTTATTTACCTTTTGCGGGTAGTGACATAACACCGCCGACGAACAGGGTACCGGTGGAATTTTGTTAAGTCGCGCGCGGAATGCACGCGCTTGCCAAAGGGAGGCGCGGAATGTTACCGCGACATCTTCATGAGGAGACAACTTTCAAATGTTCTACGTTGCTGTTTATGTTGGTGCAAAGCGTTTTACAACTACATAGTTGCGTTGCAGAATTTTGAGCGCTATCGTTGCTTTGAATATGCTTTGGCTTGAAATTCTGTGTTTTGGTGTAAAGGGTTAATGGATGAGAGTAACGATTTTAATTTTAGACCTCTGAGCAACTAACATTGTAGGAGCAGTATACAGAATCTGTTTTTTTTTGGACTGCTTCATTAGCCTAGTAGTCTTTAGCGTGACAGCTACGCTAAAGGTCTTGGGTTCGATTCCCAGGTCAAGAAAAGTATTATTGGGTTTTTCTATGAAATTCTCAGTAGCCGCTCGGAGTTAGGATTAGAGTCTCGTTAATGGCATTAGGCTCCTCCCTTATTACATGTGATCTAAACATACCGGCGGACTGTGAGCTTACATTGGTACACCTCTGCTTAACCCTTCGGGAATACATGCGTGGTGTGTTATAAATAAATACATTGTAGGAGCAATATTCAGGGACTGTTTTTAAGTTCTGTTTGTTCTTTACATTCATTTAAATTGCAATTCCTTGCCCAATACGTTTTTTTTGACTTAATGCTCAATAGCTACTTAGAAAAACTAATGGTTACTTTCGTGCATAATGAGGCAAGACCTTTCAGGTTCCTACAAAGCCATCTCTGTGTTTTAACATTCCAAGCTTTTCTCTTTTATAAACCTCAGCATTTTAGCTTTTATATAGGACAACTAAAACTATCTACACAGCCATTTCTCCTCTAAATTTTCATTATTTACGACAACAACAGCGAAGCATTTGGTATATACTTTTTACTATTATTATACGTTGATATCTTCGTACAAAAGAGACTGCTCACTTTACATCTCCTCGTATTTGCTTAGGGTCGCTATTACTTCGGCGCAAGCGAAAAGGCTTCTTATTTACACAAACTGCTACTAACACTTTCTAAGAGTTTAAGTAAAGAATCAAGTTACAAGCGCATCTTAACGCTGAAAATGTTGACGCAGTTGACACTATTTACGTTTTAATGCTTAAACAAACTACTCAAGTTGACTTTCAATTAGGGAGAAAATGTATTTTAAATAGTTCAATAGTTTATTTATTGAAATAACTTATGTGCTTGTTTAGGTACAAATATAAAACATAATGTTTAAGCCCTTACTTAAGTGAAAATTGTATTGTAAATCTATACGAATGCTGTAAAGCTGAATGATGTATTTGTTTGTTTGAATGCGCTAAACTCGGGAACTACTGGTTTGTATTGAAAAAATGTTTTTGTGTTGGTTAGTTCATTTATGGAGGAAGGCTTGAGGCTTTATAACATCACGCTACGAACGAAGCCGCTAGCAGAAGCTAGTTATTTCATAACATTATAACAAATAAATTAAATATCAGGTTATTTCTGTCCCATTGAAGGGCAAAGGCCTCTTGTCATAATATAAAGAAGGCACTAGCGTTGATCACCATGCTTTAGTCACGGCGGATTGGCGATTTGAGATGTATTTCAGAATTATATTAATAATTATCCAAACAAATACGTCTAGGTTTCCTTACGATGTTTTCCTTCACCAATGTCAGTGGTGTCCAAGATAAACTAAGAAAGTACAAATGAATTGAAAAAGTCTCATAGGTATTTGCTCGGTATTGAACCAGCAACCTCATGCATGAGAACCGGACGCCTTAACCATCACGATTCATAAACGAAACGACAGTAAATAAGTTTAATTTAAACTAGTGAGAAATACTTCTCACCGTACTGGTTTTCTTAAATCTTCATTTCTTGTCCAGGCGGTTTTCCTTTGGAATGCGCTTCCTCAGAATATCAGGATGGACACCAGTCGGTTCACATTCAAGATAAAAGCTCGCAAACACTTACATTAAAAGTTGGCAGACTCGTCCCACAATTAATTTGTTATATTTCTCCACCTATGTATTTTGATATCTCTTTACTTTGTATATTTTGTTTGTATGTATGTATATATGTATTTATTATTATATTTTATTCTTTAAAATTTTCAGTTCCTCTTCCTTGCACCTACTATGTTTTGTCTTTGCATCACCCTAAGGTAGACTGGTAGAAAATGTCTCTTGCATTAAGTCCGCCTTTGTACGGTTTATTTTATTTTACATTTGTGCATAAAGCTTTAATAAATAAATAAATAAATAGATACTTACAAAGTATAGATATCTTATAAACCAGTACATATTAGACATCACTTTTATTACGACCATAAATATTTTATTGGCTACTACTCTTCTCCACACTGAAGTCACATTAGTAGCCGTACGTACCACAGTTCCACATATTATTACATTATAACAGCCATTGGCTCTAACAATATGTCGTATGACGTATAATTTATCGGGTAATTATAATATTTCCATCAACACAACAAATACACACAACGGCTTTACCGGTCATCATTCACGGCCGGTCGGTTTCAGGCAATTAAATAAATATTGACCTACTAATTGTTTTTGCGGCATTGATGGGAAGCTGTGTTGACAGAGGCTGTGATGGACGACCGAGTTTTTTGTAATCCTACCCCTTTTTCGCCCCTCACAAAGATCACATTTCAGAACAGTCAAGTGGCCACTATACAAAAATAAAGCGTTTTCCTATCAATCAAACAAATTACAAACTTCCAAACTTTGCCGTTCAAATAAAACTCAGTCGCAATTTAAATCCGTTTTAATAGAAAATACTTTGCATAACTTAAACAAAAGCAATTTCGTAATTACAAATCAATACGCAACAGTTCATAAGTCCGTCGGATTGTATTAAATTGTGAGTATTTAACGATTGAGAGGGGCTCTAAATTTTATGTAGGTACCTAGGCTGTTACGTACCTACTCCGAGGGGAAGTCTATACACGAGCGTATAAATAAGCCTTCAGCCGGCTGTTAGCGACGAAGGGTATTTTCAATATGGGTAATTTCGCCTGAAACACAAATACTTTAGCAGCTTTATTGCATACTCGAGGATTAACTCGGTATATGAGCGTTGAAAAACGAGAGCTTCTGGCTTCCAGTTACATACAAAAACTCCTGGTATTTTATCTTAATTACTTAGAAATCTTTGTGAGAGAAAATCCCTACCCTTATGTTGTCCATCGTCGCGTAACTTTATGAGCGGATTACTTTTATGACCGGGATTAAAGTCCCGTTTGCGAAATGTTTACAGCGCTGAACTCCGTGCCCAGTTGCACGATAGATGCTCTCTCACGATTTTAAAACGACCGGTATAAAATGTAAAGAAATCCTTTGAGGTTTTGGAAAGGGCAAAGAGTTTCGGGAGATGCAAAATAATAATGAAATTCGTGAAGTGGAAGAATCTTCACAATTATAAAGTTCATAATAATTCATTCCTTCACCTCATAGGATAATATTTAAGGTATTTTCATAACGAAAGCTTTGCAATTTAGCAGGTAGGCAAAAAGGCTTTTTGGTATTTGTTAAGGTCAGCGGGGGAATTACGATGGATTTGTGAAGTAAATCAGGAAAAAAGGTTTCAGGAAGAGAAATAAAAATACGTCCGAGTGTTGTTTGTTGTTCATTTGCGTGATTTTATTTGCGTAACGTTATGTATTATGTAACCACAAAATTGTATTATTATCGTTTCTCTTGCAGATGTGACATGAATGTCGGGATTATGTATTTTTATTTCGATTTCGATAGAGCGTTCATTGAATATTAAGTCGCAAATATATGTACTGGGTATATGAAAAGGTCCGCAACACAAATGAAGCCGTTACCTCGGTAGGTATAGCCCGACGACAGCACAGAATCCCGCCACTGCTAAGGAGCTTCATTCTTGGCACCATAAACACATTCTTCGACACATAGTTGCCTCGTGATGTCGCAACTAAGGCCCGCCGTAACAAACACTTAGTAATACGCCGGCGGAGGAATTTGAGACGCTCCGAGGAATCCTGCCTTGTAAAATGTGAACCTATTGTGCATGTTATACAATTATTTCACCTTCAATATAAAGCCGAGGCATTAAAGCGACCGCCTAAAATTCATGCGCTTCTAAATATTGTAGCGTAGCTTAGCTTCCTATATGGAATTTACGATGCTTACAGGATTATACGTAAGCTCATTGAAATATTATCTGGAACCATGTTTAATAGGAATAGGCATAGTTGTTACTGTTCGTGGTATTCCGCAGATATTGTAGTGCCGCTTGTATTCAAGTCAGCATGTAGCTACTCTCGCTAACCGGATAACGTGCCAAAGCTCGTTGGAAGTAAAATAAATAATACATAAAAGGAAAGTAAGTAGAAAGCTAGAGAGAAGAATCAACAAGTGAATTATTTCTTAGCCGAAAAATCGACAGGCGTTACTCAGCATTCTTTTGTTGTGTCGGGCTACAGGTGCGAGCTCAACCAAAGTATTTGCTTTTTCATAAGGGTTTGCCACTCTACAACTGAATATGGTGAAAGCCATCTCGAGAATACATCAATATTTATAGTGTCTAAAGAGATTTTCTCTTATTATACAAAGTTTTCCCTTTCACGTTTATTCTAACAATGCGGATTTAGTAATATAATACGTGGAAAGTTTTTTTATTTCGACAAGAGATTTATATTTGTGGTAGCTGCTTACGCATTGAGTCGTAAATGCAGCGGTATAAAAGCCAGGGGTTCAGGTCAAGGGGGTGCTGAAAAAATAGGCGATAAAGTGACGGCTGTCGTCTTTCATGGTGAGTGTCAACAGTGGCGGCTTAGCTTCAAATAATTGGTCGGGCGCATCGAGATTCCGTGAGCTAATGGTCTCTGGCCGGAAAAACGGGCTTCGTCCGGCACAAGGCTTCACGTGCAAATGTTTGCACACCCAATCTCGAGTAAACCTTAAATCCGAGAGAAGTATAAAAAACCTGTGGTCGCCAATGGTTTATGAACTTAGCATTTTATGATGCAATTGTTCGTTTAACTGCATCGGTAGCCTAGTGGTCCTAAGCACGACTATTACGTTAGGTAATAACCATCACGCCTGTATTCCCCGAAGGGTTAGGCAGAGGTGTAACAATGTACACCCACAGTTCGCCGGTATATTTAGGTCCCATGTAATAAGGGGCGAGCCTATTGCCATTAACCGGGCACAAATCCTAACTCCGAGCTGCTACTGAGAATTTCATAGAAAAACCCAATAACACTTTTTGCTCGACCTGGGAATCGAACCCAAGACCTCTAGCGTAGCGATCGCGCTTAGGACCACTAAGCCAACGAGGCAGTTAGTTAGTATTACGTTAGGTCTTGAGTTCGATTCCCAGTTCGAGCAAAGTGTTATTGTGTTTTTCTATGAAATTCTATAAACCAGCTCGGAGTTAAGATTAGTGCCCGGTTAATGGTAATAGGCTTGTCCCCTATTACATGAGACCTAAACATACCGGCGAACTGTGGGTGTACATTGGTACACCTCTGCCTAACCCTTCGGGGAATACATCCGTGGTAGTATGTGTGTTCGTTTAAGTTAATTTATGACATCATAATAATATAATATTACCAAAAGTATTAATCCGCTTTTAACCCAATTACTTGGAGCGAAGAACTAATTCCCAGTACATACAGCTACGACATCTCTAAATAGGTCAGTAGTTTCAATTGCTGTCAAACGCTCTGCATACCAATTAAGCTTGCAATTAACTAACCAAATTATAATGATAATCAATCAGCTGTGCATCTACCCGCATAATATATGCAGTGTCTTTGTGTAGGTATAAGAACCGCCTTATGTTTTGTTTACAAGGAAAAAGCCAGGTAAATACTCAAGAAAAATAATGAGAAACGCCGTCAACATTGCCCTTAGTGATGTGTAAAAATAGGCATCTGCTTGAACACGAGCAAGATGCTTGTCCATCTTCCTGATCGCATCCTGGCTCGCGGCACACGTCAAGACCTTACTCAGCTGAGATGTTTCACCAAGGAAACAAATGACTCACTTACCTGTTGATGCCTAACCTACAGAGCGGAACGAGCCTTTGAATCTATAACTTGGAACGATACGACTACGTGACTCGCATAGTACCCTCTAGTGACAATGTATTTTTATTGCTAAGATAAAAATAGACTGAAAACGCTTTTAGATAACATTTAGCGCTGGCAGATTTACATATTATTCTAGTTAATCTGCCAATAAATAGTGTTGTTAGCTGCGATAACAATAGAAAAGGTACGCTCACTGTTTTGAAATCTACTTTAGTACGCTTAATGCACGTGGAACAATACTCGGCAAAATATCGCTGGAATTGATTTCGGGAATTATTATTTTATTAGTTATGAATTTATTTTTTAGTTTTTCCCATGTACCTATGGTATATAGCTCAACGTTTAAAATCTTGACGCAATCTCATCTCAGCGAGACACAAAATGTTGACAAAAATGTAACCATAACCCTTTATTTAAATGAAACACGGTAATACACAGTTTAGATTAGAGAAGAGTTATTTGATAACAATTAAATTCCAATAATTGCAATTTCTATTCAGTTTTACATAACTCAATTCACGATCTTTTAAAAAGCATTTTTAAAAGATTAAAAAAAAAATAGTTACTTATGTGTTTTTCAAGTGTCATCATCTTCATATCAGCCATTGGACGTCCACTGCTGGACATATGCCTGCCCCATAGATTTCTAAAAGGACCGATTGGATCCAGCATCCACCGTCTTCCTGCGGTCTTAATCAGGTCGTCCGTCCACATACGCTGCGCTTGCCGGTGCGTGGTATCCATTCGAGAACTTTTTAGCTCTGCGTGTCATGGGCCCTGCCCACTGCCACTGAAACTTGCTGACTCGCTGAGCTATGTCGGTAATTTTGGTTCGTCTGCAGATATTTTCAGTTAATTATGTTTAAATGTATTCCTATAAAATTAAAAAAAATAACTTAGTAAATCATAAATCAAGGGCGTTTACATAGTTAGACTGATAGTAGTAGCCTGCAGCTATTCATTACACATAACACATTGTATATTCAGCGACAACAGTATTACATACACTTATATTTATTTATAATGTGAGGTCGCTCGCTTCCCGGATGTAAATCTCGGAGCCACTCGGTTCGCGGGCTGCACCACGAATTTACATAATTTATGTGACACGAAACTGTCTCCAAGAATTTACACTGCGGAGAAAAGAGATAGAAAATGTACCTAACATTTTGTGCTAACATACCTTCTATAAAAGCCGGACATTAGAATGTGACGGGAAATATCAGTAAAAATGTAAAAAGAACTTTATCTATATTCGCAGTAAGTTTAAAATGGCAGAAAATTTAAATGATATCTGCGAATATTCGCAAGAGGTATGCATCTCATTCAGTGGCGCTCAGTCGTGCAACTCGCGAGGAATTCTGTCAAAGTCCGTGTGTCGCTTGTTCCCTACAGGAATCGGAGACGCGGACAATACGTGCCGGTATATCGCATTCTTCTATAAACTTTATTGCTACCTAAACTGTTATATAAATAAAAGTCTGTTTTGCATTAACAATTCTAATTTTACGTTCTCTAAAATTGAAATAAACTGTCATTTTAAATTAGACTTTGAAGCTACTAATTTCGATTATATTTTCACATACAAAACAACCTTTTTTCAACACAACTCAAAATTATCCCCACATCAGCGCACAAGTCCAGTGTCACGTAAAAAATAAACGAAAAAAAAAAATATAAAAAAGTGAAATTGCTCTTACCATCAAAGGTTGTTGTTTAAGGTACAAAAATATCCAAGTGGCGATTTTCGGCGCCTACCTGGCTCGCGAATACCGAGGTCGGGGGTAACGCGGGGAATTTTGTCAAAGTCACTACGCCGAGCCCAGGAATGGGGACAATACGTCTTCATGCAACATTCACGGACCTCTGACCTTACATTATTAGAATCGGGGGAGGAACTATGGGAATACAAACTATGGGATTCCCATCTTCAAAATTCCGATTCGTTCCTTACTCTCCGTCTAGCTGTAAATGGAAGTCAGTTAATCTGTTGTTAGACAAAGGACTTGCGTAAATGATGTCTTAGGTGCTATTGTGCTCACAGCAGGAGATAAACGATGCAATATGATGTTACACAGCAGCGGTGTTCTCTATTAAGTAATGTGCAGAGGTTTAGCCGTTTTAGCTAGCATCTGTTTTCTAGTAAATTAAGACTAACATGCAAATATAAGTTAAAGCAAAATGTGCAAAGAAATCACATTAATGAAGACATGCATTTTAATTATTGTGGAAGTACACCGTTCTCCTTAATTTTTACCGCAACATAGCAATTAAACAATAACAATTCGTGTATGAAACTAGTATAATAGTCGATTTTCCTCCGCCAGCGACGTTCTACGTTAAGTTAGTTGTTTTCTCGTGGGAGCGAGCGCCGTAATGACTGTGTTTTCCTTTGTCTGCAACGCGGACCGACTACGACTATGTCAGTAATGTCCCCGATTAATATCTGTATGTGTTGCGTGCGACTCGAATGCGTTCAAGTTTTTACAGTCCAGTAGCCAGCTTAATTGACTACAACAAATGGGTTGCATGTACCAATTTGTAGCTTGTAGCAGTGCTACGTGTTCGTAGCACTCAACGTAGCGTTGCCGCTACGCTTCCATCGGCCGTCTTGCTACAGTCGGCTACGGTGCATTTAATTCATTTTAACGAGTTTTACTTCATCTCATTCCATTAACAACACATTTTATTCGTACGGGTTGAAATGTTATGGGAGTTTGTTAGTTTTAATGGGGCCATGTTATTGAGTTAAGTGGGTGATTTCATGAGAATTTTATTAAAAGGTGAATTTATCTAGTGTGAATTGAGTGAAATGAATTCAATAAATTGTTCAAACTCAAATTATTTATTACATTAATTTCTAGTAAGTTGTAACATTAAACTCGGAATTATTGAAATTAATATTGAAACACAAGAGAAGTCTGAGTCAAAGCAATATATTTTTGAAGAAATCTTTAAATAATTTTACCATAAAATGGTTAAAATACTTAATATGAGAAAAATAACCCTCTGATAACTTCATGAAAGCCGCGTGAGCTATATTATGGTAGTTAATTAATATTTTCACAGCAAAATGAACGAGTATATTTTGCGTCGTTAATTTATATTTTAATGTAATTAGTCTGTAAAAGTCCTCTGAAGTGTGTATGATTAAAATAAAAAAATCGCCATTCGCAAACTTCAAAGACACGTTGTCGTGTGAAACGTTTTCAATATGAATGGACGGCTGTAGATATAGCTAATTATCCCGTCCATACTTCTTCGCTTTCGAAGATGGACGGATGTGTGAAAAGTAATATGTGAAAGGCTGAAAACTGGTTGAAAATCGGGCAATAAGGAACAACACATGCTGCTCCAGCCACTAATAGCTTTGATACGGCAGAAGATTGCTGACACAATAATTATAACCAGCCTTTTTTTTGTGCCACTGCAGGGCAAAGGCCTCTTCTCATGCAGAGAAGGCACGAGCATTAATCGCTACGCTTGCTTAAAGCGGATTGACGATTGCAGATGTATATTAAACTAATTACAAAATTAAGTAAAGTACAAAGTTATCCTACGGAAAGACGAAAACGGGGTAAAAAAATCCTGTGTTAAGTAGGATCAAAATCTATGTGTGCCCAGCTAATTCCATTTAAACGTCTACAAATAAAAGAGTAATAAATATCTGTCCATCCATCTCCACAAACTCTTGCGTTTATAAAAGTAGTAGAAAGCATAGTAATGCTTTCTACTACACACAGACACACACACAGATACACACACACACACAGATACACACATACATACAGATGTTTATTACTCTTTTATTTGTTTTTCTTTTTTTTTTTGTAACATCCTACTATTCTGTCTACTGCTATTATCCACGTTTCCTCATGATATTTTCCGTCACCGCTGTCAGTGACGGCACAGATTAATTTAAAAAGAATATGTACAGTCATCAAAACTATTAGGTATACAGGCAGCTTACTTGCAATTACTTTTAAACCATGTTGTGAGTGCGCCGAGCAGCTTATAACGTTTTTACGCATACAACAAAACGAATGTTGGCAGTGTAGTAGAAAGACGAAAATTTTTGCCTGTATACCTAATAGTTTTGTCGACTGTACATACAAAACTGAAAAATAAAAACTTGAACGGAATAAAACAAAACACGTCACAATAACTGAATTACACGTCACGATTCAAATTCGGTTAACATTCCAATTCCTCTTGCTTTATATTTATTTTTCAACTAACAAATTGTTTAGAAATTGCATAACATTGTGAAAGCCATTTAAATATTATTTTGTAACTGAATTTTAGCTTTGTTTATGTATGTACCTAATCTATTTTATTAGGTTGACTGCGCAAAGCTATACAATACTTTTACTGTTGGTTGTGAATATAAATATTTTTTTTAATAAACGTAAACAAACTTTGAATTTATTCTGTATTGGGAGTGCGTTTACAAACATATAAACACACGCACACACAACAAGACTCAGAACAGCTCCCCGTATAGGCAATACCAATATTTGTTCCGTGCTGAAATTGAACCCGTGATACGCAGTGCGACAGCCGAATGCTTAACTACCAGACCAGCGGTGTCGCAAATCCTCATTAAAAATATGATAAGGTAAACTAATACACACGTAATAAAAAATAACATAACAAATACCATCACGCCTGTATTCCCAGAAGGATTAGGTAGAGGTGTAACAATGTACGCCCACAGTTCGCCGGTATGTTTAGGTCCCATGTAATAGGGGGCGAGCCTATTGCCATTAACCGGGCACAAATTCTAACTCCGAGCTGCTACTCAGAATTTCATAGAAAAACCCAATAACACTTTTTGCTCGACCTGGGAATCGAACCCAAGACGTCTAGCGTAGCAGTCGCTCTTAGGACCATTAGGCCACCGAGGCAGTTAATAAAAAATAATGATGAATAACGGCGATTCTATAATGACATAGGCGATAAAAAAATATTTAGAATAAATATTCCAAATTGGATATTGTATCATGTTCACAAATTGTATTGTATTAAACTTATAGTAGGTATTCAGCCTTTTGTGGTTTTCGTATTTATTGGGGTTACGTAAGTATATTTGCTCTTGGATTATTGGTTTGTGTACGTAATGGGGTAGGCGATCCCAAGGGATAATAAACAATGTACCTACCAATGAGTATACGCGTGTGTGCCTACTTGCATTAAAAAACAATCTATCCTTTTCGACGTGCTCATAATTTTGTCGATATTTAATTCTAGACAGTAAAATAATAACAATACGTTTTGATCTGGCTCGCGAGGTTGTTGACATGTGTGATGTAAGTACAGCAATAATTGTGCTGATAGTCGTGACGGCCAATGGCATAATAGCCTAGATCCTCAACACCGATGGAGGCCCTCGTCGGGCGATTGGATCAAGGGCTTGATTCAGAAAGCTTTACTTCTAAACACGGCGCGTATTGTTGGAAGATTCTCAGGATCTCTGACCACCGGTGGCTACGACCCTGTTCCTAAAGTCGGTGGGCTACTGTTTTTATATTGATATTTTAAAAAAATACATACCATCACGCCTGTATTCCTCCAAGGGTTAGGCAGAGGTATACAAATGTACACCCACAGTCCGCCGGTATTTTTAGGTCCCATGTAATAGGGGGCGAGCCTATTGCCATAAATCGGGCAATAATACTAACTCCGAGCTGCTACTGAGAATTTCATAGAAAAATCCAATACAATGCAATTTCTTTAGAAGTGCCATAATATCTCAATAAAACTTTTTACGAATTAGAGGCCCAATTCCAAAACCAAATATTTAATCATCTAACAATGTTAGACCAATAGGAAATGTGCTACGAGTCCCGGGAACTTTAATGAACATAGGTTGCCTTTATCAAATTAGCGGGCGATAGGACGAGGTCTTATTTCATGAAATTTGCCGCTGTTTTATAACATTTTCGTGTAATTAAGAGCTAGGCCTCGTATACGCTAAAATCCATATTAAAAAAATATTACGAACGTAAAAAATTGTGGGGATGGATGTATGGATGTTTGTTACTTTTTCACACTTTAAACAACTGAAAGAAATTTCTTGAAAGGTACACACATAATTACATTGATCTAGCTTAACGGATTTTAATCTCGTTTTTGTGTTCGTTGCTCTGTACCTACACTATCATGACGTATAGAAGCAACAAGACTAATCAAACATACTATTACGCCTGTATTTCTCGAAGGATTAGGCAGAGGTGTACCAATGTACACCCACAGTTCACCGATATGTTTAGGTTCCAAGTTAAGGGGGCGAGCCTATTGCCATTAACCGGGCATAAATCCTAACTTCCTAATTTCATAGAAAAACCCAATAACACTTTACTCGACCTGGGAATCGAACCCAAGACCTCTAGCGACGCACTTAAGACCACTAGGCTAACGAGGCAGTTCAACAAGACTAACGTAACCAGGTTTTGTAAAAGCTTCATTGAAAAGTGTGTCCGTGTGGAGTTCCTTGCTCGTTCTTCTCCTTAGAGACCTACTACGTTTTAGAATGAACAACTACCTTCAACTATCTAACTGACCGACTTCTTGGCAATAATTAAAAAGTACTTTTGATTATTAAGTAGGTTTAATTAAAATTAGTGCTATGACTTTATAAAAACCGATGTTATGGTGCCTATACCCTTATAATTAAATAGTCTCATCAGTGCCTTGTGTAACTTAGACCCTTTACCTAACCAATAACCCAAGGATCTTAATTACAAACGTGACAGTTATTAAATAGAACTTGTAGTGTCGCTCACCCTATAATTAATAACGGTTAGAAGTTACACATACCTACATAAGCTCGGTGACTTTGAATGCTACCGTGGGCCTCCTCTATACACGCTACAGTCAAACATTTTGGGATCTGGCAGTGTAATTAACACTAAGTTGGCGGATAGATTATAAGAAATTGGAGTTATAGTAATTCTTTTTATTTATAAGGTACAATATTTACAGCATTGCTGAACTGCCTCGTTAGCCTAGTGGTCCTAAGAGCGATTCTAGAGGTCTTGGGTTCGATTCCCAAGCCGAGCAAAAACTGGTATTGGTTTTTTCTAGGAAATTCTCAATAGCAGCTCGAAGTTAGGACTTGCACCCGGTGAATGGCAATAGGCACGCCCCCTGTTACATGGGTCCTAAACATACCGGTGAACTGTGGGTGTACATTGGTACACCCCTGGCTAATCCTTCGGGGAATACAGGCGTAATGGTATGTTTATTTACAGAATTAATAAATAAGATAACATTAAAAACACAATAATAATAAAAAAAAAATTGCATCAAAAAGTTCCTCCACATCGCCGTCAATTGGAAATGTGCCTAAAAGACTGGCGGCATTGCCACGTTGGATGGCAATGCTTAGGGTCTAGCCAAGGTAAAAGCCAGCTCTTGGGTCAAGGGAAGAGTCAAACAACCGTTTGGATAGATCCTTAAAAAGGCAAAATTATAAGAAAACATTTAAATATTGGACAGTATAATATAATAATTTAATAGGCTCGCCCCCTATTACATGAGACCTAAACATACCGGCGAACTGTTGGTGTAGGTAAATTGTTACCTGCGTGTTGTTCCTAAGAGATACCGCGCCCCCGGAACGCAAAGGGCACAAGAAGGAACATGGGTGGGTTTTAGTCAGTAAAAGTCTGACACTCCCTCCAGCCCCGCCCAGGGCGGGAGAAGTTGTTTGATGATTTCCCAACCCGCAAAAAAAAAAAAAGGTACATTGGTGCACCTCTGCCTAACTCTTCGGGGAAAACAGGCGTGATGGTATGTATGTATGTATGTGTACAGAATGCATAGAATTTTGCATTAAACTGGAGTTCTTGATCAACTTTAACTTATTATACTTAGAACAAACTTTATCTTGTTTTAGGTGTAGATTTTAAGCATGAAGGTTTTAGATCCTTTTCTAGAGCAGGGTTTTTTGAACAGCATTTTGAGGTCAGAAATTAAGGTTATGCAACCTTGATTTCAAAGGGTGTATTTAGAAGGTGGAGTACTTACTATTTTGTAAGAATGTACAAGAACTTCCGAAACTCATTTTTGACCTTTTACTTAACATACTTATCTTTCAATTTACCATTAGAACGAGCACATACTGACTTTTAATCCTTTCTCTAGATGGGTCACCTTTCAGTGGTGATACCACCAGACATCGCCGATGAAGACGGTTCCGAAGCCAGCGCTCCTGAAGGGGGCGCGGTGGAACTGCGCTGTACAGCTGCTGGGGTACCAGCCCCCATCATATCCTGGAAGCGGACTGGGGGACGGAACATTGTGTTCCGTGATGATGATGGAAAGGAGGTCAAAGGTGAGGGTTATTTCGTTTAAATTGTATTAAAATCTTACAAACAAAAAGGTTTTAAAATAGATTATTAATTTATATTGTAAGCGTCTAGGAGGATTAAAGTTACATAACATAAATAGAAACAAGGACAGGTAATTATTTGTGTCATGTTCATATGTAGTTTAAATATACAAAAGAACCCAGAATTTGTAAAAAAAAATAATTCGTTTCAATGAAAGTGCACCTTATTCATTTGAAAAAGAAAGCTGGAGTAAAAGAAATTCTGGCAAGCGGGCATCTCAAGAATGATGACAAATTATTTTTAACTCTAATCGGTACTAATCAAGGTTTCTTTTCATTTTTTTTTGTATTTAATCACTGAGCTTTTGAAACCTACTTTTAAATGAATTATTTTAAAAGCGCTCTCATATATCACCTTTACTTAAAATGCAAACTGAAAAAGATAAATGTTGTCCTTTTGACTTGGGCTGAAGAATTTAGATATATGATCTAAATCCTTCCAATTGAGAGAGTTTTAATTTCTTGATAGGCTTACTTGCGACAGTGATTGATTGAGGGAATTCCTTATTTTTTTGAGTGGAAATAAAACGAGGGCCTTCTTACATTTTTATGGCGTGGGCAAGTGAATATAGGTACTTGCAAATCACGTCTAAAACAATCGAATTATATTTTTCATTGAAAATCAGTTGAGTCACTGCTGTCAGTTTTGACAATTGAGCAAAATCCCGATTAAAAACAAGAATTTGTTTATGGCTTATAAGTAACAATTGTTTCAAAAATAAAAGATAATAATCAACGTACCTTTTAAAGGCAAAAAACCGTCAATTTTCCGTTGAATTTTATTCGCATCAGTGAGATCCGACTAAGTGGTAAAAAAGAAACAAGACTAATTTTGCATTCAAAGCCCGCCCGGAGCGGGCGCAGGTGCTTCAGCGGTTAAAACATTGGAGTTTTATGGGATTTATTAAGATATTGCTCTAAGGATATTGGAAAGAAAATTCCAATCCGATATAAATGTACAACGTGCTCACAGAATGATATCCAAATAATGATGGAACGACATGACAGCGCACACATATTCATGCAATATTTATTTACCGTCTCTTACGATTAGATAAACAAATTATTTGGCAAGACTACATTCAATAAGAAACGCCTGTTCAAATTGCCTGCAAAACTGATTTATTTTATATTGTCAATAAATACACACTTTTTGTTCAAACCTTTAATTAAAACCTATGACTCTACACAATAAATCATTTTATAAAATGTTCACGTAATATTTAAATTCAATGAGAACATTTTTCTGTGATAAAAATACAGGGCTGTCAACATTGAACAAAAGAAAGACGTCTGATGCTCACGGCCGGAATTCATTTCCGCGGAAAAAACGTGTTCAAAGAACTCAATTACTACTTAAACAAAATATTGTAGCAATCCGGGTTTCGGTCAGGAAATTAAACGAACGGCTTAGTGACCGGACTGACAAAAGGCTGTTATCTCTTATAGTTATAATGACGTACCCTTTACAGCGCAACGCAACACTAGGTGAAAAGACATAGGAGTTAAAGCAATTATAGGGCTAGTCATTTTAACACATACGCACACTGTTGTATTTCTAATGGTGTCTAATCCCGTGTTGTAATTTATACCTTAATATAAATGTATTAGGCCTAAAATTGCCGGTCCCCGCTGGGCTATTTAAAACCTTTTCGGTGCGGTGTTTTACGAATTTGACCCGTTTTATTTAAGCCATTAAGCGTAAACAAAAGACTGGCGTCCCTCTGTAAACGGAGGGTGGTTGTAATAGTTAACAGAGTGGTGGAACCGGCTCTGCCTTTGTATTAATTGGACATGTTAAACACGCTTCACTAAATATGTAAGAATTGCCTTCGCTGTAGCTATTCCCGTTTTCCTTTTTCCACTTTTCTCATTTCCCTCTTTTGCGGCGAACGCGGGGCGGAGTGGAATTATTGAGAATTTGTTTCTGAGCGCATTAGTGACTGTAAATCATTGATTCTGTCGTAATAGCAGCGCCGTTAATTACCAATTTGTACATTTTTTTCTGCATTTGCAAAATATAAACAAGAAAGGGAGTAAAGTTTTTAATGAACGCGTAGTCTAATGGAATAATTACATTTGAGAGCAAATTGTTGATCGTAATTAGCTGCAATTAGCAGACATGGGGAAGCTTCTCCCGGTGGAATATATTCGCTGCCGTCTAGGGAATTTCTTACTGATTGTTGAACAGAAGACATTGACAGACCCTAAGCCGATACATACTGATTACCCGTCACGTAGTCACGGAATTAGTAGCGCAACAAGGAAACAATAGCTTAGATACAACAACAAAATGAAACACAATATAGTTCTCAGCATGTGTAACAACAATAGTTATGAAATGACCCACATTGTTAGAAATAGACGATTCCTTATCTTCTGAAGGAAAACTTAATTAACTTTGTAATAATAAAACAACGTAAATGTATCGTTAAATTAGATTAACGAAGTATTTAAGTCGTTTAGATTGTCTCTTAGATTATTGTCATTTGACATATTGAGAGAGGAGTGAGAGGTATCGTGTTGCCCAGTTACCAGTAACTGACCACAACCCAAGTTGTGAAGGTCAGATAGGCAGTCGCTCCATGTAAAACACTGGTATTCAGCTGTATCCGGTTGACTGGAAGCTGACCCCAACATAGTTGGGAAAAGGCTAAGCAGATGATGATATTGAGAGAGGAGTGAGTAAAGGGAGTCCAATCTAACCGGGCAGTTTATTCCAGAAAAAAAAATTGCTTATAGTAACTTTTAGAAAACGAGCACTTGACAGACAAAGGTTATCGTAAGAAATAAAAAAAAACTTTTGTCAAAAAAACAAAAATATTTCCAAGAAATAATAACCCTTAATAATTTTTAAAAGTACCTACATATCCTTCCACGTGAATTACAGCCTTATTACATAATAATTAACGTCCCTCAACAACAGAGCAATATCATCATTTAAAATACGTTCAGTTGCAGAAAATATTTCAGCCAGAATGAAATCGGAAAACAATTAGTCTCGGCGCAATAATAACGGGGAATTGCTGAATCAGAGTCGACGTCTAGAGTAACAAGTTGGCTACGACATGTCGCAACCCAAGTTTATAACCCGTTAATAAAACACAATTTCATACAAACGCCCGCTTTTGATATTGTACGCGTTACGTAGTAACAGTATTTTATGGGCCCCTAGTATAGCGGGGGTCGTATGCTATAATAAAGCAATAAATTATTTCCATTTAAATTTAATTTGACAGGCATCGTGAAACGAATAGCTTTCGCAGTTGTTTTGATTAAAGTGTGAGAATATGATTCGAAATGTGGATTCGATTATCGGGATTTGGTTATTTATGTAGCACAGTAAAACATTGTGTTGATAATAATAATTCAACCAGCCGAATATTGTCTCACTACAGGGCGAAGGCCTCTTTTCCCATATAGAGAATGCAGAGCATTGATCACCACTCCTGCTCAAGGCGGATTGGCGACTTCAGACTTATATTAATTAGTAAAGCCTAGGTTTCCTCACTATATTTTCCTTCAAGATATGCATATAAACATTGTGTGAATACATGAAAATTCTGTTAAAGCACATTTACTCTGCAAGCGTTCTTTGCATAGCATAGCTTTTACATAAAATTCTTTTCCATTGCGGAATTTTAATCAGTACTAATGAAAACAGAACTTGATACGGCGTACTAAAACATAAGCAATAAAGTTCGCTGTAGAGCTCAAGTTATCATACCTTCCTAGTTTATTCTCTAGAAACTCGTTTGCAATTCTTATTACGTCATTGACACTGGAGACCTTGCCAAAGTATTCTAATAGCATTATTCATTTGTTCTCTTGCTAAAGACCCCGTAAGTATATTGTAGGTAGCTAAATAGGTAGGTTACCTACATCAAATCTGTTTATTGAAAACAAGCATCTAAATACTTCTTCTTACTTTTCTTTACATTTCTGTCATCTAGTCATAAAGTGACGTTTGGTTATCTTTATGCACTGAAAAAAAAAACTTTAAAAATAAGAAGTCTGATAGCCTATTTCTGTCATTAAAATCGTTCAAAATCTAGTCGCAATCTTATTTCAGCGACATTCAATGTCAAAAACTTGCCATAAATGTAGGTAAGTTAGAGGCATGTTTTGACAGATTCGAATTGCAAACGTTTCCTAAAATATGAGAATAGTCCCCCTGATCACAAGTGCTCCAAAATCAATAAGTTGTTACATTAAAGTAACAAACAATTTATCCTTGGCTGTAGCGATTGTGTAAGTAAGTACATTTCAGTGTAAAGTAAGGCATAATTTTTCAGACCGAAATGTATCTCCTGGGCGTTGCGCATTCAGTTACGAAATTGTTGTAATAAATATGAACCAAGATTTTGCCGCTTTAGTAAATTTATTCATGTAAGACGCGTTTCGCTTTATTCATAAGTTGTGAAGTGCTAGTTTGTTTGATGTGCTATATTATGAACGTGTTGAAGTCACGTATTCCGTGGAATGTGATATCAAAATAATATACGGGGTGTGAAAAAAACATCACACCCGTTGACTATGCATGCTGCCCTTCAAACGAAGCAATATTGAGTGAAAATTACAGCTGGGAAAATAGCTGAAAAAAAACTTCTTTTTGGTGTGAAAAATCACTGATTATGGAGCAACGCAAAACACACGTCAATTATTGTGCTTATTGGGTGGGTGCATACCACAGACGAGGTTTGCTAGGGTCAGTGCCTGCCAGGGTTGCGGAAATTGTTCGAAACAGTCACCGCGGCCCTGGACTGCAAAGAGCATTAGAAGGAACACGGATGTGTTTTAGTTAGTTAGAGTCTGAGACTCCCTTCAGCATCGATGATATCCCATCCATAAAATAAAAAAAAAGCATTTGTACATACAACAGTACGGGGGTCGTGGGGTTATCAAAAGTTAACATTACACCAACAACATTAACCGGGCACAAATCCTAACTATAGCTGCTACTGATAATTTCATAGAAAAATCCAATAACACTTTTTGCTCGACCTGGGAATCGAACCCAAGACCTATAGCGTAGCAGTCGCACTTAGCACCACTAGGCTACCGAGGCAGTAAGAACTTCATTTAAAACCTATTTTTGTAAAAAACGTAATGAAAGTTGGAACTTTGACCACAACTTCATAGCCAGAAGTTACCCAAGCATGGTCTATAACAAAAAAAAACGTTATAAACGTTTTAATCGTCGTTATATTGTAGAATATTTGGTTTTCGAAAACATTATGTGTTTCTTTACACCCGATATAGACGATAATGGCCTCGGCTTATACGTAACAGTTTCTTTACCTACTCGCTTTATATATTTTGGAGTGACCCAACTAAAGTTACGTTATGTGTGTCATTTTTTAACTGTAGCAAAGTTTAGTAGTTATTATGTTCCTGTTACTCTTTGCGGCAAGCAACACTTTTTTAACAAGGGCTTCCATAAAGTATTCCATTTTTAAATATAATTTTTATTCTTTAAAAATTTGAACTATCGTCTTTTCGCCAAGATATTCTTTATATTTTTTTATATTCACTTTTAATATGTCTGGCACATAACAATTTTTATGACTATTATTTTTTTTTGAACGGTCGTTGAGTGTGCTTGTTATACTGATTTATGTTGAGCAATTAAGAGGCCGTCTTTCATTGATGTAAGACCTAGATAATAATAACTGTTGACGGTGCTTACTGATACTGGCCTTAGGACTAGGGGTATTAAACAGTCCTTTGGGTCGCTCTCACTTAGGCTATGTGACCTCAAAGTTGAGTTAAAGTAGTTGTTCAATGTTCTGAGTTATAACTCGGGGCAAGAATTATTCTCGTTGATTGCAATGCCTTGAACATCAGTAAAATAGTGTGTATTTTTCGGGTTCCTTACCCAAAGGGTGCCAACGAGACTATTATTAAGACTCTGTTGTTTGTTCATCCGTCTGTCTCAGGACTATATCTTTTAAACCGTAATAGATAGACACTTTTTTAATATGCTCACAGAGTTTGGTTTTATTTACTTTAAGTTTATTAACCCCCGGCGCAAAAACGACGGGGTGTTATAAGTTTGACGTGTCTGTGTGTATGTGTGTGAGTGTGTGTCTTGTAGCTCCCTAACGCATGAATCGATTTTAATTATTTTTTGTTTGAAAGGTGTATCAGTTGGGAGTGTTCTTAGCTATGTTAGACGGAAATCGGTTCAACGGTTTCAAAGTTATCAGCTATTTGGTTAGCTGCGGTAGGGATTTTTATTTTTCTGTCGGGGTTACTTAAAATTTTTAATTTTTTATTTTTGAAACAAAAAATTAAAAAGGCAGATTTAATGCCTTAGACATTCTCTGCCAGTCGGTCAAAGGTGGTGAAAAGATAACATGTATATTTGTATAGCCGCTATAACAACAAATAATAAAAAAAGTAAATAATAACAAACTCGTATTTCACATACGGAACACTTCGTGTGTGAGTTTGTACTTGTATAACTTGAATAATTTCGTAAATAGCTAGATGAAACATTTTATTCTCTTATACGTAATTAAGCTGGTACTTACTGGTTTTGCGGTGACCGAACCGCGTATCGATTCTGCAATGTAAAGTAATTTATTAATGCATTTAAAGAGGCGAATAGACAACAACATCTGTCACAATATGAGTTCGATTACGAAAATAAAGACATTCTTTTGCAATAGGGTCACATATGCTATAATTCAAGGCCACATTGTCCTACTGCAGGGCAGAGGCCTCTTTTCATACAGTTATCTGTACAAACGCATGAGCAGTGATTATCATGTTAGCTCAAGGCGGATTGGCGAATTCAGACTTAAATTAACTTTAAGTCCAGGTTTCCTCACGATGTTTTCATTCACCGATGTCAGTGATGTCTAAGATATACTTAGAAAGTAAATATGAATTGAAAATGTCATATAAGTACTTGCCTGCTTTTATTCATAAATAATGCGCTAAAATACTTTTTTTTTGTTATACAGTGGTAGACAGCTACGTTGGCTCGATCTTGGCGCTGAAAGGACTCCAGCGTACTGATATGGGGACATACTTGTGCATCGCAGCGAATGGCATCCCACCGACCAAGAGTCGTCGGTACGAAGTCTCTGTATTATGTAAGTACTTTTTGTTTATTGGCTACCGTCCGTCTAGGGAGTTCGGAGGGTAAGGTTGGATTTTTACCTTCTAAAATCCCAGGTTCCTGCTCCTACCATGAGTCGGGAGTTCGGTACTTTTTTGACGAATGATACGCGGCCCTACTGGTGTTGTGTTAGTATCTACACATTCTATACTAGTATAAAAATAATGTTATTATATTGGATTCCGTATTTCCGAGCGCATTTAACGCTAGAGTGAACAGGCTTTTCTGGGTAAGCTCACTCTATCGTCGACTTTGTCTTTGTCACCTCTGACCTAGACTGAAGGCCAGAGCTAACCTATCTCGAATAAAAAATAAAATTAATTATAAAGAGGTAATCTTTGGAAGTATAACAATTTTTTACTGATAGAAAGCTCTTACTATTGCGGAATGTGTTTTATGGTTTATTAGACTTTGACGCGTGCGAGGTCGCGGGCAAAAGTATGTGTTTAATATTTCAAGCCTTGGTTTTGTTACTAAAGACGTTGTGAGTAAAGAAACTGTATTTGTTCTTCTGCAAGAAACTTGTAACACGTTTGGAGTTTTCTCCGTCATCATTACAACCCTTCTACCTACCCTTTGAATAATACAAGCGAGGTGGGACTCACAAAGAAGTTTTGCATTATTGTTTCAACAAAAAGCACATAAACTTACGCTAAAATAGAGATTCAAGAATATAAAGTGTGTAACTTATCTCTTTAACAAAACTGGCTGACTTTAAAGGCTTGCGTAAACCTAATTGAGTGGACTTAATTTCTCCCTAGTTAAACTTTGTTGATCATTTCTTTTGTATGGGTAATTAGGTTTATTTATTAGAAGTATATACAATTGCAAGGTAATGTTGTATTGTATGCTTAATGTATTTTAAAGCATTTTCTTTAACGGTGCAATAGATTTCCTTTAAATAGGTTTCTTTGAGGGATTCTTTCTAGGATTTGTTGGCTTTCAAAACTCGAGTTTGTGACAAATGATTACTGTTAGGACCTAGGTATAGTAATATAGTAAGTGATTTTCAGTTGAAGTAAAAATCCATCCTATTATGTAGCTATTTGAAGGGGCCACTCAGGGCCATGCCTGCCGGGGCTGCGGGTTGTTCGAAAAAGACCGCGCCCCCGGAATGCAAAGGACACAGGAAAGAACATGGATGGGTTTTAGTCAGTAAAAGTCTGACAATTCCTCCCGCCCCGCCCAGGGCGGGAAAAGTCATTTGATGATTTCCCATCGGTAAAAAAAAAATATAAATATAGCTATATATTTGTACCAGCTGGTTAAGAAAATACAGCCTTTAATACAACTGAATAGAATTTTAACTTCAAAGACTTTTTATACCAATTGCAAGTTACTGAGCCGTACTAATGTGACATCGAGGCATGCCAAAGTAACTAATAGACTACATGCTTAGAATTTATGTTATCACTTAAGGAAAACGTCGATTGTTTCGCTACTCCGGCCGTTCTTTCAATCTAACCCCACCATTATTTGTATCCAGTCGAGCCGATCGTGCGCGTGGGGAGTCCAGTGGTCCTCCGAGCGGCAGACATGCAAGTCACCCTCCAGTGCTACGTTGAGGCCTCGCCTAAATCACTCAACACTTGGCAGCGAGGAAAATCGCAAGCTGGTAAGTAATACTTTGGGAAAAATCTTACTTACATTTTTCGAATCAAGGTCCCATGTTGAGCGCTTATTTCAAATGTTGATAATTATACTATCGAAATAAGAGAAAAATGTTATTTATTAATTAACTTAGGTGATCGTTGTTATTTATTTTAAATAAAATACACTGGTATAAAAATATGGCTTTTCAAAATTGGCCCGTACTGGGTGCCAATAATTTGATGAATTAATGTTTAATTTTTTTATCAATTGGCAAACCGAAAGGTAACTTTTAAGCATGTATAAATAGAAAGAATTAAGAAACCAACATGTCATTTAAAATTATAAAATGATTACGAAAAGAATTTGCATTTAAATGAAACTTATCTTTTAACGAATTGTTTTATTTCGATCTTAGGTGGCAAGCTGCTAAACAGTTCAAAGTACGTGATATCAGAAGAAATACTAAACGAGTATGCATTACGAATGAACCTGACTATTAATCGACTGAGGAAGAGCGATTTCGGTGAATACACATGCTCGGCGGCTAACGGCTACGGCAAAGCCGAGGGCATCATCACTTTGAAAGGTAAATTCATTTTCTAGTTCGGTCATATTAAAGTCATGAATAGTTAATTTCCGTATTAGGTTTTGCTGGTCAGAATTTCGCTTTTGCATTTAAGGAGTAATGCATAAAGTTTATGAAACATATATCTAAACAGTTATTTGACCAACACATTCAATAAATCAGTTTATGACGATAACTCGGCTAAAGAAGCCAACCCTGACCAAGAGTGGTGATCAGCGCTCATGCCTTATATGCACGAGAAGTGGACTTTACGCTGCAGTAGGACAATAATAGGCTCATATTATTTATTTAAATATGGCGTCATATAGGAACTGTACATCCGTACCGATAAGCCTACTTTTTTTTGTTACCCCGTCCTTTTTTAAACACGTGGAACTAATCAAAATCTTCTGTTCCTCAACAGAAACGCCTCAGAGGACCACGACTACAACAACAACAACTACTACTACGACAACGACAACGCCGCGTCCAACAACAACAACTCTAGCCACAACGCGGCCGCCGAAGCGTCACCTCAAGAAACAACATGACCGCGGCAACCAGAACGCACTCGACGCCGACATGCGACAAGCGGAGCTCAACAACGCATTCAACTTTTACAACACTGCATTCACACCATCCAACAACTCTATCAATGAGTACGCCCAAAGAACCGAACGGCAGAAACTACGCCCCACTGGTTCGCCACGACAATACATCGTATACAATAATGCCTACAAAACTGGCAAGAAAGCCACTACAATCTTTTCCATGTTCATATTGCTACTAAAATTTGTTGTATAGAAAGAAATTAGATTTCTGAATTATTTAAAAAAAAAGATAGCATAAACATGTAGTGATAAAAACATGGCTGTTGAAAATTATATGTGTAAGTACGTATTTTGAGGTTGTTGTAAACGTTTTAGTGGATCTCGGTGTTAATATTGTTATGTAAAAAACATTATCGGCAGTTTATAAGTAAAAATAAATGAGTTTCAGCCTTAATAATATGTAAATTGAGACAATAAACATGAACTTCTTAAGGATAAGGCTCGACTGTCTTTAAGGCCTGTTTAGGTAAATCTTGATTAATGCAAATGATTAATTGAAAGTAATTGGATTAAGCGTGCGGTCAAAGCACAGCCCATTAATTTGAGATTAATATACAACTCAATTTTAATAATCACTTGCACTACTGAAGTAATAAACAGGGGTTTTTCTGGAATTGCTGTTGATAATAAAAGTTACGTAATGACAACTAAAGTTTTTGAAAATATCATTATTATCATATCAGACGGCTATTTATAAAAAATGGAAAAAAGAATTTGATAGACTTGAAGGGGATTGAACATGTCTAAAGAGGTTTATAGAAACTCCGTTTAGCTAACATTTTTATTATTCTCGTATTATTATTCTATACAATTCTTATTATACAATAATAATGGCATGATAAATTAGAATGGTAACTTGTATTTATAAAATGAAAATATGATAATAATTAAGCTAGTGCTTATATTAATAATTTGTAAAATGACAATACGATTGTAAAGACAATAGTAGGTAGCGATAAGTTAAAATTAGTGACCATTGTTATAAACTTATTACTAGTAGTAGATTTTATATAATTTGCATGGAGTAGATATCATTATTTTTATCTTCCATTATATTTTTCTAAAGTATATATTTTTACTGTAAACCGGGTATCCTCCAAATACCCAGAACAACGAAATAAATGACCAAATTTTTTTTTTCCTTTAACTGAAATTGCGTGTATATAATTAATTTCTGCAACTTTTATTGTATGCTTATTTTGATTTGTATCTTAAAGTTCAAATTCTTTTCAAAATGTATTTTTTCAATAAGCTACAAAAAATATTTTGATGATTTATAAATTATAAATGTTGTATTATTTTTTATAATGGCTTTATATAAATATATTTGTTTTATACCATATTTAATGTTTAGTTCTAAATAAAGGTCTAAGTATAAATTAGTTATTTTGTAAACAAAAAAGTGTTAGACGATAATATAAAATTGAATACTCGATAATAATAAATTTATGTCTTCCGGATAGTATATTAAAGTAATGTATTGGGCTCATTCGTGTTTATGAGTTAAATAAAACATTAGGCGAAGTTCCTTTTGGACTTCAGAATAACGTAGTCTTATGTAAGTGACGAGAAAGAATTTATTGTAGGGATAGTGTTACGATGAATATAAAAACATGAATTTTGATAAGAATCGATTCTACTGTAAAAATGAATGAACGTGTATTTAATAATAATTATAGAATTGAATATTTAATGTTGTATCATTATTCAGTTTGATTTAGTATCAATATGGAATGTTACATACCTAGTTTTAATTTTACATATTAAAAATGTAGCAATTTTTACAAAATAATACAACGTGTGTAATTTAATATAATTTATACAACGTTTACTTTATACATTTCTTTATACAACATGGAAATGGATTATACAATAAATATTATTCATTAAGTTATATTTTCAAAGTTTACATTTAATCAATACCTATTAATAACGAAACATGAAAGTAAAATTCAGATGCATAATAATTACTGCTGGCAAAACATATTTTCGAACATTAAATCTGTTTTCGGATTGTAAATATAATTTTATTTAATGTATTTGTATTTTAAACTTTAACGTCGGAATAAAAAATGACAATAAATACGACAATCATTGTAAATAATTGAATTCATGTTAAACCAATTTATTAGTACGAAATGCGACTATTTATCAATGTTAACTTTAAGATGTTGATATCATTTTATGACATTTTAAAATAAAAAATATAATCAAAGTAATCTTAATGGCTAATGTTACTTATTTCTTTACCTTTTTTTGCTTTTACAGGTTTATCATAATATCCTATGTAAGGATAGTCTTGCAGTCAGACTATCGTTATTTAGTAGTATTAGGGCTAAGGTAGGCAAGCTAGGTTTTTCTTTTTTTAAATAAGTAGAGTAGGTATTAACTTACATACGTAAGATGCGTGTTTGAGCAATTTTGATGTTAAACTCTTCTACTACGCTGCTACGACTGCTACGCTAGAGGTCTTGGGTTCGATTCCCAGGTCGAGCAAAAAGTGTTATTGGGTTTTTCTATGAAATTCTCAGTAGCAGCTCGGGGTATGGATTGGTGCCTGGTTAATGGTAATAAATAGGCTTGCCCCATATTACATGGGACCTAAACATACCGGCGAACCGTGGGTGTACGTTGTTACACCTCTGCCTAATCCTTCGGGGAATAGAGGCGTGATGGTATGTTATGATGCCGTTAACTCTTCTGAATACGATGCTACTTCGATTTTTCAAATTTTAAATTTAGAACAGAGATCATATTTATAAAGTATTCAATATGTACGTAGGTACCGTTACTAAAATAAGTCATCACGTCAGTCATAAAGAGGATGTTTACAAGTAGATTTCAAACTGCATTTTTGTAGAGGAAAGAAAAACCAAGATCTAACTTATATAAGTACTTATCCTTACCTATAACTTATAGATATACTACCAAGTAACCAAGTACGTGTGTATCCACTTGTCTCGTGGGACATAATTTACCATTTCGAACATTATGTCAATCCATCACTATGTGACACAAGATAAAGGACATTGACATGAGTTTACTTTTCCAAATCTTTTTGAGACTTATCTATACTATTCTTACCTAAAGATATTTCACACTTCATATTACAGAGTTTTAATGCACTTGGTACACACATTATGTAGTTATGCATACTAACGTTAAATCAAAAATATCGTTCTAAATTCTGTTATTAATATGTTAGCTTCGTTATTAAACTACTTACTATTTTTCATTTACTTTTAACAAATATCACTAGAACAAAGGTATTCAACAATAGGTACCATCACGCCTGTATTCCCCAAAGGGTTAGGCAGAGGTGTAACAATGTATACCCACAGTTCGCCGGTATGTTTTAGGTCCCATGTAATAGGGGGCGAGCCTATTGCCATTAACCGAGCACAAATCCTAACTCTGAAATCGAAACTGCCTCGGTAGCCTAGTGGTCCTAAGCACGACTGCTACGCTAGAGGTCTTAAGTTCGATTCCCAGGTCGAGCAAAAAGTGTTATTGGGTTTTTCGAAATTCTCAGTAGCAGCTCGGAGTTAGGATTTGTTCAACAATAGGTATTACCTAATAACTATCGTTATGTTGCCGCTTTTCGTCTAATGCCATAATAAATGGCGTAGGTATAGTTTTATATTAAGATAGGTAGGCGAAATATTTGTTTGACTGACAGACCTAATAATAATAATACCAGCCTATTTTTATACCAGGCAAGCCAGCCAGGCCGACAGGGCAAAGGCCTATTCTCATACAGAGAAGGCACGAACATTCATCACCACGCTTGCTTAGGGTGAATTGACAATTTTAGGCTCTGATTACCCATAGTCCCATAAGTTTAGTCATTTCAGTAGTCCCAGAAGTTTAGTCCAAGTTAAACTTAGAAAGTACATATGAATTGAAAATGCACATTGGTTCTTGCTGGGATTTAAACCCACAACTTCATGTTTGTCTGCTGTATTCCTTAACCGCTGGGCTATCACGACATAACTGTCAGACTTAACAATAAAAAATGAAGGATGTCTGCTTACCGCCTTAGGAGCATAACTAGATTCTCTGCGCTCGTGTTCAAACATTGTATTCTGTAAATAAATTCTCTTTTCAAACACTTTAAAATCCAAGATAAATCGCGGGAGTTCTTGTATAAAACGTAACGGAATTGCCACAATACTACAGAATGTAAAGTAGATCATTGTTGAAGAACACAATGGTTTTACCAACAAGACTGAACTGTAGTTTGTAATCATTTTCTCTTTTGTGTTATCTGTACTAATATTATAAAGCTGAAGAACTTGTTTGTTGGTTTGAAAGCGATAATTTCAGGAACCGGTTTGAAAAAATCCTTTTATATAGGTGACCTTAATTCATCTGCCATTTTTCAGGGAGTGAAAGTACTCATAAATATGAACAACTTTTATAATGGAACCAAGTCAACAATAGGACAAAAAAATCAGCTGCGCCCTACTAAAATGCACTGCAACACGAATGTATGGAACAGCTGACTTTTTTTTTCATATTTCGGGGTGGGTTTCACCTCCTGAAAGATGGCAGGTGATTCAATACCCTGTATAGACCGTTTATTGAGGTAGGTTATAGGCTATATCACATCTGGCAACGACCTATTGAAGCCAAGATAAACTTTATTATCGTTATTAAACAGATAGACGACAATAAGCAGGCGACGATTATACAATATACCTATTCGGTTACTATTGTATTAAAATAGTTCATCAAAATCTATACTTCTATACTAATATTATAAAGAGGAAAGTATTTTTTGTTTGTTTGTTTGTAACGAATAAGCTACGAAAATACATACCATCACGCCTGTATTATATATTGCCCGAAGGGTTAGACAGAGGTATAACAATGTACACCCACAGTTCGCTTGCATGTTTAGGTCCCATCTAATAGGGGGCGAGACTATTGCCATTAACCGGGCACAAATCCTAAATCTGAGCTGCTTCTGAGAATTTTAAATAAAAAAAAAAAAAAATATACACTCACGCCTGTATTCCCCGAAGGGTTAGGCAGAGGTGTAACAATGTACACCCACAGTTCGCAGGTATATTTAGGTCCCATGTAATAAGGGGCGAGCCTATTGCCATTAACCGGGCACTAATCCTAACTCCGAGCTGCTACTGAGAATTTCATAGAAAAACCCAATAACACTTTTTGCTCGACCTGGTAATCGAACCCAAGACCTTTAGCGTAGCAGTCGCGCTTAGGACCGACTAGGCTACCGAGGCAGTTACAAAACTCCGGCTCAAAAATACTGGACCGATTTTAACCATTGTTTCACCAATTGATAGCTACATTATTCCTGAGTAACATAAGCTATATAACATCACGCTACGAGCCACGGTAGCGGAGCAGTAACGAAAGACGTAACTTAACGCGGGTAAAATACATCACATGGACGAAGCCACGGGCAGTTCGCTTGTATTTAATAAAACAATTACGTTATGTGTATCTTTGCATATTTATATTTTTTGAGCATCTATCCTTCCTCAATAAATGGACTAACCAACAAAAAAAGAATTTTCCAATTCGAACCAGCAGTTCCTCAGATTAGCGCGTTCGACCAAACAAACAAACAAACTCTTCAGCTTTATAATATTAGTATAGATTATGATATTAAAATCAAATCCAATCAAAAATGTTTATTTGGTTGAACATAAGGTAAGGTAAGATACGGCTAAGTTTGTTTCAGCATATCCTGCCATACATGGCGTACAAATACATTCACTGTCAGCGATGTCCGTTCAATTATAGGTTCGGTCGACTTACCTTATATAATCCTTAGCCTTTAGGCTGTCCGCCCCCTTTAGATAATCGGTGACCGATTTTTGTTGTCGGAGAGAATGGAACAAATGAATTCTAACATGGAAAGACGGACCCATGATACTAAGGATCTATTGAACGGTCCGATAATCGGTCCCCTACAAAAAGTCGGACGTCGGCGTAGGCCTTTAACACGCCTTGTCCCCACTTGTCCATATACCAAAGTATATTAGATGCAATTTAATATAAGCAAAAACCTAATTGAGATTCTCAGAATTCTGTCCGTTAATAAAACGAAGTAAAAATATCTTGCACTAGGAGTTAGGTTTCAAGACTTAGCCTTATTTTAAGAATAGAATTTATTCAACAAGTACTGAATACGTTTCTTTAATATTTATGGCTTTAATTTAACTTTGCTGTTTTATTGGAAATCCTCTCCGATCTTTAAAAAAAAAAAAAAATATACACTCACGCCTGTATTCCCCGAAGGGTTAGGCAGAGGTGTAACAATGTACACCCACAGTTCGCCGGTATATTTAGGTCCCATGTAATAAGGGGCGAGCCTATTGCCATTAACCGGGCACAAATCCTAACTCCGAGCTGCTACTGAGAATTTCATAGAAAAACCCAATAACACTTTTTGCTCGACCTGGGAATCGAACCCAAGACCTCTAGCGTAACAGTCGCGCTTAGGACCACTAGGCTACCGAGGCAGTCTCCGATCTTTCTCAAACGGAAAAAAGCTTTGGAAATGTAATGATACATTTATATGATTTAGTAATTTTTATTGCATTTTTTATGCAAGGTACATCGTGTAATCCTGTGTGGCAATACTTTAAAAGAGCAAGTATGAAGTTGTGGGATTGAACAATCGAAAAAATAGCGGTTTATCTTAATTTTATTTTACACCGAAAAAAATCCTGTCTTACGTCATATTTTGCTCTTCTCACTTCAAGCGTCATTCTTTTTTCTTAAAAAGATTACATGTCATCAATGGCCGTTAATAAAAAGGTTTATTTACGATTAGCCATTTCCCCACGGACATAGTTTGTCAAAACTATCTTTTGGAAAAGGCACTAGATTCAATTCTTTTTTCTTATTTATGACATTCAAAAGTACTTTTTAATGTTAAAAAAAATATCAATATTTATGTGTAGAATATTTTTTTGCTGCTGTTTAATTTTAGTATTTATTATTATTGTTTTTCTTATGTTATTCTATTTATTAAGTCTGAAAATGGACTGAAAATGGACCCATAACGTGTTCGATCCACTATCAACATAACTATAATCTGTGGCATAATAAAACCCATCTACACTCCGCATTTCCTCTCTACAATAAATCGATACATTTAATCATGTTAACGCAGCACGCAATCGGCCCTCTAAATTATGAAACGCCATCGTTATCACAATAAACAGGACTAAAGACGTCTCAACTTATAACTCAATTATAATTTCCATTGTGATTCAACACGTTATCGCGGAATACTTCATAGGTACAACAACTACGTCACGTTGTAACAAGTTCACCAGATTTATTTGAAAGTAATTTTCAGTGAGCATCTGGCAGCGCGGCATGAGAGATTCAGCTGATCAATATTCTGAAAGTCGCCTCCAAGAACTGAGAAATATGTCAGTCTCTCAATCCGAATGCAAGTTATTTGTAAGCGGACTGTATTATGGAACGTACGGACGGATGATAAATTTGAAATCGATGCGTACGAAATCTGAATCGGTTCGGGTTAAAATGAATTGGGAATTAGATTGGAGATTTTTATTGCTCGGTTTATTATACTTGCGAAATATTAACTTAGCGGGTTGTTCATATAAGCATGGACGCTTCGCGAGATACGTGTTTAATTTTTTATTAGATTTTCAAAAAGGGCAATATTTCTGTCTGAAATGATAAATTACATTCTAGTACATTTTATAAGATAAACTAGCTTCTGCCTGCGACTTCGTCGGCTTGGTTTTTTTCACCTGGGTTATCTTACTTCTGTGGTTACTGCTCGGCTCCCATGTGCCGTGATACTACTCTTCATAAATCTGGCTATGATATACAACAAGATTTTTTCCTATTCGACTGGTAATATCAGATATTAGTGCGTTTAAACAACAAACAAAGTTTAAAAAACTAGATTATATCATATTTAATCTTCCAATGAAGTAGTAAATAAAGCAAACAGCAAAATACGTTAGCGAAGCAGTAAAATACAGAAGAAACCTTTTACAAAATGGTTATTGAATTGAAACTGGTTACTGCTATTAATCGGAACTGAGCCCCACAGCCTCAAACGTCACTAAACTAAGTTAAAACGTTATTATAACAACCCCGACCTCTTACACTTAGTCCACGACTACCTGCAACGACTTAATGCTGTTAGTCGGACTACGATTACGTGCAAGGCTCTTATCAAATTATCTCCTTGCCTTCCGACCTTAGCCCTTGAATATATATTATAACCTAATGCTTTGCACAGACTTGTGATGATGATCCGACCGATTTCGGCCACGGCGATTCAACTGCAGGTCGTTCGTGAGCTTGCATGTGGCATATGTAACAAATGTTTTCTGTAAAGAATCTCGCACATTGCGGGCACAGGAGCACACCATCTATGTAATTATAACCTTCAGTGGATATTGCGTAAAGTGCTCTTCGAATCTCATTCAACAGAATTTAAAAGCAAACTTCAATTGTTTTTTTTTATTTCACCGATTCAGAGGAACACGACTTCGTTCGAATTTCGAATTACTGAGAACTTACACTGCAGAGTCAAGGCTGCCTTTATTTTTAACCGACGAAAAAACGGAGGGACTTTTTACAAAGTAGTCCGATTTACTTTTAAATCTCGTTGAATGACAAATAAACTAACGTCCCACCTAATATTAAGTGGTCACAGCTTCCTATAGACATCGGCAATACAAGAAGTTTAAAAAATGCTTTCTCTCATCCACCTTATCTGTTATCTCAGAGATAAAGTTTAAATGTCTCCGGTGCCGGCACCTATACCCTTCAAACTGGAACACAGCAACACTGATTTACGGCATAGATATACTGGCAGTACCTACTTCTCCGGACGAGGTCCTTCACAAAGAACTCCACTACTACTACTACTGCCTTTAGACAAACATGACATAGCATACCATCACGCCTGTATTCCCCAGAGGGTTAGGCAGAGGTATACCCACAGTTCGCCGGTGTTTTTAGGTCCCATGTAATAGGGGTCGAGCCTATTGTCATCAACCGGGCACAAATCCTAACTCCGAGCTGCTACTGAGAAATTTATAGAAAAACTCAAAAACACTTTTTGCTCGACATGGGAATCGAACCCAAGACCTCTAGCGTAGCAATCGCGCTTAGGACCATTAGGCCAAAGAGGCAGTTTAGACAAAGTGTCACTTATTATGAAAACAATGGCGGTGTGCACTCCAAATCTGGCGATAAACTGTTTTGACACAAGACAAAACTGTACTGTCTACGGCAGACAAAACTGTTTTGTCTGTGGCGTGCGCACTATCTATCGAATGCCTGCCAGGACACACGCCACTATTACTCATATGAAAATTTATAGCTGTGTGTAATAATTAAAGATCGCAACTACAAGCCGAAGTTTCTTAAACAATTAAGTGTCCCTTTACAAATATCGTGTGTTAGTTTTGGTTCCCATCCAAACTTGTTCACTTGCGGTTTGTTTTATTAGCTGTGCACGTAAATAGGACAGAATAATAAATAACCCTTCAATGTATTGAACTTATCATTTACGGTCTAATTCACTTTGGATTTGTTGAATGTTGGTCTATTATATTGTTATATCAATATTGTTTTGTGTATATTGGTTTGAAATGGTTTGTGTATAATTGTTGAAATGTTAAACGGACCTGGACAGGAATATGGGAAATAGTTAATTTTGTAAACGTTCAAATGTTTTGGAATGGAAGGTTGATATTGTGTACAACCGTAGCATGATTTCACTAACTTAACAAAGTCAGAGTCAAAGTCAAAGTCAAGCATTCATTTCAATGAGACCATTTACAGCCACTTTTGAATTGTCAAAAGGTAGGTTAGTTAGTCAGAAAGTTAAAACTAGTTACTCGTTCCAAAACGTTGGTAGGCCCCTATGGAGAAGAACGTGTAAGAGACTCTCCTTTGAATTACGTTTTTACAAAATTATGGTTGCAATATTCTTGTTCTTTCTTTATTTTTGAAAACAATGCAGGTGACTATAAAATATATTTAGTTTAAAACAACGAAATGAAATGCCTGTGTAGCAAAATACATTTCCGCGATGACTTTATTTATTTATTTTACTTTAACATAAAAACGGCCCTTGGCCAATTACATTAGTTAAAGATATAGAATTTTTAAGAGAAAATAATATTAATAATGTAATAAATACAGACGTATAACATAAATATTACTAACAATAAATTAAATACTATTGTTTTCACAAAAATGCAGGCACATTACCAATAAATCAACAAACTTGTCAGCGAATAAATAGCAGTTCAGGTTGGACTTACAGTGTTCTAGTTAAATCTATCATTGTTAAGAACTCTTTAATATTACGAACTCTTTGGTTGTAATTATTTTTTATAAGTATTTTTTTATTTGACATTTGATTATTTTTTTTGGTTGTAATCATTGTCATTCGGATTCCATCGCATATTTTTATTGTATGTATTAAATTGTGTTCATTTCAGTTTAAGGCTTTATGTATTTAATTTTCAACAACAACATACAGTTCGCTCATCGCCTAGAATTACTTATACAAACCAATCTAATCGTAACGACGCCACGTGTATATTCTGACTATAAATAATACGTAGTGATCAGAATCAGGAAGTGAAACACAACGGAGCATCGAGGCAGTTTATCTTCCCTACTAATCGGACCTCAAGTTGGGGACACAAGTCACTCTGATGTTTATAAGGGACGGCCTAATCCAAGTGTCACCTTAAATTAAATCTGATGCTCCATTTACGAAGCTTTAAGCCGTCTATACACCTCCCAGGCTGTCCGTAGCTGTATATTGTTTGAGATTTATTTGAATACATAATTATATTGTGTTATGATGGTCACAGTAATGTTATTCTGTAGAAACATATTTTTGTTTTTTGATGAATGATTTTAAGGCAACTGCAATGAATTTTACTGAAGCAGATTTATACAAGATACTATTGCAGGTGCAATGGCAGCTGCTGACCTTCTACATCTAATGAATCGGCTGATGTCAAGATTGCTAATAGATGCACTGTTAGCTACAAAAACTGAGTTAATAACTAACAGCAATAGGGTATGAATGAACTCTAGTAATTTTTGTAACAGTTCTCTGTTTATGTATTTCAATTTTTTTAAACTGTAAACAATGTTGCAATCCAGTTAAAACTTTTCTGCTTACAAAAGCGAAGAATTCTTGCAGAAACATCGATCGATATCAAATCGATTCAATGCAATGTAACACCCAGATGCATTGCGCGCTGCTCAACTAAATCTCTCGTCTGAAATAGTTAAAGAATGATCAGGTTTCCATACAAGGACAATATCTCAATAGGTACGCGGAATAACTGTATTATCAAGTAGGCAGAGCCGAGCGCGGCCGCGGACATGAAATATAACGCACTTACCGTACCTCGTAATATTGCGTTCTCTTGCAATATGAAAATTTATTGCAACGTATGTGTTAGTATAGAAATAGACGGCTAACTAAGAAAAATGTGTAGCGTTCTAATAACTCATGTACTTACGCTGCCCCATTTTCGATTTTATGTACGGGTTTCGTATAACAAAGTTAGTGATAGGTATGTACCGGTAAGGCTAGTAGTAAGTACTTATGATTTAACATTTTAGTGATCCTGAAAAAGACCTTTACGTACTTTTTACCAGAAGGTCAATTTGGATGACATGATTGCACAATTGATAGCACGAAACAAATACTAGTATGGCCTGCAGACACTTGTTTCGGGTCTAGCTTTTTATATGTAGGAGTTTTTATGTTTGTAAACGGCCCCACGATACAGGAGAAATTCCTAGAGTGGTTTCTAAAAAAATAACCCGTACTTGAAATCTTACTAAATCCTGTCGCATTCTCATCTCAATGACAAATATGTTGTATTTTTAAGGTATTTTGACTGATTGCGAGTCAGATCAGAATGTAAACATTCTTAAAAATACATAGTACAATATTTCTATTAGATTTGATATAACTGCCTCGTTAGCCCTAAGCGCGCCAGCTACGCTAGAGGTCTTGGGTTCGACTCCCAGGTCGAGCAAAGTGTTATTGAGTTTTTCTATGAAATTCTCAGTAGTAGCTCAAAGTTAAGTAAATGGCAAAAGGCTTGCCCCCTACTACACGGGACCTAAACATACCGGCGGACTGTGGGTGTGCATTAGTATACCTCTGCCAAACCTTTCAGGAAATACAGGCGTGATGGTATGTGTCTATGTGAATTTGATATTTATTAAGGTCATAAAAGTACGATAAAATGCAGAAATGTCACAACAGATATAAACTCTCGTTTTAATATTTTGTTTTGATGAAGAGTTCTTTTTATATATAATATCGTATTCGGATGTATACATTTTAGAATTTAATAGGTAGCAAAGGTGTTTGTACGTACGTGTGTTTGTACTCGTATATTTGTAAGGTGAGATATTAAATATTTACCAATTTGCTTAGCAGCCGCTTCAACATTTCCCTCATAAATAAGGTTGTGTTGAATATTTTTAATTGGCTATTACTACATTTTTCATAGCTTGGAAGTGGGGATAAGTACAATTAGGTACATAATAAAGCAACTAAGTAATTATGGAATGATGAAAATCTTTTAAACAGTTTTTAAACTCGTTAAAAAACTATGTTTGATTAAGGTTTTAAGTATGTTTCTTCGGGAAATTTTCTTTGTTTCGGCGGACGAATACTGTAGCTAACACACAAATCTCACACACCCCTCCCACCTTATTATAGCACAAGTACAATTCAATTTTAGTTATCATTAGTCTGTTTTCCATCTAAATAATTTGCTAGTATTACAACGGAAGACACAAAATATTTCATTGTGATATCCTGCTGGTACATTCCTAATCCCATCAAAACAGTAATTAATGGTCATCGCTCATTATAACAGCACCGCTCCGTCACGGCAAACGGCCCAGCCGGAGTCGACTAGAAATTGCAAGCGTAAGCAGCCAGCACACCGCCAGCGGGCCGTCACCTTTTTATTTTGCTACTATAAATAACGTTGTAAAGCCTTAATCTTATCCCAAATCTTTATTGTAATCCATAATGTGAACATACAGGTGGTGGGTGTTAATAAATAGAAATAATTATGGACCCGGTCAGGCACAGCAAATATAATAAGTGAGGAGAGTGGAAGAGCGCTATCTTAATTTATTTATAGGGTAATATTTAATAATAGGTATCTATCTTTATCATTTACTTATTTATTCTGGTAATATAATATGTGTAAATATTAAGACAATTTTTTTTTGTTAATTTTTTTTTAGATTAGTTTTGATATCTGTAATGTTTGTTTATTTTCCTTATTTGCTGTGTCAGAGTCTATAGTTGGCCTAGTTTTAATTATAATAATTTAATAACATTTTTTAATCAGCAGGTACTATTAAATTCCATTTCACACTCTAAAACAAGCGTACATAGGTACACTCACAAAGAGCGGTCACATGCGCGTCTAAAGTCACACAACTGCAAAACAAACTCGTCTTCAAAGTTTTCCCTCAAAGTAATTTGCTTCGGCTCTCGAGTGCAAAAGTCGCGCTTTATGAACCTAATTAAGTGTCGCATAATAAGCTTCAATTAGAGCGATGCTTATTTTATGACTTATCCAGATCCTTTGTTTACGTTGCGTCTACAGGGTTAGCGTACGATTTTCTTTGAGTAAATATAGGTGCTTCATTATGTGTAGTAACAGAATTTTTTTGTAAATCTTCGTTTTTTTTTTTGTAAATAAACATGACTCTACACTGGGAATTTTTTCTGTATTGTGGGTGCGTTTACGAATATATAATCCACCAAAATTGAAACCCGGAACAACAACTACCTGTAACCCGTACGAGTGTTAGTTTCGTACGGCAATCGAACCCGCGATATGCAGCGCGTCAACCTGCCTCTAAGCTACTGCACCAAACGTGCTGTTCCATGTTCGACTAAAGATGTTTTAGTGGAAGACGAAACAATTTTTTTGCCGTAATATGTTGATTGCTCGAGTATAAATTCTCCGCGTCACGTGTCTTCGGAAACATAATATACACGGATTTCATTTAATTTGATGTCCCTTTCATTTTACGACGATGAAAATGAAAACTCTTTTTCACACCACGATGTGTGTCAATGTCTGTATTATAAATATCGGTTTACATTGAAAAGCATAGTTTTGGAATTGTATATAATTATCTAATGCAAATATTCTATAAAATGTTACTGACTAGGCAGGTACTAAATGTTACCAACTAAATAATGCCATCGATAATATGAATGGTTTTAATTAAATGGTTTATAACTAGTATAAAACTTACTTAAGTAATAATAAAATGCAAAAAAGGAAGCTTATAGGGCATCAAAAAACTCATCCGCATCGCTGTCAATGGGACAAGTGCCCAAAAGGCTGGCAGCGTTGCCACGTTGAATGGCAATGCTGATTCTTTGGCCCAAGAAAAGGCCAGCCCTTTGGTCACGTGAAGAGTCGACCAGTCGCTTGGCTATTTTTTTTAATTAAATTATTATTGTGACTGAGCAGTGCGATCGCATCTATTGTTCCATATTTGTATATAAGATAGTTCTTAAATACAAATATGGAACAATATGGATACAAATTCAAATAGTTTATTGTGAAAGGTAACTAGAATTCACAATAATTTATTTGAATTTCTATTTATTATCATTTGATAATAATTTAAACAGATAAAAAGTTTACTCCTATCTACTCTGTTTTACTTACATAAAAAAAAGTACAAACATTCAGGGTTCAACCCTAAACTTCGAGCAAGCAATACAAACGCCGAAAATGAAACTAAAATGTTATTGTGTTACAAATACAGTCGTTGTACGTTAGAGAAAATCAGATCGGGTGGCAGTAATACAGGGCGTTAGATAATGTTTCCTCTCGGGAGGAATCCGACGGTCACAGATAACAGTGGCCGCGACGCCTGCGACCTCGGATTTGTCTCTCGTTGTTACGCTCTCATAATATTATTACGAGCGGTTATTTAGACCTTTGTCTACCGTTCGTGACGTCACTACTATGATGTTTACACATCAAGATTGCACTTTATGTTACCCTGGTAGCTTGATTTATGGTGCGGTCGAATTTAGTGCGGATTAGTGAGTTGTGTTTGAGGTCATTATTTTATAGGTGTTGTTTGATGGTTAAGGGAAGAAAGGTTAGTAGTATTGTTTCCGTTAAGTAGGTATATAAAACAATAAGATAAGAAAGGATACTTTGATCCTGTATTGTACCCAATCTAAACATAAGTCAGTTATGGATGTTTATTTAAAATTGCACCCTTAAGTTATTTTTCCGTTCAATCATTCAAATTCTATTATCAAGCTACGTTGCGTTTCTCAAAGGTCTTCCTGTTTGTTTGAATTTGCGTAACTACGTAGCATATTACGATACTCGTAACATATAAAATAAGGATCCTCTTCAATCGTAGCAGCGAGAGGCTCTATTCAAGGTTCGTATTTTTGCTGTTAAGTGCTTATGCGGAATCCTTCTTTTTTCCATAAGAACAACTCATAAACTCAAGAGTATCCATGTCGTATTTCCTCAATATAGTATTATGGTATGATAATACGGCGAGTCGGTCACATGAATCACAGGGCTCTTCCCAGGCGACTCTTTGTATTCAGTTTGGCGGATGACGATAACCTTAATGTAAGCGCCGTCACGGCTGGTGGTCCGAAGAAGGATCGCTTTTGTCGTGGTCCCTTCCGCGCGCCCCATTCTTTTCTCTTTATACCGTTTCTCACTTGAGTAATTCGAGGACAATAAACATTTATTGTGCTCGTTTATTTGACAGACGATGAAGAAATATCGAATGAGTGAGTTTGTTATATTTGGCCGGCGGGCGTCCTCAGCAAGTTGTTTAACGACCGCCCTTATTCAAAGAGCGCTGACGTTTTTGGCGAGTTTTCCTCTAAAAGTAAAGGATAAGAAAATTATCCGGTCACTTTAAAGCCCGAACGTGAATTTGCGAAATGTGTAAGGAACCCGGGCGCTCTCGGGGGAACGCTCTCGACGGGAGACATCCGCATTCGTTTTTGTGCGTTTCATTTTCTTGCGAAGAATGGATTTTACGACTTCCTCTTTTAATAATTAACTGTTAGCTTGGTGTATTTAAATACGAAAATCCCGAGTGACGTTTTAAATTATGGCGCTACTTATCCACGAAGTTCAAAAAAAAGTTAGAAACGCTAAAAGTATATTTCAAGTAAAAATATTGCTAAATCAAAAATCAATCACTATAACACAAAGGCCAGTAAAAACTGAGGTCGTAAAATCAGTCCTCACAGTTCCATTCTTAACACCAGCTAATCATCTTAACAAGGCACATAGGAGCGAACAACACGGGCCCGGCGCCCCTGCATTTGTATTCAGTTTGGCAGACTACGATAACTTTAATCCGGGTAAAGTGTCACCTTGAGTGGCTTACACAGAAAGAACCTTTGTCTGGGAGTAGGGTACTCTGACCTTCTTATTTTTTCCGTCAGGTTTTCCTCCATTGTCACGGGGTAATGTAAAATCCAGCCACTTAAAAAGGCGAGCTTTTCGTCGGATTGCCGGGACCTAGACTATTGCGGCGCTCTGTACAGCGACTCAACTTGATGGATTGTGATCGAGAGCCTCGTTGATCATATTACACGTACTTGGTCATTTAACGTTGCGATATATCGGCGTGGTCAGGAGATTGAAAAAGACTATTTATTTTCTTATTTGCACTGCGGACTCGAGACGTGCGTCAGCGAAAAAATATGGAGAGGACCTCTTAAAATTGAATTCCGTAGTAACTGTTTGCGTGAGTATGAGTTTTATGGTTTGTTTATTTCGCGCTGTACGTGACATAGAACATGTTTAACTGTGTTTGATTGTATTTAAAGACGTAAGACGACAGATTGGTTAATGGTTATGCTTATTCACAGCTGATTAAGTCGTAATTGTGGAGACAAAGTTTCGACAAAAGGTGAGGAAATGATACGGTTCCTTTGTAAAAGTTGCAATGTACGTGACAAATCTTCTAGTTTCGACTTCGGATTGAAAACTGCGATAGAGTCGGCCCCGACGTGCTTCGAATCTGCTATTAGCCCTCCATTTAGAAATAGGTGCACAGACTTTATAGGTATTATATTAGAAATGTTACAGTTGGTGAAGTAATGTAACTTTGTTACATTGTAATCACATTTAATGCTCTTCATCTTGTGTAGTCCCGTTACAATGCAATTAGACTGTTAGGAACTTATCTGTATTAACACAATTAGATCACCCAGTGAAGCGAAAACTGATTTGAAACCTAGCGAAACGAACACAGTCGAAATCAAAATCGGTTTGTCTTGTACCTACATAGTGAAAGTCCGTATCTCTTACGGATTTATAAACACGCGTATATTGTTATAGCCGAAGCTTGCCGTTCAACTCTATTTTATAGGGGTCCACTGCATTGGCATGGCTTAATTATTCCTCGTAGGATCTCGTAAGTAAGGTAATAGAAGATTAAGGACCGTCGACAGGTATTAGACGCGACGCTCTTCGAAATTTACGTTGTCAGTTTTTTAATAACCCATTTGTAATCCTATATATAATTAAAATGTGCCTTAAGTTTACTTTAATGTTGACAAAATATAACAATAAAATATTTATATTTGTAAAATAATGAACAAATAATTTGAGTTCGCGACTGTACCTGAATTCCTAAGTTGTCCAACTGTTAGTCAACTCTTATTGATAATAAATCCGTCTTTCTATTGTTTACATTGGCTCAAGTGTAAAGATGTGTTGTCTGACTCGTTTATCTACTTATACGGAATTAGCGAACATGTTAGAGTACAAATGAAAAGGTTTTTACGCCAGTGATGCGAGGACCGCCAAATACAGAAAACCGTTGAAAAAAATGTAAGCTGATTTACCGTGGCTGGCCAGGGGCCTCTTGTGCCCGCTCGACCGGCAAATAAAGGCGACCAGACAAATGCTCGCAAATTGACTCGACGTTTTTCACTGTACTCCATATTTTTTACGCAAGGAGAGCATCTACGTAGTTGCTGAAACGTCAGAATGAACGGCCTGAAGATAATTAAAAACATTCGATGTTTACCAACGTTAATTAAATTTTATTATTAAAAGGAGCTTTTTTGGAAAAAGTGTCTTTTTGTTCGGTTTATGATCCCAGTTTTTCGTACAAAGGGTACACGTATAAAGGGCACCACTATTACGTCGAAATCCGTGGCCAGGCTGAACCGTAAACAATTGAAATAAAGGAGTAACAAAGCGACCATTGAGCGAGCATTATGATGAAAATCAAATAAGGAAAGGGTCTTCATAAAAACCGCTTCATTACCGAGCTTGAAGGTATTAAGTCGCTACAACGACCAAATAAAGCTAAGATTACAAGTTAACCTCATGTTAGTCGGAAACCCCAATGATAAAGCATCTCAGGAAAATCGAGCCCGAGGAGGGTACACTAATCCCTCTTTAGCAAAAACGCTTCGTTCCAAAAAGTGATGGGCGGCTCACGAGGGATGGATCTTCATTACCCAACCGTGTTGTCAGTTAAGCCAAAGGGTCTCAGGATTACATACTACTTAATAAAACTTAAAAAAATGAGGACGTAATGGCCTTATGTGGGCCTCCGGGGTTTTAGTGAGCATTTTCCACGATTTAGTTCTAAGACATTCTTCGTGTAAAGGGAAATGTTGTTAAATACACGCATGTTGTATACTGCCTGGAGAGAATATTCTTAAATCAAAGGCTCGCAAAAAATATTGGGTTATTCTGTTATTACGTTATTCCATTTGAGCCAATCGTAGCGTTGGAGTCAAGGGCTACGTCACTACTGAGTTCAGTGCCGCGGAAAAATCTCAGCTCTCGATAAACTCACCATTACTAGCCTGTACGTTGCAGAAGATTTTTTCTAAAAATAACGTTGTTGACTAGGTACTTTCATTAACGAACTTTTTGATTTTAGAATGGTCTGTTTAAAATTGAATTTGAATAATTTTAAACGTTCTCGTATCGCTTTTGTTTTTTTTTTGTATGCGGCCTGTATGCAAGTTTTCAAGATCACGAGTATGTTTGCGTGTGATGACCTATTTTGAATGTTTTGTGTTAAAAGTAATAAAATGTCTGACGAAGGAGGTCGTAACTAACTCCCTTGAAGTTTTTATAACTACACGCTCGTTTTCTCTTTGGAGCAAGTTAAATTTAAAGGCAAACTAAGATTAAGTACACATGACGCGCCACATGTACAGAGTATTAAGACTTGGATTTACTGGGATTTAGAATCTAGCGTTAAAACCGACCTGGTAGTCTACCAGTCTATCTCTAGCTAATAAAGCGTTTTCCTACGTACATCAAATATTTCTTAAAATATTCACAAACATACATAAACTCACCCTTTTTTCCATGAGGGTAGGCAGAAACCGCAGAACGCTTTCTGCTACGATCCTCACGTATCACTTTCGCCTAGCTCACGTTTATACATCTGGTGATACAAATATTTAATTACAATAACAAACATACCATCACGCCTGTATTCCACGAAGGGTTAGGCTGAAGTGTACCAATGTACACCCACAGTTCGCCGGTATGTTTAGGTCCCATGTAATAGGGGGCGAGCCTATTGCCATTAACCGGGCACAAATCCTAACTCCGAGCTGCTACTGAGAATTTCTTAGAAAAACCCAATAACACTGCTCGACCTGGGAATCGAACCCAAGACCTCTAGCGTAGCAGTCGCGCTTAGGATCACTAGGCTACCGAGGCAGTTAATGACAATAATAAGGTTCCAATTTTTTTTCTCTATTGTTTCAACAAACAGAACATCAAAGTTTTCACTTGATTAACAAGGAACCCTAACAATTTACCTACGTCTGCCGGCGGGATTTATCCATTGAAAACACGTCACGAGAGAGGTTCACAATAACGCCCACGCAAAATCTCATTACTGCAAATGAAACATTATTTGGTCGTCACGGCAAGTACGTCGTGTATGGCAAATTACCAAAGTTTTCACTGATGTACAGTCCTGACCCACTTAGTACATTCCATCACAATGGAAACCCTTTGTTTCAAATTAAGTGCACATAACCAGATTTTACGGCAAAATCGAAGCCATAATGGATTTGAGAATATATTACGAGTACAATAGTAGGTACAGGTGAAAATTTACGCTTACGGTTCTCTTCAATAACGAGAGCATATCATTTTTCCATACAATGGTGCCATAAAAAGATTCACGGCAGTGCCTTTTTCGTATTTACCTTTGAAAATTTATATTCCCATTGGGTTCAAGACCGCGGCCGACCGCAATAATACACAATGGGCAATCGAATTATCATATCATTATAGGCAAGAGAAAAATCCTCAAACTTGCTATTTTCCCGTCACCTACGCTATGGTGTATTTTTGTTGGAATGGGAACCGATACTGTTTGTTATTGTTGATATTTGTATAGTTTTGTGCGATAGGATATTTTGGGGTTACGCTCTTGAATTGTTTACCACACACATAACATACCATCAAGCCTATATTCCCCAAAGGGATAGGCAGAGGTGCACCAATATACACCCACTGTCCGCCGGTATGGTTAGGTGCCATGTAGTAGGGGGCAAACCTATTGCCATTAACCGGACATAAATCCTAACTCCGAGCTGCTACTGAGAATTTCGTAGAAAAACCTAATAACACTTTTTGCTCGACCTGGGACTCGAACCCAAGACTTCTATCGTAGCAGTCGCACTTGGGACCACAAGGCTACCGATGCCGTTTGTATAACTATAATTGTTTACATAATTTGATACGTGTGTTTCCACCTCCCTCAACAATACCTACCAGTCCAGACATAATGCAGTCACTGTAGGAAATAAAGCCATAATTAGTATAAAACATTTTATATGCCACTCAAAGGGTTTCCTCTTTATTTTTAAATTGCATAGCTTTGTGATTGCGATGTAGTTTTCAGTTATTAACATCTGTTTGAAAGCTGGATGTGCTGTATTTTTTAAGAGGTTTTTATGAAGATAATGTCCTGATAGCCCGGTTAAGGCCCGCCCCTCATGCATGGTGTTGCGGGTTCGATATCGGGGAATTACCAATGTGACTTTTTTAATTTATATGTACTTTCTAAGTTTATCTTGGACATCACTGACATCGGTGAAAAAATATATCGTGAGGAAAGTTGGACTTATGATTAATAAGTTTCAAATCGTCAATCCACCTTACCAAACGTATTGATCAATACACATGCCTTCTCTGTCTGAAAAGAGGCCTTTACCCTACAGTAGGACAATCATACGCTGGTAGTATCTATCACTACACGATAAACATAAAAATTTGGACTAAGGCAAGTAGTTTTAAATTGGCTAGTGTGATATGTATGTAGGTAACTGCCTCGTTAGCCTAAGCGTCCTAAGCGCTACTGCTACGCTAGAGGTCTTAGGTTCGATTCTCAGGTCGAGCAAAAAGTGCTATTGGGTTTTTCTATGAAATTCTTAGTAATAGCTCGGAGTTAGAATTTGTGCCCGGTTAATGGCAATAGTCTCGCCCCCTATTAGATGGGACCTAAACATGCAAGCGAACTGTGGGTGTACATTGTTACACCTCTGCCTAACCCTTCGGGGAATATCGGCGTGATGGTATGTATGTATCAAAAACACAAAACTTTTAAAATCCATAGTCCTTCATACGACATTAATAAATCTAATGTAATTACAACACATAATTATAATTTATGCAGTAAGTTTGCTGAAGCGCATTAAAATATTTTTATAGAGGCCAGAGTTTTATTAATAATATTAATGGATTGAAATAGATAGCAGTTTTACTATATTATGAAATACTTGATTGGAGGACTTGGTATTTTTTAAGTCAAAGCCATATTGTTTATTTCAGTTAGTCCTTATTATAAAAACACATTTTTGAAAGTCAAGTATTGCCGAAAATAAAAAAGAATTGCTTATTGCAAAATGTAGTTTCCGGTTCATAAATGGGTTCTGTATAAAAAAAAGGTCAATGTTTGTTTCTTTTTTGTCTATTCCTTTATTGTTATTAACAATGAATAAATTTCCAATAACATTTTCCTTTAGAAGTTATTTTTCATGATACCTGTGTAGTTTAAAATTGTTTTTACTATTTTTAGGGTTAAGGTAAAGGGCCTTTGTAATATCAGTATATATATATATTTTATATATCACCTTGCATAGCCGGTATTATTGTGCAAAAAAACTCACGTAAAACATTGTGTTTTTTCATCATCATCATCATGCCATCACGCCTGTATTCCTCGAAGGGTTAGGCAGAGGTGTACCAATGTAACCAACAGTTCGCTAGTATGTTTAGGTCCCATGTAATAGGGGGCGAGCTTATTGCCATTAACTGGGCACAAATCCTAACTCCGAGCTGCTACTGAGCATTTCACAGAAAAACCTAATAACACTTTGTTCGACCTGGGATTCGAATTCAAGACCTCTAGCGTAGCAGTCGCTTAGGACTACTAGGCTAACGAGGCAGTCGATGTTTTTTTTAATGTTATCTAATTTTAAGGCTGTAAATATTAAATAATGTTAACCTAGGTAGAAATATTTTTTGTACAAAAAACACTTGATGATGGTTCGTTTTGATGGGCATTACGCATTTATTTATTTTCACATTTTTATGTTCATGTTAGTAAATCTAACAATGTGATAATGATCCGTCCATAATATAATTCAGCGAGTAAATGACGGCATGCTCGTGACAATGAGTAATGAAGAATTCATTTATTATAGCCATTTAATTTAGACGATTCAATTTATCTTCATCTTGAATAAATAAATCATAAAATGACTTTTATAAGTAATGCTTCAGAACGTCTTTACATGGATTTATTACGGATTCAATTCGGGGTTTAACAGAAGGATTTCTTGGATGTTAACTGAGTTTTAGGTTCGTTATTTATTATTTTTCTTTATATCGCCAGTATTTGTCGAAACCATTTTTTTTATTGCCTCGTTATCCTAGTGATCTAAAGCGCGCCTGCCACGCTAGATAATAAGCTAATTCTCAGTAGCAGCTCGGGGTTAGAATTTGTGCCCGGTTAATTGCAATAAGCTCGCTCCCTATTACATGGGACCTATACATACCAGCGAACTGTGGGTGTACTTCGGTACACCTCTGACTAACCCTTCGGGGAATACAGGCATGATGACAAAATAAAACCTTGACAAAATCAACTGGTTGCTAATTTTATTATATAAGTACTTTGTTTTGATTAATTATTTTTCTCTGTGACATTAATTCTACATTTGAGTATGCCTCACACACTGATTCTTTGTCTTTGAAATGTATTTAATATTACAATTACTTAGCTTTCATTTCTAATTTGTGACACTGACTACGTATTGAGTGACTTTTTTTAATAGATCGTTTTGACATCAGTATAATTTTATGGAATTGTACAACTTATTGTAATACATTTTTTTTTTAAAAGAGTATGTATGGAGTTTCTTGCCCGTTCTTCTCCATACGAAACTACCAGTTGGAATGGGCAATTAGATTCAATATTTTTAATTTAACATGTAATTGACGTTCAAAAGTGCCTTTTAATGTTCTAATTGAAATAAATGATTTGACTTTGACTTTGAAGGTATGTATGTACATTTTTTTTTACTGTAATTTATGTTAAGTTGCATATTTTAAACAACTGTGATTAGGATCCCGAACCATACTACACTGAACCATCTATTGAACGACCGCTTGTTTGCCGTAATTACTTAATAACTATTTGCGAAATAAAGCTGGACTACCAACGATAGAAAAGGAATCGCACTGACTCAGCTATCTAACGCTTCTAATTGACAAAGATTAATGCTATGCAGGTCTGCGTAAGTAAACACCTACTTTTAGTTTTATTTTTACAACTAAACACCGTTGCAAGCACGTGTATTTTTTCTGAAGAGTTAATCTTTGGCTCATCAACTAAACATATTCAAATCAAGTCATTAATAGGAATTATTAATGCTTTAATTGTTAAGATCGAATCGAACAATATTTTCTGTGTTTGTGTATGTTTTATCGTAGTAGTTCTATAGGATATAGGTATAAATCGCTTTGTGGCAGATGAAGAAGGAAGTTAAATTTTTCGTTTTGAGATTCGGAATCCTAAAGATTTAAGAAGATACGTTAATCCTACATAGATTAATTTTTGTGTATTTTAAAACTCGATTAAAATGGTAGTAGAACTTACAAAACAGTAAACGTGAAACTATTCCAACATCTAGTTCACAAAACCCCGATTTTCGCAGAGACCCTCAACATTTTATTATCCACCGTACATCAAATGCTCCGCTTGAAATGATGTAGTTAACACTGATGTGGGGAGCATTATAAATAAAGAAGGCTTATAAAAACCTAAATAAATAACCACCGCTGTGACTGACGATATTATAAATTTGTTCAGATAACATTGTGGGTGACATTAAAAGCACCTCTGTATGCCCCTAGGCGGATTTTGTGTCCCTAGCGCGAAAATAACGTGTGGTGCCCATTTTTGCCTTATATCTCAGGTAAACCAACTATTCGATTATTTTTAGTAGATTATGTGTTTTTAACAAAATATTTTTGGCTAAATGAATATATTAAACCCCTAAGTGCGGTCAACTACTCATATTTCAAAGGTATCATAAACCCCAATGTCGTGATGGCTCAGTGGTTAAGGCATCTCATATACGTTCAACTGCCTCGGTAGCCTAGTGGTCCTAAGCGCGACTGGAGGTCTTGGGTTCGATTCCCAGGTCGAGCAAAAAGTGTTATTGGGTTTTTCTATAAAATTCTCAGTAGCAGCTCGGAATTAGGATATTAGGATTATCCTATTACATGGGATCTTAACATACTGCCTAACCCATCGGGGAATACAGGCGTGATAGTATGTATATACGTTCTAAGTTTACCTTGGACATCACTGATGTTGATGAAGAAAACCTGGACTTATGTTTATTTAGTATAAGTCTGAAATTGCTAAATCCGCCTTAATAATAATTCATTTATTTATTCAAGTGACAAAGACTCATATACACACAATTCAATAAATAACACAATAAATAAAATATAATATAAATAATATATAATAAAGCAAACGTGGTGATCAATGCTCGTGCCTTCTCTGTACGATGGGTTAGTGTTATTTTTATTTAACAAAAACCAATCATGGTTTAACAAGGTTACATTTTTTAAATTAAATATTTATAAATCTACAATATCCTCTTTCTTATTTGAAGACGGTTAAAAATCCTTATGCTCTTTTCCAAAAACACACGCACGAGTACTTTATCCCATTTATTTGTTAAAGGTTGAACATAGTTACGTAAGGAAAATATAAATAAAACGGAGCAGTGGTTTCTGAAAGGCTAGGGTATAGATTCGCTCGAGTGATCAAAACTGTGAGATCTGTCAAACACAGATTGCTTCGGAAAGGAGTTGGACAGGCGAGCAATATCCGTTACCAACCGCGAAATACGATCATAATACGTGAACAAGTGAATGCTTGCACAAAGCTGAACGTGTATGAAACTTTATTATATGAAAATCGTTACGTAATGTCGATATAAATTCCATGCATTGGAATCTTGTTCGCAATAGATGTTTTGAATTTTTTTCTTTCAATATGTAAGTAATAAGCCCATAATGTAAGTAGATAAAGACAATTATGTATTAAACACACATAATACACCATCACGCCTGTATTCCTCGAGGGGTTAAGTACAAGTGTATCAATGTACACCTACAGTTCGCCGGTATATTTAGGGCCTATGTAATAGGGGTGAGCCTATTGCCATTAACCGGGCACAAATCCTAACTCCGAGCTGCTACTAAGAATTTCACGGAAAAACCCTATAACACTGTTTGCTCGACCTGGTTATGGAACCCAAAACCTCTGGCGTAGCAGTCGCGCTTAAGACCACTGGGTTACCTAAGCAATTTAAAAAAAATATTTGTAGGTTAGACTCATGTTGCAATACTACATATTTTTGTTAGAAACTAATAACAAACAACTAAAATGGTGAAATGCGCGCGTACCTTTCAAGCAGATTATTGTTTCTAAGCGTTGACATGGCGTTGGTTGTCTCATAGGTTATTGGTATCTATTAACCTAGAAGCATTCGGTAATACCTTTTTTTTCTGATTATATGTCAACACTTACATATACATTTGATTATATATCAAAGAAGGAAGGGTAAAGACACCACTTTAACATTTCTAAAACCACGAATATTTGTTCTAAAGACACGGATCGACCTATTTAGTTAAAACCTGATAATGCGAAGATAATAGTAAAATCACAGAGCTCCACAGATACTGAACTTAAGGGCTGATAAAAACCAAAAAGTTTTTTAATAAAAGTTCTTTGAGGAAATGCCTGCGAAATATTCAAGATTCTTGTGCTGATTGTTCTGTAGTTATGGCTCGAAAGGACGAGATATGCCCCTCATAAAATACAATTTAGAATATTTTAACGCGTAATTACAGAATAGAGCCTTTTATTACTTTTTAAATTGTCAATTTACCTTAAAAACGGTTTATCTCAGCTCAAAATAAATATGAGACAAGTTTTAACGTAGTTTTTTAATGTCATTAAGTTCTTTTGTTCCATAATCTTTAGGATTATTGCGGCGTACATTAAAGTTTTAGTCTCACGCCATTTAATATTGAAACAATAAAATTCATTTCATCTCATGACTTGAAAAAAAAACCGTTTTTTCACGATCCTTTATTATAAAAACACTTGAAGTCGCTTGTCAGAGTTGTCACATCACAACAGAATTAAATGAAATAAGCTTCGCATTTTCAATAGCAGCATTTTCTCCGTGTAGTCATTGTCAGCTATTCTCATGCCTTGTTTGGCGTGTAATTGAATAAGACGATTGCCATCACCAGTCGCGAGGAAAAGAATTTAATAACATGCGATATAAACGTGCCCTCGAATACATCGCACACTGCCATTTAAGCGACATATCTCCGCGACGGGGACTCGCTCGCCGAACGCCGTATTTCCCGAGCAATTCAATAGTTTTTTTATTTAAATAAAATTCCAATAATTTTAACGCTTACTGCTCGGTGCGTCGACAGAGGCAGGATTCATTGTGTGAATCCCGAACACGGCAGATATGCATGGCCAACAGTGAACAATTCTAACAATGAATCTATTTATTCGTCCGAATTATTTTTAAATCTGATAAAGTGAATAAATCGGCAATCAAAGATGGAAGAAATAATTAGAATTGACGTCAGAACATGCATATTTCTTTTAAATGTATAGAGTTGGCATTTTATTAGGTGAGAGCTTTTATTCGTGGGCCATTGGCTTTCAACGCCTTTAAACGCTTCATAAATCGTCTATTATTACACTTTAACCGCCACATATTCAGATATCTATGCCAGTTTCAGTTATAATTTTATACTTATCGATATACGTAATAAATGCTTTCCCTTTGTTGCATTGAAGGAAATTAATAAACGGTGACCGAACAAAACAATGCAATGAAAAGGGTAAATATACAATGCGAAAAAAAACCCATTGCGGAATAATTTGTAAAGATAATAAAAAATCTCTATAGACATTTACGAGCAACGAGGTGGACGTAATTTGTTTTTACGGAGCAATTAAATATATTGCTTGAGTACTGAAGTATTTTAGGCAGTTTGACTGTGATAGAGAATTACTTATTGCCTGATGGATCTACTTCTGTGAAAAGGAGATTGCTGAGAAAGATGTGATGTGGAAAGAAAAGGAGTTAGATTCTGTGCAATAGATCTTATACCGTCAAGTTGTTGGAAATGGATCATTTTTTTTACAGAAGTTTAGAAGTCAACGGACTATAATAAATAAGCTTATTCATAAAGATGAGTCAACTCTCAATGATAAAATAAAAGAATCAAACGAATTTATTGCGCCAAACGTTATGTTACATTACTATCAAGCAATAAAAGAAACGAGTATTATTATATTATTTGAGTATCCGAATAAGTATGTAATATATTCAAAGCCATGGAAAGAAAGAAATAAATTATATAACAATTGAACAATAATTTTACCATAAATTATAAATAGAATAAATTTTAATAAATTAAATAATTCAAAATCATTACAATTTCTGCGAAAAATGGGAGGAATATTGACGCGTCTTGGTTCGTTTAACAGTGCTAAACCCAAATCAAAACTAAATGTCATTGTGCGTATTTAGATTCCAAAAATAAGTCTGGAAACCTAATGATTAGATACTTTTATATTTTTTCACACTTGTCGTAAAATTTAAAAACTATTAGATCGAAAAAATACTAGTCCAAATTCATTACTAATTCCAGAGACACGTTCAAATTCAATAAATTACGTCATAAGTCTCCAATCCTCGTGAAGTATGGAATAGCACATTTTTCTGTAAACGTTTTTATATAGAACAGGAGTGTGTTGGGTCAAATGGAACGGCCAATAAATCTGTTAAAGTGACAGTGTGGGGCGATAACACGCGATCGTTGGTGTGTGTACTTGATAATGGCTGCACTACACCTGCCGTTGCGACCGTAAAAATGTATCTAGTGATACCGCTTCAATCGTTTCAAATATATTCACTGAGATTCAGTTAGCTCGAAACTCAGTTACCTATAGATATTTTAAATAACACATCACATACCATCACGCCTGTTTTACCCGAAGGGTTAGCCAGTGGTGTACCAACATACACCCACAGTTTAGGTCCCAGGTAATAGGAGGCGATCCTGTTGCCTTTAACCGGGCATAACCCTCCGAGCTGCTACCCAAGATCTCTAGCGTGACAGTCGCGCTTAGGACCACTAGGCTAACGACGCGGTTGTATATTAGGCTGTATGTATATTTTAAATGTACAGGGTGTAAAAAGACCCAACATGTAGCTGTTAAAAATGCTAGATTGCTGGGAGACGGCTAAACTTTAGTGTACATGTATTTCAAACTGATTTGTAAAAAAAAATACGTAAAAATATTTGGGAATTCTGACCTTTCATATCTCCGTAACCAAAAGATTTACAGGTTAGGTCTCGAACAAAAAAAACATAGCAGTGATGACTGGAACATGTAACTTTCAGCTTCCTCAAATGTCTTAATACGGGGTGAAGAGACATCGTGACAAAACACATTATTTTTGACTCAGTTCATGAGTACCTATTCTGAGGGGTCATCAAATCACTTCTTCGGCTTTGGGCGGAGCGGAAGGGAGCATCAGACTTTTTCAGAGTAAAACTCATCGGTGTTCCTCCTAATGCCCTTTGCGTTCCAAGGCCGCGGTGTCTTTCGAACAACCTCCGCAACCCTGGCAGGCACTGGCCCGTAATCCTAGCGGGCCTATTACGCTGACATCGCTGGGGGGGGGGGGGGGGGGGGGGGTTATACCCTGCATGAAGAAATTGATCATTGGTTGTTTAAAAAAAACCTATGCTGGACGTCCCGCAGCTGCTATGATGACGATAATGAAAAAATCTGCTGTTTGACCGTGAAGGTGTGTCAGTATATGGAACAGCTGATTTTTTGTAGCTACATAACATACCATCACGCCTGTATTCCCCGAAGGGTTAGGGGCAGAGGTGTAGTAATGTACACCCACAGTTCACCGGTATGTTTAGGTCCCACGTAATACGGGGCGAGCCTATTGCCATTAACCGGGCATAAATTCTAACTCCGAGCTGCTACTCAGAAAATCATAGAAAAACCCAATAACACTTTTTGCTCGACCTGGGAATCGACCCCAAGACCTCTGTCGTAGCAGTCGCTCTTAGGACCACTAGGCCACGGAGGCATTTTTTGTAGCTTTCACTTCATATAACATCACGGATGCCTTAAATATCAGTACTGAAAAGTGTTTTGCTAGTAAATACTAGGAACAGCATTGCGTTGTTCAACATTCTGAAGCTTTACGATATTCTTAGAAACTGAACACTGTGCAGTACACGAAGCTCGGAAATGGTATGTATTTAAAGCTACATAAATCAACTGAATTATTCATAACCAGTAATTTCATTTAAAGGTATCACTGCGGTACATTCAATTGTTCTTGGTTTGCAATTATATACGAGCGCGATAAAACTTTCTACAGAAGTATTATCATTATTTACTTAGGTATGACGTCATAAACAGACTAAGTATATTTTAAACTGAGGATTTATTGTGATCATACTTGTATATTATTGTCTTACTGCAGGGCAAACGCCTCTTCTCATGCAGATAAGGCACGAGCATCGATCACCACGTTTGCTCAAGGTGGATTGTATATCTCAGGTTTTATAGTTATATAATAAATAAATAGGTCAGTTTTGTTCACAATAGGTCATCTCTAGTGCTGATCCAATTAAAAAAAACACAGATAGATGTCTGTATTTCCGAGTGCCATAAGATATATTTTATGGTGTATTTGACTGCCATGTGGACGATGACGCGGTCAGAAGCTAGTTAATTATAAGTCCAGGTTACCTCACTATGCACCAACGTCAGTAATGTCCAAAGTAAGCTTAAAAAGTACCACATACCATCACGCCTGTATTCCCCGAAGGGTTAGGCAGAGGTGTAACAATGTAAACCCACAGTTCGCCGTTATGTTTTTTAGGTCCCATGTAATAGGGGGCGAGCCTATTGCCATTAACCGGGCACAAATCCTAACTTCGAGCTGCTACTGAGAATTTTATTGAAAAACCCAATAAAACTTTTTGCTCGACCTGGGAATCGAACCCAAGACCTCTAGCGTAGCAGTCGCGCTTAGGACCACTAGGGCAACGAGGCAGTTAAAAAAAAAGTAAAAATTAGTAGATTGAAAACGTCACATTAGTACTAACCCGGTACCAAATCCGTAACTTCATCCATGAAACTCACTGGGCTACCACAACATAGACATGTGCTTCCAATTACAAACATATTAAAGGTTATTTCACTCAAACGCGTCGTATTACGATAAGACTTTTCACTAAGGTCTATTCTTGAGTACCATCTCCACACTAGCAGTCGAATTGACTAATCCGAATGCGGAACGTTCCCAGCCATTCACATTTAAAAGCACCCATGTCTACGCTCACATCTACGAGCAATAGCACCTAATCCAGTTTACTTTTCAGCTTTCAGATCGTTCCTATAAAACCGTAAAAAATACAAAACGCCCACATTTCCTACAATCGAAGCTAGATTTGCTACAATCGGCTCTCTTGTTCCTTAGATTCATTCAGCTCAGAATGAATGAAAGTATAGCACTGATTGAGCGACATAGACAAAAGACTTGCATTATCCTGTAAGTGGCGTGATCCGGTGAACGCCTATTCGGATCTCTTTATATCGGGAGACTATCCAAGTACGACGATTTTTCACGAACGTGGGTTAGGATCGTAAAAACAGTCACGTATTTTTTAGTGTCGGTGGCTTCGCTAGGACTCGATCCTTAACAATATCATAACCAGGGTAGGGAACATCGTAAGAGCCCCGTACACCGGCTTATTGAATTTCTTAGTGAAAAGGGTTCAGCGACTGTAAATTTTTAGTTTCATTGCGACTTTCCTTGTAATCGACTTTTTATTAGCTCTTGAAAGAAAAATTTACATGAGGATTGCTCTGGTGCGTTTTTAGTACCTATATGATATGCAGTTAAGAAACTTGCTTTTAATAAAAAGAATAATTATTTTTTGCTCGAGAGTCATTCGTCTAGGTACTGTAGGGACTCTGGCTGGTTTAGCCATATCCAAACTATTTACAACTACATAAATATTTCTATGAGGTAAATGTTTTAAATTAAAAGAACTTGACAGTGTGCTACGAGTACAGACAAGACTGATTTAGTTGTATTAAAATATAATTTGAGAATATAATTAATTCAAAATATTAAATAATTAAAAGTAAGTTTCAACCGTGTAGAACCTCCGTTTCTAGAGGTTGCAACCTAGTCTAAGTTATTTTCGTAAGTAAAACTGTATTTCCTTTTGAATATTGAAAAAAAAAATAAGCATATTGAACAAAATGCATTTATTATACGCTGAACAAATCGAATGAATTCGGACCGAACAGTTAAACCATAGGAGTTGTTAAACGAATTTCGTGGAAATCGGTACAAACTGGAGCGACGCGTCGGGGAGAATTTTCCAGAACTTTGTTTTGTTCTAACGGAAGTAAGTAATTGATTTTAATTCCACTGGCAGTACGTTGAAACGCAACCGAGCGTTAATGAAAAATAATTTTCTCATCTGAAGTTGCAAGTTAAAGAGTTAAGCGAACTGCGCTGACCAGGCGCACTAGCTTACAGAAATATTGTCCATTAAAAATTCTCCTTTGCTAAGAAAATATAATGGACTTGTTCAGTATTTTCTTAGTGATTTGTCACTCGTATAACTAGCTTCTTGCACTTCCGTACTTCGTGCTTTTTGATGAGACGGGAATCTTCGAGGTATTAGATGCTTCATTGCGTTTAAATTTCCATGCTAATGACAGAATGGAGAAGAAACTTAGAGGCTATCAGCGGTCTTCTGATGCAAATAGCTAGTCCCATGGGTGTCTTCAATGGCGAATAGGCTCATGCAGAGGGGATATGCATTAAAAGGTAACGCTTATATACAATATTTAACTAGCAGTGAATATACTAAGAGTACCTAATGTAATCATTAGGTACTCTTAGTATATTCACTACACACAACAACAACAACTACAACAACTTAAAATGCTGTTCTATTATTAAATAGAACAGCATTTTAAGTTGTGTATATAAATTATGACAACTATGCGCTAATTGAAATAAAACTTACGGGTAATAATTACAATGATTATAATTGATAAAATTTATTACGTGCGGTGGCAACGTTTATTCATATTTTAATTAATTGATATTTGGTCACTTGCATCACATTTTGTCGATACATTACGATTACATCGTAATTTATAGAGAACAATTGTTTTTTTTCTATACATATGTATATTGCCAGGTGAGATCGAACACTTTTTTTTGTTCAGGTTGGGAAATCATCAAATGACTTCCTCCGTCCTGGGCGGGGCGGGAGGGAGTGTCAGACTTTTACTGACTTAAACCCACGCATGTTCCTTCTTGTACTCTTTGCGTTCCAGGGATCAAGCCCTTTTTTTTTTGGGGTTGTGGTTCCGATGGTGCGGTATTTCTTAGGAACAACCCGCATCCCCGAGATCGAACCCTGAGGGGCACTTTTCGTAAATTCCACAATTTGACGTGGATTGTTGCTGAGATGGGATTGCGTAAAATTTTTAATGCACAACAGCTAATAATTTAAATGATAAGGTTGTTTATTACTGAACTGGTTAAAATAGGTTATTCTCCCCCTATTTACAGCCTTAACAAATAACATAACCTGTAAAACCCAAAATTAATAATAAAGAAAAGTAAAACTAAATGGCACCAAAATACTCCTCCGCGTCGCCGTCACCTGGAAATGTGCCCAAAAGACTGGCGGCATTGCTACGTTAAATGACAATGCTTAGCCTCCGTCCAAGGTAAAAGTCACTGCATTAATCGAGGTAATGTCCAGCAACGGTTTAGACAATTCCTTTAAAAAAAAAATACTTTTCCCCCAATTAACTACTACTTAGTGTTTCATTGAGTAAGTTTTTAAACTTCCAAGACAACTTAATACGTAAACACAAAAAGTTCCCATTAGGTTTTCAGGTCTCCGAAATAGATTGATGAGTCCGTTTGACGTCGTCATTAGGTCTCGGTCTGACCCGGCGTTTTACGTCCGGACCGCTCGGCCCGGATAATTGGACCGAATGTTTTCGTTCGCTCAGTCTAATGACTGGCAGTTTTGTTTACCAACGGGACACGCTGGCTTTTATTGAGCCCTTTGCGTTTAGCCGCCGAACAATTGGTGACTGGTTTTATACTTTTTAAACTTTCGACTTTGGAACATGTTTCGTTTGTTTCTGATGCTGACCGAGGTTTATTGAATATTTGTTGCAGTTTCTTTTTTTTTAATTATTATATTCTACTTAACCAAGGAGGACTTTTTCAGTTTTGCTGTCCAATTCTTCCTTATCTCGCGACATCTGTAAATTCGTTTGTATTGAATTGTTTTAAAAAAAATGCCCTAACCCTTTTTTCTGTATCCTGGGTGCGTTTACAAACATACTCGTATAAAGTCACATGCACAAACCCGGAATATTTGTTTTGGTGTGGGAATCGAACCTGCAACACGCAGCGTTGCAGGCAGTCGCTCAGTCACTGCCACACTTGGAAAAATCTATTACCTACAACATTATAGTCATGGAAGAAAGAACACAATATTTTCTTTACAAAGTTAATCTCTTCATCACTTTTCTTTTTTGAATCAGATTGCAAAACACCACTTTCCACTATGTGTTAACCATCCCAATCTCAAAGCCTAAAACTACTCAGCGAAGAAACTCTCAATATCGCTGATAGACACTCCGAGGGAATCGAAAATTCGTACAATATGTACTAGCGAGGAGTATGTAAAAAGGATCTCTACTCGACTGTACCAATCTAAGTAATTGAGCGATACTAAAATATGTACGCGTCTATACTTACGTGTTTTTGCGTAGGGTCGCGCGGGTCTCGGTATCGATATATTTCGCTGTCCATCGATGCGTCACTTCGGCGAGACCGATAGATTGATCACCGCACTGAATGACGTCCTCATTCCGGCCCACTGTGCCCAGGGTCCGGCCGCTATTTTATATACAATTTATTTTATACAAATGTGAATAATTTAGGCATTTTGTGGTGAATCATCGTATATTATAAACTCATATTTGAACTTGGAAAAAATTATGTAGGTTACTTTTTTGGCTCAAATTAGATATTTCCACAAACGAAGAAGGTTTGTGAGATTGAAAACATTTTGATGTAACGCTAAGCAGGCACTACGTATTCCAATAAAAAGGGTTTTCAAGCGATTTCTGTCGCCTTAGTAAATTATTTTTCTTTGTGCCGTATGAATATAGAACAGTTTTTCTCCCTTGAAAAATAAATGTGAAAGTAGTAGCTTAGTAACTTATTTACTCCCTGTTTCCTTGAAGAGCGTTTTAATCTAATAATATTGCAATTACGAACTTGCTCTATTTTCGCCGTGATAGTTGCAAAGCAATATCTGATAATTTATTTATCGAGTAGATCTGCTACTCATTCGCTACTTATCAGGCTTAACTTTCTGTTGTCTGTCTCGTACAATTATCCTAATGAATCCGATGCCGGATAAGGTTTTTCCAAACAGACTTTTCGGCTAAAGAAATCGGTTTTATTTAAGATCAAGATAACGCGACGGCTTACCTTCAGTTTGTTTTTGTTTTTATTCCGTTGTGACGCCCGCCTTCGCTATTCATCTGGATTTTAAGATTATTTTTGATGTTTATTGTTTGGTTTGTAAATTGCGAGTGACAAAAAGCCTTGATCTCGTTTTGCCAACAAACAACGGAGACAAGATGGGATACAACATTGAGTTATAAATGTACGTTTAGCAAGCTAACATCGGTTTTGTTTGAATGGCTTTTGTGAAAAAATTCTCGTCGACCGCTAACGTTACGTATGACATAGTAAATCCCATTCTAGTGCAGAGGCGTCGCTTGCGGCAAAACTGTCAGGAGCGTTTTCAAAGAATTATTGTCGCATGACAGCATTGCCCGCGCGGACGAATGTAACAAAATGCCGCAAATCACAATGGCCGCGTTTGTTTATCAGCGCTGTATACGATTTATTGGTAACATTGCAAACGATCGTGACTCTGTGCAGTTTTGCGAATATTTATCGATTCTTTGTTAAAGCGTTATGAGGAATGCAGAAGGTAAGCGAGGGCAACGTTTTCAGGAATCGATAAATTAACTACACTGTTTGGCTTGATAGTGTGAACTTCAATGTCCTATTGTAAAAACCATTAAAAGTTCTATAATCGAAATAAACAATTGCTTGATTCAAATCGGCACTTATGTTAAACGTGGTGTATATAAAGTCACGTTGTTGGTGGCTATCAGCATCCGGGCCGCGGCGCACATAAGCACGCCGGGGGCTGCCTATGACATTATTAAACTCAGGCGCATGTCTGCTCGAGTGACGCTAAAAAACTACGTGACCGCGTTGCACAATTGAAGTTCCCTCTGAAAAATCGTCTGCCCAAAATTCAGAGCGTATTCTGAACGAATAAAGAAAAAAATAGCTGTGCGGCCGCGTGGGCCACTCGGCCGAGTGTCCCGAATAAATTATGTTGATGAAACTTTTAGTTTGAGTGTTATACCGAGCCCAGCCATTCGTTTTAATAATCATTAGATATGAACCCAGGACTTCGTGGGTTTTTGACAAATTAAGAACTAGTGTTTATAAGTCTTATGACTGTTGCTTCGCTGCTTGTTTCTTTCATACTTAAAGTTACATAGTTTGTGTTAGGGTTATTAAAGGTTTTGTTATGCAAATAAATTATTATGAAATAAAGCCGATATGGCCGAACAGTGATATTGGGTTTATCTATGAAATTCTTAGTAGCAGAGTTAGGATTTGTGCCCGGTTAATAGCAATAGGCTCGCCCCCTGTTACATGGGACTTAAATATATTGGCGAACTGGTTGGTTCCTTTCGGGGATTAGAGACGAGAGATGTAAATTATTATGAAATTCCGGACCGTTGTTTTCCATACAATCACAGAAACATCAGTTCTACCTCATAATTATTAAACTAGACTAAAAGGTTTTCTTCGAAAACAGGAGTCGAAGGACACTGAAAGAATTTTAATAAGTTTCCAACTTGTACAACCGGGAACAGGGATTCAGAGTCTATTAGACATTTAAAAGGAACTGAACAATATTTTCATGAAATTTTCAAACGAATTTTGGGGTCACAGCTTGTCATTTATGATTGTGCGGTCTACAAATTATTAAGTAGATTTAAAGTAATTTTACTTTGTGGGTGATTCTTCCTAAATAAAATCAATGAACGAATACATCCAATCCTACTAATATTATAAATGCGAAAGTTTGTGAGGATGGATGGATGTTTGTTATTCAATCACGCCAAAACTCATTGGCACTGTGATAGATTATAATGTGGAATAACACAAAGGACACTTTTATTACCGGAAAAATTAATCATTACCTTTGACGCGTACGAAGTCGCGGGCAAAAGCTAGTCTTTTATAAATAAAAAACTTTGGATTGAACCATTCACAGCACATCAAAAACTATAACCACGGACTTCAAGCGCTTACAAAACCGACTATACTTGTTTATGTAACGCTAAACGAAGATATTTTAAAGACAGACCACGACTGTACTGCATCTTAAAAATAACATATACTTTGACGTTATCGTAAAGTATCCCTCCAGTAGCGGGTTGAATCAACGTATCGGCACGAGATAACCGAACGGACAGTAAACGAATAAAATGATTAACTTTATACGACCTTTTCACGGTTATTAAACCCTCCCATCGCCGGCGCTCCCCATGAAATGAAACTGGAGACACATTAATTCAAGTGCAACACGAAAAATGCATTAGCGGGTCGGATCGCCCATTCGTCATTGTCCTGCAATACCTATCTCGTTTGTGATAGGTCAATGGAATCTCTGGATATTGAATTAGCTTTGAAAATAAAGTCGATCGTTTTTTGAAACTGAATCGATTCTTTTAGAGCAGTCTGCTTTGGTTTTTTTTTTCTCTTATGCTTTCAGTTTGAATGTAATGGAGTGGACTGAGTTTAAAGATTGGTTTTTATATGAGGACTAAAAAAAAAGTTAGATTTAAGCTGCCTGTTCATTGAAGCGGAGCGAGGCTGCGGGGCGGAGAAACGGAGAAATATTAACCAATAGGATTACATAACTGGAGCCCAGCGAAGATTGGTTAATACATATTTCTCGGTTTCTCCGCTCTGCAGTCTCGCTCCGCTTTAATGGACAGGCAACTTAATACTCCAATTTATAAATGGACGATAGTTGTTTGTCGTTAGCATATTTGCAGGAACTTTCAATTGTTTTTATCATTTCTCTTTAGTAGATTTTATGAACTTCATTTATTAAGAGCAGACTTTTCAAGTCAGCGCTTGTATACATACAAAAAATTGCCAATTTAAAATCAACACATTTGTAGGGTTTCATAGGGACATTTATTTCAATATAATATTTCATAAATTACACATTTATTGTCAAAGTCAACGTAACGTTAGCACAAGATTTCGAGATAGGTTTAAACACAATATGAATATCGATCGATAATTTGAAATGTTCCTAACGATATAACTAGTTGCTTACATTCTAACTTATATTAGTCAGTTAAATATTTAATTGATTATTATATAATATTATCATTAGATTTTACATGAAATCCGGCTATTACAATTGATATTTTAATATAGTTCCTATTGAATTTATTATACGTTAATTTAGTATAGTTTGTAAGTTTAATTGATAATTTATCGTAGAAGATAACGTTCTATTTATGAGGTCCAGTAAAACAAATTATCATTGAAAATTAGTTTAAATCTTATATTACTGTTCAAATATTGTTGTCATTTCCAGTCATTAGACACTTAATGGGAAATGCATAGTTTATCACGAAAACCAATTACCGAATAGTGAATTCCATTCAGGTATTAGTTACTAAGAATAAGGGCCAGTTTCACCAATTTCCAATAATTTCCCTCAATTACTAGTTAAATTATTTCATACAAATACTGTTCCATTTTTGAATAGGTATCTGGTGAATAATTAGTGTCTATTGAGAGGTAATGAAACGTACCCTTAATTATATTAAGGAAAATAAACGAAAATAAAGAATAACGAGAAACGTTAACGAGAATAGGTACGTTTTCTTTTTTGACTACATAATAGTCTTCACAAATTGTTTCATCAAAAAGAGATTTTCTATGTAAATTGTTTGTTTGAAAGATGTTAGGATAATTTTCAACTATTCATTTACATGTTTTCGAGTAAATATCTGTACAATATTTATGGCACATACTGCTCATTGACAGAACTTATATAGAATAGACATAGACGACGATATGGCTTATTTTTAATTCTTTTTTTAAATATGCGTTGGCCCGTTCTCTGGTCACTTGAAAGTTTAAAATTAGAATATATGTATGTCACATTTTCTTCATCGTAAGTTTACGTCAATTCTTCATAAATTCTTCTTCAATTTTATGTTACAAACATTTAAAAAGTATGTATATATCGCAGCACAGTTAATAGTAAAGCGTACAGCTGTGGTGGCAGATGTTGTGCGAGGAAGTACTGGTGCGCATGCGACGCGGCCGGGCGCGCCCGATGGGACGGTGAGTTGCGCGCGCGCTGCCAGGCGGCGCCCGAGACCATTGGCTCCTCGGCACCGAAGCCGTTCATGCTTAGTTCTAGTCCTGTGAACATTGAATAAGGTTAGATGACTTAAGATGAGTAGAATAGAAGTCTTTGAAGGTTCTATTTGAGACACACATCATTTTTAAAGTTTCTTCATGGATCTCTGCGATAGCATTTACTTAAGGCTTAATTACTCTCATCCATCTACTACCAGCTACCATCTGAAGATCGTCCACTTAGCTTAAAAGACGTCCTGCCTTACATTAACGTAATATATATATAATGAGTCGTTTTCGCCATTATTAGTCGGAGCATTTAAGACAATTTCATAATATCGGTTTACTTAATACCGTACTTAACCTAATATTATAAATGCGAAAGTAACTATGTAGTCTGTCTGTTGAATTTAACAAAATTTGGTACAGGGTAAGTTTCAACTCCAAGAAAGCACATAGGCTACTTTTTATATTTACGTGGACGAAGCCACGGGTAAAAGCTAGATCATAAAATCCATCATTACTGTTCTTGTATTGTCGTTCCAAGTTTCGAATAATTATCTATCTGGAAACTATCAAGTATATCTGAGTATCGTGGAATTCGCTTTGATTAAATCTGGAACGTGAGTTCCATTTTCAAACGTACGGACATCTTGTTAAGTTTATTGGATGTTCCTTGGCTAAATTACCGAACTAACTAACGCTACGTGTATGTTCGGAGCTGAAGGAGCTACACGAACTAAGACGTATAATGATATTGGCCACTTACTATGCAAACTGACTTGGCTCTCCATCTTTCCAAGCGCATTGACAGAGGCGCACACATAAGTACCGTAGTCCGCCGGCGCCAGAGACTTTATCGTCAAGTTTATCCACAGCGAGTACTCGTTCAGTATAGTTTCTGATACACGGAGCTTCGGGTTCTCGGTCAATTTGTCGCTTAATAGCGCTGTGGAACGAAAGATCTGTTAGCGCTAACTTACAGTGTACGCGGGTATTTGAGAATTTGTGCTGATTCAGGTTCAAAGACACAATTTGTCCTTTTTGTAAAGTTTTACCTTTAGTCTGTAACGTGGTCTAATGGAACTCTAGACTGGGCTATGTTTTCCTGACAATATGTAGCTGAAATAGTGCATTGCGAGCAATGTTCTAAGTATTAGTAACAATAAAACCAAGCTATTATTAACTCACTGCACCCCGCTTGCTCAAGACGGATTTGAGATTATATTTTATTTTGCGCTGCTTGTCGCGGGTTCGATTCCCGCACGGAACAAATGTTTGTATACAGATAGTTGTTCCGGATCTGGCTGTTTGTGTATGTGAGTTTATATGTTTGTAAACGCACCCACGATACATGAGATATTCCTAGTGTGGGGCAACGTATTTAAAAGTAAAAATATATATATATACTTAATGTTCGAAAATAAATGTTTTAAGGATTGCCGCTGAACATATGAAAATGGTGCAGCTACAGTAAAAGTACTGCCCATTTAGCAGCGTCTTAAGAATTGAAAGGTTATGGTAGTATCTTAGTATTCATTTGATTGCTTGTAAATGTATAGTAAAGAGGTAACAATAAAAAATAGTAACCGGCACGAGTCGTGAACACAAAGTTCAAGTTCGTTTCTGGGTCGCCAACTCTGCATGCGATTGGCCCGTCTGTTGGACCAATAGCATGTTCGTTTGTGGTCACGACTTGTGCCGGTAACCATACAACTCTTTAAAAGTGTTTGATGGAATTAAGTCTATTCTATATCCGTTTTTTTTTTTTTGAAGAAAACACTGTAATACGTCTTTACTCAAATGACATTTATTATGCACTGAAGTTGGTTACAAAAGTTGATAGTTGAAATGAGTGGACTGTATGAACGTTGTTTTGAATGTGTGCAATATGTCTGTGTGTGTGAAAGGTATTTAATAATGACTTCGAATACTGACTTCTTAATCTATTTAGACATACCGCCCACCAAAGGACGTAGTACTTTAACAAATCAAATAGCATAACTAAAAAAAAAAAACAAAATCAGTATCATCAACCTACTTCTAAAAAAAAAAACTTAGAGTGTATCTTGTGAGTACTTATTTATGCTTATGTATAATGTTAATGCCAGTAATTAAATGTTATATTTATGTAGGTAATGACATACATTTTATCAATGTATAGTATCTTATACAATAGAACTCAAAAAAAAATTAAACTAATAAGTAACACAATCTTAACCTATACACAGAAGTAACCGCCCACCGTGATACTAGATTTTAACTCAATTAATAATTACATACAAAGATTTTATAATTATAGTTAAATGTGATAAACAAAGACACAGTATTTCAAAATTTTGAAATGAACAACTAATAGGTGGGGGTGACAAATGTTAAACAAATAAGAATAAAAATACTGAAATTAATACACTGTAGTATCTAAAACGTAACATCATAGATGAACAAATATTACTCTAGCGGATAAACAATAAACTTACTTAGGTAAAATACACAATTTACTAATGGGACGTTTTAATTCGCCATTCTTGCATTTAATAGATACAACCCGTGCAATATTATCAGGCCCTAAGTATTTATTAGTTATTTTTCCTAAAATCCATTTAGCAGGTGGGATATTATCATCTCTTAAAATTACTACATCACCAATGTCAGGCTCAGATTTGTTAGTGTTCCATTTATATCGTTGATTAAGGTTAACTAAATACTCCCTATACCATCGCTTCCAAAAATTATTAACTATTTTTTGTGTCAATCTCCATCTATCCAGACCTACGACACTACGATTCGAGTTATCTTCATCGGGAATACTTATCAATGGCTCACCTATTAGGAAATGACCTGGTGTTAAAGCTTGAGGTTCGTTAGGATCATCACTCATTACTGTCATTGGTCGGGAATTGAGGCAAGCCTCGATCTGTACTAAAACAGTAGACAGCTCCTCATAGGTAAGAGTGCTATTTCCTATTACCTTATATAAATGTGTTTTGACACTACGTACTCCAGCCTCCCACAGACCTCCGAAATTAGGTGCGTGTGGAGGTATGAAATGCCAAGTTGTGTGCTCCAAACTCAATAACTGTTCAATTTCACGTGGCACAGTAGACTTAGCTCGATTAAACATCTCACGAAGCTGTTTGTCGGCACCAACGAAATTAGTGCCATTGTCACTAAATAAGTCCTGACAGTGACCTCGTCGTGCAGTGAAACGTTTGAACGCTGCAATGAACGCCTTTGACGATAGATCGGTTACCACCTCCAAATGGATGGCTCGAGTAATCATACAAATAAATAAACAAATATATCCCTTGTAGGATTTTGCTCCTCTACCAGGAGAGAATCTCACGCTAATAGGCCCCATATAATCACAACCAGTTGATTTAAAGGGTCGGGTTGGTTTCAGCCTATGTTCTGGAATTTGACCCATTAGTTGATTGCTTTTTGACTTAGAATGTCTCAAGCACTTAACACACGCTCTGTAATGACCTTTCACAATCTCCTTTGCTCGCAATATCCAGTATTTTGTTTTTAAATAACACAACATAGCTTGTGGTCCACCGTGGAAGGTTTTGATGTGAGCATCCCTAATTATGAGGTTGGTAAGATGGCTCTTAGCAGGCATAAGTATAGGATGTTTTGTATCGTATGAGACTTTCGACTCACTAATACGACCGCCAACTCTTAGTATCCCATTTTCATCAAAAATGGGACAAAGGGTGCGAAGCCTACTTTTTTTTGGGACGAACTTCACCTTCTGTAACTGCTTTATTTCTTCACTAAAATGCTCTTCTTGAACCTGTTTGATGCATATAACTAAACTCATATTTAGTTCTGCAGGTGTAATTACATTTGAATATAATTTTCGTTTCTCCTTTGGTAATCTTAAATTCTGTAAAACTCTTCTCCAATACGATATGGCCTTTAAGGTTTTAGCCAGTGAAGAAAACATAGTCCAAAAAAAAACATTTTTAAATTCAGGTATAACAGTTAAAGATGTATGTCTTTCTTCTTCATGAGTATCCTCAATAATATTAATAGGGTTATCTAGCTTTGTAGTGGATTGTGACAGCCAAAAAGGTCCTGACCACCATAAGGAATGCTCAGGTAAAACTTGTGTAGCGATGCCTCTTGAAACACAATCAGCGGGATTTGAATCAGTGGTAACATGCCTCCATTGCCCGTAGTCCAAAATTTGAAGAATTTCAGACACACGATTGCTCACAAAGGTAGTCCAGCGGCTAGACCCTCCTCTCAGCCAAGCCAGAACTATTGTAGAATCGGACCACGCAAACAAGTTTTCCTTTGGAATGTTCATTGTTTGTGACACCTCAAATATTAATTTTGCTGCTAAAACTGCACCGCACAATTCCAGCCTTGGAATAGATATTTCCTTCTCAATAGGGGCAACCTTGCTTTTTGCTGATACCAAACTAACACAGATTTCATTGTCATCATTGATAACACGAATGTATACAGCAGCACCATACGCCAACTTAGACGCATCAGCAAATGCATGTAACTCGACCTTTGACCCTGGACTGAAATGATACCATCGTGGTATATTTAATTTTTGTAAATGTATTAAACTTGTTCTAAATTGTAACCATTCACTTGTTAAATCTGTAGTGAGTACATCATCCCAATCGAGCCTTGACTTCCATAATTTTTGGATAAATATTTTTGCTGTGATTATCACGGGAGCGATCCATCCTAATGGATCATACAGCCGGGCCACATCTGATAATACTTGCCGTTTAGTAATAGGTTTTTTCAAGTCTGGTAAGTCAAGTGTGTACTGAAAACAATCTATATTTCTATGCCATTTCAAGCCAAGTACCTTCATGACAGTAGTTGTTTTTAATTTTAATGAATCGTTACTACTGTTGTTGTCCTTTCCTATATGTGTCAATAAGTCTTGATTATTACTACTCCATTTTTGTAATTCAAATCCACCGCAGTTCATCAACTTGTTCATCTCACTATATATATGTATAGCCTCTGGTAATGTATCACAGCCGGTCAAAAGGTCATCCATATAATAGTCCCTCTTAGATATTGTTGATGCTGCAGGAAATCTTGTATGTTCTTCATCAGCTAAATTTTGAAGGGTTTTTACTGCTAAATATGGAGCACAAGCAGTACCAAAGGTAACTCGCAATAATTTAAAGTGTCTTAATGGCTCGTTTGTTTGTGGCCTCCATACAATTCTTTGGAAGTCTGTATCCTCAGAACTAACCTTCACCATTCTGAACATCTTGACAATATCTGCAACTATGCAGATCTTGTGGCTCCTCCAACGCATAATAATGTGTCTCAAATCCTGTTGTAACTTGGGACCCACCATGAGATTATCATTAAGTGAAAAGTTGTTTAAACCTTTACATGACCCATCAAAAACTACTCGGACTTTTGAAGTTTCCTTATCCTCTCTTACTACAGCATGGTGAGGAAGATAAAAAACTTTGGGATTGTCTATTTCTTCTTCTTTTAACGGTATCATGTGATTCATGGTAAGATATTCTTGCAAAACCTTGTTATATTCTTCCTTTAAAGTAGGATTTGCCTGTAGTCTCTTCTCTAAAAACTCATACCTTTTTGTAGCTATAACTACTGATTTTCCATATTGGCATTCTGGATCTTCTTTATCAAAAGGTAACTTAACAATAAATCTCCCTTCTTCATCCCGGGTAGTTGTCCTGTCATAAAACTCTTCACATTGCTTCTCTGTAACTGTCATTTTTTTCTGTATCAAGTTGGGCTCATTTTCCATTTCCCAGAATTTCTTAAGTAGCTCTTCTCCACTTAAGTGTAAATGCATGGTAATTATTCTATTAAAAGCAGAAGTTGAATTTTGTGGCACCCTCCCTGATAATACCCAGCCTAAGGTAGTGTTTTGTGCCAATATTTTATTGTGACGTACAACACCATCCAATAAAATCTCACTGTAAACTTCTGCTCCAAGAAGGATATCAATTTTACTTGGTGTAGCATAACCTGGATCGGCTAGTGGTATTTTCTCTAAATGTAACCAATCAGGCATATGTAGCTCAGTTGAAGGAAGGAATGGCGTTACGGATCTCAAAACATATGCATTTACTTGGATTGAAACCTCAGGGTCATGACGTGATACTAGCCTGAGTGATACCATGTGTTTTACACATGTGTGGCCACCGCCACCTATACCAGAAACCATCCCACTAACATTTTTACGAGAAAGTCCAAGTAATTGAACAACTGACTCACTAATGAAAGACGCCTGCGATCCCTGATCTAACAATCCTCTCAACTGTTGTTTGTAACCGTGATCATTGTATGCCCAAACAGACACGGTAGCTAACAAAACTTGACTCGGTTCTAATCCTCTACTCGAAAAATTTGTTGAGATAGGTGTACTCACAGTTTTGTTTGACTCACTCTGCACAGGGACGTCCTCACTCTTGCTGCTCACCTCCCTTTCAAAATGCAATAATGAATGGTGCCTTCTGCCACATCGCTTACAACTCGCTGAATTACGACATTTCATAACTGGATGAGATGGAGAGAAACAATTAAAACATAATTGTTTTTCTGAACATAATCTTGCCTATCTTTGACACTTAGTTGACTAAATTCCTTGCAATGGTATAAGTAGTGGTCACCTTTACACTTATTACATTTAGTAGTTACGGTAGAATTACTCTTATTATCATGAATAGACCCATGAAAAGACTTTGATTTTGTATTAGTATTGGTACGTACCTTATTAGTGTCTATCATCTCCAACGACCTAAATTTTGATTCTAAAAACTCAGATAATTGAGACCATGTTGGTAAATCGTCACTAAGTATACCTAATTGATATTCCCACTGCTTAATAGAATCAGGATCTAATTTAGAAACCACTAAATAAATAACAAACACATCATTAATTTGCTCAGCACTAATTCCCATGTTTCGTAAAGATTGTAAACAAGTGGTAGTAGTATCTAATAATTGTCTAATGGCACTAGCTGACTCACTCGTAACTGGTTTTTGCGTAAACAATAATCTCATAAGTGAATTACAATTATAACGCTTATTATCGTAACGTTTCAATAGCTGATTCCAAGCTTCGTCGTAATTGTCATTAGTAGTAGAATAATTACGTAACAAACATTCCGGTTCACCTGACAAGTTACTTTTAAGATAATGCAATTTTTGCACTGGAGTTAAATTATTGTTCGTATGAACCAATGAATAAAACATGTCATAGAACGTTTGCCACTCAACATATTTGCCACTAAACGTAGGTAACTGCACACGCGGTAACTTAACCTCGCACTCACTAATCACGTGTCCGGCACTTGATTTTTGATTTACGGATGATGTTCCACTTGATGACGCAAGACAGGGCTGCAGGGCTTCCTTTAATAAGGTCTTGTATGATACATATGCCTCCTCGAACTCCTCATATATATCCTCAGTAAAATATGTATCTTGCTTGTCCTTTTGTGTCGCCTTGCCTAGTATAGCCTTATGTCCATCTTTGAAAACTGTCCAAAGCTGCTCTAAGTTGTCTAATCTGGTTTCTATATAGGGTTTTTTGATCCGATCTTTGGGTGTCTTTTTGTAATTTTTCTCCGCTTTCTTCAAGTTTTCCAGTAATTCTTTTTGATAGGTTAGAAGTGCCTCCATTGTGCAAGTGTATAAGACGTTGAAACTCCAAATCCAAAGCAACAGATATAGATTTTGAATGATTATTTTGCTAATGACTCGTAATAATGTTCGATGTTAGCAAAAATAACCTGCTCAGGAATGCTTTTGTTCACACTGTGACGACGATCGCCTGATGTAACTCGATAAATCCGGCTCGATATGGACCATATTATGTTTGATGGAATTAAGTCTATTCTATATCCGTTTTTTTTTTTTTGAAGAAAACACTGTAATACGTCTTTACTCAAATGACATTTATTATGCACTGAAGTTGGTTACAAAAGTTGATAGTTGAAATGAGTGGACTGTATGAACGTTGTTTTGAATGTGTGCAATATGTCTGTGTGTGTGAAAGGTATTTAATAATGACTTCGAATACTGACTTCTTAATCTATTTAGACAAAAAGCTTGACGAAGAAAGATATTTTTGCACGTGTTCACCTAATTTTTCAGCTACATGTATTAAGTTACCTTGATATTTCAAAAGTATTTTGTTCAGTAAAGGGAAAACATTTTGACTTTTAAGAAAAAGAAGGGATAATACCTTGCTCGCTGTAAATACGGTTTTAAAGCGGCACTTTCAACGGATTATTATTTACTTAGCGATATTTTTTGTAAGAGCCACACCTAAACAAATTCAAAGGTTTACAGGATTATGTTCCAAAAAAGTATGTAAAATAGAATAATAAGAATGATTTTTAGTTATTGCGTATTATTCTAATCATAATGGAGGACTTAAACTATATTAAACTATATTTTTTAAATAAAGAACATTATTTGAGTATTTCAAAATAATGAATACCCAATTATTTTTTTTTATGAATTGTACCTACATACTTTGTAATTTTATTATTATTTACAAGTATTGTGTTTAGGTTAAATATTTCAATTTTATAAAAAAAAAATAGTAACTTCAATTTTTATGTTAGTAGACATTGTTACAACCAATTATTGTTTTGTTACGCTAAACTTGGTACCAACATGTTTATTATTGTATCCCAATAAATAATGGCGTAACATGTTCTATAATAATTCTATTAAAATTGTCTTCTAGTTAAAAGAAACCTGCTGTTTGAAATGAGCAATTAGCTTCAACCTTTGGACTGGCTGACTCAAAAGTGCCTTTAAATGGTTTTTTTTTTAAATAAATGATTTGATTTGTTAGACCATGTTACCGGCAAACAAAATTGTATTTTCTTTACCGACATAATATTCTATAAATAAGAAAAGAAAAACATCGGAATAATTACAGTTACCGTCTTCCCTGTACCAGGAGTTCATAGCTTTGGGAGAGGCTTCGATGAAACACTGCAGTTCCACATCACTGCCGAGAGGTGCTCCTACTAGTTGATTGGTCACCTTGACTTGTGGTATGACTGTTGGACAGATAAAAATAGATTATTATGTGTGTAATGTGGTAAGTTAAATTATATTATACCATATTTTATATATATTATATGCCTAGTGGTCTTAAGCGCGACTGCAACGCTAGAGGTCTTGGGTTCGATTCCCAGGTCGAGCAAAAAGTGTTATTGGGTTTTTCTATGGAATTTTCAGTAGCAGTTCGGAGTTAGAATTTGTGCCCGCTTAATGGCAATAGGCTCGCCCCCTATTACATGGGACCTAAAACCGGCGAACTGTGGGTGTACATTGGTACACCTCTGCCTAACTCTTCGGGAATACAGGCGTGATGGTATGTTATGTTATGTTTATTCTTATATATATAAAGGGTTATTTGTAAAACAATGACAACCTCTCAGGACTATGTTACTAACATCATAATCAACATGTTTTGTTCTATGACATTTAAAAATTTTTCATATTTTTTTTCATCACATTTTCAAACAAAAATAAAAACATTTAAATTGAACGCTCTAAATGTTACGAAGTCTATGCGAAGCAAACGAAAGCGATAGTAAAATAGCTAGGGGAGCGGGGTTAGGGCGGCGGGGGTGTTTGTACTTGACCTATTTACAATTTTACGGAAATCCTTCAGTCGGTCATTCGTTTCGATGCGCTTGCGTTGCTTGATTCTGTAAAAATTTATAGAACAAAAGTTGTTGTTTATGATGATAGTAATATAGTCCGGCAAGGTTGTCATTGTTTTACAAATAACCCTGTATATATACATTGGGACTGCGGGTTGTTCGTAAGAGATACCGCGTCCCCGGAACGCAAAGGGCACAAGAAGGAACCTGGATAGGTTTTAGTCACTAAAAGCCTGACACTCTCTCCCGCCCCGCCCAGGGTGGGGGAAGTCATTTGAAGATTTCCCATCCCTAAAAAAAATAAAAAATTAAAGTGTAGCATTATAGCAGTCCACGAAATTTCTATTACTTTCGTATTAAATATGTACCTAATCTATGTATTTGATTAATGACACCTATTGATATCCAAAAACCAAATAGCTAAATGTACCTACCTAATTTTGTTCTTACTCATTAAAATTTACGAAGTACAAAACGACTATAGAATAAAGTTTACTGAAAGCGATTAAGTTTTTATTAGGTACGCTTCCAACGAGAATTGGTTTTTCGAATACTTTTGTTTTAAACTCACATACTTTAGCCGTCAATTGAAAAAAAGAAATTTCATTCGTTCAACGTGTGTGCCAGATAAACAAGCTTTTAGTTCAATTTAACAGACTCGTGAATATAGACTTAAAGAAACGTTGAAAAGGGTGAACAGTCAATTCCATTAGAAAATGTTTATCGAAATGTATTCCTTTAACGAAATGCGAAATAAAAAGGAATGTATTTTTCACTTGTACGCTTTCTAATATAAATGAGACATTTAATGTCAGTTAATTTATTGTCTGTTAAGATATTTTTAACAGTTGATGAGATAAATACTCAGACCTTTGAGTGATTTAGGAATTTATCCATTCTATTCTAACTCATCATCATCTGCTAAGCCTTTTCCTAACTATGTTGGGGTCGGCTTCCAGTCTAACCGGATGTAACTGAATACCGGAGTTTTACATGGAGCGACTGCTTATCTGACCTCCACAACCCAGTTACTGGGCAACATGGTACCTTTTTGTAAGACTGGTTGTAAGACTTCCCGGCTGTATATATCGGTAACGACTGTCAAAGATCTAAAAATGACCGTTGGTCCCAACAGCTTTACGTGCTTTCCGAGACACGGGGTGTCATACCAAAAACTTCAAAAGTCCGGTCTGCTACTGAGTAAATGCTTTGCCCGATCTGGGAATCAAACCCGGGATCCCACGCTCATCGGGAGACCATCGGGGCAGTTCATTCTATCTTAACTATTAATATTATAAGTGCAAAAGTAAGTTTGTTTGTTACTTTATCACGCCTGAGCTACTGAACCGATCATCCAGAAATTTTGAATATACGTTGTCAGGTGTAGAGAAACGGTACCTGTCATCCCGAAAAAAGTATTGTTGTTGTTATTCTGTTTCGAATCGTGATTGAATTTTAAATATAATCGGCATTTACGCGGACGAAATCGCAGGCAAAAGCTAGTAACAATATAAACGCGAAAGTGAGTTTGTTTATTAATTTGTTTGTGTGCCAAACTGCCTCTTTGGCCTAGTGGTCCTAAGCGCGACTGCAACGCTAGAGGTCTTGGGTTCGATACCCAGGTCGAGCAAAAAGTGTTATTGGGTTTTTCTATGAAATTCTCAGTAGCAGCTCGGAGTTAGGATTTGTGCCCGGTTAATGGCAATAGGCTCGCCCCCTATTACATGGGGCCTAAACATACCGGCGAACGGTAGGTGTACATTGTTATACCTCTGCCTAACCCTTCGAGGAATACATGCGTGATGGTATGTTATGTGTTGTTATGTTTTAATGGCTGAACGACTGAACAGTTTCCAATGTAATTTGGTACAAGCTAAGCTTGAAACCTAATAACGGACATATACGCTACTTTTTAACGATTACTTTCAAAAATACACACGGACAAAGCAAAAGGTAGTATTGATGTTAATGTTAAATGTACCAGTTATAGTACAGTTGCCTCCGAAATTTCCATAAAGTCCTGCTTATTTAAAAGCAAATGAACCTAGACAGACAAGAAGAACAAAACTGCAACTCCTTAGCATTTACCATCCTTCATTCATTGGCGGTAATATCTTAATGGTGTTTCGTCTTTTCTAGACGATCATTAACTTTTATTAAAGTTTATTTTTTGTGAATGCTTTTAATCCTTTCAATCAGTATCTGAGGGACAGGCGAGTATTTTTCATTTTTCTTTTGTGAATTCAAACTGCGGTAAATAAAGACCCTTAAGTCCGAAGTAAAACATTCAAACGGAATAATAACTTCGGTAAAAGTTCGCCGACCGAGTTTCTTGCCCTTTTTCTCAACACGAAGTAATCGAACGGGCGGATCTTTTGACACTCATAAAGTGTACTTCATGTACCCATGTTGGTGAAAGGAAATAAGGTTTTTTTTAACGTACAATACTTTCTTTAAATTCTTGTATGTTTACGAATTTGGAATGAAAATAAGAGAAAATTGGGTATGGATCGACGATCAAAAAGTCGTGTAATTGAGCCCTTTTGAGTCACACATTCAATTGCCCCGTTGTAAACACAAACAGAAATAGCCTACCTTTAGTACCACAATAGCATGTACGCGTAGGTTTAACTTACTTGAACTTAAAAATGGTACTCTCTTTAATCATTTTATCCGCTAAAAACAATACTGTCTTATTCCTAGAAACATATGGCTTAAGTTAATTAATAATTTATCATAATGGGCACGTAATATATGCCTGTATTTCCAGAAGGGTTAGGTAGAGGCGTACCAATGTACACCAACAGTTCCCAGGTATTGTAAGGTCACAAGTAGAGGGCGAGCCTATTGCCATTAACTGGGCACACATCCTAACTCCGAGCTGCTACTGAGAATTTCATAGAATAACCTAACCTGAGAATCGAACCGAAGACCTCTAGCGTAGCAGTCGCGTTTACGGCCACTAGGCTAACGACGCAGTTCAAAATAATATCATATTTTTTGCTTTAGACGCAGTTATTTTTGCCACTTACAGTGTACTTCGACGTGGTACCGCCGGCTGACGGTAGGCGGGATGCCGTTGCTGGCGATACAATAGTAGGCTCCCATGTCTGTCCGCTGCACGTGAGCCAGTTCCAGGGTCTCGCCTTTGTGACTGTCCACCACTGAAACAGAAGGATTTGTTATTGCTTCTCTAGTGCTACGACATTGTTTCCATATGCAGCTGGCCCGGACTTCTGCTTCGCATAGCTGTGAAGTCAGCCTTAAATGTTTCTGTAAGTTTCATCTTAATGTCGTAATGGACTCCTGGGCTGCGGGTTTCCCGGGGCTGCGAGTTGATCGTAAGAGATACCGCGCCCCCGGAACGCAAAGGGCACAAGAAGGAACATGGGTGGGTTTTAGCCAGTAAAAGTCTGACACTCCCTCCCGCCCCACCCGGGGCGGGAGAAGTTATTTGATAATTTCCCACCACCCAAAAAAAAAAAATGTTGTAATCGACTAGGTTAATACCGGGCAAGTACCTTTTTGAAAAATTCATACGCACTCTCTAAGTTTATTTTGGACATCACTGATGTCGGTATAGGAAAACATTGTGAGAAAACTTGGATTTATAATTAAATAAATCTGAAACTGCCGATCAAGCATAGTGATCAATGGTCGTGCACTCTCTGTATGAGATAAGGCCTTTGGCCTGCAGTGGGACAATAATAGGCTGGTATTAATTTTCATTAAATAAATAAAGCGGCATCATAGTCATAGAACCTTTTAGTTCTATGACTATGATGGTCATAGATGATAGATGGTGTGGTGGTGGACTATGGTCGGGTCTGGCTGTTTGTGTATGTGAGTTTATATGTTTGTAAACGCACCCACGACACAGGAGAAATTCCTAGTGTGGGGCAACGTTTTTTAAAAAAAAGAGAAAAAAGAAAAAAAAAAAGAGTTAAATTATTTCCTTTAGTACATTTATGTGTAAAGAGGTTATATTGTTATGGGTTAGCTCATCGCTTGCAACGTTCTCGCGCCAAGCCGAGCCAGAAAAATAACCGGCTAATGCATTTTATACATTTATCTCATTTCCACCAAAAACGAGAAAAACCTAGTAGCTAAAAGTAGGTCGCTTTAAAATCCTTTTTATTTCAGCTTCAGCAGACAGACAAATTCACGATTACACAATGAATTATAAATTGCATAATCAATGCAAAAGGTAAAAACAGCAACAAAAATAAACCACACATGGGAATATTTTATGCGCTAAAAGGCTTTTAGGATTGTGATAGGGATCTACAGAGGAATTCACTTACACGGATTTATTTTAAGAAATAAGAGAGCGTCAATTCATGTATTTGTAAAAAGGAATACATTTTATTCAGGAAACTATTGTTGACATCTCACACTAGATAGATATTTACTGAAAAACATTACGCTCAGTAATCCGTGATTTAATTAAAATTTTTGGACAGGAATACCATTTGTGTAAATACGAGAGTTATCTACGACCATTCAAAGCCAGTAAAACATAAAACAATTTTTTGAATAAAAACGGAATTCTCTTTCAAATAAAACCGTTACGAAAGCCGAACTATGCGAACCTTTGATGATGAGTCTAGCATGACATGCCCATAAAAAAATAAAGAAGAGTTTTTCACATCGTTTTTGGGCAGTAATTAGCCACTCTTAGCTAGCCTGGCGTGCCCTAGAAAGGGGAATGGGGAATGTTTATTTCGTGTTTTCTTTATTAACTTTCAACGAACATTACGGATTATAAAATGTTCCGCACAGACTTAGGCCAACTTAATATTGTGACAGCAAAAATAAATTTTCACGGGACTTTTTAATAAACGAATAAATTATCCGGAAAAAAAGCCCGGAGCTCACTTTACCAGAGTATTTAAAGTAATCTGAGCGTTATTTGTATGTGGTGTTTTCTTAACTTTATTCCCTCGGAATTCGGAGTCGTTCGAGCGCGAAAAAAATATTCCGACGTTACTAGAGACGAGATGAAGCGTCGACGTGGAGTGCGGCATTTTCTCGTTTCACGGAAATATCGTCCATTCTGAAATCGCTTTTGAGTATAAAATCTTTTATTATGCGAACACGGTTCATTTAACGCGGCATTAAGTGAATTTGTCGAACATCGTATTTTAAAAATGAACGGGTAAAGAGCTGTAAAATATGGACGTAGAGAGGGGGGAGGGGAATTACGAGTCCGTGCCGAGGTATTGTGCTTAAGTTCCTTTTAGCGCAGTTTACCAATGATTTATTAAGCCTCCGTTTATTGCGGGAACTACAATGTGCAAGCCTACCTGTACCCAACCATTGGCAAGTATTGTGAACTACATATTTACATTGAGACTACATTTTCTGGGCTTCGGTAAGCAATATACACGCAGGTATCAATATCTCTCCAATAAATCGAAAGTACAATTACAATATTTACTTATTTATTAATATTTTTCCAATGGGAGTTCCCATTTCGATACGGTAAAACAAAATGAATAAATATTAATTAATATTTGCTGAGTGAAAAGCATTTCACAGAAGCGAGTATAATCCCATAAAAAAGGAATAATAAATACAAACAGTGAAGTTTAAATGAACAAACCGAATAAGTTGAACTAGCTTAATATAACGGCTGTTACACACGAGCGCTAGTTGATATTTAACTGCACAACATACTATTTTCATTGAGTATTTTAGTTAAACTGGTTTCAAAAACTATTCGCTAATTCGCGGTGGACGAACAAGTCAGTGTAATTAAGAGATTGTACTGCAAAAGCTGACAGTAACGAACTGTTCGTTATGTTAGACGTGACATGTTTAGGGAAGGGGGCGAGTAGAGAAGTAGGAGGGGTGAATTATTCGCAGTCGATGCGTGAAACCGGACATTGGCGCTCACCACGGTATTAATGACGGCTGACCATTCATTAGGCACACATCATCATTAGCGGCTTCCAAAATTTGTACAGTCGATCGCAAAAAGATCTAAAGAAAATAATACATACCAACGCGCCTGTGTTTCCCGAAGCGTTAGGCAGAGGAGTACAAATGTACACCTACAGATCGCCGGTATGTTTAGGTCTCAGGTAATAGGGGGCGAGCCTATTGCCATTCACTGGACGCAATTCCTAAATTCGAGCTGTTACTGAGAATTAAAAAAAAAACCCAATAACACTTTTTGCTCGACCTGGGAATCCAACCCAGGATGTCGCAGTCGCACTTAAGACCACTAGGCTTTTTTTTTTTTTTTTTTTTTTGGTGGGTGGGAAATCATCAAATAACTTCTCCCGCCCTGGGCGGGGCGGGAGGAAGTGTCAGACTTTTACTGACTAAAACCCACCCATGTTCCTTCTTGTGCCCTTTGTGTTCCGGGGGTGCGGTATCTCTTGCGAACAACCCGCAACCCCGGCAGGCATCGGCCCTCAGTGGCCCCTTCCTTTTGCTGACATCTCTTTGAGGCGCGCGTGGAACACGAACGCGCCGTCGACACGGCCTGTCGTTATGCAACGTAAGGACGGTGAGCTACCCATTGCTCACCGTCCACAGGCCAGTATCTACGGTGGCCGGGAGTCGTCTCGCGGCTCCCGACGTCCGGAGCGTCTACCGCGGCGGCTGGGACGGGAGCACCGCTGTCTCAACCGTCCCGCCGCCTCCTTCTCAAGCATTACTGCCTCGCAGAAGGAGGCGACTACATCCCATTCCCTCTCGCTCCGGACCATGGCTTGCACCAGGGCCGGACGCGATAGTTCGCCGCCGCCGATGGCCGCCACGAGGACTCGGCGATGCTCCGCCCAAGCGGGGCATACCGCCACGGTGTGCTCCACCGTGTCCTCGGGGCGATCCACACAATGGTGACACCCGGAGGACCACTAGGCTAACGAGGCAGTTATGTATAGAAAACTCATAACTTCAAAAAAGGAGGAGGTTCTCCAATTGGATGTTTGTATTTTTTGTGGATTTTAGGGCATAACTCCGCCATATATAGCAGATAAGAAAAAAATGTGTTATGTAAAAGAATAGCCTTTCAGAATAGTCCCATAGAAATTTCAACAAAAGCAGCTTAGGAGTTTGATTTTTAAATCGAAATAACTTAAAAAAATATGTCATCGAAGTAAACAAAACTGAATGTTTGTGGCTTTTCAGTGGCGTTTATTTTCTTAGTTTACATAGTAGTACTACGAAGAGTACAGAGTAGTACTTCTAGTACTAGTACTAGAAGTAGGTACTACGAAGCGTGAAATAAGGAACTATTAGGAAAATGAAAAGTTTTCTTCTGCAATCCACTTTTAGTACCATTTATTTTATCAGCAATTTACATTATGTACTTATTCAGGTATTGAACCAAACGCTACTCCAATAAAATTGCAATTCTGAAATTGCAAAGTAGGAGTAAAATAACAGCAAGCAAGTTTTTTTTTTATCTTCTATAAACAATTTCGATTGCACTTAAGAACATTTAAAAACCATTTTGTAATTTATAAATGCTTCGAATAAATATGAACATTTTGTATACAATATAATCCCAAAACGCTTTATTCAATTAACTACGAGTACTTTTGGTCGTTCTAGCCTTTTTAAATTGAATTCTGATTTATAATCAGGTAAAGATGTAAAGGGCAATATGTTAGTTTTAAAAAGATAAAAGACACAACAATATAAAACCGCCAACTAGTTTATGAAAGTTAAAATCACATGCTTACGTCAAAATGCCTTGCGCTTTCAATAATGCTACGTCGTAGCTGCGCAGGCTACACGATGACGTCACGGCTACGCTACCGTAGCACCTAACAGCAAAGGTACGTGAAAATAGAGTTCTAATTGAACTTGATATCACTTCTTGAACAAAACGATCTTCGTTTCATAAATTTTTTGTCTAAGTATTTTTGTTTCAGATTTTCGTAAATCAATATCCTTTAATCTCATTCAACCTTTGAATTATGTATAAATTCCTAAAGGGTACCTCGGTTCTTTTTGTAGCCCTGACTGGAGGTCTTTATTGTTGAGGCATCCACTGGAAAGCCTGGTTAAGCAGCGAACAACGTCCCAGGCTGAACAGCGAGATGACATTCCGAAAAAAAAAATCGTTTCTATTTGTGTGTTAGTTACATTAATCATAATCTAGATTTTTCAACTTTGTAATGTTTTGTGTCATCTCGTTGAAATTCATCTGCAAGTGACACTTTAATCCGAAAAAGGAGGCTGCCTCTCTCGACTATAAAATTCCGAACGTGACCGAAATAAAAATGTTTTATTAATTCAATTCTGTAATTTTCATAAAAATCAGACAGCGAGATAATGCAAAACGTCTATTTTTTTTTAAAGGGAAATTCTATTCTGGGTTTAGTTAAAAATCCTTTTTAACTCTGCATATTTCATGCCGTTCATTCGTTTTTTAATGATTAGTTCTGATTCTAAAAATATTATTTTGAAGTAGAACAATCGATTTTGATATTACAACATATTTTGTGAAAGGACATTTTAGTTCGAATTTTAATTTAGTTGTTTTGATTTTAATGATTGATTGTAATTCGTTGTTATTGAAATTTAAAAAAAAACTTTTTTTAATTCACATATAATTATTGTATTGTTGTATCGTATTAAGTGTTGTTATTATTATTACTTAAAGAATTTGTATTATATAAACATATTTTTAATTAGAATCGTGTTGCCTAGTAACTGGGTTGTGGAGGTCAGATAGGCAGTCGCTCCATGTAACACACTGGTACTCAGCTGTTTCCACTTAGACTGGAAGCCGACCCCAACATAGTTAGGAAAAGGCTAAGTAGATGAAACATATTTTAATTTAAATGTTTGTAAAAAATAAAAATGTTAAAAAGATTTTAAACAGATCTCATTTCATCAGTCTGTAGATCCAACAAAAAAGTAATTAAGACCGTTTTGGTGGACATCAAATAGATCGCAATGATGGCACAGTGAAAATGGTTTGTTATCTAATATTCATTAACAATGGTGTCTGTTTACAAACGTCACTTATTACAAATTCATTGTTTGGATTACATACACAGTATCCACAAATTTGGGGCGCACACAGACGAGCGCTCAAAATCTGTCTGCAAATTGATTTTACTCCACTAACTACTGACTATTATCAGCTAAAGCTGGTGTCTAATATTTCTCATACTTCGTCCTTTATCGACGTATGTATAATCGTATATTCTATCTCGTTCTTCGATCCAGTAACGATATTAGTCGGTAAGACCTGTGCAGTCGGCATGGAAGACATTACTGAGATATTGAAAAAATCGTTTTTTTTACATTTTTCAATGAAAACATATTCAAAATATAATAACTAAACCTTATTATATTCTTACATAACTTGTACTGTAGTATGCATATCTTAATATAATGTTCTGTACTTGCGTTACATTGTGCGTTGCCCATAAACAGTGATTCTTACACCAAAAATAAAAGTCAATTTCCAGTAGTAATCTTTGCTCAATGTTACGTATTTTGATTGGTAGAATACGTAATTACGTAGTTATCGGGTATATGATGAGCCATTTCACACTCCATATGTAATCCTGCTTATCCTATTCTATTCCTACTAATATAATAAATGCGAAAGCTTGTGAGGATGGATAGATGAATGGATGGATGTTTGTTACTCTTTCACGCCTAAACGACTGAACGGATCTGGATGAAATATAGCACTGAGATAGATTGTAGTGTGGAATGATATATAGAAAATTTTATCCCGGAAAAATGTACGATTGCCGTGGGATAAAATATCAACTTTGACGCGGGCGTAGTGGCGGCAAAAGCTAGTCCTACTAAGAATATTATAATCGTGATAGTTTGTAAAGATGTCTGGATGTTTGTTACACAATCACGCGTTGAACAGATAATAATATGGATGAAAATTGACAAATATGTAAATCATTTCCTGGATTAATACATAGGAGACTTGTTATCCCCGTAATGTATTCCCTTGGGAGTGTTGGTAAAGTTACTTTTTACGCGGGCGAAGCCATAAGCAGAAGCTAGTATAGAATACAATTAAATAGTCGGTCAGACTTAATGACTCGTTTTATCACCATAGTTCAGATATATCGGTCGTACCTCAAAGATGCGATACAATAGATATAAACTTGATGCCGATAGGTAATTCGTGATGGGTTATACCACCGTTAAAGTAAGTAGGTGAGTTATGGGCGTATCTGGACGTAACTCATGTTGTTCACGAATGCTTTTAGTATCCTCATAATAATTGGGACGTGGTTATAAAGCAGTCGGATGCGATAATCGAACGTCAATAAAAGTATAGCTTTTTAGGTGGGCGTGTGTCCTTATTATTAAATATAGTGAAATATTTGGAATGGAGTTAAGTGAGACAGATGTGTTATTTAAATTAAGTTTTTGAGAACCTTTTAATAAAAGTTTTTTATATGTTTAAGTATGCGGAAATTTTGGCTGTCACATGATTCCTGTTATGTGTTGAAAGTCAAATAATTAATTTTAATTTGACAATGAAAGCGTAGCTTGAATATTATTTCCAAAAAAACACAGAATCTAATTGTCCTCTTCAAAATACAATTTCGTATAGAAAAGAATCTGCAAGAAATTTCATTCTCACTGTTTTAAAATAAATACTGTGATTAAATATTCTGCGCGTCGTCTCTATTTATAGGTAGCATTAAGGCGTCTAAAGATCATTCATAATGGATGAGCTGTGTTACCACTATGTTTCATATACCTATCGACTTTGAACTAAAAGAGACCTAAAGGCCAAAATAATGAATGTCTTAATTTAAAACATTGAAATCCAGCCGCAATTTCACCTCAGTCAAAAATGTAGGTAAATAAGATAAAGGCATTTTTTACAGATTTAGACCGAAATTAGAATGCGAATGTTCCTAAAATATATAATTAGACTAGATTCTGCCCGCGACTTCGACCGCGTAAAATTTTATATTATATATATATTATCCCACGGGAACCGTAAATTTTTCCAGGATAAAAAATGTCCTATGTGTTATTTCACACTACGATCTATTTCAGTGCCAAATTTTATTCAGTTTCGTTCCGCCATTTAAGTGAGAAAGAGTAACAAACAAGCAAACTTTAGCATTTCTATTATTAGTAGGAATTTTCGCAAACTTACCAGTAATAGGTACAGACAGCGTCATCAATTGTTAACAACTCTTGCAGTAAAATTTGTTCGAAAAACAGGGTTATCAGTTGATGACGCTGTGTGTACATTAAATTGAATCTCCATGGAGCACTTCAAGATTAATTAAAATATGGTTCATAATGAGAAAACACGATTTCCTCAAAAGAAAATACATAATTTCCATTTATTCTATGCTTATTTCATTTTCAATCTCCCAAAGAAACAAAGCACAAAAAATAAAAGGTGATCTTTATTCGCGTCCCGTTTTATTGCTAATTTTTATTTTTCATCCCTCGTATCAAATACCGTCAGGTTTCATAAAAGCACTTAAGTATTATGGCTGAAGATATCCGATCACTTTTACCCTCGTATGATATTAGCATGAAATGTCTATGAACATTCACCCTTGACCAGAAATGAAAATTGAATGGTGCGTACTTATCTTGTATGAGATCGTATGTATGTAGATTCTGGATTCGTAAATTCTTTAATTTGATTAGGTACGTTAAATCTTGTTCCTGGTGGCTTTTATAAAGAAAATCAGGTAAACATGTTTATTGACTTTGTAGTTTGGTTCCTAACCAGTACAATTTGTAAACACCTACAGGCTCATATCTGAGAATCGTTTAATCATGATGGTCATGGATCATCATGACCTGTATACATACCCACTGCTACCACTTATATGTTTAAAAAGCTTTAAAATTACTGAATTTGGCGGTCTCGTTGCTCTCACGGTCGCAAGCGCGACTGCTAAGCTTACGGTCCTGGGTTCGATTCCCAAGTCAGGCAAAGATTTATTAAGTTTTGTCATTAGGAATTTCTTGGTAACAGCTCGGAGTTCTGAGGTTGGAGGTGTGACATTCGTCATTTGGCGATCTTTTCAGAAGCCCTTTAGTCTGACAACCAATCTTACCACATGGTATCGTATTTCTTTATATAACACATACCATCATCACGCCTATATTCCCCGAAGGGTTAGGCAGAGGTGTACCTATGTACACCCAGAGTTCTCCGGTATGTTAAGGTCCCATGTAATAGGGGGCGAGCTTATTACCATTAACCGGGCCCAAATCCTAACTCCGAGCTACTTCTGACAATTTCATAAAAAAACCCAATAACACTTTTTGCTTGACCTGGGAATCGAACCCAAGATCTCTAGCGCAGCATTCAATACAATTTCAATGCTGGTATTCAGCAGCATCCGGTGAGACAAAAAGCCAACCTCAACATATTTGGAAAAAGCTAAGCAGGTGATCATAATTATTGAACTTAGACATGTTTATGAGCACGCCAATAAAACATAATTATAATTCAAAAGATATATATATCAAATGATTAGAAAGCACCTTACATACCTACTTCATACGATGGTATTTCCAATATGAAACTTCAGTACATAACATTATTAGTTTGAAGAGCATGTAGCAATATCTGAACACACAAACAACCTAAAATACTTAAATCCAATATGAAAGTAAACATGGCTTTATAAAATAAGATCCTCATTATTATTTTTAATCTTTTGACGTAAGGTTAATGGCGGTTTTTTGTCTGAAATATGGCGACATTTCACTAATAAGTAAGAAGTAAGCGGCAGGCCGCACGCGCGATAATCTGGGCCGGTTCGTGGAATAAAGGACCAAGAAGCGCTTTGGCACAAAGGTAGATAATTCTTGTCACATTGTTCGACTCATTACGGTAAACAACGTAGTTTGTCGTGAAATATTTGAGGTATTAGGGTATCATAAGTTACGATACCGAGTTTTCTGAAATTGATGTCAAATTAATTAACTTTTCGTTTATTTTGCATGGAACGTGTAAAGTATGTCATGTTAAATTGTGATTATTATGTTGTTATTGTTTACATTACAAATTTGTTAATCGATTGATATGGCGAAAATAAAGCCAATGGATGATAAGAATGTCACAGTCATGAGTACAAGATAGTCAGCTCCGCTTAGCAGTTAAGTTCGACAATTCTTAAAAATCATAGTTTCCTAGTTCCTTCTGTGTTTAAAAGATGTTGCTATAGTTATAGACTATGTTAGCCAACATAGATTCTCCTGTCATGAATGAAACAAATGAATGAATATGAATTCTTATAAATTAATTAAGAAAAGCTACTATCTTCTGCTTGTGACTCCGTCCGCGAGGAAGTGAAGTGTACCATAAAACATAGCCAATGGAACACGGCAATAGTTTTCTATTATTATTATTTTTTTGTAATCGATCCAGTACTTCCAGACATTACCTCTTACAAAAAAACGAATTTTACCTATATTTTAAGATTACATAAATAAAATCTTCTATGAAAAGTAACTTGACTTTCTAAAATTAATATTAATTTGAATGTTCTTTGACACATTTAGGTGCCTATTGGGTCGGTTTGGCTGTTTTATTAATAACTTTCACGAGGAAGGATTACACCAGGAAAATTTATTATATCGTTCAACTCAAGTGGCAATACGCCTTTTCCCACTTCTAAGATTGTTTGTTTTGGCGCTTATAAGATCAATTAATTAAAATATTTCCGGAAACAGCAAAATCACCGTAATCACGACGCGAAAAGTAAAATCTCTAATTTTGTCTTTTCTCTAAACTAAGGGTCTGCTTTATAAGTCATTTTAAGCATTATATAAACTAATATTGTAAAGAGGACATATTTTTTTTTGTTTGTTTGTACCGAATAGGCTACGAAACTGATTAACCAGATTTTGATCTCTTTTTCACCAATAGATAGCTACATTATTCCTGAGTAACATAGCCTTTATAACATCACGCTACGACTCACGGGAGCAGAGCAGTAACCAAAGACGTAACTTAACACAGGTGAAATAAACCACGGGGACAAAGTTCCAGTTCGCTAGTATTGAATACAAATCATACCTGCTACAAAATGTATTATTATAATTGATGTAGGGTGACACTAAAATGGACAGGAACGGAGCGTAGGACAACTAACCAATATTTAAACGGCTCTGCTCCACTTAAGTGTCATAACGAGTTGATTTTCTCCCGCTCCGCTCCGATCCGCTCTGCTCCGCTACCCTCCGTGTAGTATCAACCTTAAACGTTCTAATTCAGCAGCTAGCTAGATAAGCATGTATTTAAATACAATCTTCTCTGTTTTTATATCATCTATATAGTAAAACGAACAGACATCTAAACGATATCCCCCCAAATGCAATAGTAGTGGTCGATGCCAAAAGAGATTAAAGAGACAACTTAAAGCGGTTCCCGAATAACCGTTCGGCTGAACTAGAGACAGGCTATTAATACTTAAGAATCTTGTAATCCCTTAAATTATTACATTAATCTCGACCGAGAACTTTATACTGAAAACATGTTTTATGTTGACTGAAAGACCTTAAAGTGAAAATTTAACACAGGCTTTACTTGGCGTGTTTGTGCAATTATTTGCTTTGTAACGCTAATAAAAAAACAACTGTACCCCAATAGGCGTAAGGGAAAATTTTGTATTAATCAAAGTAACCTGAATATTTGAAAAAATACGCCACGTGAAGTGCCACCATTAGATTTTCATTGTAAAAGTTAATCAATAATAATACCAGCCTATTGTCGTCCTACTGTAATACGAAGGCCTCTCCCCGTACAGAGAAGGCACGAGCATTGATCACTATACTTGGTCAAGGCGGATTGACGATTTCAGACTTGAGTAAATTATAAGTCCAGATTTCCTCACGAAATTTTCCTTCACCTATATCAGTAATAAACTTAGAAAGTACATATAAAATACAAAGAGGCACATATGTGTAGTCGCCGCCACGAATCGTGAGCACAAACATCAAGTTCATTCTTGGGTTTTAAGGGGCCCCAACGCTGCACGCGATTGGTCCATCAGTCCGACCGACCGCGTGCAGCGTCGGCGACTCAGAAACCCAAAAATGTGCCCACAGCTTCGTGCAGAGGTGGGTGGTAAAACCACTGTGCCGCCACGACGAAAGACCTCAAAGTGAACCTTTAAGATTTTGATACTAAAGTTAGTGATATAAATATTTAATTTCGTAATAAATATGGTAATGGGGTTTTGGTATTCATTCGACGTTTGTGCATAAAACATCCATCCCCGTAACCGAGACCTTACGCATAAAATAAATTATTGTGGGAAATCCGAGCGCTGCGATGTATCTTCGATGTTATCGCGCGGCTCTCACTCGGCCCTGGTTATGACATTATTAAACTACACCGTACGTATACTCTGACGCTAAAAAATACGTGACCGCTTTATACAATTTTTCCACGTTGAAAAATAACCTTCCACAAATTTAAGACCGGCACTGACAGGCGCGAATAAATTATGTTAATGAACACTTTGGAAGCGCATTCGTTGATTCGGCCGATTGGGCAGGGGCTTTTTCTTTAATTTACATAATAACCGGGCGATGGCGCTGCGGTCGCATGCAACCGTAACCGATAGTTACATTGCATTAGTCAGCAACTTAAGGGAAACTAAAACTTTAAACTGTCTTGTAATGGGGTTAATGTCTATTTTCATATAAAATGGAAATATCTGCATTTACACAACTTCTTTGCAAAATATGAACATTATAACTTTTACTCATGATCATCATGAATAGAATCATTAACTATATGGGGACGCTGATCCAGCACCGCGTAATCAAATTAGTTTAGTTAGTTCCACCCACAGCTACTTGTTGAATCAAGTTAAAGCAACTTTCGTGTATACTACCAAGTTAATTAATACATCCAACGGTTCATTTGCTTTCATAAAAGAAATAAAAATGAAGAAAAAAGGAGTTAATTTAAGCTAGTTGCACGATAACGCGTTTGTGGGGAACTAGCGCGAATATTTTGCATGAACTAAGTCCCCTAAATGCAACTTACACGCTAAATCCATTAGGCTTACGTTCGCATTGTACTCGGCGCGTGTAGCTGAGTAAAAATAACAGTTTATTTACTGTGCTAACGCTTTCTAGGAAATTAAACTGTATACGGAACCCCATAACCGATTTATAAGCGTTTTCATAACGCTCGCAACGCATCCTATTACGTTATACGTACCTTATAAATTGAAGTACGGCTATGAGCTCGTTTCTCTGTTAAATAAAGTGAATACTCTCTACTTAACGTCTCTCTGAAGTTTTAACGTGTTCCAGATGTACTTAGACGTAATGATTGTGTCTAGAAAACTTTTTACCATAATCATGCAACGGTGATTTTGTTTGTCGGAATAGGTGTTGTTTATTTTTTTCGTTCAATGTAATTTTTGATTTGATGTTTGTTAAATAGTTAGCTTTATTTATTTTGAGGGAATTAAATGGGACTCTCGGATTAAACATTCTTGTTTAAAAAAGGAGGCGTGAAAAGAATTTTCAAAGTTTTTTGAGATGACGTACCAAAGACATGCACTAGTGGTTAGTGAATGATTAGATCATCCTGTTTTGTAATTCGTAACGCAGATATGAATATAAGAATATTTAGGTAATCATTTCTTTTTTTTTAATAAACTTTGTCCGTACTAGGAACACCTCCTAAAGCTATTGTTTAGTGAGTTTGTTGACAAAGAACTTAATTTCAAAATGCAAAAATGCCTAGATATAAGTACCGCGGTGCTATCTAAAAGCTATAATTTATCTAGTGTCTAAAGTGTACAGTCAGTAGCAAAAGTAGGTTAACTTTTCAGATTTTAAATGAATTTAATATTAATAGAAGAACTTTGTAAGTTCTTCTGTACCGTAGGTACATTTACAAAGACATAAAATAACATATACAAAAAGTTAGTTAGTGCTAGAGGTCTTGGGTTCGATTCCCAGGTCGAGCAAAAAGTGTTATCGGGTTTTTCTATGATATTCTCAGTAGCAGCTCGGAGTTAGGATTTGTGCCCGGTTAATGGCAATAGGCTCGCCCCTTATTACATGGGACCTAAATATACCGGCGAACTGTGGGTGTACATTGTTACACCTCTGCCTAACCCTTCGGGGAATACAGGCGTGAGTGTATATATATATATATATACAAAAAGTTAGACCCAGAACAGCTATCTGTAGGTCATATAAATATTGTTCCGTGCGGGAATCGAACCCGCGATACGCAACGTAGCATCCAATACCCACTGCGCCAACATGCCGTAAAAGTAATGGCATCATAAATCTTACTAAGCTTCAACTATTTTACCAATACCATGAACGAAACACCAGAACAGACAGGTATAAAACCATGGGAAGAGATGCAGCTGATGTGTTTTTCTTTAATTAACAGAATTGTTGTCAATCTAAATTGTAGCTTGATAGACAGACATACAACTAACTTTACCTTACCTTTGCCCGGGAATATTAGGTTTTAAAGGGTTGAGAATGTAAATTTTAATAACAAACATGAGAAAATTATTCTTTCACAATACTTTATTTCTTTTCTACATTTTTATTAAACAGAAGTTTCATTTTTACAACGATTTTTAATTATTATTGATAAATAAATATTAACTTATTTTACAAACTTCTATATGTCTGATCCTTCAAACTGTTAATCCAGTTTCTATATTAATGCATGCAGTGATTTGAAAAAATAATCGCAAATAAATTATCATTGATTAAAGACGTTTGTTATTTATTCTAAAACACCGTTCCATTTTTGCAAGGAAACTGAACCTTAAGAACATAAATACTGTTCATAGAAGCTTTATCGAGAACTCAAGAACCAATCACCATGTCAAGATTCAAATTTCTAATTTAGTCTCCCTATCTATCTATAGCAAGAGAAACGCAAATCCATAACAAAACAGTATAGATACGATACAATAGCTTGTAGGAATTAGCTTAATTTAGCGATTCACAAACGCGAACACCAAAGTTCTGAGATTACATTCAGTGTACCTCATCCCAAATCTGCTGTATGTGGAATAAGGAACTAATTTACGCAGTCCTAAGCCACGGCTGATTAAATGTTGTAACATCATGTTAATACGGTGACAGACGCCGTAGTACCAGCACATATTAAACGTATGGCCGTGATTGGCGGAGCTATTATACCCACATTATTACATTCCTGACACGTTCCACGTACGCTTTTATCAAATAAATGTACACGATACATTCGTAATGTCACGTGATTCATCCAATTTGGGCTTGACAGGGCTTTGGTTTGACTCAGCTATTTTAGTCGCAAATTCAGCGTGAATCTTTCAACCCTTCCCGACCTTTATGTTGGGAGGTATTCGATGGGATTTGTGGAAATATGTTTTGATGTAAGTTGTAACAGAATGATAATGTTTCTGTTTGTATTGTTTAGGTTGATTGGTGGTTTTGGTCAGGGGTGGCTCTCCGCTTTTATTTGTTGCGGACGAGGCAATTTACAGATTTTACATGGAAGGAACATACATGCATACATCACGCCTGTATTCCCCGAAGGGGTAGGCAGAGGTGTACCAATGTACACCCACAGTCCGCCGGTATGTTTAGGTCCCATGTAAAAGGAATGCATGTAATGGAAGGAAATCCATGGTATGAGCTTTAAATTGTTCAACCTCATTCCGCCAGTACATCGATATATACCTGCATGATAAATAATCTTTGTACTGTATTGATATTTTATAAAGTACAGTCAATTACTGAACTGAAAGAGGACAAGGAAATTCCTGATGCATCTCCTAAGGCTTTTGTTTAGACAGTTTGTTGTCAAAGAACTTAATTTCAAAATGCGAAAATGCCTAAATTTAAGTACCACGGTTCAATCTACAAGCTAAAATATATTTGGTGCCTAAAGTGTCCCTAGACATGCATTTTTCTTTTGTTGTTTTTTTTTTATATAGTATAGTTTGTAATCCAATTATTATTTAAGTAAGATTTATGATTGAAATACATTGCATGAAATACATCATCATCATCTACTTAGCCTTTTCCCAACTATGTTGAGGTCGGCTTCCAGTCTAACCGGGTACAGCTGAGTACCAATGTTTTACATGGAGCGACTGCCTATCTGACCTCCACAACCCACTTACTAGGCAACACGATACCTCTTGGTTAGACTGGTTGTCAGACTTCTTGGCTTCTGACTATCCGTAACTACTGTCAAAGATCTACGAATGACAGCCGGGACCAACGGCTTTACGTGCTTTCCGAGGCACGGGGGTGTCACACCACCAACTTCCAAACTCCGGGCTGCTACTGAGCAAATCCTAATGGAAAAAACCCAATAACACTTTTTGCCCGACCTGAGAATAGAACCCGGGAACCCACCCTCATCAGTTGCGCTTGCAACCACGAGACCAACGGGGCATTGCATAAAATACGTGCTATTAATAAAAAAGACTGAATAAACATTTTAAAGGACATTACAAACGCCACTGATGCGTAAACATATTCGTATATACGTACACATTAACGTGTCCAAGTACGGTGCAGATGCTATAACAAAAAGAATTAGAAGAAGATAAAGTTTAGTCACTAACTTTGGTTTAACCCAAAGGCTGGCTTTTACCATGGCCAGAGAATTAGCATTGCCATTCTTTTGGGTACTTTTCCAGTTGACGGCGATGTGGAGGAATTTTTTCATGCCATGTAGTTATAGTTTTTAATTATTATTAATGCTTTTTTATGCCATCTTATTTTAAGGTTGTAAATATTTAACAATGTAAGTCTATAAAAACAAAATATTCCCTCTATAAGTTACTTATTGCCCAAAACATCAGAGCATCAATATTATCCTCTTAGCTAAATTAGTATTTACTAATTAAAAATGCTGTAACAGCCACAAGGTTGATTGAAGCTAATCCTAAGCACAGTAAAGTGTCGAACGCTTGTCGGATTAACTAATAACAGCCTGCCTGCGGTCACGTTGGTAAACACAGCTGTAGGTATGTCGGGTGTGCTGTTCTATTTAATTGTCTAGTGCGTTATTTGGTTAAATGGTATTAGATTCGATACGTATGAGTACATACATAAACTCATGAGTTTTCCCCATGGAGGTAGACAGAAACCACAGAGATCCTTTTCTATCCCATAAATGTAGTTATTAGAAAGCACTCATTCAATTAATCAATAATTTAATCTTTAACTCCTGTGTTTACATGTCACTTAGGTTTTCTGTTTTTATTTTTATTTCACCTAGCAATAAGTTGTTGGTAGTATTTATTATAAGTATACGGTTTCATATAACATCTAATTGTACTCCTCGTATCCAAAAGTAAAATAAAATAAATTTATTTTATTTTTATTAGTACACATTTTTTACATAGAGGGCTCTGCTCTCTCTCAGTCCTTTGTCCATGTGAAGTCGTAACCGTTATTTCTTTTTACAATTCATATTTTGTACTTATTTTTCTTTAATAAAATCCCTTAAAAGACAGACACAAATCATCTATAACTGGTTGAACACAATTTCTAATAAATACAGCTCCAGATAAATGAGGAAAGTAAAGAAAAATAATTAAATAAAGCACTCTTCTAGTCATACAAGGGGCCATTTAATTAATAGTTACAAACTCCAGCATCAAATTAGTATGCAAAATTAAAATAAAATATTTTAAAAGTCAACTGTGTAGGGTCTGAAGCGGATATTTCAGTTAATTCGTAAACTTCATAGTACTTCCCTCGCTGGCACCGAGTTAAGACGATAATTAAAACACTTTACCCAACTTTTAGTACTGAATTTCTAAAGTACAGCAATCAAGTTAATGGTTCAATCAAAGATCAAAACAACCCTATCACAATAAATATATAATTTCGGCCATTTGTTGAAGCCAGATGTTGTGGATTGCTTTGATATTGTATTGAATATTTTTGCTTAGTTGATTAAAATTGTATCTTTGATTGGAAATAATTAAAAGTGTTCCAATCACTTTGATAAGAGTACAAGACGCAACATATAGTAAATACAGGTGTAATTTGTCATATGATAGGTTTTTCTTTACGATTTTATAATGACAGCAGAAAAACGTTGGATGCAAGCCGCTTCCAACCAGTCCTAATGAAAGTCCAAGGGGGAGGTCTATATCCAGCAGTGAACGTCCTCCGGCTGGATATGATGATGATAACGATGATAATTTAATGATTTTATAACTTTACTTAACATACCATCATCACGCCTGTATTCTCTGAAGGGTTAGGCAGAGATGTGCTAATGTGGGTAAAAGGGGACATGTAACTTTATTTACTTTCTAAGAAATCTTTCTGATTTCAATTATACAAGGTTAAAGGAACATAATATAGTGTCTAATTTAAAAAAAGAACAGCCGCTTTATACAAAAGTGCGACACCTACTAGTCAAAGTTTTTGTTGTCAACTGCAGTTGTTTTTTTTAAATTATCGAATAATTAACGGGTCTAGAATCGTAAATTGAATTCATAATAGATGTTTTTGTTACGATATCCTATTTCTTTATCTTCACGGATATAGCAAAAGGGATTAGGCATGTCTGATGGAAGGTCAACAACCGGATTCAACCGATACTCTTGCTTAATGAGCGTAACTTTCGATCTTTCGCAATTAAAAATAAAAATATACTGTCTTATTTATTTATTTATCTTGTGTATTTATTTGTTCATGAAATAAAAGATTCTCCTCGGTCAATGGTACTTGATTTGGAGGCACGAACAATTTACTCGAATTTTGCTCCGGCCCGAGTTATGGCTGCGAATACCTACAGGGTGAAACAGTGGCGCCTAATTAATACGATTAATCTTGTTTTTCTTCTGTACTGGCTTGTATCTTTTAGGGGCTGTACAAAGATTACGTAATTTTATATAAATCTTTTTTATTTAAAAAATCAGCTTCCGTATGATTGTGTCTTAAAATCTTGGAAAGTGGCCGATGGATCGACTTGATTTATTTATACAGAATTGCATTTCAACTGAAAAGTATTTTTCATACTTATTGTCTGAACCACGGAAAAAAGGAGCCGGGTTAAGTTAGTTGTAACATAAAAAGATGCCGATAGGATAGGTATTTGCCAACATTTCAACAAAGGCTTTTGTGGCAGGAATTTTTGTTTGAATAAAATAAGCCCGGGAATCGGCCCAGCCTCGAGTTTCAAATTTCACGGCCTGTCGGCAACAATTATTTGCTCGACCGAAACAAAAAATCCTAAACCCAACACCTATAATTTTTACTCCAGCTACTAGTACGGAACTGAAAACTATTAGTTGCACTCTTTGTAATCAATTTGTACACAGATACACGTAAACAACGTGTGTGTGTATGTATAAATGATGTAGCATTGACAACAAAGCGCACGTGTAGCGGAATACTGCGTCAAGCCATTTTTAATATAAATTTAACGCTCTGGCGGCACTAGTTATACGCCAACCCATTATTACTGCAACCACCATTCTCTATTTGTACTTGGTGAAGCTTACAGCGTCGGTCAAACCGAGGGATGTGACATCTTGACTTTGTATCGATATTTAAAATTGAAATTAAAATTAAACGTTGCGGTTTTCTGTTGGAAATTTCTCCATTATTGCTCGGGATTGGAACCGTGCCCGGTAAATGGCGATAAGCGCACCCAATATCAGATTGGGACTGACCTAATACTGTATTGGCAAACGGCGTATGTACGATTCTGTCTGACCTTTGGGAATTACCTACTAAATTGGGATTAAAATAATTTACTCTGTATATTCGTTTTAGTATATGATTGAAGGCACTGAAAACTAAACTTTTGATTGCAAAGTAATTACAAAAAAAAACAAATAATTAGATAATTAATTTAAGATTTATGAATACTATCAGTACAACGTCAACGAAATCAGCTTACAATAACGCTTCATTTAGCAAAATTAATTAATTAATGGAACCAAGTAATAAGATGAATCTTCTAAAACCTAATTAACTGGAAAGGTCATTTGTCTGGAAAAACTATGTCTATGGCTTATAGACGCTTAAGCTGTGATAGTGGACTTAATTATACTCACATTGTGTAGAAAATCAATCGTCGTATCAATCAGCACACAAATGAACGCGTATAATGTAGTAATAATTGTATTACACGCTAGGCTTCTTCTCATATTGAGAAGGTACTCATTTAGGGAAAAATATCTAATTTTTGATAAAGTTGCAGTGAAGAGTACCTTTTTACCAGACTTTGGTGCTTGAGACAGGAGCCTGATTGCCACTAGAAAATAGGCTTCTTTTAGTAAGTGCCGTAAAAGGTCTGTATGTTATCATACTAACATTCAAGTAGAATTATATTCTACTAACTGCTTCGTTAGCCTAGTGGTCATAAGCGCGACTGCTACGCTACAGGTCTTGGGTTCGATTCCCAGGTCGAGCAAAAGTGTTATTGGTTTTTCTATGAAATTCTCAGGAACAGCTCGGAGTTTGGATTTGTGCTCGATTAATGGCAATAGGCTCGCCCCCTATTACATGGGACTTAAACATACCGGCGAACTGTGGGTGTACATTGGTACACCTTTGCTTAACCCTTCGGGGAATACAGGCGTGATGGTATGTTATGTTATGTGTGTGTTATATTGTACTAGTTTCTGCTCGCGACTTCCTCCGCGTAGCTTTTTCACTCGTATTAGGTTAGATACGTCTTTGGTTACTGCTCCGCACCTATTGGTCGTAGCGTGATGTTATATAGCCTATAGCCTTTCTCGATAAATGAACTATCCAACATAAAAGTATATTTTCAATTTAAACCAGTAATTCCTGAGATTAGCACGTTCAACCAAACAAACAAACAAACTCACTCTTCAGCTTGATAATATTAGTATAGAAGAGTAAACTTTAACAAGAATTTTTTGACGTCAAAAATAGTCTAGTCATAATTTGGACAATAAGTAATTAACGTCGATGAATTTTGTTGATAGATTGTGATTGGTCAGTTTCCATGCAAATAATTTATGAAATTTCGTAGGATTTAGAATTACGTATCATATTATTTAAATTATAAGTTATTCGACTACTTTTGTTGGCATCGCGTTTTCAAGAAAGTCTCTTTTAACACATTTGCAAAAATGTCTTCTTTTTATTCATGTAATTAGATGGCAAACAAGCCTGCCTATGCTGCCGTTAGTCATCTGCAATACTAGAGGTCTTGCAAATGCGTTGCCATCCCAGAGACAAAGTTGAAATGTCTCACGTGCCTGTAACTACACCGGTACCCATACCCTTCAAACCGGAACACAGCAACGCTGATTTGGGGTTGAAATAGATATGGTGGTTGTACTTTCCTGGACGAGCTCCTTCGGAAGGAGCTCTACTAATGCTGGTGTTTACTAAATAATTTCTCAACAGACTTAGTATTTTGGTGGCTAACTTACAACAGTGTAGATGCTTGTCCTTAATAAGAGGTACACATAATACCTTCGAATTTTGAATAGTACGTTAAGGTCTAGGTGACTTGTGGTTAAAAGGTCTAGGATTCTGTAGCATTTCTGTGAAGCATGTAGTATTACTTAGTGCTTACAAGGGTTTAATCCGTAAGTGCCTTAAGTGGGACTAAGCCGTTGCCTTTGGTTTCGAATGACCCGATCAGCGGTTTTTAAATGAAGCAGCAAATTACATAGAGGTCGGATAGAAAGAGGTTGCGTTTTCCATTTAATATTCGGAATGGGCAATATGTATGCAGTGGTTACGCGTAGTTTTATAATGAGGCTTAATATAGTTTGCGTATAATTTTCTAAGAAGAACAAAATACTCTACGTTCTTCGACTTAGTTGAAAACTCAGTTAGTTACTGGTCTATGTTACATTATTTTTGAAGATAATAAACCGAATACTACTAAATCGAATGACATAAAAAAAATTCGAAAGATTTTTTTTTTGACAATTTTAATTACATTTCGACTCCACTTTCATTTATCGATAAAAAAATGGAGGTAAGCGTACGTATCGATAAAATAAAAGTAAAATATCGATATCTAATTGTCCAACCACATCTAAACGGTTCAGTTGTCTTTAATAAATAGCAATATTTTTCTGTCTGTAACTACCAATACAAGGCTGTGTCAGCTAACTTCCACATTATTCTCGCAATTATTGCTATGACTTTGTCTACCCTTTTTATTATTTGCTTTGAAGACAAGTAAGTGGCTCTCCTAACGTTTACAAGTTGACATTATTAGCTTCTTTGTATTATTTCTTATCAATATACAATGGGAGATACAAGGGGACATGGAATTTTTATTCACGTCTCAGTGACTTGTAGAATAATAGGTATTTGTTGAAGCAAGAAGATGGCGTCATAAAGTTAATCGTCACGGTTATTGTCTTGAGGGGTAAGTAGTGGAAGACTGTTCCTTCATTAGCAGGCTGTCATTGGGGTGAATGTTTGAACTTGTTAGCTCGTTGTGATGTTCCTTAACAATGATGATGGATGCTGGTAAGTTAGGTTATTTAATTTTACAATTTATTTCTGAAGCTTAGCAAAGTTATTATAACAGGTCCGTGGTGTAGTTCTTTTTTGATCTTTATTTAATAGTTTATGTTGGCACCTTGTCTTTATATTTTCTTTTCTCTTTTTTCTTTTAAAAAAAAAGTTTTTATATTTATGTTATGTTTATCTTCTAATTGTGTTTTTGTGTGTTATGCTATGTTCTATGTGTGCACCAAATAAATGGTTTATCTATTTATCTATCTAAAAATTAAGTACACAAATAAGTTACTTTAAGCAGCTAAGTAACGTTAGTCGCTAACTGCATATTTTAATAAGCGAAAAATAACGCGTAAAAACATAAAATAAACATTTTCAAGTAACCCCCGACAAAAGAATTAAGATCCCTACCGTAGCTCACAAAAGTGCTGATAATTTTTAAACCGCTGAACCGATTTCCATCAAACATACGCTAAGAACCGTTCCGACTAATTCACTTTTCAAACACATACAACAAAATCAAAATCGGTTCATGCGTTCAGGAGCCACGATGCCACAGACACACACATACACGTTAAACTTATAAGACCCGTCGTTTTGCGTCGAGGGATAAAATAAGTCCACATGAAAAATGTTTTGTTTAGATTATGCAACTAAGTGATAATTATTATTAAAGTAACTGCACCTTTTTAAAAGAGAAGAAAATACAAATTAAATGCTCTAAAAGTTTAAGTTACGCAATTAAGCCACATTATTAAAACCAACTACATATTTTCCTAAACAAAAAAATAAAAATACATACATACCATTACGCCTGTATTCCTCGAAGGGTTAGGCAGAGGTGTACCAATGTACGCCCACAGTTCGCCGGTATGTTTAGGTCCCATGTAATAGGGGGCGAGCTTATTGCCATTAACCGGGGACAAATCCTAACTCCGAGCTGATACTGAGAATTTCATAGAAAAACCCAATAACACTTTTTACTCGACCTGTGAATCGAACACAAGACCTCTAGCGTAGCAGTCGCGTTTAAGGCCACTCGACTACCGAAGCAGTTAATAAAAATGTAGTGCGCAAAAAAATGTTTTACATTTTTGAGATTATCTTTGTTCACTTAAGACTCCATGGGAATAATTACAATAAACCTTAACTGTATTCAGCATTAAGAGCGAGTAAATAACTATGCCAGACGAGATTATGTACGAAAGTAATAAACATTCTGGCATTTGAAGACGCAACATACACTTAACAGACGGATCGTAATAATCTTGGAACATTGGAAGGAATAAACGTTTTAACACTGAGCAATAATTATCAAGTCGCTTAAGACAATGTTTTGGCGCGCTCCTCTGTAAGAAGGTTATTACACGTACCTACATAAAAAAAAACAATGATACATTTTTTTTTGTCTATTTTTAAATATCGTTAGATGGCAAACAATCTGGCGGCCCACCTGATATTAAATGGTTACCGTTGCCTATAAACATCTACAATACCAGAACCCTTGCAAATGCGATGCCATCCCAGACACAAAGTTGAAATGTCTCATGCGCCTGTAATTACACTGGCATCCACACCCTTCAAACCGGAACACAGCAACGCTGCTTTGCGATAGAAACATGCATGGTGGTAGTACTTCTCCCGACGAGCTCCTTCACAAAGAGCTCCACTACTTCTCCTTCTCAACTAGGTACATAAAAAAGCCCTCCCAACGAATTGTAAATTTTTAGTGCATGATATCGTAATTAGCTTGTTTATTTACCGAATGGGCGGAAACATGTTGTCACATTTAATCAATGTGATTAAGTTCCATAATTATACTAATTAGGAATTCAAAAAGATATATCTTAAAACAAAGTTAAAATATTTTTTGGGATTACTTAAAACTCATACCTATCAATGTCTCCACGCCGGTTAATCAATGTAAAGCACGCTATAAGCTTCAATCACAATATTACTTCTAAAGAAAATTAGGTAGGTAAGAACCTCAAGAAACTTCAAATGTGATACTTCCAGCACTCAAATTAATTTAACCGTGTCTTACGGCTTTATTCCAGGAAACTCTCTTTATCATTAAATTTCACATTATCATTACGAAATTATGAACACGAAACAATGAATTCTGTGTAGTCATAATAACATCAAAGTACCATGGATATTCTATGTGTAAGACTCATTTACAAGGAAGAGTTTCTCACTGACCGAGAAATGAAAACCATACGAGTCCCATAGAATTAAAAACTCGTTTGCGACTTGACAAGTCGCAAGCTATTATATTGAGCTCCGTTGTAAGAAAACTCGTTCAGACAGACGGTTCCAATTTTAAAAGGATGCCAATTCCCACCAATGATTATCGTATATATTTTTAACACGATTTTCGATAATCGCTCGTGCGGGGCGAGAATCTCTTCTCTTGTAAATGAGCTTTTGCTTGTAGGAACGGAACAACGTGAAATATTGTGGTGTTCCTGACTCTTACAGAAACAAAGTGGTGGGGCTGACAAATGTTGCAGTACTTTAGTAATAATAGCTGGCTAACCGTCGCCTACGGCCACTGTAAACGACTTGTATTCGCTACCATTAAGTCTTATGGTGGCTACACGTAATGCCACGTTTGAACGGCTATTGCTCCTGTGGATTATTAGTTCGAGTTATCAATTGAATACTATTGATTAAAGCCAAAACTAGTTAGTAAGAACACAAATCTTTCGAACGATGCGTTAAAAATAATCATAAAAAGTTAAAAAAAAACGAAAACCCGACTACGATAAAAAAAAAGACGCTGAAAAAGTATGAAACAAGATTTCAGGATGCTGAAATAAACAAGGTTACTGGAGAAACAAGAACAGAATAAAAGGAAAAGAGTCACGTTATATAGGTACCAACCGTAACACTTTAATAACGTGTGACTACGGCTTTTTTTTTTTGTTCTGTACTTGTTTCTCCAGTAACATTTTTAATTTCGGCCTATGTTTAGCGGACGATTAAGATGGTTCTAACGATACCTCATTTGTCGAGTTCCGAGAAGTAGTTAAGGAGCTATGAGGAAACAGATGAACATACACACACATACATGCATTGCACACCTACGTACGCCCAGACCGTGCGTTTAAAGGGACAGTGTTTTTCGGCGGCCAAGCATAGTTAGACCAAGAATCCAGATGTATATTCAATTGAATCTAAATTAAAATCTGAGAGACTTCTTAAAGCTTGGCCAGACTTGCGGGCGAGAATGGGTAGTGTATTCCAAACGCGGGCAGCGACTACCCGCGTTGGTGTGGACCCGTCTATACAGATACTACTGTAGGATCTGACAGAGCCCGCGATACGACCGCGCCCGCAATTGTTCCGCTCCGGTGTAAACGAGTCTTTAGTTTTGCAAAATATTTTGACATTTTGAGGTAATTAAGTGTAACAAGTGTTCATCTTTACATATTATAAAACAAAGTCACTTCCCGTCGTCTGTATGCGAAGATATTTTCAATTACGCGGTTTTATATCAATAGATAGTAATTCAAGAAGGACGAAGGTTTATATTATGTATGTTTATATTATACCACATCACGCTATAACTGACAGGGAGCTGAGCAGTAACCAAAGACATAAACACTGCGTTGTAATTTGACTGCTAAATAGCTTTAACTATAGTATTAATCAATTAAAGATAAAAGCAGAAAAACTACAACAACGTCTTGAGAATTCTAGTAATTCTCTTCAGCGCCGAATACCTGTAAGCCTAATTCGGTATAACCAGAAACACCAGTTATTACTTACAGAAACTTGGTCGGAATAATAAATAGGCAATACCTACAGAATATTTTTATGCCCAATCAACGAGAAAACAAAGGTATCATTTACTACATAGGCGTTTATAACGATACCATCTTTCATTTATGTACCTCGTACAGTAGGCAAAAAAGTTGATGTCGAAATTCAAATATTGCTAGCTTTAGTTCTTTGTTGTGTAGGTACAGTAGACAAAACAAATGAATATGCAGCTGGCTTAGTACATATTCTGTCTTTTAAATATTTTAGTGAGTGCGCTGGCTGAGTAGTGAAGCCCTTGTCTTCGTGTGTCTAGCATACTCAAATGACTACACAAATATTTGCTTTGTCTGTATAAATTATTTACGAATCTGTAAATGTGTTTATATATGTGTCTAAGGTCATATAAATACTGTACTTGGTACTTCAAAATAATTTTAAGCCCCCTTTTGCACATGACTGTACCTCCAAGATATAATGCTTCAACATCGATAAGCAACTCCAAGAGAGACTTCGGACTTGTTATCTCTGCAACTGAGACATCTTACTTCACAAACTCTAAAGTTTTTATCTCCAATTTGATTTTATTATAAAAAATCAACTTCTATATTCTTCGTCGTATCTTGTTAAATCGTAGATCCGTGTTCTTGTATGCACTCAAACGTTATATGTAGTTCACATCAGACGTAATTTTATTTCAAATGATTGGGTAACAAGCGTAGACAAGGCTTTGAATGTAGTTTCCTTGCGAGAAACCACTCAGGAATAAATGTAGTGATGGTTTTCTAAAGTGCTTACTCCTTATAAGCCTGTTAGGAGATTTATCTCTGCGCTTAAGGGAACATTCGTTTCACTAACATTCATGAAGGAGTTTTGCCCTAAAACTCCTCTCACTTTTTTGTAGGAACGGTTATCGGAACGTTCAATAGATGCATAGTCTCGATGGGACCGATTTTTGGGGGACATGTGCGTTGGTATATTAGAATTAATATATTCCATTCTCTACGACAGACAAATCTGTCACCGAATGTCTGACGTGGTCAGCCTTAAGAAAAAAAATTACAGATCGATGGAGTAATAACTCTGGTGAAGCTATCCTTGAAGTAAGTAGGTAAAGAATTATTTTATGGATTCCATAAACACGCTCATTTTTTGTAAATTAATAATCTCGATACTTTTATCTACAATGGATCTTCGTTTTATATCGTAAAAATGAGGTCGTAAAACCAGAATTGCCTTATGTTTTTTAATCAAGAGTTCTACTTTAGTAGACCTTTGAGATTCTCGGGCTAGTAACACCTGACAGTAGATCATAAATAGGGACCAGATAAACCGATGCATATTTACCTAAAGTTCATTTTTGGCTAGGAAAAGAACGGATACAACTTCTAGAAATAATTAATCTAGAGAAAAATCCACGACAATTTCGGAATTTCAGGATCTTTCCACACCAAAGTCCATTCCATACTAAGCCAACACCTAAAGTTTATTCCTAGCACCGATTCTCCGATCCCTGGCCATAACTTAGCATAAGTAAGATCCACCAAAACTTCTACGAAAATATATTTTACGGCCTCAAAAGCCAGACATTCAAGGTGCTACAAAAACACACTTCAAGTTACACGTAAAATTCGTGTACAAAGCAATGCTATTATATCAACATTAGAACGGAAGAGAATGAAGACAGTGGGTAGTTTCAGCAGCAAATTGCAATTACCGTTATTGCGGTAATTTGGAGGCCCCGAGACCGGGCCGGCGCCGGCGCGGAGCAAAACTACTAACATCTTGGAACGGTTACCGCTTACAATTTATAATAGAACATCGTTGTTCACTTTAGTGCAACACCTAGGACCTAAGTATATAATATTCAAACTGTATATTATTTTAAAGACGAATGTTGCACGCGTACCGATTTGCTTTTGTTTTTCATCTTATGATTTAAATTATCAAGTCTAACTGTCACTTGGTTTACCAGTATATATAAAAATCAATTGCTGTTCGTTAGTCTCGCTAAAACTCGAGAACGAATGAACGGATTTATCTTATCTTGGCCTTAAAATGTTCGTGGAGGTCTAGGGAAGGTTCAAAAGGTGAGAGAAATTCGAATAATTGCCGGGGAAACCCTAAAAACAGCCCTTTTCTTTTTCCCATATTAACGTTTTCTAAATAAAATGTAGAGTCAATTTGAATTTTATTGCTATTCAGTAAGGTTCATATTAAATTAGTATTTCAGGAAAACTCTGTTTAGTAAGTAAGCAATATGATGTGTCGAAAATAATAATAAAACTTCAAGCTTCATCCAAGAAATGGTTTTTTATTAAATACGGATTCGTTTTGTTTATTTTAAGATTATTGTATACAAAAGTTTAGGTCTTTTATTTATCGATTGAGGCAGTACGAAGTCTGCCGGGTCAGCTAGTGTGTAATAAAAACTTTTTTACAAAAAAGACAATCGCCTTCCAAAAGTCAAAAGTGAAAAATAACTTTAGCTTTGGAAGTCGGAGGCCTTGGTTCTGTATGTTGTTTTGTATTGCCACCGACTTTCTTTTTTTACCAAACTACTTTACCAGTTTCGATAAAATTTATATGGGACCACCTCTGAAGTATGATGACCCATCAAACAACAATGCTTATTAATGCGATGGCAGCTATCGCGGTTGATTCGCTGTAATTTTTTGAAGAGTTCCGTTGTCTGTCTCCGGAATCCATCATCAGATCTACCTATATGAAATTTAAATGGGACCATTTCGAAATAAACCCCTTTCTTACAAAAAAAGAATTTCGCAAATCCGTCCACACACGACGGAGTTATGCCCGAAGATCCATAAAAAAAATATATAAACATCCGAATTGAAGGAACGTCCTCCTTTTTAAAGTCGGTAAAAACAGTCATCTACAAAGGTTAGAAGGTAGGTTCTAAATATGTTTGAGACCATATACAATGGAGAATCAGAATTTCACAACCTGAAAAACACGGTAATCTTAAAATTCTTACTTAATCCTACTATCAGGCTTTGGAACCTCTGAGTACACGGTAAAATATTTGTGTAAGATATCCCTGTGATACCTAGGTCCGAAGGGTTTAATTATTACATTCTACTCTAAGCCACGGTGGATCCTTGATTTGTAAACTGTCCATGGAAAAACCGCGTCAAGCACAGTTTAAATTAAGACGATAATCCGACACGACCGGGCAGAGATCAGGCGCAGGACCAACGGCTTTGCGTGTTTTCCAAGGGGGGTGTCACACTACCAACTTCCAAATTAAGGGCTGCTATTGAGAAATTTTCTAAAGGAATAATCCAACAGTTCATGAACTATGTTCGTTTATTTTGATCTAATCTTCCACATCAACATTTAGTAGTATTAGGGCTCTTTGCGAAGGAGCTCGGCCAGTACGTCCGTTACCCCCTATTCAACTGGACCCGAGGCGGCGGCGCGTAGTGTTCCACGCGCGCCCCTATTTGACGTCGTGGAGGGAATTCCAACGCCTCACTTCCTCCCTTGACCTAAGGAGGCCCGCAGTGGCGGACCGGCACCAGTCGGGGATCGCGGAAGGCGCATCAGTTCCCGGGATCCCCGGCGTAAGTGTGGGAAGGGAACACTGGAGCGGTTTTTAGTCAGTAAGAGTCTGACAGACCCCTCCGCCCTCCCCAGGGCGGTGAACATCCATGAGGACTTTCCACCCCGGCACCAAAAAAAAAAAAAAAAGGGAAGTACTATGACCATACCTATTTCTGCTGCAAAGCAGCGTTGCTGTGTTCCAGTTCGTAGGGTATGGGTGTCGGTGTAATTACAGGCACATGAGACATTTTAACTTTGTCTCTGTGTTGGGAACGCATTTGCAAGGCCTCTGGTATTGCAGATGTGTATAGGCAGCGGTGACCACTTAACAACAGGTGGCTCGTGGGCTTGTTTGCCATACAATGACATTAAAAAAAGACATTTAAACCAATCAATCACATTACTACGATTGCTAGTGGCGCTGTTCATTTGAAAATTTTAATAGGCAGACCTATTAATGTGTCTGTACAGTAATGATTGAGCGTAATTACTCGTACATGGAAATTAATAATTCCGACTTTACGTGTCAACTAACATAACATCTATAGACAAAATGTTCTAATCCAAAGAATATTTCATGTTAACGTTCCCTCTTAATTTGTGTACCAAAAGGTTTTACATTACACATTTTCAGGAAAGTATTTTGTAATAATTAAATCTTACAAACCCATGAAACTGTGTTTTACGCGAGCCAAGTAATGGGTAAAGTTTCATTGCGAGCTTTTATCTAATTTATTTTTATTGTTATATGAGCCAGTTTATGCCCCATTTTATATCCTTTGCAGTAGTTACAATCAAGAGTACTGAGCGTGATATGTTTTGTTAATACGTCACTTACTGTGTATCTGTTTGTATGTGTTATCTAATCTAATGTTGTAATAAAACACAAAATAATAAAACTCCCTACAGAAAAAAAGAAAAATTGTATGTTTGGTACTCTTTTTTTTTTTTTTTGGTGGGTGGGAAATCATCAAATAACTTCTCCCGCCCTGGGCGGGGCGGGAGGGAGTGTCAGACTTGTACTGACTAAAACCCACCCATGTTCCTTCTTGTGCCCTTTGCGTTCCGGGGGCGCGGTATCTCTTGCGAACAACCCGCAGCCCCGGCAGGCATTGGCCCTCAGTGGCCCCTTCCATGTGCTGACATCTCTTTGAGGCGCGCGTGTTGGTACTCTTTGGAAGTACTAGTACGATTTTAATAATCTTTCACTGATAGAAAGCTTTACTATTTATGTTCCATAACATGCCTATTTGATGACTTCTAAGCCAGTTTTTTTACATTAATTTGAGATTAAAATAACTGAATACAAATACAAAAAAATGTTAGTGAAACCGTCCATATAGAGAAAGTCGGTCGGAAAGGGAAATTATTAAAATTGTAGCTAATCTAACTAAGTAAACAAAGTGTTGACTTTCAATGCTTTTTAATACCTTCACCTTAATTCAATGGACGAACAATGGACTCCTTTCTGAGAGTGATTCCATAAAATTAGGGTCGGCTACAAAAGCGACACTGATCCAACATATTGCTATTGATTTACGAACTATACATATTTATATCGAAGTTTTATGTACCTACACCTACCACTAGGTGCGTAGTCTGCACAAAGGTGAATAAAAATAAAGTGAATCCCGAGCAGCTGAATTGCAAGTGACAATAAAACAAGGCGGTAGGATTTAGATACGTTTGATGCTATTGAATTTTATCGGCGACTGTACCCGAGCTACGTCAGAACTGTACTGAATAACTGCAATAATATATGTGACACTTATTGATTTATACTGGCTTTTGCCGCCGGTTTCGCTCGTAAGTATAAGGGAATATTTATTACGTTACTCTCTTTGGATTTTGTGTTATGATATTTAATATAGCGGATGGTAAAAAGTCTCGTAGACTAGCCGCAAGTGGTTTTCTATATTGGGATTATGTTTTTACCATCATACCATCGCGCCTGTATTCCCCGAAGGGAAAGCCAGAGGTGTACCAATGTACCACACACAGTTCGCCGGTATGTTTAGGTCCCATGAAATAGGGGGTGAGCCTATTCCTATTAACTGGGCAGAAATCCCAACTCCGAGCTGCTACTGAGAATTTCATAGAAAAATCCAATAACACTTTTTGCTCGACCTGGGAATCGACCCAAGACCTCTAGCGTATTAGTCGCGCTTAGTATCACTAGGCTAGCGAGAATGACTATGTTTTTGTTCTGGACCTTACCTTGGAACCTTTAGGTTACCTAGATTCAGGTCAAAGTTTCAATTTTCTTTTTTTTTTCTTGTCAAATCTGATTTTAAATTTAATAAATTAACTTTGAATATCACCATGGCCCTTGTTTGTGTGTGTAACATTAGTGGACGTAACATTGCGTTCAAAAATAAAAGTTGCTACCCAAAAAATATGTTTTACTCAATGCCACTTAGTTTGATGGGTTGTATGTGTAGTTAATGGCTAAGTGTGTGTTTCACACCCCGTAAAGTGTATTCGGTATAATTGTGAACAAGCATTGAACAGATATTGTAGAAACAGATTGTGAATCTTTATTAAGAAAACTACACCCAAATTCATCTGTTAAATAAAATTAAAACACCAATAAAAATGGACTACAGTTACTGCACTGCAATTTCCTTGCATTTATCATGAAAAAAACTACTGGCCTGTGGACGGTGAGCAATGGGTAGCTCACCGTCCTTACGTTGCATAACGACAGGCCGTGTCGACGGCGCGTTCGTGTTCCACGCGCGCCTCAAAGAGATGTCAGCAAAAGGAAGGGGCCACTGAGGGCCGATGCCTGCCGGGGCTGCGGGTTGTTCGCAAGAGATACCGCGCCCCCGGAACGCAAAGGGCACAAGAAGGAACATGGGTGGGTTTTAGTCAGTAAAAGTCTGACACTCCCTCCCGCCCCGCCCAGGGCGGGAGAAGTTATTTGATGATTTCCCACACACCAAAAAAAAAAAAAAAAAACATGAAAAAAAGGACAAAGGGCAAAATATTTTATTTCATTGTGATTCCGTCACATTGGGATTGCGTTCCTGTGTCGAGGGAATTGGAGAATTAACGATGCTCTCAGTAGCGATCCGTCACAATTGGCGCATTTTTCAGACTTTCAATCCAATGTTTTATCACTCCGGTACAATTTATACTTGTACACATTCAAGTTTATACAATCATTTCTGATATCTCTATGTTCCGCGTCACTGCGCCTCGTATATTATTATGAACTACTTCTGGCAAACGTGTTCCGTTTAAGACGTAGGTAATACGCCATTTACAATTATGTGTGCAACTTAAGTGCTCGTTACGAGATAAGACAAAGCAATAACTTAAAGAAACCATCAACAGTACAATTGTTTAAAGCAATTTAATTTTTAAAATTGAAAATTCCCAGCCTTCCCTTTATCCTAGCTCTTGGCTGTGAAAAACTATATTGCCTTTTTTATTAAAAATACGAAGTGTTCCAACGAGAGGCAAACTGCCACTAAAACGTTATGGTTACCGCGGTGACATTCGCACGAATACCTAACTTATAAAATTGGTAATCCCCTACGCAATAGCCACCCTTCTTGGGTATCCGATAAAGTATTACCTACGATGTATTAAGGATTATTTCGGCCCTACGCCGATATTGTTTAACGTTATTCCGACTCGTTTTTTGCTTTGTATTTCTTTTATTTCTCCCTGTTCTGGTGTTTGTACGTGGACTTTTATTGTTGTCTAGTATTAGTGGGGACTGACCGAAGCTGATGAAATACGCCAACGTATAGCACTTACTTTGCCAAAGTAAAAACTTGATAATAAACTTTTCTCGTTATCTCGTGAAGTACAATGCGTAAGTACTTCGAAGAGATATTGATATTGCGTTCTTAAGTACCAATTGTAGGGAAATGGAGTTGGGAAGAGATGGGCCCAAACTGCGATATCATTAAGTAAAACAATAATGTTATATGATTTACGAATGATTTCTGAACAATAACTCACAAAATAACGTCTGGCTTTCAATAATGTTGTTCTCTGAAATGTTTCTGCTTAGCGGAATAGTTTTACGTAGGTACCTTTAATATAGGTTATTGTTGATCCATAATATCATAAATAATGGCTACGATTCGCGCAATGGCGTCGATCGTGGAACAACACATTTACATTAAGAGAGCCAATAGCTGCAGTGAACGTTACGCGAAATTTCCATTTGGTATGTAACAGTTTGCCGAGCGGAATTATTAGTCAATTGTTTGGATACCACGCTATTGTTACAGCATAAACGGCATAAACGTAACGTTTGTGTTCATTGTCTGTAAACGACTTTTGTATGTCCTACGTTTAGGGTTGATGTACTTACGATCTGAAGTTTAAGGTCTGTTTAATTGCCCTAAAATAGACGATAACGCTGTAAATGCTATATTACCTGGTAACTATATTAAAATGGACGCCTTTTTATAGGAGAAGTCTATTCTTATGGCTGATCTGTGTTGTGCCTGGTGGGAGCAATTCTACTAACTTTTAGAAATGTCCGGAATCTAGTCACAGTCCCAATCTGTCAAAAGAGCCTGTCTTATTTACGATTTTTTTTTATTGTTGTTGAGATGAGATTGCGACAAGATTTTGATCGTTTTGAATTAAAAGAAATGGCTTTCCTGAAATCTACAAAAAAAAAGTCCTTTGTCTATAGACTTATATTACGTCATACATCTAGACGTCAAAGTCAAGATTAGAGAAATGTAGATACCTAGGCATTTTATACACAGTACAACTTTGATAAACAACTTCATTCACAATATGAGTCGTAACGCAAACGAAACAGAAAGGCGAAGATTCAAAAAGAAACTTAATTTACAGTTTCCTTTAAGATGCAGTGCCCTTTCAGGAACCGGCCCGCGGTGATGTTACTTTACATTTCGTCTTAAAAAGGCAAACAAAAAAGTTCATAAAAATTCAGTCGAGAGAGGCGGTTGTCCTTTTTTGGTCGCCGCTCTGCCAACGGGACGATGTAAAAGAGTCCGACAGAAACTTGTTTGAAGAAGTCGATTTAAGTTACGAAAGGAGGGTACCTAAATATTTTACATTTTTATCACAAATTTTCTTAAAACAATAAGAATATGGTGCGTTTAATATTTACGTATTGAGGCAGCTTGGTAAATTCACGTCCCACATTAAATAAACGAACGAAATGATCAATAATGCAACTAGCTATTGAAAGCATAAAGGTAAAGTAAAGTCACGTATTTGGCCAGGTAAGGAACTACAAAATAACTTGCCGAAGTTCGGGTTCGGGTAGTCGGGTTCCGAGCGAAGACAAACAAAACTTCAGACGCCTTATCAACTTTCGCTCCAGTGATTAGTAAATAAGAGAAGCTGGATACATGCGTAGGCCGGAATGGATATCAAATTATATCCATCCCATTGAAATTTGAGACCCTATTATTGTCATAACAGCGATCCCAGTCCGCAAGCGACAATCATTATTTTCACACTTAACAAAGTACTCCTCACATAAAAAAGCGTCCATAAGCATAAACTCCGCGAATTATTCGATTCATTTCAAAGGAATCCTACTAAAAGGAACGCGAGACTAACTCAAAGCTTTTATATCTCGTTTGGAGGCGCCTTATTGTCTTCAGCGGTATATGTATTAAAGCTTGCTTTCTCTTGCGTAAATAAAATCCATTGGAAAGAGAAGTGCTTGGGAGCAAGTGCAAGGGTAGGGGGCGTCTAGGTGTAATGCCTCATGCGAGTGTCGGGGACAATGCAAAGTAGATTGAATTGGAAAAAAGACTTGAACAGAATGGCGGCTTTCGGCGCTCGGGGGAAAGGAAAACTCGTTCTGAAGGGTTAACAATGAGAGCGGTGTTCATAGATGTTGCCGCTTTACAGTGTAGTGAAGTACAGCTTTCGGATTCATTTTCCTATTACGTAAAAGTATTGAGGAAAAATTCGCTTAAAATGTTCGTCTAAAATAAAAGTTTCTTAAGCACCTCACAATATTGAAACTTTTACTTTAGAAAACAAAATATTATATAGTACATTCCCAGTTATACGTAGGTATGTAAAATCTTCTTTTTAACTGAATTATTATGCTGGACTTGGTTTTCATTTTTATATTAGCGTCCATCCGTTAATCGAAAAACAGTAATTTTGCATGTCATTACCATAATTCAATTTAGCTAATCAATGTAAACTATCTACTAAACCCTGGATTAAAATTATTATTGAACCTTTTATGTTATAAGTATATGAACAATTCAGGATGTCTGGAAAAGGGCATTTAAAATAGCTTTTTCTAAACTAATATTGTTTGTGGTTGTTTGCAAGATATAATCTCTAGAAGTAATGGGAGCCTACCACCATATCTTAAAACAGTATTATTTTAATATTGCTTTGCCTTGCGCACTAATAGATTTTCAACGCTCGGCTCTGCGCCGAGAGTTCAAAATCCAACAAGTGACATTGCAAATACATATTAAAATTGTTATGTTTTAAGAGATAGCAGACCCGTTAGACGAATTACCAAAAATTTTTCACAAAGAGAAAGCTACTTTATTTCTAAGTACTATAGGATGACATTTATGGTATCCTACCCATACTTAACTTCCACTCGGCCGAAGTCGCGAGCAGAAACTAGCACGAAAATATTTTAACCATTCAGTTCTTCTCAAACATTCAAGTAGTCCCAACGAATATAAATACTTTAATGTACCTTGGCCAGTAAGCCCTACCAACTTGCAAGGTTGGCCAATATTATACCTCGGCGTAAATTATTCTCGTTAGAAGAAGTTTTACGTATAAATAACTGGTGGGTATACCTAATATAACAGTACACCTGTTTTCTGGAAAAGGTTTGGTAGAAGTGTCGGATAAAGTCCGACATTTTGCCAGTGTGATGCATTTATTTCAAATCCGATATTCAGATATGTGACACAAACTTTTACCATGGTTTCTGTACAATATGATTCCAGAACTGTCTCGGTAGCCTACTGGTTCTAAGCGCAACTGCTACGCTAGAGGTTTTGGGTTCGATTCCTAGGTCGAGTATAAGTAAGTATTATTGGGTTTTTCCATAAAACTCTCAATAGGATTTGTGCTCGGTTAATGGCAATAGGCTCGCCCCCTATTACATGGGATTTAAAAACATACCGGCGGACTGTGGGTGTACATTGGTGCATCTCTGCCTAACCCTTCGGGGAATACAGGCGTGATGGTGTGTCGAATGAATCCAGAAGATACAGAGTCAACTTTTTCATCGGTTATAAAAAAAAACTGTTCCATACATTTTGACCGTGTAGGTGTTACACTTTTCCACGGAAAAGCTGATTTTTTTGTAACATTCGAATTTTTCCACGCTTGGTCGTGGTCGTTGGTGTAGAATTATTTCACCATGTGAAGTGTGTGAAGGTTGTTCACCGCATCAACCTGGCTGAATTAATTTTCATCCAAACACTCAGTCGAATTTCTTTTTGGAATTCGAATGAATTAGCATAGACAGTTTTTATAAGTGAAGGCACTTGTTTGGCCACCTTCGAGTCAGTGACATATCAATGAAATGATATTAAAAAGCTATAAAACGTTCATGTCTTTAAATCATATAGTTGGAGCCCTATAATGACGTAAATTACGTCCCGGTACCGTGGTTTAAGGGACACTATTTCTAATAACCAACCAATTTTAAGCCTGTAGTGTATAGAATTTTACCGTCAATAAAAGAGAAGAAAAAAATTTAAATGGCGGGACTCCTTGAATGGCTTCCTCAGGAACTGTAGAGAGGAAGCACAACACAGGAGAAGGTGGAAGGAATGGGGTGTGGCCTTTGCTCAGGAGTGGACAGTTGTGAAGAAAATAAATTTATTTTTCCTATAAAATTATGCATAAACATACCAATTAAATAGTATATATATATTCTTCAGATCGATTTCAGTTACGGCGGCTAATTTTAATGCGGACTAGCCAAGTACGCAGGAGATATTATAGTGCATAAGTGCGTGCGCAAACAGAGGTGCACTCCCTTTTCCTTCACTCTCATAGTCCGATGGGACGGCAATCCGACACAACCGGGCAGAGATCAAGCGCAGGACCAACGACTTTACGTGCTTTCCAAGGCACGGGGGTGTCACACCACCAACTTCCAAACTCCAGGCTGTTACTGAGAAATGTTCTATTGCCTTTCTTTGCTCACATCACATACTCGTTTCACCATTGTGTGGATCGCCCCGAGGACACGGTGGAGCACACCGTGGCGGTATGCCCCGCTTGGGCGGAGCATCGCCGAGTCCTCGTGGCGGCCATCGGCGGCGGCGAACTCTCGCGTCCGGCCCTGGTGCAAGCCATGGTCCGGAGCGAGAGGGAATAGGATGCAGTCGCCTCCTTCTGTGAGGCAGTAATGCTTGAGAAGGAGGCGGCGGGACGGTTGAGACAGCGGTTATCCCGTCCCATCCGCCGCGGTAGACGCTCCGGACGTCGGGAGCCGCGAGACGACTCCCGGCCACCGTAGATACGGGCCTGTGGACGGTGAGCAATGGGTAGCTCACCGTCCTTACGTTGCATAACGACAGGCCGTGTCGACGGCGCGTTCGTGTCCCACGCGCGCCTCAAACAGATGTCAGCAAAGGGCCACTGAGGGCCGATGCCTGCCGGGGCTGCGGGTTGTTCGTAAGAGATACCGCGCCCCCGGAACGCAAAGGGCACAAGAAGGAACATGGGTGGGTTTTAGTCAGTAAAAGTCTGACACTCCCTCCCGCCACGCCCAGGGCGGGAGAAGTTATTTGATGATTTCCCAACCCCCCAAAAAAGAAAAATCACATACTCGTTATGAACTGAAAGAGGTACACTTATATCTTGATAAAAAATTGTCAGTATAGAACGAAATGAGAAATTCTTTCGTTAAAATAACTAGTAGCAATACAGACAGACGAGATGAGCGGTGCCTCAAGTAGCTATTTAGTAGTAAAAGTTTGGTTTCGCTTTGCCGAGTTTTATTTAGAATACACTCGACGATTGCCAAATGTTTCGCAATTAGAATTTTTTTGAATGCATCTCTATTTAATGAAAAGCACATTATTTAAACGCTTTAGATTTCTAATTTATTTCTATACTAGCTTCTACTCGTGACTTTGTCTTTGGTTACACTTCTTCTCCCGTGGGTCGCAACGTAATGTTATATATCCTATACTATTCCTCATAATTCTGGCTTCAAAAAGATTTTTTCATTCTGACTGCTGGTTCCCGAAATTAGCGCGCTGAAGAGTTTATTACAAACAAAAAAGAAACTCTTCTTCATATTAGTAAATATTTACTGATGTCTGTGCTTTGTTATTGTTACCTTTTTGCTGTTTTTTTTGTTTCCATTTACTGTGTTACCAAAACCTAGCATCAGTAAAAGAGTTCTCTAAAAACACAAAATTATTTTTTTTAAGTAATCCCCGACAGAAAAATAGAAGTCCCTACCGCAGCTAACAAAACAGCTGATAACTTTCAAACATAGCTAAGAACACTCCCTACTAATTCACCTTTCAAACAAAAAAAAACAAAATCAAAATCGGTTCATAAGTTTAGAAGCTACGATGCCACAGACAGACACATACACACAGATACGTCAAACTTATAACACCCCCTCGTTTTTACGTCGGGGGTTAAAAGTTGACAACAAATTTAAATTGAAAGCCTATTCAAATAGTATTAAGTAATTCATTAATTGTATATAAACTTGAGGAGGGGAAGGCAGCCAGCCGAGTGCACAAAAAATAAAACAGATACACACATTTTTCGAGGTTTTTTTTTTTGTTTCGAGGTATAATATGCAAACCAACAAAAAAGTTTTATGCCGTAACAGCAGAATAGGTGTGCCCAAATTAAGCACACAAACAGATAAATCATAGACATGGCTATTATTTATGCTAGAGGGCTAATGATTTGTACAACTCTAATTCCTTATCAAGTAACAATATTGAATTAATAAAAATCACTTTCCATGACCAAGGGCAGGCTCTTACCTAGGACAGAGGCTAAGCATTTCCATCCAACGTGGCAATGTCGCCAGTCTTTTGGGCATATTTCCAGTTGACAGCAGCGGCGAAGCAGGGGAAATTTTATGATGCCATTTTTTTTTTTTGGGTGGTGGGAAATCATCAAATAACTTCTCCCGCCCTCAGTGTCAGACTTTTACTGACTAAAACCCACCCATGTTCCTTCTTGTGCCCTTTGCGTTCCGGGGGCGCGGTATCTCTTACGAACAACCCACAGCCTCGGCAGATGATGCCATTTAGTTTTTCTTTTTTGTTTTCATACGTATTACTCAAAAATAAAACTGTAAAGAAAAATCAAAACAAAGCTATTCGAAGTGTCAATCTAAATCGCATGGTGACGTCATGATAAATGTCTCAAGTGGTCCAAAATGCTGGATAAGAACTAAATCTTTGACACATTGTTTTTACACGTAAAGTCTAGTACTATGCTGCCTTTTGGGGATTCGGGTCAAGCAGTAAGAGTATTTATTTCTTTATTTATTAAAGCTTTATGCACAAATGTAAAATAAAATACACCGTACAAAGACGGACTTAATGCCTTAGGCATTTTCTACCAGTCTACCTTAGGGTGATGCAGAGACAAAATATAATAGGTGCAAGGAAGACGAACTGAAAATTTCCAAGAATAAAATATAATAATAATTACATATATACATACATACAAACAATAAATACAAATTAGATAGAGATCAAAATACATAGGTGAAGAAATATAACAAACTAACTGTGGGACGAGTCTGCCAACTTTTTATGCAAGTATTCGCGAACTTTTATCTTGAATGTGAACCGACTGGTGGCCATCCTGACTGATGACTGAGTATTGTAACCTAGATTCTTCAACGATTTGATAATTCGACATTGAAATGACTAAGACCTTTGTCTATCAAGTGTATCAGTAAGTACTCGTATATAGAACCCAAATCCATGTCCTTTGTGCCCGGTCAATGGCAATCGTCTCGCCCCCTATTACATGGGACCTAAACACACAGGCAAACTGTGGGTGACAACTGGTATACCTCTGCCTAATCCTTCGGAGAATACAGCCGTGATGCTAGTTATGGTTATGTTTATCCACGTCTGTAAGCATGATTGAAATCTTAATAATATACATACATTGTTAAGGACATGTGCCTTTTTTTTTTCTTTTTTTTTTGGGCGGTGGGAAATCATCAAATAACTTCTCCCGCCCTGGGCAGGGCGGGAGGAAGTGTCAGACTTTTACTGACTAAAACCCACCCATGTTCCTTCTTGTGCTTTTTGCGTTCCGGGGGCGCGGTATCTCTTACGAACAACCCGCAGCCCCGGCAGAAGGACATATGCCTATTAACTAGCTCAAATATTTCTTTATTTATACTTTATGGACGAAGTTAAGAAGACGGACTAAATGTCTTAGGCATTCTTTACCTCTAAGAGGTGACATGAAAGGTGCACTAGTCATAACTAAAACGAAAAATATTTAACAGAACCTATTACTAAACACACTTGAACTTAACTAACTGCCTCGTTGGCCTAGTGGTCCTATGCGCGACTGCTACGCTAGAGGTCTTGGGTTCGATTCCCAGGTCGAGCAAAAAGTGTTTTTGGGTTTTTCTTTGAAATTCTCAGTAGCAGCTCGGAGTTAGAATTTCTGCCCGGTTAATGGCAATAGGCTCGCCCCCTATTACATGCTACCTAAACATACCGGCGAACTGTGGGTGTACATTGTTACACCTCTACCTAACCCTTCTGGGAATACAGGCGTGATGGTATGATGATGATGATGACTTGAACTAAATACTGGCCTTTTTCCGGAAGGAGATGCCAAAAGTACTATAAAAAGGCAAAGATATCTGTAAACAAAACGATTAATTTGAATTTGAATGTCGGTTAACACGTTCTTAAATCGGATTTAAATTTGCCAATATTAGGTAAGGAAATAGGAAGCTTATAAATCGAGAAATTTTCCGATATTATTATTTTTTCAGCTATTTGAACTGCATCCGCTCGTCTCACCAGAACTCTGCACAATGAAGCTAATAGTTAACGTTTCAATTTCATTGGACAATTTCGAGATCTAGATTTTTTTATTCTAATTATTATTTATGATTGTTTTACAATACCATATTGCCCTGTTCGTCTCTCTCGTGTGCGACTGCTAAACGTGGAGTCCTGGGTTGAATTCCCAGGTCGGATAAAAAGCGTTATTGGGTTTTTACACTAGAAATTTCTCAGTAACAGCCCAGAGTTTGGAGTGACACCCCCGTGCCGCAGAAAGCACGTAAAGCAGTTGGTCCTGCGCCTGATTTCTATCCGGTCGTGCCTTATTGCAGTCCTATAGGATTTAGAGAGTAAGGGAAGAGGGATTGCAAATATGTTTGTGCACATCTTTATGCACTATAATAATCTCCTGCGTTGTTAGCTAGTCTATTGAGATTGGTCGCCATAACCGATAGCGTTCTAAAGAACATAATATAACATCGCATAACACACCACCATGCCTGTATTCCCCAGAGGGTAAGGCAGAGGTGTACTAATGTACACCCACAGTTCACCGGTATGTTTTTAGGTCCCATGTAATAGGGGGCGAGCCTATTGCCGTGAACCGGGCATAAATCCTAACTCCGAGCTGCTACTGAGAAATTCATAGAAAAACCCAATAACACTTTTTTTTCGACCTGGGAATCGAACCCAAGACCTCTAGCGTAGCAGTCACGATTAGGACCACTAGGCTAACGAGGTACTTAATTTAGTTAGTTAGTTTATATAATATAAGGCAGGCCCGTTTTACCTTTTAAAACTTATTCTTACTTATTCTATGAATCTCTGGATCGGTGCTAGGTTCGACATCTAGTTTTTTAATTTGATACTCAAATTGCAAAAACGTTGTCGACGTCTCAGAGTAAGAGTTACGTAAAACCTGTTAGTTGTTACATTCAAACCGAACTTTTCCATGATAAATGAATAAAAAAGCAACTAGAAATTTCAACGCTTTGAAATTGTAAATAACTACGTAAACTAACAGGACTAAACGAACGACTGCAACTTTTGAGCGGCTTTTTTTTTTTTTTTGGAAAACTGTTCTCATTATGATTATTTAATTTCCTAATTCAAACACATTAAAATAACATAACATACCATCACGCCTGTATTCCCCGAAGGGTTAGGCAGAGGTGCAACAATTTACACCCACAGTTCGCCGGTATGTTTAGGTCCAATGTTATAGGGTGCGAGCTTATTGCCAATAACCGGGCACAAATCCGACCTGGGAATCGAACCCTATACCTCTAGCGTTGCAGTCGCGTTTAGGACCACTAGGCTAACGAGACAGTTACACATCAAAACGGTGAGTATAATCTGTACTAAAATAATAAGGCTGAAGAGTTTTTTTTTGTTTGTTTAAACGCGCTAATCTCTGTAACTGCCAGTCAGATCGGAAAAAATATTGTTGTACATGATAGCCACATTCACGAGGCTATAGTATGGGCTATAATTATGCGGCGGCGAACTCTCGCGACCGGCCCTCGTGCAAGCCATGGTCCGGAGCGAGTGGGAATGGGAAGCAGTTGCCTCCTTCTGCAAAGCAGTTATACTAGAAAAAGAGGCGGCGAGACGGTTGAGGCAGAGAGTCTCCCGTCCAAGCCGCCGCGGTAGACGGTCCGGGCGTCGGGAGCCGCGAGACGACTCCCGGCCACCGTATACGCGGGCCTGTAGACGGTGAGCAATGGGTAGCTAACCGTCTGTACGTTGCATAACGACAGGCCGTGTCGACGGCGAGTTCGTGTTCCACGCGCGCCTCAAAGAGACGTCAGCAATTGTTTGAAGGGTCCACTCAGGGCCGATGCCTGCCGGGGCTGCGGGTGGTTCGTAACAGATACCGCGCCCCCTGAAACGCAAAGGGCACAAGAAGGAACATGGATGGCTTTTAGTCAGTAAAAGTCTGACACTCCCTCCCGCCCCGCTCCGGGCTGTTGAAGCCATTAGATGACTTTCCATCCTTAAAAAAAAGGCTATAATTATAGCGTCATGCTACGACTATCGGGAGCGGAGCAGTAACTAAAGACGTAATTAACGCGAACAAAGTCGCGGGCAATATATAGTAATATAATAAAGCTGAAGAGTTTTTTGTTTATGTAAATGCGCCAATCTCTGGATTTTTTTTTTCAGTTTATTATAGCCAGATTCATAAGGAAAAGTATAGGCTATATAACATCACGCGACGACATACAGGAGCGGAACAGTAATCAAAGACGTAAGTTAACGAGCCTGAAAAAAAACTACGCGATCGAAGTCGAGGCCAGAAACTAGTTATGAATATAGAATGAACACTATCGCCAAGCTTTTATACCAAATAGAACTCCAGACTACGCTATAACACTTTTAGTCAACCTGGTAATTTAATCCAAGACTTGTCTTTAGACCAAAGGGGAGACAAGCTCTAGAGCAATTTTCATTCTCTTCTTCGCTTTCTTAATAGAGTTGATTATGTGAAGTGCCTTTATGTTTTACATTAGTATTAAACATTTCTGTTTTCATACAACACTAAAGTGTTGTATTTAGAAGGAAATAGACACCTGCGAATTTCGATATATTTTTTTACAATTACAGTTTTCAGTGAATTTTCATACTAATCTCTCTTTCTATACTTATGTAATAAAGAGCTTCGAAACGACTGGATCGATTTAAAATATTTTTTAACCAATGAAAATACGGAGGAGCTCCTCAAGTCGACGCCATATTTTTTTTATGTATGATACGCATAGCGTAGTTCGACTTTGATAATACTTTTTCAACAATAAATAGCTACATTTTTTCTGAGCAACATGGGCTATATAACATCACGCTATAACCAGCGGGAGCGGAGCAGTAACCTAAGAATTAACTACTAATTTGACACACACAGCACCTCACACACATACATAGGACCTAAACATACCGACGAATTTTGGGATGTACATTGGCACACCTCTGCCTAACCCTTCGGGGAATACAGGCGTGATAATGATATGTTTTACTAATCTGATCACAAAAAATAAAGTGATAGAAAGCTACACTGTTGCCAAGTGTCATAGGCTATGTTTTTATAGCATACTCGACTTCCACGCCAAGGATGCCGGAGGCACAAAAAATGTATATAGAAGTATCTTTTTATTGCACTATATGTCTTACCATAAAAATCTCGTTCCACCAGCGATTATTAGCCCAAAGATTATGTAGATGTATTGAGAGTAGCAAGAGGAACCATGAAACGGGAGAGTTCATTATGCACCACAATACAGACTGTTGATTACTTCCGACCACAGTCATGCCGCTATGGCGTCTGCACCGCCTTTAATAAGACGAAACTTGTGTTCAGTTTGATTGAATGTATTTTATACGAGAACTATGATATTGCATTTACAAATACGAATAGTTATTTGTATTGTGTTGAAATAATTATTGTTATGATTCATTTTTTTCCGGGGCCATCGCCATGTTTTAAAACGGTATTATTTTAATATTATCTTCCTTTTGTACTGTTGGATTTTCAACACTCGGCTCAGCGTCGAGACTTGAAAATCCAACAACCTAAATTACAATGTACTATTAAAATGGTAGGTACTTTCTAACGATACACTATTCGTGTTGCGTTCGGACGTGGCACCAATCGGTTCCGAGAACTGTAGGTTTAAGGTCTCTTTTTAATCCTTATTCTCCTTAATATTATCTGCTGGACCTACGTTTACGGGCATCACTTATAACCATGCCGTAGGTAACTAGATTCAATATTATTATATTTTTTCTTTCTTTCTAACTGCCTCGTTGGCCTAGTGGTCCTAAGCGCGACTGCTACGCTAGAGGTCTTAGGTTCAATTCCCAGGTCGAGCAAAGAGTGTTATTGGGTTTTTCAATGAAATTCTCAGTAACAGCTCGGAGTTAGGATTTGTGCCCGGTTAATGGCAATAGGCTCGCCCCCTAATTACATGGGACCTAAATATACCGGCGAACTGTGAACTGTGTGGTGTACATTGTTACACCTCTGCCTAACCCTTCGGAGAATATAGGCGTGATGGTATGTTATGTTTTTCTTTCTTGTAAATGATGTTCAAAAGTGCCGTTTAATTGAAATAAGTAATGTAACTTCTACTTTGATTTTGGTATAAGACACAGAGGCCACTGACCCTTTGGTTTCATGGTCGCAAGCGCGACTGATAAGCGTGGGGTCCCGGATTCGATTCCCAGGTCGGGCAAAAAGTGATATTGGGTTTTTCCATTAGGATTTGCTCAGTAGCGGAGCAGTAACCAAAGATGCGACTGTGGTGATTATTTCACCACGCAGGCGAAGTAACGGGCAAAAGTTAGTATTTAATAAAAAAAGACACAACTGGATGAGGCTAGAAATGACTATTATCTATGAACACTGAGTTTGTCTCATTTGTATTACTTTCTTTCGAGTAATTAACGTTTTTATTATTATTTAAAAATTACATAAGTTATTAGAATTTGCAGTGTACTCAGTTAGCATCATCATCATCCCGGGTTTGATTCCCAGGTCGGGCAAAAAGTGTTATTGGGTTTTTCCATTAGGACTCGCTCCGTAGCAGCCCGGAGTTTGGAAGTTGGTGGTGTGACACCCCCATGCCTCGGAAAGCACGTAAAGCCGTTGGTCCCGGCTGTCATTCGTAGATCTTTGACAGTCATTACGGATAGTCAGAAGCCAGGAAGTCTGACATCCAGTCTAACCAAGAGGTATCATGTTGCCCAATAACCGGGTTGTGGAGGTCAGATAGGCAGTCGCTCCATGTAAAACACTGGTACTCAGCTATATCCGGTTAAATTGGAAGCCGGCCCCAACATAGTTGGGAAAAGGCTAAGTAGATGATGACACAGGGGCCACTAATAAAAAAGAATGTATTTAATGAATTTATAAACGATAGATATATTAATTTTCTCATAAAACAAAACATTTCAGAGAGCTGTGAGTGAACCGAAATATCAGAAATAACTTGTTATAAATAGATGGCAAAAAATACGGGTGACATTTCGAAAAGGTACCTCAAAAGCCATAAGCACTGGTACCTTTAAGTCGAAACACAGAATACTACTTAAATAAACACCCACGTTTCAGACATTATAGGTAACATTATAATCTTTAAAGGTCAATTTCGTTTTTAACTTATCCTACACTATCCCACTGCTTATCAAAAAACGGGCCGCGAGTACTTCTAGGCACTCTTTTCCCACGCTATTTTGAACCGGCCCCCGTGGGACATCATTTCGCCATTTTTTGGAGGGCCTGGGTTATGCCATACGCCTTTTTACCTGCGTCTATTATTGTAGTTTATGTTGCTGTTAATTATACACCAGAAATATACAGCGGAGTCAAATACATTATAATAGTCTTCACGATTTAAATGTACAGACAGCGTTTTCCCTTGGGTACCCCTCATGCACTAAAAATAGGTGACCCATTGTTGACACTACCCACTTGCTGACTGGCTTGTATTTTGCGATAATTATACCCATTTATTTAGGGCCGGCAAGTTAGAAGAATTAGAATGTTGTTACAAGAAGTCGTTTTTTTCATTACCGTTATAGTACTATCTGCCGCACTCAGACACGTTCGTTAACAATAATGAGAATTAGCTTGAGCCGAGTGTAAGACAAATTGAGGACATTTTATATTTACAATTCTACTTTGATACAAAACAAAAACTAGAAAAATCTAAAAAATAAAGATAAACTCACCTTTCCTCTCCCTGCCGCCGTCATGTCTAAACACTATGGGTCGGTTGTGTTCCCGTCGCCACAACACGGTCGGCGGCGGCACCCCGGTTGCGGTACACGTCAATCTTATGCTGCCGCCCTCTTGTGCCGAGCTACCCTCTGTCACGCTGTCCACTATGTCCGGCGGGATCACCACGGATAAATGACCCATCTGACAAAAATGATTGTGCTTGTTAGGCTTTATTAGTGAAGTCTTTTATTTGGTGGACAGTGTACTGAGAAATGTCTTGATATTTGGTTAATGATAGATTAGGGTCTTCACACTGTAATAAGAAATATATTTGTTTGGAAACTAAGTAAGCAGAATACTAGCGTCCCGCCCCGTCTTCGCACGGGTGCAATGTAGATACTAATGTGGTGTCAGTGTAAAGTGATTATTATCGTCATATATTATTTCAACAAATTAACTGAAATAATATTAAACCATACACACCGTCCTCTTGTATCACTCTATCTATCAATGAAAACCACATTAAAATCCGTTGCGTAGTTTAAAAGATCTAAGCGTACAGAGGGACAGACGGCGGGAAGCTACTGAGTTATATACTTACTCTGTAGAAAGTTCACATCATGTCAAAGTTCAAAGTACTAAGTTAAAACGCAGATATTGTTACTAAAATGTTTTCAGTTTTCAATACCTAAAATTAATCTTCTTTTGTTTTTGTTAGAATAAGTAGTGTGGGTTGTATACATAAGTACTACCTATGATATTTCTAAGTACTAAATAATTTTTATCATGGTATTGAACGCATAACGATTATGTACACCTCTGTACTGTTATGGATACTAAGGCCAATTTTAGTAATTACAAACGTTTAAAGTATACTAACAATTTCATACAACATAACAACATACCATCACGCCTGTATTCCCCGAAAGGTTAGGCAGAGGTGTACCTATGTACACCCACAGTTCGCCGGTATGTTAAGGTCCCATGTAATAGGGGGCGAGCCTATTGCCATTAACCGGGCACAAATCCTAACTCCGAGCTGCCACTGAGAATTTCATAGAAAAACTCAATAACACTTTTGCTCGACCTGGGAATCGAACCCAAGACCTCTAGCGTAGCAGTCGCGCTTGGGACCACTAGGCTACCGAAGCTGTTAATAATTTCATCTTAGTGACAATCAATGTCAAAATGTTGGCATTTTTGACAGATTGAGACAGGTTAGAACGCGAATATGTATTACTATTTCTAAAATTTCCTAGAATTATCTCCAATGTTGCTAATTTTAATTAAAATCGCGAAACTGTTATACTGTATAGTCTAATTTATGACTAATTTCATAAATCCGATTGATATTGGGTTTATGGTGAAAATTAAATTAACCTTAATTTGATAAACACCAAATTCATCACCTACATTTTCAGGTAATTGCCTACTTAAATATTTGGATAGGATTACATTATGGATTCAATGTAGAATATTATGAACCCCGTCCGCGAGTTTGAAAGTAAAATAAAGCGCTGTGTAATCCTTGACGCTATAACCGTACCTAGTTAGACTTTGGTAATTTAGGTACAGCTAGGTCATAGGTAGGACTTAGAAAAACCTAAGTTCCTACATCGTGTTTATTTTTTCAGGATAATATACGGTGGAAGGAAGTTTTAATAGTAGACCAATTTTTGACTAACAAGAATCTGCTGTTCCGTACACAACACAGACAGCTCGCGAGACGACTCTCGGCCACCGTAGACACGGGTGGACTATGGACGGTGAGCAATAGGTAGCCCACCGTCCGTACGTTGCATAATGACAGGCCGTGTCGATGGCTTATTCATGTTCCAGGTGCGCCTCAAAAAGATGTCAGCAAATTTGGAAGGGGCCACTAGGGCCGATGCCTACCGGGCCGGTTATTCGTAAGAGATACCGCGCCCCTCAGAACGCAAAGGGCACAAGAAGGAATATGGATGGGTTTTTGTCAGTAAAAGTCTGACACTCCCTCCCGCCCCGCCCAGGGCGAGGGAAGTGAATTGAAGACTTCCCATCCATAAAAAAAAATACCGACAGCTGATTTCCTTAATAACCGATGAAAAATTTCATCGCTTGATGGTCTAGCTGGTTGAACTGAATCCATGGTAAAAGTTTGTGTCATGAGGCCCGTTACTCAGTGTATACTTAAATATTAATCTTGACTACACAAATAACGATGCAAAAATTCCAACTTATTATAAAAAAGAAAATAGTGCTTCCACATATTGTTTTCTATGACGTTTTTATAATATATTTTTTTGTAAATGTAGTGCCATTACATACATTCCTCTTGAGGAGCGGAATTCTTATAAAATTTATACTATCAAGATATATTGTAACTCTATTTTTATCGATTTTTATACTGCACTTAATCAGACGTTCACTCGCCCTTACAGAGTGTTCAATTATAATTTATTGGAAAATGAAATAAGTGCTTGTAGCACACGCTGCTTGATTGAACACTTCTTGTTTTTCCACAACTTCACAAGTACTGCAACGTTCTCTTCAAAAAGGAAACAAAATAATACTATCTTGTTGACAAATGTTACATTTAACTTTAAGAGCGCTCTACGAAATAACTTGTTACTTTGTAAACTTTGGGACCTTTAGACAAAGTGTAGCTTACCTGACTTTTCATAGGATCTGTGTTGACTTGGCACATGTAGGTGCCAGAGTCGTTGGCTTGCACATTGCTGACGTGCAACTTCCACGTGTTGTGGTTATTGTACGTGACGCTCAACCGAGGGTTCAGCGCCACCATGTTTGTGTGTATCGCCAGAATCGCCTTCGAGTCTGACTTAATCCACGCCACCTAAAATAATATTGCCATTATCTCACAGTTCGATCAAAGCCTTATTGGATTCCTTATAATCTATAGAGACAATATAAATATTGACTAAGAGACAATACAGACAGAATTGGCTCCATGTTGACACAAACACAGTACACATTCATAAAACAGACGCGCCAAATAAAGTTCAATCAAAGTCAAGAATATTAGAAACACCCGGAAGCTGAATTTAACAATGCAATTAGAGCGGGTGTCTACGAAACAAAACGGTTCTGTACTGTTGCATACGAGCGTGAAATTTCATTTTATATCTAGAATTAATGTCATAAATCGTTCGCATTTCCCCGGAGTTCTCTCGCGAGTTTTAAATCGTTTGTATTGTTCACAGTGAAGACGAAACTTAATGTGACTTAAACGCTGTAGCAAATGTAAAACTGAGGGTACGACACGTGAAATTGTGGAGAGTATCGCAGGAGGAATGCACGGTGTCTCATCCGCGCCGCTACCGAGCATTTTTCATGTGACATCTCGCTTTGTTGTGGTTGGAAAATAAATTAGTAACAATTTCATTGTTTGTGAGAATTATTTCCGTGGAGTTTCAGCGTAAGCGCGGCTAGTGCTGCCGGCTGAATGCGAGCACTTGTCGCAACTACCACTTTTTGTTACCAGAACAAGCTTTCATAGTTACATGTTTACATACTGTTTCATTTGAGTTACAGACACGATTTATGTTTTGCAGTTCGTGTATTTAAGTTAGTTCATAATTAGCTGTAACTCTTAAGTAAATGTATTCTTCCGTGTAAATTAAACTGCTTACTTATCTTTTTAATGTTTTCTTTAAAAGTAAAGAAAAGCAAGGAACTATGTCGTGAGAAATACATAAAAGAAAATAGAATATCAATTAGAAGGACTGTTATTAATAATGTTTAGACATGGAGCGTAAGTTTAAATTGATCAAAATTAATACGTTTGTTGTTACGTAATTGAACAGAATTATACAAAATAATACCTATTGAGTTCCAAATTCTCAAGGGTATCGTGTAACTTTGTAGCTAACTACGTGTTAATTACGTGTTAGTTATTATTCACTTGGAACAATTGGAAAGTAAACTCGTATTTATAGGCAAGTCTAAATATTTGCTATGGGCTATTAGGTATAATTGATGACTAAGATGCTAGTCTGAAAAATCAGCTCGCTTTATTTGTAATTTTGATTTGTTATATGAAATAAATATCTCGTTTATTTCTACTTAATAGTAATTGATTATGTAATTGTTTAAATATAGAATTTGAACTGTCCCGTTGGTCTTGTGGTCTCAACTACTAAGCGGGGGGTCCTGGGTTCTGTTCCCAAGTCGGGCAAAGTATTAATGGGTTTGTCCATCACGAATTTTTAGTAGCAGTTCAGAAAGCACGTAAAGCCATTGCTCCTGGCTGTTATTCATAAATCATTACCCGGTAACTGGATTGTAAAGGTAATATAGGTAGTGGCTTCATGTATTCATTTAGACTAAAAGCCGACCTTAACATAGTTAGGAATGCCGGGGCTGCGGGTTGTTCGCAAGAGATACCGCGCCCCCGGAACGCAAAGGGCACAAGAAGGAACATGGGTGGGTTTTAGTCAGTAAAAGTCTGACACTCCCTCCCGCCCCGCCCAGGGCGGGAGAAGTTATTTGATGATTTCCCACCCACCAAAAAAAAAAAAAAACATAGTTAGGAAAAGGCTAAGTAGATGATGTCGGCTTCCAGTCTAACCGGATGCGGCTGAATATCAGTGTTTTACATGGGGCGACTGCCTATCTGACCTCCATAACCCAGTTACTGGGCAACACGATACCTCTTGGTAAGACTGGTTGTCAGACTTTTTGACTTCTGACTATACGTAGCGACTGTCAAAGATCTACGAATGACAGCCGGGATCAACGGCTTTACGTGCTTTCCGGGCACGGGTGTGTCACACCACCAACTTCCAAACTCCGGGCTGCTACTGAGAAATTCGTAATGGAAAAATCCAAGAACACTTTTTGCCCGACCCGGGAATCGAACCCAGGGTCCCGTGCGACGGGGTAGATGATGACATAATCTGTTTCAAATTAAACAAAACATAATTTCAAAAGTGTTTTCACGACGATTTTAATTCGTTTTACAAGAACGGAAATGTCTTTCTTTTCAGTCTACGGTATTGTGGACAGAAGATGTTTTTATATAACAGTAAGGAAAACTCATAGGTGAAAAGGATAAAAAATGTCTTTGTGATTTTAATTAGGACTTTGTAAGGTCAGGTAAGTTATTTATGTGTTGCCAAGAGAAAAGCTAACAGGGAAGGATACAGAGTTCCAAGAAGTCTAATTCCAACTTTAATTATGAAGATAATTTAACTATTTATTAACTATTAATTATTTATTAATAACTTACAACGGATTAATTTGACAACGTGATTATAAAAATCAATGAAACATTTCGATTAAGTAAAACGTGTGCTTGGACGAAAAATTATAAAAATAAATTGCCGCATGTATGAAACATCATTACTTGAGAATGGCTCGACCGATATGCCCTTTATTTTTGGTGTGTTCCTAGTAATACACATACATACATAAACTCACGCCTTTTTCCCATGGGGGTAGGCAAAAACCACAGAACGCCACCTGCCACGATCCTTACATACTTCTTTCGCGTCGTCCACATTCATACATCTGTTCATACAAGCACGCCGGTTACGAGTACTGCGCACACGACCTTTCTGAAGAACCCCACCAATAAGGTCAGGGTAGGTATTTCTAGGGCGTCCTCTCCCGGCGTTTCCACTCACATCTGCCATATAAATCCCTTTTGTTAGTCGCCTTTCACTCATCCTCTCAATATGACCGAACCATTTAAGCATACTCTTTTCAACCTTTGTCACTACATCCTCTTTTAAGCCGCAACGTTCTTAATATTGTCAGAAATATTTTTTTTTTAATGTCAACTGATAATATTTATTTATTTATTAAACTTTATGCCACATAATGTAAAAAAATACACGGTACAAAGGCGAATGCTTTAGGCATTTTCTACCAGTCTAACTTAGGGCGATACAGAGACAAAACATAGTTGGTGCAAAGAACAGAAAATACTCATTAATTGAATATATTTTAATAATAAATACATACATACAAACAAAACATGCAAAGTAGAGAGAGATAAAAATACATAGTTGGAGAAATAATAAACAAATTAATTGTGAGACGAGTCTGCCAACCTCATAAGCAAGTGTTCACGGGCTTTTACTTTGAATGTGAACCGACTGGTGATCATTCTAATATTCTGAGGAAGCGCGAGCGAATAATTGTGTCCGAACATTTAATAATATTTATGTAAACAGTGTTACAGGTAATTAACGTCTAGAGTAGTTAACTGTGACACTTAATCTTTCGTCTATTAAGATGAATGTTGGCATTCGGTGTATTCAAGTTGCGTCTATAGTGTATGTTGTATGATAGATAGCGTTACATGACACTGTATTACAATTATAGTCTAATTACCAGATATTATGACCAAGAGATGGCCAATTGGAGAATGCCCGCTTAGCATTTCTAGAATGGTGTGAATGCCGATTTGTAAATTAAACCATTAGGTCAATTCGAAGAAAACCATTTACTTAACCTATTCTTCTCCATACGAAACTGCTTTTTGGAAGGGCAACTAGATTTAATTCTTTTTTCTTGTGTATGAAGTTCAAAAGCGCCTTTTAATTAGTAACTGTTTGTGTATGTTAGTTTATATGTTTGTTAACGTACCTACGATACATGACAAATTTCTAAAGTGGGGTAAAGGTAAAAAAATGTAACCAACGTTTATATTTCTTTTAAATCACTTAATGGCAAACAAGCCGAAGGCCCACCTGATGTTAAGTGGTCACCGCTGCCTATAGACATCTGCAATACCAGAGGCAGGCAAATGCGTTGCCATCCTAGAAACAAAGTTGAAATGTCTCATGGGCATATAATTACACCGGAACCCATACCCGTCAAATTGGAACACAACAATGCTGCTTTGCAACAGAAATAGGTATAGTGGTAGTACGCCCCGGACGAGCACCTACACAAAGAGCTCTACTACCTGGCCTAATTGAAATTAATGATTTGTCTTTGACATTTAGTTTACTTAAGTCATCTCGACCTTCTTAAAATATGGGGACAGAAATAAAATATTACCTTAAATTAGGTTGTATTGTTATGGTTTCCATTCACGGTAGGGGCGGTACAGGGACGTAACAGAAAAGACAAGAAACAAAATATATTATATTTACGTTTATTTCTACAGACGTTGTTTAAAAAAAATGGCAATATTTATAATAACCAACATTTAAAAAAAAATGTGATAATTGTTTGTTTTGTAACTAAAAAGTAATAATAACAGTTTTATTGAACTTTTTGGAAAATTCCATAGACAAACCTTAAGAAGATAAAATAGATGTTCTTTCCTGTCTAAAAATAGTATTGTCAGTCTTTTTTTTCTTCCACCACAGAACATGATTTCTCCGACTGGAGAGAGCAAACTCCTTCATAGATTACAAACTTTATGATGGATGAAGTGTACATTTCAGTCGGATGCAGCGAAGTGTGGACCACTTATTTTATGCTTGGCTTGTCATCTGGTGCACGTGAGTTTTTATTACAAATATGCCTCATATGAGCCTATTGTCGCCTGTCTTGCTAATTTGAGGATTTATTGTAGTGAAAAGTTCTTTAGTCGCGTTGAGCGATTTTTGTAATAGGCAAAAGTTATGGGTTCGAGTCGCCGTTATGCTAATGATGCGACGTGTTGCGCCAGAGTAGTGATTGTTACTCCAAAGTTTTCACATGACTACCTATTTATTTATTTTTGGTTTTATTAAGGATTTCTAATTATAAGGCTGTAAATATTATTATGTAAATAAACATATGAGAATTTATTTATTTTATATTACTGTCATAATAATCTTTTATAACTTGTAACCTTAAGAGGTGGCAAGGTTTAACCTTGTAAGTATTACTTCGATAGAACGCTTTTAAAGAGATTAACATCTGTGACGAATGAGCAGACAGACGTTGCATTTGAGAGTCTGCGATATTAGAAACTAACGGTATGAATCCCTAAGCGTAAGTAAATAAATAACTCTATATATAAAATAGTTGTTTAGTTATTCTTGTTTAACTTCAAGATGATATTATTTTAAATGTATACCTAAGTTATATCAAGCATCTGCCAGTAATTTGATAAAATGGTAAGTAAATATGATATGGCAGCTAATAAAAGGTAAATGATCTATTGTATTCTGTTTAAATATTTGCAGAAAAAACAGCAGACATACGTGCCAAAAATACTGTATCGCCATCCAATTTTCTTTTGTTTTCTACTTGTAGTTAAGTCTATAATAATATTATTAAGAGGATTATTTTTTTTGTTTTTTTTTTGTACCGAATTAACTCCAAAACTAATTGACTGATTTTGACCATTTTTTCACTTATAAATAGCTAAATTATCAATAAATAATATAGCGTATATACCATCACGCTACGACTCACGGGAGAGGAGCAGTAACAAAAGACGTAATTTACCACGGGTAAAAATATCCACGTGGACGAATCGCGGGCACTCTTTTCATAATTAAATTATTATTGCATGCACTCTTAAGCCAACTTTCCCAAAATTGTATATAACGTTAAACAAAGTAACATTGCCTTTTAAAACTCAACAAAGAAGTGGTCCACAAACTTTGGAAACAATTCCACTGTCGTCTTGTACTCCGCCTTCCTTTCAAGATAATCCTTCAGAGATTTTATAAGATATTCGAGTTTCTTCGCTGAATCCATGTCAAATCCTTTCAACCAACGATATGCCACAATGCACTCTTCGAAACGCTCTCTTAAAGCTCACACGTAAGGAGATTTGAAGTACATACATCCACCTTTAGAGTGTAAACGGGACAGATATATGCAAAAATGTCGGTATTGGAAAATATTCTAAGACTGTGCTTTTTCGGGTTCCGTAACCGAAGGGTACTAACGGGACCCTATTACTAAACCTCCGCTGACCGTCAGTCGGTCTAATTGTCAGCGGGTTTTATCTTATAAATCGTAGTAGATAGAGAATCGATTTTTTTATGGAGTATTTTTTACTATGGCTGCCTTAAGGCAACAACAACAAATCAGAAAACATTGTAAAGTTAAAATAAAAGGTGATCCCATACAAGAAACAACAAATCAGAAAACTTTGTAAAGTTAAAATAAAAGGTGATCCCATACAAGAAACAACAAATCAGAAAACTTTGTAAAGTTAAAATAAAAGGTGATCCCATACAAGAAACAACAAATCAGAAAACTTTGTAAAGTAAAAATAAAAGGTGATCCCATACAAGAAACAACAAATCAGAAAACTTTGTAAAGTTAAAATAAAAGGTGATCCCATACAAGAAACGTGTTTTTTTTAAAGTATTGTTAAATATGGTACAGAACCCTTCGCATGTCAGCCCGATTCGCATATGGCCATTTTTTTTAAATAACCGCAGCTTACAGAAAATCGAAGTAAAATAAAAGTTGTAGAACTTCATATTGAAAGTCTAGATGGACGGCTATATTATTTGGATATTATACAAAAATAGACACAATAAATGTTTATTTGACTGTTCGACCCCTAAATAACATACCATCACGCCTGTATTCCCCGAAGGGTTAGACAGAGGTGTACCAATGTACACCCACAGTTCACCGGTATGTGTAGGTCCCATGTAATAGGGGGCGAACCTATTGCTATTAACCGGGCACAAATCCAAACTCCGAGCTGCTACTGAGAATTTCATAGAAAAACCCAATAACACATTTGCTCGACCTGGGAATCGAACCCAAGACCTGTAGCGTAGCAGTTGCGCTTAGGACCACTAGGCTAACGAGGCGGATAGTCCTAAGTACTTATATATTAAGCCATATATCACAAGTCTGTACCACAAAGTAGTTGATATTAATATTGTATATTTGTGTTTGTCTCTGAAGCACCTGGATTTAAAAAAAAAAAAAAAAAAAAACGTTGCCCCACACTAGGAATTTCTGTCGTTGGTGCGTTTACAAACATATAAACTCACATACACAAACAGCCAGACCCGAAACAACTATCTGTAGGCCATACAAATATTTGTTCCGTGTGGGAATGGAATCCGCGACACGCAGCGCAGAAGCCAATCGCACAGTACCAACTAAAAGCCCACGGTCCTGCCTGTTATCATGAGTAGGGAGCTCGGTAATCGCGACATCACTTGAACTCAACATTTCAATTATCAGTAGTATTAGTAAAGATTTGGCAGAAAGGTTACTCACCCTATAATTAGAAAGATGGTTCACGACACACGTGAAGTGTACGTCCCGTCCTTGTGTGACTGTGTGGTTCTCCAGAGCCTGAAGAAACTCAGGTTCCAGCTCCGCCTGGATGGGCATCTCACCTGCAATAAAACATTAGGGTTTTAGGTAACTAGCATGGTACGTACATTATTATATTTTTTTTTGTAATATGACTAAAAGGAACGAGGCTTGCCCTTAGAAATGACTTGTAAAATCAACAGGTTGCTAGTTTCATTAAAATTAATTTATTTTGATTTATTATTCTTTGAACTGCCTCGTTGGTCGCATGGCAGCAAGCACGGCTAATGAGCGTCGGTTCCTGGGTTCGAGTCCCAGGACGAACAAAGTGTTATTGGGCTTTTCTATGAAATTTTCAGTAGCAACTCGAAGTTAGGATTAACGGCAAAAGGCTCGCCCCTATTACATGAGACCTAAAACATTATGGCGGACTGTGGGAGGATTTTGGTACACCTCTGCCTAACCCTTCGAGGAATACAGGGGTAATGTATTTATATAATAATTTGACTTTGACTTTCAATGCCAATAAAACAGTTACTTAATTGAGGTAATAAAATATCTAAGGCCAAAGTATGTAATTTGGTTCATAATTTTCTTTTTCAATCCGGGATTATCACGAAGATGAAGTAAAAAAATGTTAAGCTTTTCTGTACTTAAGTTCTACGTCTAAGTGTTGACAACTTTTTAAGTATCCTGTGTACTTTAATTAGTAACTCGTTAACAACTCTTTTACTATCTTCCTCTTTTTAAAATAAACTCCTAGTAAGTTTGTATCTTAGATTTTTTATTTCTTCGTCAGGGCTTCTTACCTGTTATATTTTTTACCTGTCCGTGATTAAAGGAACTAGTTCTGAAAATGCTTTTATGTTTTTCGATAAAGAGATTTTGTTCATTGGAAGGTTATTTGGAGGCGTGGGTTTTATCGATTTCGAAGGCTCTGTAATGAAAAATCACATGTAAGTACTGTGGTTACCCCCACGGTTAAACCACGGTAGAGGGACGTAATTTACTTCACTATAGGGCTCCAACTGTATGATTTAAAGACACGAACGTTTTATAACTTTACTAGCGACCTGCCCGCGACTTCACTCGCGTTAAATTACGTATTTCGTTACTGCTCCGCTCCCGTAGGTCGTAGCGTGTTGTTATATAGCCTATATTACATAGGAATAATGTAGCTATCTATTGGTGAAAAATTGTTAAAATCAGTCTAGTCGTTTCGGAGCCTTTTCGTTACAAACAAACAAACAAATCTTTCCTCTTTATAAGATTAGTATAGATTATAGCCTATAGCCTTCCTTGATAAATGAACTATTCAACACTAAAATATTTTTTCGATTCATTAAAGTTTCTGAGATTAGCGCGTTCAACCAACCAAACTAACAAACAAACTCTTCAGCTTTTTAATACATACATACCATCAAGCCTGTATTCCCCGAAGGGTTAGGCAGAGATGTACCAATGTAAACCCACAGTTCGCCGGTATGTTTTAGGTCCCATGTAATAGGGGGCGAGCCTATTGCCATTAACTGGGCACAAATTCTAACTCCGAGCTGCTACTGAGAATTTACTAGAAAAACCCAATAACACTTTTGGCTCGACCTGGGAATCGAACCCAAGACCTCTAGCATAGCAGTCGCACTTAGCACCACTAGGCTACCGAGACAGTTTTATAATATATCTAGTTAGTTTAGTAGCTTTCTAATATTAGTATTGATTTCATTGACATGTCACTGACTCGAAGGTGGTCAACCAAGTGCCTTCACTTATAAAATCTGTCCATTCTAATTCATTCGAATTCCAAAAAGGAATTCAACTGAGTGTTTGGATGAAAACGAATTCAGCCAGGTTGATGCGGTGAACAACCTTCACAGTACCATATCTATGTTTTTAATCTTTATAATTACGTGGTGTTATAAACTCATCACATACCCGCTAACTACGCTGCTGCCCATCAAACTAAGCACCATTGATCAAAGATTATTGTTAGGAAACGACTTTTGTTTTTGGTGTCAAAAATCATTCACCAAATCATTGTGCTAACAAATGCATCCAACAGTACAGGGGTCATGGGGTTATGCTAAGTTTAGTTAGAATATTTTAAACCCTGAATATCTCCGTAACTAGAAGACTCCCAGGTATAGTCTAGCACAATAAAATGATAGCAATTATAAAAGGAATAAGTAACTTTCGGCTTCCTTAAGTCTCTTTTTACAACCTTTGACTGCCCCGTTGGTCTCGTAGTGGCAAGCATGACTGTGAAGCGTGGGGTCTTGATATTGGGTTTTTTCATTAGGAATTCCTCAGTAACAGCCCGGAGTTTGGAAGTTGGTGTTGTGATACACCCGTGCCCCGGAAAGCACTTAAAGCCGTTGGTGCTACGCCAGATCCCATCAGACTATGAGAGTTTGGGTAGAGGGAGTGTACCTAGCTAGTCTGCGTTACGATTAGCCACCGCGACCGGAATCAGTCTACAGAATACAAACACACATACACCCTTTACAATAAACACAACCAAAATTCAAACAAAATCCATTACTGCGGTCATATCTAAGCACACAGTTATTTAGAATACAGTCACCGTGCATTAGCCGCGCACTCTAAATAAGGGTAGGCTTAAAACCGAACAGTGGAGCAGTGTGGATAAAATGTAACGTAGCACCGGTCGGATTTAGCGGAACAAGTAAACTCTACTAATAGGGGTTAATACCTAAGTGTTGTGCGAAACAGGTGAGGGTCGAGAGAGGTTTCTTACGCAAACATAAGCATACCCCGTGATTTTACAGCAGAGACGTGATTTTTGGTAAGTACGTTCAACAAAAGAGATACGTAACCAGGGTTGCCAGATATAGTCGCCATTTCCTTCCAAAATGGTAGATGTCTAAGAATTCATTTTAATTAATGAACTGCCTCGTTGGCCTTGTGGTCGTAAGCGTGACTGCTACGCTAGAGGTCTTGGGCTCGATTACCAGGTCGAGCAAAAAGTGTTATTGGGTTTTTCTATGAATTTCTCAGTAGCAGCTCGGAGTTAGGATTTGTGCCCGGTTAATAGCAATAGGCTCGCCCCCTATTACATGGGACTTAAAAACATACCAGCGAACTGTGGGTGTACGTTGGTACACCTCTGCCTCACCCTCTGGGGAATACAGGCGTGATGGTTTGTTTATGTTAAGTTAATGTTAATGAACTGTTTGTTATTTAATCAATGAATTTAATTTTATTAGAAACCATCCTTTAGCGTCTAAACCAATTTATGTTATATGTGACGGCATGGTTACTTATCTCTTTTGTTGACTATACATGACGGAAAGAGTTCATAAAGTTAAGTTTTTTATTTTGTAGTGGGAAAACAGAAAACGGAAATAGACTTAGTAAGTAGCAGGTACGGTTACTCTGAAAAGAATTGTGAGAGATTCAAAAACATTTTGCTAATGTATGGAAGGCTGAAGTTGCTTTTTGAATGAAAACGCAATCTAAATCATATTTTTAGAGCACAAGATATGTTTTTGTATTGAAGGTGACCTCGTCTTGGGCCTTTTTTAATTTATACGTTTGGTGCAGCATAGGAGCAGTATGGGTGTTGGACTGCACACAGATCTTTCTTTATTCATACATTTGACACGTGAGGTTTGTCGTCCAGTCATCGTGTGTATAGGGTACGAGTGTCGCACGGCACTCTCGACATGTCTACTGTAACATATCAGACAATCGCTGCTCCAATGCTGCAGCTGTCAAATTAAACGCATAAATTGAACAGCCCTCAAGTCTTATAATTAACTAGCTACTGCCTGAGACGTGGTTTTTTTCAAGTTACGTGTTTGGCTACTGCTCCTCTCCCGTGTGTCGTAGCGTGATGTTATATACCCTATAATCTTCCTTGATAAACGGACTATTTAAATTAAAAATATTTTTTCAATTCAAACCAGTAGGTTTGGATTGGAAAATTATTTTTGTGTTCCTGAGATTAGCGCGTTCAACCAAAAAAACAAACAAACAATCTTTTTGGTTTTATAATATTAGTAAAGATATGAGTCTGAAATCGTCAATCCACCTTTGAGCAAGCGTGATATTTAATGCTCGTGCCTTCTCTGTACGGAAACAACCTTTGCTCGCCATTAATGGGCGGGGATTATTGTTATATATTTAAGTCTAATAATGATGATGAGTAGTATAAAAAAAGACAAAGTAAAAGTGTTATTGGATTTTTCCATTAGCATTTGCTCAGTAGCAGCCCGGAGTTTGGAAGTTGGTGGTGTGACACACCCGTGCCCTGGAAAGCACGTAAAGGCGTTGGTCCCGGCTGTCATTCGTAGATCTTTGATAGTCGTTACGGATAGTCAGAAGCCAGGAAGTCTGTCCACAAGTCTAACCAAGAGGTATCGTGTTGTCCATTAACTGGGTTACGGAGGCCAAATAGGGAGTCCCTCCATGTAAAGCACTGGTACTCAGCTGCATCTGGTTAGACTGGAAGTCGACTCCAACATAGTTGGGAAAAGGTTAAGTAGATGATGATAATGATGAGTAGTATAAAAAAATCAACCTCACGGTAACAGTAAACATCTTCACCGGGAAATTTGTAACAAGGCCTTTACTATTAACGAGAAAGAAAAACAGTGTGCCTAAGGTTAGGTCCCACACATGTAGTAAAGGTTTACCAAGAAGAGTTTATTTGTATAGTACTCTCGGGCGATGGGCTACACGAGTTACTGTCCTGTGGCGCTTATATAGCCGCAGAGATACAGGTAAACTACATAAATACTATCTACTAAACCACAGAGTGGTCCGTAGTTTAGTTCAAATATAATATTTATTTGGTTTAATACTGGGTGTAAAAGACATAGCTGTTCACTACGTATTCCGTCCATCACAGTAAATAAAATTGAGCAAAATATTTTGTTTCGAACGACTTTTTTTATGGTGTAAAAATCACTGTTATTGGTAGTGTACATTGTGCTTACGGGTGCATCCAACAGTCCAGGGGCCATGGGATTGAACATAAACTCTAAACCTCTCGATGGAAATTTCCCAAAAAATATTAAAACAAGTTTCAGCTTAGAAAAAAAATCGCAAAATATACATGTAAATATTTTCGAAACAAAGTCAAAGCATTTATTTCAATTAGACCATTTACAGGTACTTTTGAATTGTCAAGAAGTTACATTTAAAAGTTGAAGCTAGTTGCTCGTTCCAAAGCGTAGGTCTCTATGGAGAAGAACGAGCAAGAAACTCCATGGACACTCTTTTCTTTCAATTTGGTTTTTACAAAATCTTGGTTACAATATTTTTGTTGCTTCTATATGTGAAAACTATGAAGATGTTTTAAAACAATACAACAAAAAAATAAATAATAAATAGTACCTACTAAAAACCCATAGAAATAGGCTTTTCCTGTATACACTATGTTTTGATAATTTTTGTTTTTAATCGACATGGGTAAGCTCTTTTCTCTAGTCTAGATCAAAAGTGACAAAACAGATTTGACGATGAAGTGAGCTTACTAGAATCAAAGACAAAGAAGTTTTTACATCGGGTCAACTGTTCGCTGTCATCCAATAACTTGGTTAATGTTATATAAAGCATGCAGGCATTGTTAATAAAAAAAGGAAATGTATTTTGTTAGTATACGTACCTGTTACAAATACACTAAAAAACGTGGCCAGCCACCAGGCCGCTTTCATCGACGACGGCGAAAACATGTGTCCCTCGATGATTATTCTGAAACAAATACATAAGAACATAAGTTTAACACATTCACACACAAAGAGTTCCGTGACACACATTGGAATAATTAACAGTACTATGAAAATTTCATGTGCCCACCTATTACGGTTTAAAAGATACTACACTAGGAAGACAGGAAGGCAGACAGCGGAGTTTAAGTAATAGGGTCCCGTTTTGCTACGGAACACTAAAAAGCAAAGTAGTACTTTTACCAGAAATCAAAATAATACAGCGACAAGTCTACTTCCAGTAATTTCTCACTTATCAATAACATATTTACAATTTAAATTATAAATTAGATCGTTGTTTATATTACAAATAGTCGGTTTGCAACTCAAGAATCCAAAACTGTTTACAAACAGAGATAAGAGGCGATTGAATCGGAGCTAGTTTATTTGTGACCGGGGTCATACTACGCTGTGATAAGGCGAGACTGCGGACCAATAGCGAGCCCGCCATTATTGAGCACAGGAACACAGATGTTAAAGAATATTCTTAAGAATAACGTAAGTACCACTAAGAAAGAAGTTTTTTTGTTTATAACCTTGACCCACATTCCTGTATCGTGGGTGCGTTTACAAACATATTATAATACTAGCTGTTGCCCGCGGCTTCGCTCACGTCGACCTAAGTGTTACTTAACTAAATAAGTATTGAATACTATGTTATCAAAATCTTCCAAGCAGGTCAAATGGTTGCTAAGGTGACTGCTAATAGTTACGACTGTAGGTTTAAAGAATTTATCTGTAGTCGCTTGAAGTCTGGATTTGTGCGCGGCTGGTAATAGGCTTACGCCATACCTGGGGCTAAAACATAATTGGCGTAAGGAGAGTATATGTGGCTTTACTATCCCTTTAGATAATACTATGATGTGGTTTCAAAATTTACTTACTTTTCTTTCTCAAACCATTAAACAGCATCTTTAATAGGCACTGCTTTAACATTATACCTCACATTGTAGCTGCGATCTGTCTAGTATCAAGACCGAAGAAATGAATCTTATAATCAGAGTAACAGCCAACAAAATTTGAGCTTCGTGTTAGAACCAAATTAATGTAAAGTTTTTGGGAGAATGTATGGACAAAAAAAAAGTAAGCATAAGACTTCTTAAAAGACTAAGCAAAGTTTTACCTCACAAATTATCCCTTATCTTTGGAACCGTAAACTACACAATAAATTTCCATTTAAAGAACATTTTTAAGCATGTAGAATATCTTCTGTTTATAGTATCTAAAACCAAAAACACATCGGAGTTCCTTCCAATGTCCTTTGTGTTCCAGGGCCGCGGTGAGTCTTTCGAACAAATTCCGCAACTGTGCTAACATCTCTTTGAGGCGCGCGTGAAACACAGTACGTCGTCGACTTGGGTCTGGTTCTGGTTGGACGGCGAGCCACACAACGGTAGCCGACCGCAAGCCCACTCCGACTGTGGTCTGGAATCGCTCTACGACTCTCGACACCCGGGGCATCCCCTTCTGTTCTGGCGGCCGGGGTGATAGGTTGACCTCTCCCTCGTGCATTTCGCCTCCTCCTTCGTTGGCATTACTACTTCGCAGAAGGAAGCGATTGCTTCCTATTCTCCCTCGCTCCGGACTATGGATGAACCAAGGCCGGACGCGAGAGGTCGCCGCCGCCAATCGCCTTTATGAGGACACGCTGATGTTCTGCCCAAGCAGGGGCATACCTCCACCGTACGCTCCATTGTGATCCTACAGTGATAACACGAAGGCGTGTCCTAGCGCCGAAACCGAAACAACTGTGACCAGAGAGTACCTGCGTCAGAGAATCCTTGTGGTGCGGCGATCCTACTATCGATATAAATTGGTAACTCTTTAAGTTTCTGAGGTGCTGTTTCTTATTCATGAAAAATATTCTTAGGGGTAGCTAGAATTTGTGGGCCAATCTGTCGAATTCTGTTCTATTCATTCTTCTTCAGTCGACGTATGCAAATTTTCAAAGTTATGTTAAGGTTATGCTTAAACCTATTTTATTATAATATTGAAATCATACCATCGAAAATAAAAACAATTGAATTAGGTACCAATTAAAATAGTGACAAAAAGTAACAATCAATTGGGATCGAACTCACACAAAATATCTTACATGGCTTTCATTAAACACCGAAGCTATTCTCTAAACAAAGTAAATAGCGTAATAATAATAAAAAAATATAGCAATTCCCATACCATGTTATAATGACTGCTTAACTCCTTGTGGCTAATGACGTCATGTTTTTTATTTCATAGGATAAAATATCTCCCACTGTCTTTCATAGGAACTACCTCGTTAGCCTAGTGGTCCTAAGCGCGACTGCTACGCTAGAGGTCTTGGGTTCGATTCCCAGGTCAAGCAAAGTGTTATTGGGTTTTTCTATGAAATTCTCAGTAGCAGCTCGGAGTTAGGATTTGTGCCCGGTTAATGACAATAGGTTCGCCCCCTGTTACATGAGATCTAAACATACCGGCGAACTGTGGGTATATATTGTTACACCTCTGCCTAACCCATCGGGAAATACAGGCGTGATGGTATGTGTAATATGTAACTAATCTGCAGTATTGTGTATATTTTATAGCAATCCAAAACATGTCCAATAACAATAATGCTTACCTAACCTCATTATTTATTACAAATAGCGAAATAGCCTAACTATTAATTACAAAGCCCACCACCCAAAGAGAGAAGCAGATTGTGTGAAGGAAGATATCCAGCACCTCATGACTACTTGAATTAGTGAGACTACCTAGCTCCCGGTAGTGAACTTCAGTGATGTATCTGGAAGGCATTGAATAGATTGCGCATTTAAATAGGCCGCTGCAAACATAATTTGGTAAAAGAGGGCATCATATACCCGTCTGAAACTCAGTGCAATTGACGCATCAGTAAAAGCGGCCATCTACTTTTCTTAACCGGTATAAATTATTGTTAGGGGTATCATCGATCCCGGGTCGGTGGTGCGTAGTGTTCCACGTGCGCCTCAAAGAAATGTCAGTACTGTAAGATGGGGCCCGCCAGGGCCAGTGTCTAGCAGGGTTGCGGAATTCAAAAGAGTCACCGCGGCGCTGGTACGCAAAGGGCATTAGGAGGAACACTTTGTGTTTTAGTCTGTAAGAGTCTGACACTCCCTTCCGTTCCGCCCAGAGCGAAAGAAGTCATTTAAAGATTTCCCATCCTTAAAAAAAGGGGTATCATTGATGTGAAAAGAAGAATTTATATCGCGTAATAATATACAGTCATGTGTTGGCCCGACATTTAAAGACTATTTTGTCAAAATTAAAGAGTCAAATAGACATAAATTCTTTAACAATACGTATATTTTCCGCTCTACTATCGTTTGCACACCGATCAGTTTCTATTTTTTCGATGAAAACTTTTGACTTCAATTTGCTATTTTTAGTAACTATGTATTATAGACATTCTTTTCTGCAAAAATAATAAAGAAAAAATAAGCAAGCTAAGCGTTACTGTATAAGAATGACTACTTCTATTTTATTCTTGTTTGGAAATCTTTTAGTATTCAAAAGAAATATTTAAAAAATCACAAAAAGTAAAACATTATACCGGGACCGAACTCAAGCCCTGCGATTCGAAAGGCGGTCATCGAACCATTAGACTATAAAATTCAATAGAAAAGCTTTGAAATTGCCGTTCTGTTTTGCCATGATTGACTGTTTAGCTTCTTAAAGGTATAGCGTGATAGTAATTATTTCAGCAGTTCAATCCTCAGCCATCTAAAGTATTGTTATATTTTGTTTCATCTTTTTTGAAACCCGTCGTAATCTGCATCATCATTGTTCATCCCCCAAAGTAGATAGCGCGGTAATTTATAGCCTACGGCCAACTTTGGCCTATGATGAATATAATAAAAAAATAATATCCAAAAATGGAACGGAATCTGTCCGGCAGTATTTGCGTGATGCTCTAACAAACAAACAGACAAAAATTTGGAATCGCTTTCCGACCCCGTAGCAATCACTTTTTTTTAAACATATTAAATGTACAGTTTTGACTTCGCTACGATTTTATTATAAGTATAGACTATGTACAGACATTATTTTCTGCTTTAATATTAAAAGATTTAAATAAATAAGTAAGTAAATCAATGTTATGGCAGAAGTTATGCATACTTTTATTTTATTATTGTTGGGAGTCTACCTGTACGAAAAAAAATGTTTGAAAAATCACAAAAAGTAAAACTCTTACTGAGGACCGAACTCACGATCAGCGATTTGCAAGGCGGTCATCAAACCATTAGACCATTTACTACTTCAGAAATAACTCTAAAATAGCCGTTCTAGTATGCCATTATTGACTGCTTTACTCTTTGAAGGTATAGCGTGATGATAATTATTTTAGAAGTTCAATTTCGCAGCTATCTACAATATTCTTACATTATATGTCGTTATTTTCAATCCCGTGAGAATCTGTAGAAGAACTCGGACATAATGCAACATTGCTCATCCCCTAAAGCAAATAGCGTGATAATTTATAGCCTAAGTTTTAAGTGGAGCTTACTGCAATATATTAGTGAAAACAGCATTCAAATCGGTTAAGCCACGGCTGAGATTAGCGTGTTCAAACGCACAGACAAACAGACAAACAGACAAACAGACAAACAGACAAACAGACAAACAGACAAACAGACAAAAATTCTAAAAACCATATTTTCGGCATTAGAATCATTACCCGACCTCGTAGCAATTACTTTTTTTCAAAAATTTTAAATGTACAGTTTTGGCTTCGCTACGATTTTATTATATGTATAGATAGCCTATTCCTGATGAGTTTCCTGGCTGTCATATGTAAGAAGATTTTTTAATATCCGATTGGTAGTTTTATTTATTTTTGTATATAAATATAATTATTTACTCCGTGCGGTAGTCAATCCACGGCACGCAGCACAGCATGCAATCGCTCAGCCACTGCGACAACCGTTTTGTCATTCAGACGTATCGAAGTTTGAAATTAAAACATATTGATTCATTAATGCCACAATTTTCTACCGTAAAAGTATAAATTATAGCTTCAAAACACACAAAATGTACGTGCGTTTTCTACGAACACGGAGATATAAAGAATATTCCAGCCACATGCCTATTTGCTGAACGCTTTACATACGGATGTTGATTTATTTTTGTATTCATGTTTACTTAATATTTCAATGTTGATCTCCGAATGGAATGAAAACAGAGCTTACGAAATTTGTCATATTTTCAATGTGCAAGTCGATTGCGGAAAGGTGTTCGACATGTTTTAAGATATTTAGGTTAATTTTTATTTGGAGATTTCCATCAGGAATTTCTCAGTAGCAGCTCGGAGTTAGGATTTGTGCCCCGTTAATGACAATAGGCTCGCCCCCTATTACATGGGACCGGCGAACTGTGGGTATACATTGATAAACAGCTGCCTAACCCTTCGGGAATTAAAGGCGTATGTTTAAGATATTGACATAGATGTAGAAATGACAGTATAACACTGAATTTTAGTTTACAATCAAACTACCATCATTGCTGTTTTGCAAAACTCAATAGCAAGCACATTTAAGTAGATACTATTCCGTTCACTTGAATAACTCGGACCGTTGTTCAGCTAAGCACTTTCAACAAGGTACGATTTAACCTCGAGATCTCTCTAACCACGCCAGAAAGCCTTAGGAGTTGGACGATGCTTGTTTCAAAATTATGGGTGCAAGAACAGCGGTCTTGAGCAAGTTGCAGGGGCACGTGACTTTATGCGGTTGCGTTGAATTTTGCTCTCAATCCGCTAGGATATCTAGCCTTAGAGATAAGTTTCAGCGAGTTTGAAGACAGGATAGATAGGATTTAGTTATTTGTGTTTCAAAATTGGTTGTATTTATAATTTCAGTGTCACAAAACACTTTACGAAGCTGAAAGTTATATTATTTTGTTCTTCCCACTGCTGCGATTTTTTTTGTTGGGTCATACCTGGAATCCTTCTGGTTATGGAAATAAAGGTCAATATTCCAACATATTTTACGAATTTTTTTCAGAAATGTTTTTTAAATGTTTTAACTTAACTTCAAATATCCTTTTAACTCCTGGCATGTTGTATACACCGATTCGCAGAATGTTTTGTTTTGTTACATAACGCGCTACCATGAACAGCGATATTTCACATCTATACAAATAATATAAAGAGGGATGATTTTTTGGTATATTTGTTTATCCTAAACAAGCTTCGAAACTGGTGGACCGATTTTAACCGTTTTTCACCAATAGACCAATCAGGAAGTCAATTGCAGTAATGTGACCCAAAGTAGCAACATTTTTCCAATAAAATTCGTTATTTGGTGAGAAAATTATTAGTGTGCCAGGGCTCAGCTAGTCAAAAATAAAAGTCACTTTAAAGTCACAGTTAAAATTACTTAGTTCGATGGACAAGATGCGAAGTTTAAACTGCTATATGATGTATCTTTTTACACCTTGTATCCTAGTTCCTACTTAATAATATTATAAATGCGAAAATTTGTAAGGATGAATGAATAGATAGATGGATGGATGTTTGTTACTCTTTCAAGCTTAAACGGCTAAACGTATCTGAATGAAATTTGAGATTTGAGATAGATTGTAGTGTGGAATAACACATAGGATACTTTTTATTACAGAAAAATGTACGTTTCCCGTGGGATAATATAATAAATTTGACGCAGACGAAAATCGCAGGTAGAAGCTAGTTATTTTATAAGTACAAAAAAGGTTAAAATTTTAATCTGTCTACTAAAACATGGTTAGTTGCGATTGCTTATCAATTTTATTAATAAATAACATTACAAATAACACTGTTATTGCTTCCTGTGTTCCTCGATATAAGATCCAAAGATATTACAATATCTCTGCAATCTTATCTTACGCGAAATAATAGGAAAAGGTTCAACAACCCTCAAAGGAGACGAGTTTATCCCGGTGTTGATAATTTGAGTGTTATTGGAGCAGATGGTTTGTAAAAATATTTTTTACGATATCTTTTTAAAGATTGGTAGAGTAAAGACTAACTTAAAAGAAAATAAGCCACACATAGTTTGTCTAGAAGATGGTCAAATTGGGGAAGTGGCTTTGGGCCACAAAGGTACACTATAAGGTATGTGAATCTTGCCATAGTGTATCAGTCCTGGTTGGCCTATAAAAAGGCAAGTCTGGGAGCTGTGGAGACATCTCACTAGGACATGGAAGAAACCAACGATGTGGCAAGTTGACGGGCACAGTTACCGGTGTCGCTACAGCCAGCATTGAACATAGAAGATAAACTTACCTCAATAAGACTTACACATAGTTTTTATATACACGCAGTATCAAACTAAAGATAAGTAGAAAGTAAACAAAATAGAACTAAATAAAATTAGAAGTCCCAAAGTAAAAAAATAAGTCAGTTATGAAAGTTCGTGATGCGAAGGCGTTGAGGGCTTAGAGCGCACTCCGCACATGCAGGACACAAACTTCGTGACCGTGCACAATCATATGACCTGTCATGTTGTAACATAAAGAGATATATCTTCACCACTTTGGTGGACTGGTAGAGAATGCATAAGGCATTAAGTCCGTCTTTATACCTTTAACTACATAGAAGCAGAAAAACTAGGGCAACTGACATAGCTTTCAGAATTGCAAAAACCAAGTGACAATGGGCAGAACACATATATCATGTAACAGACAAACGCTTGATGTGGGCAGGACAGGACTGGTCATTGTGGCTATCTTTAGGGGAGGCGTATGTCCAGCAGTAGACGTCGTTCGGCTGATATGATGATGATGGTACCTTTTGTTGTATTAACATAATATCACGCCTGTATTCCCCGAAGGGTTAGGCAGAGGTGTAACAATGTACAACCACAGTTCGCCGGTATGTTTAGTCCCATGTAATAGAACAGGATAGGTTTCGTTGGATAAACTTTAAATAAATACAATAATTGTACTTTTTTCTTCTTTAAAAGTACAATAAATGTACTATCAAAGAAAATAATAGGTACCTACACGTACATTGTATCAAGTCTCTGGAGTCTTCAACTTTTAATGTACCTGACTGTATTTTCCTTAGTTTGTCTTGTCTTTACTCTGTCAATCTTTAATGGTGTCGTTACTGGCAGTATTAAGCAGATACAAAGTTTTTAAACATTCAGTCCTGCCTTTTAAGATAGTCAGTCTTCGATTAATGGAATTAAAAACTTTAAAGTTCGACGCTTTCCTTTAGTGTTTAAAACAGTTGTTAAAAATAGTGTACATTTTGTGGAAAAAAGGATTCGTAAGCAATTTGGTACTAAAATTGAATTCTTTTGTCTGGGACATCAATTAAACAGTATGTATAGGTTCAGTAGCCAACAAGGAACCCTTATAGTTTCGTCATATCCATCCCTTAATCTGTGTGTAAAATTACTTTGGCTTATCGTTGATTAATTTTATTTATTATCATGAAAGTTTGTAACAAAATTAAATTAAAAATATTTCAGGTATTAAATTTCACATTTCAATGATACACTAGATAATACTACATCATTTCTACCAAGAAGTATCGTGTACCTTTCAACATTTAATGGCAGTTGTAAACACACCATAGTATTTATAAAAGAGTCCAACAGAGACTCTAAACTTCTCTGAGTGAGGATTATCTCTGAAGAAATGAAGTTCTTACGCACATAGCCGGATCAGTAACCTTTGATACCATCTATAACATTCCTACCTTCCCTAAAACACGTAGGAAGCGTGTGGGTTGACAATCCGTAGCTTTAAAGCCTATACCACGCGATTAAATATTTAAAGGTGAATTTCATGTACAGGCTGTTGTTTTTACGTAAGTGTACATCACAGTATTTCTTTGCATAGAGAATAGACAACCGCGTACGAACACCGAGGTAATCCATTTCCCTAGCCCGACGGTTCCAACTGGCTAAAGATAAGTACCATGTATAATATATTCTATTTACCTTTAAAGTGTGAACCTAACCTGTACTTTGTAAGCTTTTCTTTAGATATTAGCGTGTTTTCTTGGTGTTTTCTTTAAAGTAGTGCGAGCTTTGAGAGTTATTAGCCTTGAGAAGGTTGTGTGTTCAACGAAGTAATATTCTGGGAACCTTTTTGGCAAAAATGCAACTTAAAATACATTTATTTTTCACTGCCGTCAGACATTTATAAAATACACAAATATTAGAAAGTGGCGATGTGTGAATATTTGAGCATGTATTCCTGTACCTATATTTTGTTTTGCAAAGTCTTCAAATCGTTTAAGCTATGTATATAGGAGCGTTTATTTTCATTATTATGGAAAAATATCGTTTTTAAAGTTAACCTCTGTCTGCCTTGGAGAGCCATTGGTCTCGACTGTCATAAATCTTTGATAGTCGTTACGGGTAGTCAGAAGCCCGAAAGTCTGACAATCAGTCTTACCAAGGGGCATTAGGTCCCTCAGTAACTGGGTTATAGAGGTCAGATGTTCATGTTCGTTAACGGGCGCTGTCAGTTGGAATTAGTCATCTCTTAATTGGCATGGCTTACATTTTTTATTTTTATTGTTTTACCTTCTTTGTTTTCACATAAAGAAGCAACAAGAATAATTGTAACTAGGATTTTGTAAAAAACCAAATTGAAAGGGGTGTCCGTGGAGTTTTTGCTCGATCTTCTCCTTAAAGGCCTACCTAAGTTTTAGAATGACCAACTAGCTTCAATTTTATGACTAACTGACCGTCACCTTGACAATTTAAAGTGCCTGTAAATGGCCTAATTAAAATAAATGAATTGACTTCGACTTTGAGATAGGCAGTCGCTCCATGTAGGTAAAACACCGGTATTTAGATGCAGCGGTTAAACTGAAAGCGGACCTCAACATAGGGAGTTAGGAAAAAGCTAGGCAAACAATGTCGTTATTCAAGTAAACGTTAGTAGCGTAGTGGTTGCGTTACAAAGGGGAGCCAAAGTATCATATCGCTGGACACTGATTGGTAGAATAATAATTAGTTTAGAGTAGGTAGGTCCTAGGTATACTACTAAGTACACTCTTAGATGGTTATTATTATCTTTTTGTAATTCGCTCTTAACAGTTGAATTAATGGCGTATTTTTTTGTAAGTTAAATTGTGTTAAAAATTGTAAATTGTAAGGTCACCTGGAATAATTAAATCAAACAGATAAAGCTGAAAGAGCTCGCTTGGTTGAACGTGCTAATCTCAGGAACTACTAGTTCGATTCGAAAAAATATTTTTGCTGGAAGTCATAAGTTATAAAACATCACGCTACGATTTACGGAGGCAGAGCAGTATAAAAAATTACTTAACGCGGTTGAAACTGTGAGGCATAACTAGTACCTAAGTATATAATAAAGAAGAACCCAACTACCAATGTCTTACCAATAATAGTATTACTAGATTTTATCAGAGTTACTGTTGAAAAGTCGATGGACAAGTACAGGTACAAATTGTTTGGGAAATAATACGAAGTTCTTAAATTCTTATATATTGTTTAAATGTAGAGTGCATGGTTGAAAGATTGGATTTTAGAAATGGAATAGAACCGCCTCCCAAAACGAAATCGAAATTGGGTATTAAAAAGTACTACGCTTTTGCTACGTCGTAGCTATCAATGCTACGGCTGCTACAGAGCGTAGCAAATTGTAAAACAATTATTATTATAGACTAGATGTTGCCTGCGACTTCGTTCGCGTTCACTATTTTATTGGTTTCAATTTTAGTTTTCGCATAACCGTCTTTTAAAAAAAATTAAAGTAAATAAAAAAAATAAAAATAGCCTAAGTTACTTCTTATAACATTAGCTATCGTTTTCATTTTTTTATGTTTGTACCGTATATACTTTCATATGTATTTAGTGTAAAGCTGGTAATTTGAAATGACAAACAGACCCTTAAATTTTATTTATTTGTATAGATGTGAAAGTTTGTGGTGATAGACGGATGTTTGTTACTCTTTCACGCTTAAACGGCTAAACGAATAATTCGTGGCACATAATAATCTAGATACTGCACTAACTTAAAACATATAACTTTTAACCAGTTTCATTGTTCCCGTGGGATAATTTAGCACTGGCTTAATTACGAAATCTAAGCAGACAAAATTCCGGTCAGGAGCCTGGATAACCTGGAGCCTTTATAAAAATAGAAAAACAAAATAAAATATAGAAGAATTTCTCAACCCGCAGCCCCGGCAGGCATCGGCCCTCAGTGGCCCCTTCCATATGCTGACATCTCTTTGAGGCGCGCGTGGAACACGAACGCGCCGTTGACACGGCCTGTCGTTGTGTTAAACGTAAGGACGGTGAGCTACCCATTGCTCACCGTCCACAGGCCCGTATCTACAGTGGCAGTGAATTTAGCACTGGCTTAATTACGAAATCTAAGCAGACAAAATTCCGGTCAGGAGCCTGGATTTATAAAAATAGAAAAAAATAATAAAATATAGAAGTATTTCTATATTTTTTATCAAAAACGCGATAACTGTGACCGCACCCTTAATCACACAATAGAGATAGACGGAATCAAAAGAATTTCTCGAGCTGCATTTTCAGAGCGGCCATTGCTCAAGTTGAAATGCGTTTGTTTACGTCTTGCGGTCAGAATGCTGCAATGGCGTAGTTGTCGGAGTAATATCAAACATCGTCGTTTCTCGCTATCAATTCGTTGGGGACACGTTCATGGTCTATAGCAGGAAGGATCGTAACTTAATGGTTGCTGTGTCTTTTTGATCTATGGGGTTAAGTGGTGATTGCACCGCGGAATTGGGATGGGTAATCTGACATGGAAATTCTTCTTAGTGAGTCTGAAATTTCATTTTGGAACAGGAATTCAAACAGATTATTTTGCCCCATACTAGGATTGTCTCGTGTGAGAAATTAATCGTTTAACCACTACTGTGCTAATCGTATTGCCAGATTGAACCCTCCAGTTAGCCAAGTAACTAAACACAAGTAACACACATATACTCTAAATTGGAATGAAGTACAAGATTTAATCAGTGTATTCAACCCTTAAGGTTTTGGGTAAACCGACCCAGGTACTGTTTGAAGGAATACGAAAAAAAAAACATTATAAGTGTTTTGATATTAAAAATGTATCAGCAATAAATTATAATTATAAGGCTTACCAAAATTCAGTCAACCAATCATAACAGTTTACGCTGACATAAATTTTTCATTCGAGAAACCGGGGGTAGTTTCAAGTTATTTACATTGTTAAACAAACATGTTATGTTTGTGCTTGTCTAGATAACGTTGCAGACGCAGTCGCCGTGTATTCCAAGTAATAGCTGCGTACCGCCTAGAGGCACTGAAATTATTCAGACTATGTCATGTTACCTTAAAATACGCAGCATAAATAAATTTGAGGAATAATTACGATTCACAATTTGGTACCAAATTTTTTTTAAGTAAAACTTCTTTACGCTTTCTTGACTTTAGGAGTAAGCTGATGAATGCGAGACAAGAGCGTTACGGAAATGAGTTAGATTGGGCGAACGGAAGTGGAGAGGGAGATATAAATTAGTGAAGATAGAAAGAGAGAGTTACATTTGGTATATTACTGTAGGAGCAAGAGAAAGCAGTGCGCGAGGTAATTTTTTTTCTCTCTTCCTCAATCGACATGTCAAGTGACACGACTAAAGTTTCTTTATTATTTTTTGTTGAAAATCTGATTGACATCAACATTTAGTAAGCGATGCCCAATTTTGCCCAATATAAGAAAAAATAAAACTGGATACTGCGCGCAGGAAATCAGAACTCAATAGTAACATAAAATAGATCGTCTTTTATACTGAAAATACCCGTGTCCCTTTTTAAAATGAAAATGCTTGAAGATACACATAATATTTTTTAGTGTGAACGTTTTATTCATAGGAGTATTAATGGGGTATTCTAATTGACTATACCAAAAGGATATAGTCGTACTTCCATTTAAAAAATCGTCTCAATATAATATTTTTACGCTGGCAAGCTCGTGTTGGGTCAGTACACCACACACATATAACTGCCACTACACTACTAATACTAAGTTTTGGTCAGTAGGATTTCAGATTTTCTAAAACGACAACTAATTTGAGAATTGACTTAAGCCTTTCCCTAGGTAGATAGTGTAAATGACGAAGTACACTCCAAAGAAGTTGACGATAGAGAGGCTATTATTCTCTCTATTTCAAACAACACTCAATTCAAAAATCAATCCGAGAACACATAGAAAGTTTAATCTCGCTGTTTCAATATTGTACGTACGAATGAAAGAGAATATAGATTGTAGCAGGTGCATATTCCGTTTCTACGTGTGAGTCAACCGACAGATGTGGGTTACTACGATGTTCTAGATTGTGCAATCGGTATTAAACCAGTTGTGTAATTGTGCACCCCACTTGCAATCTTAATCCGAAGCATTTTGGAAGAAAATTAAATAATCCATCCTACTTCATCTTACTACTAATTTCTGTTTGCAAATTTGCGTGTCTTTTTAACCCCGACGCAAAAACGATGGGGTGTTACAAGTTTAACGTGTATGTGTGTATTTTTGTGTGTGTGTGTCTGTAGCATCGTAGCTCCCGAACGCATAAACCGATTTTGATTTAGTTTTTTTGTTTGAAAGGTATATTAGTCGGGAGTGTTCTTAGCTATGTTTGATGGAAATAGGTTCAGCGGTTTCAAAGTTATCAGCTCTTTTGTTAGCTGCGTTAGGAATTCTTATTTTTCTGTAGGGGGTTACTTAAAATTTTTAATTTTGTGTTTTTACTAAGTTACGTATTTGGTTACTGCTCCGCTTCCAGGCGTCGTAGCGTCATATTATAAATACTATTTCTTATGAATCTAACTACCATATACATAAAATATATTGTTTAAACAAACACACAAACAGAAAACCTCTTCAGCTTAGTTATATTAGACATAGATATATAAATTAATTATTATAAACACAAAAGCTTGTTTGGTTAGATGGATTTGCATTTTATACTCTTTCACGCTTAAACGTCTGAACGAAATTACCTTAAGTTTGGCATATACCTGGATATTCATAAAATAATTCCTCTGCTATTTCACTAATAACTTAGGTTAGACAAGCGATGTATGTAAAATAAACGCCACAGCGGGTTCTAGGCCAAGTAATCATTCTTCAAGACTTGTGGTTTACTGCTCACTTTGAACCCACTAACGTTAGTAGTGAACGTGACTACAGGCTTCTAACTAGCGTATAAAGTTTTACTTGTCCATTTATTGTTTAGGTACCTAGTGTTTCTTCTTGGCATTCGCTCGTAGAGTTTTCAATAGGTAGATAGTTTTGTTGTTGGTGGTGCTGTTGTTGGTTATTTATAACAGAAAGACAAACAAGATTGATGATCGATATACAACCTTAAAATAACATTACATAAAAATACAAATAAAAAAAGAAACTAACACAATATATGACACCAAAAAATTCCCTAGCATCGGCCTTAACTGGAAAAGTGCCCAAAAGATTGTATTTTTCGTTGCCACGTTGGAGGTTGTAGTACAAAACACAGAATTAAAAAAATTAAGGATCCCCGACCGACAAAAAAATCTAACAAAAAATGTAACAAAAGAGCTGATAACTTTGAAACCGCTTAACCGATTTTCATTAAACAAAGCTAAGAACACTCCCCACTAATTAACCTTTCAAACACAAAAATAAAATCAAAATCGGTTCATGCGTTCTGGAGCTATGATGCCACAAACAGACACATACACACAGATACGTCAAACTTATAACACCCCGTCGTTTTTGCGTCGGGGGTAAAAATTTATTGCAATGATGATTTTAAGTTAACCAAGCAGGCGTCTAAAGTATCCTTTTAAATTAGGTTTTATAAAAATAAAAACTTGGATGTAATATATATCTTAGTTTAAAATATTTTGTAATGCATAGTTACTTATTTCATTTTAGACGATAAACTGTGAATTTTCGTTTCCATTACAATGGTAGTATTTCTATATTTAAATTCCTACTTATGTACTGTGACCCTTATTGGCCTATTTGTAAAACAAATTACGTTATGTTGTTATAAAATATCATGGGCACCTTAAATTAAAAAAAAAATACAGACAATTTAGAATTTTCAAGAAGGCAGTCAGTTAAAAAGTTGCTAGTAGCTCGTTCTAAGACGTAGGTAGGATTCTATGGAGAACAAAGAGCGAGCAAATCCACGGACACTTTTTAATCAAGTTTTCACAAAACCATGGTTACATTATTCTTATTAATTATTCTCATTATTGTTAATTAAGAACCCATATTATCAGTATAACATTTAACAATTATTGTTACCTTATGTTCATGAGACACATTCCAACACAGTACACACAAAACTAAGCAGATCAAAATCGTCCCACACTCACCAAAAACACGCACCAACCAATAATCTTATTCATTCTCACAATAAAGTCCGAGCGAGCAGTTTTCATAAGCAATCGTCGCTTTGGGCCGTTCGCGTCGGACCCACAAGATTCAATTACGCGAGCGCTGACGTAGCAAGAGTAGTGTCAGAAGTTTAACCAGCGCCTGTCCGCGCCTGCAATCGAAGGGAAATACGACCGGGGACCTACAGAATAGGGATGGGAACTCTCTGAGTTATTGTAATATGGGCCAGGTGGGGACCTGAGTGTCGGGTCATTCGATTCGGCAATTGTTTTTTTTTGTTAACTTTTTCTGGGTGTGAATGAACGTTGTGGAAGTTTAAGATTGAGAATGGTTTATGTAAATAAAAAAAGAACAGGTTTTTTACATACCATCACACAACATACCATCACGCCTGTATTCCCCGAAGGGTTAGGCAGAGGTGTAACAATGTACACCCACAGTTCGCCGGTATGTTTAGGTCCCATGTAATAGGGGGCGAGCCTATTGCCATTAACCGGGCACAAATCCTAACTCCGAGCTGCTACTGAGAATTTTATAGAAAAACCCAATAACACTTTTTGCTCGACCTGGGAATCGAACCCAAGACCTCTAGCGTAGCAGTCGCTCTTAGGACTACTAGGCCACCGAGGCAGGTTTTTAAATATTATTTAACATTTAATAACGCACCGTGTTTTTAACTTTCTTCTGATTTTTTTTAAAACTCGCTATAATATGAAAACATACGCATATATGTGACATACACGTAACAACGTCAGCACAAAATTTCCTATTAGATGCGATCTGTCTGTCTCTGTCTGTACCTACCTACATACTATATTAGTGTGACGTTGAAAGTTTTGCAATTACTGTCTATATGCAACTTGAAGCCGATCCAGGACTACCGCATATCGTATTGCTCGCTTTGAGTTCCTTTCCACTTATAGGTAGTTTCTTGTCTTTAAGGTTCATAATATTATTTAGATGTAGATAATGTTAGTACCTACCTATGTTTTAGATGTTTAGTACCAGTACTTAGCTAGGCAAGAAATAATAGAATGCAATACAATTTAAAAACGGTTTCAAACAATGGAACAATTTCCTTGCCGATTCTCTCGCTTCAAAAATATTTTCAACTCGATTAATTGTTTCGACCGCAAATCGATGCAGGAATGTAGTTTCACTTGATCTGATCGGCAATCAGTAAACATGGGCCAAGAAATAAATATCCCGTGTGGGAGAATCCCGGAATCCCAGGGGAACTAATTGCAGCCCTAGCTGTATTGATGGCACACTACCTACACCCCGGGATCAATGTAAATTATCTATCCCGTATCCACAAAATGCGATTATCGTCCATCATTCCTGTTTTATTTTTCGTTATATTTTTGTCTTGTGGTCTAAACATACTGGAAGGGGTGTAATTAAATCACATTCATTAGTGGATCATCAAAAATAAAGGAAAATGACACAAAAATAAATAAAATTATAAATAAATTATTAGGTGACCTATTAATTGAGAGAAGTAGGCACGTAAACTTAAGGGACACAATTCATGTAAATTTAACAAAAATCGCATTCATCTCAGTCGCAATTTGTCTAAAATACCTATGATTTGCCTTCATATTTGTCACATTTGACAATTCATATTTAACATAAGTCCGCTGTACTTAGATTGCGACTAAATTTGGAACATTTTTAGTTCCGGGAACTGACCGTCTTAGGTACATTTAAATACCCCTGAACCAATTAAAACCAACAAATAGTAATAAATATCCCTAAAAGGAAAAACCATTCGTGTCTAAACGAGGCACAAAAAATAAATGCCCTCTTTACTCGTAATCATTATGAAATTGTTACGGGCAAAAATCTTACAAAGGATTACAAAACAGAATACGAAAAGGATCTTACAACAATTGTAAAGAAAAAAAACTGAAGACAATTATTATGGCTAACGAAGGTCTCCAATTAAAGGATTTAAACCTTGGAAGCGATCGCCACGCGGGAACAGAACTGTAATTAAAACTTTGTTCTATAAACTATGATTAAAAACTCCAAGGGTTCGTGTTCGATCCATTTTTTTTTTCTTTCCAACTTATGACTTTCAACTTCATCGTTTTATGTTCTCGCAGTGTAATGTATTATTAACGATGAACAATTGAGTATAAGTTATCCGTTGGCCAAGCGCGCGAGCGCTATCATAAAAATATTCGATACGATTCGATCTTTGAATTGAAAATATGACTGTTCGATTTTATAGCATTTTGATTTCTTTTCTAGCATTTGTTTTTCACTTCGTCCCTTTAAATGTCTATTTTGTGGACGTGGACAAAGTCGCAGAATAAAAAGTAGCTTATGTCCTTTATTGGGGTTCGAAGTTACTTCGTACCATCGGCCCTCAGTGGCCCCTTCCCATTGCTGACATCTCTTTGAGGCGCGCGTGGAACACGAACGCGCCGTCGACGCCTGTCGTTATGTTAAACGTAAGGACGGTGAGCTACCCATTGCTCACCGTCCACAGACCCGTATAATATTTTTTTATTTTTTAAATAAAAACGTTGCCCCACACTAGGATATTCTCCTGTATCGTGGGTGCATTTACAAACATATAAACTCACATACACAAACAGCCAGACCCGAAACAACTATCTGTAGGCCATACAAATATTTGTTCCGTGCGGGAATCGAACCCGCGACACGCAGCGCATCAGCCAATCGCTCAGCCACTGCGCCAACCGTGCCGTCAACATATTAGTATGGATTTAAACTTTATGCCATAAAAGGTACAGAGGCGGACTTAATGCCATAGGCATTCTCTACCAGTCAACCAAAGTTAGCGAAGATATAATATGCTAGGTGCAGTTAACATTATTATTTAATTTTACACTACATGCACATTCAGTTTTTAAATTAAAGTCTTCATACTAAATAAATATTATGTACAAAACCAGTATTTTCAATTTTAAAATCGATCAAATTTTAAATTACGTTTACTCCGTTCGCTTGTGCTATACAACTTTTACTCGATTTTAAAATATACTTAAAGTTACAAAAACTAACTATTATTACTACTATTTGTGACTAACCTAACCCAGCAGAGTAATTAATATTATACTCGTAGTGGTAAATTTATGAAGACACATAATGATTATGTATATTTTTTACGAGTTCTATTTATAAAGGTCAGAGGCCACGAAAATTTCATCTACCAATATGTTGTTAATAAAATCGTAATTAATTTTACGAAATAAGTTTAATGATGATGTCAAAAAGCTCTCAATCATAAGGTAGGTGCCTCATAATTGCCTTGTCACGAGAAAATTCTCAAAGTTCCGATATAAGATTTATAATACACTTATTATAAAACAGTTTGTTAAAAGCAGCGAGCCATTTTAACGAGTCTATTAAATTTGTTGTTCAAACACGGTTTCTTTCATTCAGTGTTTAAGAGCATAACGGCGTAATAAATTCTTGCGAGGCTTACCTTAATAAATCCGGTTCGACTCAGATTCTCTAGCCGCCATAAATTGTTAAATAAATCGCTCGAACAACACGGAACGGATCGCCTGTGGACGATATCAAGTTGTAATTTGGGGACCAATTTTAACATCCGAGTACTTTTAAATAAGGTTTAATGAGGCTTAAATGAAAATTTCCGGCAAAAATACGAACATTTATGGAGAAAAAATATTGCTAGAGATTTTCCAATGCAATTTTCTGTACCTGTATGGGTTCATTCGTAATCCTTTTATGATTAGTTTTGTACCAGGATTCACTTACATTTTTAAGTTTTCCGGATTTGTTCTGTCTGTTGTCGTACTTTTTCTGCATTGGCCCTGCAGCGAAGATTGAAAGAATTAATAATAACAACGCATGAATGCTATAATGTCCTCTGGGTTTTCCTTGCCGGGGTAGGTTATCGCTTTCGAGCGCGTAATTGACACAAAGAGGAACCGATACTGCGTTAAGCTTATTATCTTCTAAATCAGCTCGTTTTACGCTGTAAAAGACTTAAAAAAGAGTTTAATGGTTTTTGAATTTTAGTTCATTCTTGTCGTTCTCATTTTGTCCATCGCCATTTTGTTCAAGATTTACGACGGTGTTTTTTGAACATGCGATAGTAGTTAGGTCTTTTAATCAAATAATTTCTAGTTAACTTTTAAGTAACAGAATGTCCCGTTTATTTTGAGAAAAGCAGACTATTTTTGTGTTAATAAGGTATTCAGGTATTTGTCCCTAATTTTTAATAATTTTATTTAATTGATTTAAGGTTCTTGATCGTAAAAATGGTCTTTGAATCATTTCCGTTTCTGTGAATACAAAATATAAGAAGAAGATAAAACAAATTACATCAAAGTTTTTGTAACTGTTATTTAATATTTAATAAATAGTTATAAGTACATAATTATTTTTTAGTAGTACTAAGCGCGACTGCTACGCTAAAGGTCTTGGGTTCGATTACCAGGTCTAGCAAAAAGTGTTATTGTGCTTTTCTATGAAATTCTCAGTAGCAGCTCGGAGTTAGGATTTGTGCCTGATGAATGGCAATAGACTCGCCCCCTATTATATGGGACCTAAAAACATACCGGCGAACTGTGGGTGTACATTGTTACACCTCGGCCTACCCTTCGGGGATTACAGGTGTGATGGTATGTTATGTTATTTTTTAATAAACTTTTGTGTTTTTAAACACATAACTATTTTAACAATATAAAATAAGTAAGTGAAAATATACGTTTTGTTGGTAAAGACCTCCTCCATTTCTGTCGACATTTTTCTGGTCTTAGAAAAGTAACAGAAATAAACACACAACAAACTAACTCCTATTTAATCTAGCATCATCCTGTTGCAACCGCGATCGTAACTCGTTGCTGTAACATGGTTTATGTGCCACACGACCGGCTACACACACATTAAGAGACAGTCCCCATATTTAAACGTAGTGTTGGGTCGGTGAAGCTTAGCCGGACAGTCCGTTGACAACTTGTCGGCTAACCATTATTCATGACGACAATTTTCGCACGTGTCACCAGCAGCCTACCATAAATGATAAATACTTTTTTGTTTTAACACACTCTGTATATATAGTCGCTTCTATTAATGGTGTAGTATTTTTTGTCAAACATAAATTGTAGTTAAATGTAAATAGGGTTTTATTTCGGTTGGCAATGGGACTTTGATGTTTAGAAGTCCGTCTGGTTGTGGAATATTTTTGTCTCTGTTCACAAATTTAAGTAGCTAAATTTCTGTACTTTTTTTTTACTTTTTTCTTCCTTAAAATAGCCTTATGTATCATAGGTGCGTTTACAGACAGAAACTCACATACACAAACAACCAGGTCAAGAACCACTGTAGATTATATAAATATTTGTTCCATGCGGAAATGGAAGCCGAGACACAGAGCGTATCAGTCAATCGCTCAACCACAGGGAATAACGAGCGGATGAAAAAAAACTGATCCTGTAATTATCAGAGAAATTTTGAAACAAAACCTCTAAACAACATAACATTTGTTGTGTACGTCTTGAATTCATCAACTCGTAGTTACAGTTACAAACTGTAATTTAACCTAGACAGTTATACAGGAAGCGCTTTGATCAACTAAGTAGTGACGTCATTCAAGTTCGTTTGGTGACGAAGCACTTAAGATTTGTTCACTAAGAAACTGTACCTCTCGCACAACCAATAACAAGGAACTCCTTAATGAAAATGAACTAGCTAAGTTTCAGATCGTTACACGTTACAATGCGCTATACTTTAATATCTTTAATTTATACTATCAACGAAAAACTCAATGGAATGAAAATGAAATTTCCGTGTTTAACACTTCCTTGGTAGACCTCCGTCTGTTCCCTTCAACTTATCAGTATAAATGGCAGCTATAATATCGTATTATTACTCGCTCACCGTCGTCTTATTTGCAATATCCGACCTGAGGTAGGATTCAGGATATTCAAGCATATTTTCTTAGCTTGGAATGACCTATAAAATCAGAGCTTCGGATATTACCATGTTGGTCTCACAACTAAATACTGAATTTAAAATACGCTTTGACTTTTCGTCTTGTACAGACAGCGTCATCAATTAGTAACCCCTCTTGCATTAAAATTTGTATGAAAATAGGGTTACCGGTTGATGACGCTGTCTGTACTTTCGGCAGCATATTTTGAAACATAATATATATTTGTGTAAGCCTTGGAGACGAAGTTCATCCGACAAGTCTATATATCGCAATAGATGAAAAACAAACTTCAGTAGCTGAAGCTAAATTGGAAATTGCTCCTAAAATACACATACGGCGTACATGAAGAGATCGCATGAAGCGTAGAGGCAGCAAACTTGGCTTATTTTTTTAAGCTAAAACCCACCTGTTCGTTCGAAGGTAGTAAACAGTCTTGGAGTATTTCAGAGTTTCCCAAAACATATTGACAAAGGAATAAAGTGTCTACGTTATAGCGCTCGATGGAACGGAACGTAAATCCGACTGGCCGTCTATTGTATAAGCCACAACTCTGCATGGACACTCCCCATTATTACCTACATTCATAAATACCGCACTGTTCGGCTTCGTCTATTGTGTCAGACAGAAAATATTGAATCAATGACGTAGAAATGTAGGTTCTACTGCTATTTCTATTCCAATACTATAAATAATTATTCTATGGGCTTCAAGTGTTCTCATAATATCTTTTTCGGAAAGACGAATTCAGTAATGTTTACGAGTCATTTTTATAAGTATGTCGCTTTCTTAGAAATCGGTTATAAGTATTATATCGAATTATTTTGAGAGTGTGTTTGAAAGTGGCGCTAGTGACAGTAAAGATGATGAAAGCAAACCGTTTGTTTCGGTATGGGCATGTAAAGAGGAGGGATTAAAAGCATCTGACTAAAAGAGTTATAATTAATGTAAATGGATGGATACGGTGAAGAAAGCCAAAGAAAAGCTGGATGGGATGTGTGAGTAATTATATGAAAGAAAGAGAGTCAGTGATAGCATGACGGTTGATAGGATGAAATGGAATATGAAAAAGTGTTGCGTTGACTCCAAGTAACATGGGAGGGCAGGAAAAAGAAGATCAAAGTTATTTGACAAAAGTTTGTAGTAAGATAACTTGACATTTTATCAACCCCGGTACGCTTCTCTACCTACCATTAAAGTGATTTGAGTCTATTACGTTATTTGACACATTACTAGGTCCTTTTTTCTGAAAGTAAAGATCAAGATCCGGGCAATTCGGTCAATCCGGGGCAAGCTCGACAGGTGCTATAGAAACGGTTTAACTATTTTGGATCGGACAACGAAACTATTCAGAAAATAACAGCAGAGGAGTAAGTAAACACCATTGCGTGGTTTCTATGATCCTGTAATGATTACCTAGAAATTTAGCTAAAGGTTAAACATGCCACAGTTTTGTCGTACACCCAGCAAACCATCATTACAATACTATAAAATATTTTTTTCCTGCATTAAAAATAGCCTAGCTGTTTCGACATCCGTTCAATGTAAAAATCTTGACTGAAATTAGGGAGGACAACGTAAAATGTATCAAAATTTATTCCCCCGTAAGCGTTGTTACTTTACTACCAAGTTTCGACATGGATCGAGATTACTTAAGAACTTTTGATACTTTCCAAAGACCTGAAATGAATTTAAAAGTTCATTCTTTATGCTCAATTATTCTTTGGTTTTATGTGATGCCAATGAATTTTATGTACAAAGGAATTTAAATTGTGCGCATTATAATTATTTTAAACATGGAATTGTAATGAATTCGTTTATTCACGGTTTGTCGAACGGAAAATTGAAGTGACAAATTGTCAAGCGTCGCGTAACCGTAAGCTGCTATGATTGGTTGACTGAATTATCAACAACCAATCACAGAGCTTTCGCGCGCTTGACGATTTGTCACATTAATGCGTTGATTTTCGAACTAGAAACTTGGGATAATCTAAGTTAAGGCTATGAATAAGTGTCATTATTCAATCAAATTACTTTTACAACAATTGTAGAAAGAGTTGCTTTAACTTTACCTATACAAAATCAACTAATTTCTGACCGCGCTTTGTCCGTATCGTTGTTTTCACCAGCGGTAAGTTACGACTTTGGTTACTGCTCCGCTACCGTGTGTCATAGCGTAATGTTATATAGCCTATACTATTCCTCATGAATCACTCTATCATATACTAAAGAATTTTGCCAATGCGTCTGGTATTTTTAGAAATTAGTGTGTCTAAACAAACAAAGCTCTTTTCAGCCTTATTATATACACATACCATCACACCTGTATTCCCCGAGGGGTTAGGCAGAGGTGTTCTAATGTACACCCACAGTTTGCCGGTATGTTTAGGTCCCATGTAATAGGAGACGAGCCTATTGCCATTAATCGGCGAGTACTAATACTAACTCCGAACTGCTACTGAGAATTTCATAGAAAACCCCAATACCACTTTTTGCTCGACCTGGGAATCGAACCCTAGACCTCTAGGAGCAGTCGCGCTTAGCACCACTAAGCTAAAGAGGCAGTCAAACCTTAAAGCCTTATTATATTAATGTAGATATAACTACCTACCAACGAAATCAAATCATATCTCCAATTCTATTTTATTATATTCTAAAGGCCAATGCGTACTAACCATCTTCCATACTTCTAAGCTAATTACCAGATACCAATCTAATTAATATTTAATTTGTGGTTTCTGCTGTGGTCAGTACAAAGGCTAGATGTAATAGGTACCTACTTAATAATATAATTATATTAAATACACTATACTACCTACTCACTTAGGTACCTAAGTACACTAATCATCTGCTTAGCCTTTTCCCAACTACGTTGGGGTCGGCTTCCAGTCCAACCGGATGCAGCTGAATACCAGTGTTTTACATGGAGTGACTGCCTATCTGACCTCCACAACCCAGTTACTGGGCAACACGATACCTCTTGGTTAGACTGGTTGTCAGACTTCCTGGCTTCTGACTATTCGTATCGACTGTCAAAGATCTACGAATGACAACCGGGGCCAACGGCTTTACGTGCTTTCCGAGGCACAGGGGTGTCACACCACCAACTTCCAAACTCCGGGCTACTACGGAGCAAGTCCTAATAGAAAAACCCAATAACACTTTTTGCTCGACCTGGGAATCGAACCCGGGATGATGGTGATGTTGGTAACTAAGTACACTGCTAATTCAAATAATTTATGCAATTTTTAAATAACAATAAAAACGTAAATTACTCGTAAGAAAGTAATACAAATGACACAAACTCAGTGTTCATAGATAATAGTCATTTCTAGCCTCATCCAGTTGTGTCTTTTTTTGTTAAATACTAACTTCTGCCCGTCACTTCGCCTACGTGGTTTCTTTCACCACAGTCGCATCTTTGGTTACTGCTCCGCTCCCGTAGGTTATGATTTTATGTAGTCTATATTATTCTTCATAAATCTGGCTATCATACATAACAATATTTTTTTCAATCCAACTATATAGTCACAGTTGCAGAGATTAGTGTGTTTAAACAAACAAAAATAACTCTTAAGCTTTATTGCATTAGTTTAGATTATCTGCTTTTATTATTTTAGCAGGCAAATTCTCAAGGACTGCCTCCGCCTCGGGGAAGGCGGAAGGGTGTGTCGGACTTCTACCGACTAAAACCGCGTGTTTCGCCAACAACCTTTGGCTGGGGCAAAATTCTTCTGCACCCTAGCAAAAAAAAATCTGAATAAAGATACAGTACCCCATTTTCTCCATAATATAAATAAATGAATATTTTAATGATAAATAAAAGAGATTATTTTCCCCTGACGCATTCCTCTGATACCGCTAGGAGTATTCTCATAAACTATTAAAAGGATCTGAAAAGGCTTACCATGAGAGGGTTATGATAAAAAATTCTTTGTATTTGTACCTATCCTTGTAATTTTATTTTGAAGGTAGATTTTTTATTTTTTTCCGAAAATATGTATACACGTACCTTTTTATTTTTCATTATTCTAATATTTTTTGGGTTTAAATACAAATTCGATAAAGTAAAATTCAGCCCGACTAACGTGAACCTAAGAAAGGTCGCGTGAAATCACTGGATGAAGGCACTGGACCGGTTATCGTGAGTATCTTTAGAGGAGGTCTATGTCCAGCAGTCGACGTCGTTCGGCTGATATGCTGATGATGATGAAGATGATGATGAACATTAAAAAAATTAATGCTGGAAAATGATTTTTGTTACATACATACCATCACGCCTATATTTCCCGAAGGGTTAGGCAGAGGTGTGCCAATGTACACCCACAGTTCGCCGTAATGTTTTTTAGGTCCCATGTAATAGCGGGCGAGCCTATTGCTATTAACCGGGCACAAATCCTAACTCCGAACTGCTACTGAGAAATTCCTAAGAGAAAAACCCAATAGCACTTTGCTCGACCTGGGAATCGAAAGCAAAACCCCATGCTTATCAGTCGCGCTTGCGACCACGAGACCAACGGGTTACGGGGGTGATTTTTGTTTTTGACTCCATTTATTTATAAACGTTAATTACGCCATCATTGTACCAAGCACGTTAAATTGCGTCTTGGATTACTGCTTCGCTCCCGTGAGTCGTAGCGTAATATTACATAGCCTATAACCATCCTTGATAAACGCAAAAGATTTTTTCAAGTTCTTGAGATAATCGAACTCTTCGGCTTTATTATGTTAGTATAGATATTAAAATAATACTGCTTATGATAGCGAGCAATGTAACATTTGCAAAACATTGTGCTTCAGGGGTCGTAGGGGTATTAAAAGTATAGTTATATTATTTAAAAAGTTGTTGCTGTTTTGTAAAAAAAGTAAACAGATAAGTTGGCGAACAGTGGGCTGCATGTTGTGGTTGCAAATAAAATAAAGCTTTAAACCGAAATGAACACAATTTAATATAAAAAATGAAAATATTATAAAATGCGATGGAATTATTACAATGGAAAAATCATGACAATGAAAAAAAAGAACATCGAACGTCGAACGTCAAATTAAAAAAAAAAAATTATAAAAAATTACTGGAACAAAAGAGTCAGTAACAAAATAGTTCAAACTTCAGTCTCCCAAAAAGTTTCAAAAAAGAACTTCCCAGATATGGTCCTGACAAAAAAATCGCAGTAAGCGGCTTCATTATGTCTTTTTTACCGCTGTTATATACAAATCGATGAAACCCTAAAGGGAGAAATGTTGTTTCTACACTGAACTGAATCTGCCGGCACCATAATCTATGCAATTGGTTTAAATCCCTCTAAGTCCCCATCTGCATGTAATTGCCGATCGCTAAGTATTCCATTATCTATTCTGAATGAAAGGACCAGGTAGCACTGACGCTATTAATATGCCAACAAACAACCTATTCGGATTATCTAATACCGCAATATTAGATTAACCGAGCTTTTGGGCTACTTAATTCTAATGCATGTACAGTAAACAGATATTTTTAAATGCCTTGATATTTAATATGTTTTTTATTTGTGTAGATAAACAAAAATAAAACTTACTTAAATAATAATAAGATTACAAACTACGAGTATGTACAGTTAATATAAAATGCAAAAAAGGAAGCTTATAGGGCATCAAAAAACTCATCCGCATCGCTGTCAATGGGACAAGTGCCCTAAAGGCTGGCAGCATTGCCACGTTGTATGCAATGTTCGTTGTTTTTATTTTATGCTTTTACAATTATCATATTTTATTTCTACTGTCCCAGTGCCTACGTAGTTTTCCCCGCGAATTCTTCATCGAAAAAAACTTTTTTTACAAAAAAGACAATCTAGTTCAAAAACTAAAAAAGTAAAGAATAACTTTAGCTTTGGAAGTCAACGAGCTCAGGGGAGAAGTCATTTGATGATTTCCCATCCGGAATAAAAAAAAAGCTTTGGAAGTTGGCGGCTTCAGTTTTGTTTGTGGTTTTGTATTGCCACCGAAACTGTTTGTTTTTGTTCCAGATGGGAAATATATGGGACCACCTTTGGAGACAAAAACCTATCAAACAAAAATAGAATCATCAAAATCGATTCATAATTGGCGGAGATATCGCGTAACACACATACAAAAAAAAACTTACAGACGAATTGATAACCTCTTTCTTTTTGAAGTCGGTTAAAAAAAGGTACATTTATTGACAGTACGATGTAATTTGACATAAAGTATATATCACGTATCTATGTACTTATATCGTGTGGGAAAACGGTGTCCTTCCCTCACCTCAACTAGGTACCTAATAACTTACCTGCATGTTAGTGCATCGGTGGCCCTGAATTAATTTATATACCTTGCAAACCTTCCTATATTTACGTTCCGTACCCAAAGGGTACGAAATGCCCTATTACTGAGACTCCGCAGTTTGTCAGTTCGGTCGTATCTTTTGACCCGTGATAAGTGACACTTTCAATTTTCATTGTGGCCGCTAAAATATTGTACAGTTGTACGGAACCCTTCGTGTGGAAGTTCGACTAATAATTGGTTGGTTTTTATTTTAAACCCCCGAGCTTCACCGCGAAACGATGCCTAAAGGGTGTCTCATAATCTCAGAGACTGATTTCACAGCTTTATGTAATGTGTCCAATTTGATAATAGTGTGCCGAAAACACGTTATTTTTATGTTTGACTTATGAAACTGTCAATTTAGTCTCTGAGATTTAAAAATTCACTTTGGTATCTTTAATGTTGCCCTCTATATCTTACGGTTCATGTGCTTATACGTTGAAGTTCAGCAAAATATATTTTTACATAAAAATTGCGAAATAAAGTGAACAACACTACAATCTTGAGGTAAGTACGAAATTAAATGATGCAAAAACTATCGGGCTTAAAAGGACCGTCATGTCACGCCGTCTGCGTACAAAAAATGGTATGAATCTCTGGTATATTTCATTTTTCTCTATATACTAGCTTTTGCAGGTGACTTCGTCTGCATGTATTTTAGAAGTCCTAAATTTTCCTACGGGAACACAAAAACGAGGTAAAAAAATATTCTGTGTGTTAAGCTACACAGCTAATTCTGTTCAGTCGATTAAGCGCGAAAGAGTACCAAACATCCATCCATTCGTCTAATCATCCATCCTCACAAACTTTCGCGTTTTATCTGAATTGTAAAGGAAAACTAAACTCTGTGCAGATTTGATACAGAGATTTCATACAATACCAATAAATTATGTTAACTTTGTCTTTTTTTAAAAGATTTTAAAAGCCAAAGCGGTTGTCTTCGTATATGTACTTGCAGTTTTTTGTTCAACTGAAAGAGTTATCGATGCTACCGATTTTAAAAACATACATCATACGGTACGGCGACCAAATGGCTGGCTTTTACCATGGCCAGAAAGAAGCGTTGCCATCCAACGTAGCAATGCCGTCAGTTTTTTTCAGCCCAGTTGACGGCAATGCGGAGGAATTTTGTCTCATTTTTTAAATTATTATTTGTGTTTTAATGCAATGTGAAAAAATACGAAGACGATTGGTTATCCTAAAATAAGATTTCAGACAATACATATTTGAATGCCTAATTACGTACAATTCTAACCTACGTTTCCTAACCAGAAACCAAATGTGTTATTCTTGACATATTTTAGAAAATTAACAAATCAGCAACGAAATTACGACACCTCTGTGGGGAGGACTTAATTAACCGAGCTGCAAATAAGATAAATGAACTGTCAGAGTCGCTAATGCGCCCACTGGATAACGGACACACGGTCACACCGGTCCGCACACATATTACGGTTAGGAAGGTAGGTATGTGTGTCAGTGAAATTAAAAAAATAACTGAACTTTTTAAAGGTTAGACTTTATAAAGTAGTGAGAATTAGGTCGAATCGATATTACTAATATCATGGATTTTTTTTATTTGTATGAGGTAGTTAATCTCTACTGGTTCGATTACAAAAAATATTACACTGAGAGAAAGCTAAGAGAAGGCTATGTCTTACGATAGATAAAATAAAATTAAACATTTCTCAATACTTTATTTTGGTTATCGAGCTTGACGCTTGAGCGCGAAAAACCTCGTCCCGATGCTGATGGTCAAAACACATTTTTTGAACTAACAATGGTTTTACTAATTCTGACATTGTTTACGCAACGCAAATTAAATTATATATTGAACACTTAATTAATAGATGGTGCCATCAAAAAAGCACTTTGCTAAAAATGCCTTCGTATGTAAAAGTTCCAAAATCGAAACACGATGAATATACATATTTTTGATGAAAGCGATCCGAAACACGATTTCTATTTTTTCCTAGTACCTACCTGTCGATTGCAAAGTGCACACGAATCAAATTCGCAGCAAAGCTCATAGCGTGCAACACAACCGTCCAAAAAGGTCTATGACACAAGAGTTTTTTATTTACAATTTAAAAGACGTGTTCACGACTATTCCATTCAATGATGGACATGTAAAACGTTTCATGTTCACTTTTCAAATAAAGAGAAAAAGGCTTTAGCCCACCTTTGACTTCAGACCGTAAATTCCCAAAGTAAGAGAATATTGGAAGAACTGTTTGGCAGTGATGAAAATTCAATCTGATGGATATGCTTGATGAAATTATAGCTGCCTATTGAACTATGAAGCCGATGAGATTGTTTAGACCGATATGAAGTTTAAAGATATTCTCTATTGAAGGCGAACGGAAAGGCCCGGGCTTAGAGATTTCGACTGCCTTTTCAGGATATTATCACTTTTGGTATTTTAAGAAGATATAATAATTACAATTAAGCTTTTAAAGTGGAAAATATTTTGTGGTAATTTATTTGAAATTTTTTAATCGAAATGTAACTGAATTCAATCTATAGCATAAATCTTTCTTTTTAAGTGTTACATAACTGGTAGAAGAAACATCGCAATGATACGATTTTGCAGTAAACTTCAGTATTTAATACTAGACGAGAGTCTAGAAAACATTTTTAGTCAGTAATAACCGACGGGCCGTAGGGTCCGTGTGCCCATAGCCTTTTTAGGGATTTATCTAAACGGTTGGTTGATTCAAAGGCTGGCTTTAACCTTGGCCAGACGTTAAGCATTGCCATCCAACGTGGCATTAGACTCGCCCCCTATTACATGGGACCTAAACATACCGGCGAACTGTAGGTGTACATTGGTACACCTCTGCCTTCCCCTTCGGGGAATACAGGCGTGATGGTATGTACTATATTTTCCAAGACTTCAAGTTCTCTGTTTCACAAGCATGTGTGTGTTACGTGTGTGGGTCACGTCATGTGATGATGACAAATGCTAAGCTATCTCATTGGTCAGAAACGTGATTGCAGCGTGTTTCACTCCGAGTTAACATCATCCATTTTTCACACTGAAGGCACATGTCGATGGTACCGTTCGGCACATGCCGCAAAATATTTCGTAAAAAGATTTATTGCGCCATTCATTGCAGCAAAAGCTGTAATTGTTGTGGTTTCCGTAAAAGCATTTTTAAACGAACTTAATAGATTTTTAAAGTACCTATCTAATAAACTGATGTGACATGATAAATCGAGCGTCCGGATACTTGATTAAGTATCCCAGTATCCCTGCTTTATCCGGAAGGACGGTTAATATTTTAACGTGAGTTGATACACTTTTATTTACCCATTTTAATTTAAGTTTACTTTACTCCATTCATCTAAAGTCAGATGGGAATTTTAACAAAAAATATGAAAACAACGTTTAGCGCACAAACATCAAACAATCGCACGACATACATGGGGGTATTTTAGCAAGCCCATAAAAAGAGGCTTCCAAAATTTTCTTTGGAACATCGATATCTGGGCCAGCCTTAATTTTACTAAATATAGATATAAAATATTATTATTTTCAAGTTACGATACAAGACAAAATGTAGGTAGATATTAATATAATTACACTTACCTACATTTTGCCTTTACTTCCATGTCGAGATTATTCAAACATTTTCTTCATTAATTACGTCATAAGGTTGAGGGGTGTTTTAATGAACCTCGTGTCTATTTTAATAATGTCGCTGCTAAATAGAAAAGCCAAGTAGAACAGAACTTGTATTACGTTCATTATTTTTTTCAAATCACCATGTAAACAATTTATTATCTGCGTAATATTGAGTGAAATTACAGAATTCCAAAATTAAATAAATTATAAGTATTAGACATATCTACTTCGTTTGAAACAATTCATCATCATCATCATCATCTACTTAGCCTTTTCCCAACTATGTTGGGGTCGGCTTCCAGTCTAACCGGACACAGCTGAGTACCAGCGTTCTACATGGAGCGACTGCCTATCTGACCTCTACAACCTAGTTACTAGGCCACACGATACCTCTTAGTTAGACTGGTTGTCAGACTTTCTGGCTTCTGACTATCCGTAACGACTGTCAAAGATCTACGAGTGACAGCCGAGACCAACGGCTTTACGTGCTATCCGAGGCACGGGGGTGTCACACCACCAACTTCCAAACTCCGGGCTGCTACTGATCAAATCCTAATGGAAAAACCCAATAACACTTTTTGCCCGACATGGAAATCGAACCCGGGACCCCACGCTCATCAGTCGCGCTTGCGACCACGAGACCAACGGGGCAGTCCTAGTTTGTTTGAAACAATTATGTATTAATAAAGGTTGTGTATAAATAGTTTTCCTGTCCACGTGTAGGCAAATTAAGTAGGTACTTATCTATCAAAAGAAGTCTATTTCTGTACATTTATGATCTTTCAATTTACAGAAGCACGTTCTCTCTCTGAGACCCGTCAGTGGTTACATACATACATTACAGGCTGATTGTCTTATGTAGTCCTTTCTTCTTGCTGACAAAGGCGTCTGTCCAAGCCAGTACATGGTTGAATTCCTTGACCTTCAAAGAAGTCAATTGATTTTTTTTTATACTTTGCGAATCGTAGACACAACTATGTAGATTATCTTATAAATTTTTGAAACTATTAATTATTCCTAACAAAAGGGATTTATATGGCAGATGTGAGTGGCAACGCCGGGAGAGAACGCCCTAGAAAGACCTGCCCTGACCTTATTGATGAAGTTCTTCAGAAAGGTCGGGTGCGGTGTACACGTAACCGGCGTGCTTGTATGAACAGATGTATGAACGTGAACGATGAAAGAAGTATGTAAGGATCGTAGCAAGTGGCGTTCTGTGGTTTCTGCCTACCCCAATGGGAAAAAGGCGTGAGTTTTTGTATGTATGAATTAATAGGAATTTAACAATTAAAGTTCATGCTCATCATCATTTCAGCCGAATGACGTCCACTGTTGGACATAGGCCCCTAAATACCTGGTAAAGGTTGCGGGAAATCGCTAAATGCGGGCAGCGCTGGACGGGTCATTGTGGCTATCTTTGGTTAAGGTTGAGATACTCATTTTTTGAACAGTAAGTATGTATTCTCCAGACCGATTCCGGTAACGGAGGCTAATCTTTATTTAGTCTAGCCAAGTACGCAGGAGATATTATAATGCACAAGTGTGTTCACAAACAGGTGCATTCCCTCTTCCCTAACTCTCGTAGTCCGATGGGACGGCAATCCGACACAACCGGGACCGAGACCAACACAGCCGAGACCAACGGCTTTACGTGCTTTCCGAGGCACGGGGGTATCACACCACCATCTTCCAAACTCCAGGCTGTTACTGAGAAATTCCTAATGGAAAAATTCAATAACACTTTTGACTCGACCTGGGAATCGAACTCTGGACCCCACGCTCAACAGTTGTGCTCGCCACTACGAGACCAACGGGATCATACTACAATAAAAGCTTTGTATACATACACAATGGTTTAATTTCACGAGATCTACACAGACCGGGTAAGTGAACGGTGAACAATGGGTAGCTCACCGTCCGTACGTTGCATAACGACAGGCCGTGTCGAGACGGCGCGTTCGTGTTCCACGCGCGCCTCAAAGAGATGTCAGCAATTTGAGGGGCCGCTCAGGGCCGATGCCTGTCAGGGCTTCCGGTTGTTCGAAAGAGATACCGCGCCTCCGGAACGCAAAGGGCACAAGAAGGAACATGGGTAGGTTTTAGTCAGTAAAAGTCTGACACTCCTTCCCGCCCCGCTCGGGGCGGGGGAAGTCATTTGATGATTTCCTATCCGGAACAAAAAAATATATCTACAAGGACAGAACCCCAGGCACTAGTAGTTTTTATTATATATATATATTAATTAAACTATTAATAGGACTCAAACATTAAAGGTTATTACGCTTATTTGAGCAGAGTATATATACCACGATGTGGTCTGAGGGAATTGTGGCTTCGGCGGTAGCATATAGGGATTATTGTCTGTCACTGCTAGTGGAACATTTTGGTTTATTTCAGCACTATTTAATTATATCTTTTATATAAAAAAACGGTGGTTATTTTTAGACTTCACTTTACGTAAATTCTCCGTCTATCAACAGGCGATGGTTGCCTAAAAATCGATGAAAAACTTAAAACAAAATGCTGAAGGGTTTTATTTGTGTGTTAGAATGCGCTAATCTCTGGAACTACCAGTCGGATATGAAAAAATCGTTTTGTATATGATAGCCAAATTCATGAGAAACAGTATATAGTATATATATAATATCACCCTACGACTCATGGGAGCAGAGCAATGACTAAAGCTGTAAATTAACGCGAGAGAAAAAACTACACGACAAAGTCAGGATCAGAAACTAGTATACTGAATATTTAGTTAATAATATATCCGACTAATATCTTAGCTAATAAAACTCTATTTATACCTACTTTATAGCAAAAAAACTAGGATATTAAAATATGAACCTTGTTCTCTTCAACATTTTAATAAATCTACAAACATCAACAAAGAATAATATTAAACAAGCGATCACCGTTCCAACCTTTCTAATTGAGTTTTTCTATTACAGTCCTCCATCCTACGACGCGACGCAGCCACGCAGGATTGTTTGCGTGTGAAACTTCGTGTACGATGCAGTTCACAGCGCGACAGGTGACGAGAATGGGTGTCGTTCCCCTACTACCCACTGTCACATTCACACGTCCTTTTTGTTCGGTTTTACTCGCAAAATGCCAATTCCTTGGGTCCTACGGCTGTTTCATTGCGTCGTACGTGGGATAATTTGGTTGTAGAACGTTTAAAAGATAGTGTTTCTGTTTTTTATTTGACAGTCGGACGGTCGGTTGTTAAACAACGGGTTTACATGGAAAAGAGTGCCTATTTTATTCTATTAAGGTGTAATTTTGCAAGCTTCCTGGAAAATCACTCTACTAGTACCTTAAATATGATCGAAAATGGTTCGTATTATTCATGAATGATGTAATATTCGTTTTATTTTCCTTCATGTTAAGTTGGATCTCTCTATAAACTTGCATAGTTATAACTTAATACACGTCAGAGCACAGTTTAAGTCTAAAACTCAGGTATTTAGGAAGTTCTGAAAATCTTAGTCTTAAAACTTGTTATAATTTCAACATACAGTAATATGAAACTAAATGGTTTTACCCAAATGTTGTAAAAGTTCAAAGACACTGTTTTGAACACTGTTACGGAACTTTGGGTTTTTCCGACTTTTAAGCATAGTTCATTTCTTTTTTTTTATTAAACTTAGCCCCAAACTAAGAACTTCTCTTGAATCGTGGGTGCGTTTTCAAACATATAAAATCATATGCACAAACAGCCAGACCCGGAACAACTACCTGTGAGTCAAAGAAGTATTTGTTCTGTGCCGGAATCGTGCCCGCGACACGCAGCTCAGCAGCCAATCGCTCAGCCCTGTGTATCAACCATCTTACTCCTGTAAAGGTTGGTTTTAGGATTTTGGCAAAATTCAATAATGAATCAATAAAATATCGGATACCAAGGGCCAGTAAGTAGTAGTATTTTTTTGAAAGATTCAAAGCAATTCCAGAAAATTCTTTTAAAAGTTGTTCACAAATAACTTTTCAAATGTAACAACACTAACCAATACACTAATAATTTGGTTAATTAAACTTCAACCAGCAAGTTGACGTAAACAAAACACGTTAGCAGGTACCTACATAGTGTGTATACCTGAAACACACACTAATGAAATAATTAGAAAAGTTTTACTCCCAAAACATTAACGAGGATTGAAAACGTACCTGTATCATCATTACAGATTTAATTAATCCACTAGCAACCTTGAAAAACTAACAATTGTTCGAAATTACCCATTTCAGAAAATATGCTATACATTAGTAGTTTTCAGAGGTAATTATTTTCTCGATTTTTTTCTTTTTTTAACCCTGGACGCAAAAACGACGGGGTGTTATAAGTTTGACGTCTCTGTGTGTGTGTCTGTCTGTGGCATCGTAGCTCCCGAACGCATGAACCAATTTTGATTTTGTTTTTTGTTTGAAAGGTGATTTTGTCGGAAGTGTTTTCAGCTATGTTTGATGGAAATCGGTTCAGCAGTATTAAAGTTATCAGCTCTTTTATTAGCCGCGGTAGGGATTTTTATTCTTTCGTCGGAGATTACTCAAAATGTTTTGGTAACATACCAAGATGACTGTTTCTATTTCATATGTAATTTTTAAGTTTATCTATATATAACTGCCTCGTTGGCCTAGTGGTTCTAAGCGCAACTGCTACACTAGAGGTCTTGGGTTCGATTCCCAGGTCAGAGTAAAAAGTGTTATTGGTTTTTTCTATGAAATTCTCATTAGCAGCTCGGAGTTAGGATTTGTGCCCAGTTAATGGCAATAGGCTCGCCCCCTATTACATGGGGCCTTAACATACTGGCGAACTGTGGGTGTACATTATTACGCCTCTCCTAACCCTTCGGGGAGTACAGGCGTCGTGGTATGTTATGTTATCTATGTTTATCTTATCTTGGACATCACTGACGTCGGTAAGGAAAACAACGTGAGAAAATTCGGACTTTAATAATATACGTCTGGAATCGCTAATCCGCCTTCATCAAGTGTGGTGATCAATGCTCGTGCCTTCCTTGTATGCGAAGAGGTCTTTGCCCTGCAGTAGGACAATAATAGGCCGGTATTATGCTTAATTAGTTTTTCGTGTTGGTTGGGACTGCGGGCACATAAAATAGGATCAAAAGCTATTACATTGTGCAAACATTTACCTGCTTGTGTTTATATACTTAGTTCCCATAAAACGTAAATCGGCTTTTGGGCACGGCATTTAGAGATGTTGGTATGAACTACTGGTGTTCCGTTTATTGTAAACAGAAACATAGTTCAAAAATCCATATAAGTAGCAAGTTCTGACCAAATTCTAGCCCAAGACTTGTGACTCCCAAGATACAGGTTATTTAAACTAGTTTGGGAGACAGCTGTCCCTGTCTTAAGTTCATAATATGCCTTACCTTGCCTTCCTATTATGTCAATTTGTCATTGTCGTTTGTACGAATAAATTATTGTTATAACATAAAGTTTTGGAGAAAATACAAACAAAAATGAGACATCACGCAGGTTATATCGGTACATCATAGTCACGTGTAATCTGGTATGCAAAATATTGTAAACCATTTATTTTAAAAGAGTAAGTATGGAGTTTCTTGCCCATTCTTCTCAATACAAAACAATCTTTTGGAAGAGACAAATAGATTGAATTCTTTTTCCTCGCTTAAAATGTTAAAACTGCCTTTTATGGTGGCCTAATTTAAATAAATGATTAGACTTTAACTTTGCAGATACAAAACTAATAATGTCCATCCACATCGTTTCTAATTCAATAACATAAACATACATTTTACAAGAAACCCGTCTCAAGTGGTAACAAAACCGGAAAGCGGGTAAAGTTCTGGGTTCGATCCCTTATTCGTACAAAGTGATAATGTGATTTTCCTGTTGGAAAATTCTCAATTGACCTGGGCTTGGACCGGTGTCCGATAAATGGCGATAGGCTCACCCTTTATCACAATGGACATTAATACTGTCATTGGTGGACCCTTACCCTTTTGCCGACTAGAGAAGTGACTGTGTATTTTAAAAAGTTTGTGGAAAATCTCGTCGTTCTAAGTGACGATCCCTTTTTAAAATTTTGATGAATTTAATTGGAGGCTCTTAGATGAAATAATACCTTCTACCTATAGTTCAATCATTAGTTACTAATGAATGTATTATAATACTAGATTTTTTCTGCGACTTGGTCCACGTGAAAGTCAAGTATACCATAAAACATAGCCTGCGGTACTCAGCAATAGTGTAGCTTTGTATCAGTAAAAGTTTTTTCGCAATTGGATCAGCATTTTCAAAGATAACTTCTTACAAACAAACTTTACCTCTTCATAAAATTGTTAAGGCCCTGTCGTAAGCAAATGTTTAGGTATTTGACAATAACGCATCGCGGAAACAAATAAGGTTCAAAATAGCTATACGTTTGATGTTATAATAGTTGAATCGCATAGCCACAAAAATAACAATATTATTTGTTGTTTTTGAAGTTTTTATTAAATTGTGAAAAAAAATACACGACTCATTAGAATAATTTATAGGTATGTATTTAGTTCACAAAATTTCCTATAGTATCATTACATAACATTATATAGTTTACGCTCAAGATTCTGAGATGAAGAAATTTTTTATGCTCTCCTTTACGATTTTTTTACCATGATACTATTGTACTTTCATAAAATATTTACAGGTAAGGCTTTTCTTTGAACCCTTAACAATACACTCAATTTTTTCAGGCTTGTATTATGTACCAAAACGTCAGACTATGCGACAAAAAATGTGTGTTTTACGGTGTCCTGAGTTCAGATAGGCCCTTAATAGATGACTATTTATGTTATTGTTTTAACTAAACTACCTCATAACAAACATTTTTAATACAGTTTTACAATACATAATTATACAGTGTAGATAATTAGGCGATCCTTACAATAATAATTACCCTTCGATTTCATTCAGTTCCGGTGTCCCATATGGTCTTGAATTAAGTATTGAATGAATAATGTTTTATTTCGATAGTTCAAAGAGGTTTCACACTAAATAAAAAACGAAAAACCTGCCTCGCTAGCCTAGTGGTCCTAAGCGCGACTGCTACGCTAGAGGTCTTGGGTTCCATTCCCAGGTCGAGCAAAAAGTATTATTGTGTTTTTCTATGAAATTCTCAGTAGCAGCTCGGAGTTAGGATTTGTGCCCGGCTAATGGCAATAGGCTCGCCCCCTATTACATGGGACCTTAACATACCGGCGAACTGTGGGTGTGCACTGGTACACCTCTGCCTAACCTTTCGGGGAATACAGGCATGATGGTATGTGTGTGTGTAAAAAACGAAAAAATGTTAAGTTTTATTTTATTTAATACACACACGCATGGGGTTTCACATGAAATTCTCAGTAGCAGCTCGGAGTTAGGATTTGTAAATGATAATATAGCCTCTATTTAGCATTTTGCGTCAGATAAGTATAATCCTTTTACCACAAACAATAACTCATTCTATGAAATTCTTAGTAGCAGCTCAATGGTAGGATTTGTGCCCGGTTAATGGCAATAGGCTCGCTACCTATTACATAGGACCTAAAACATAGCGGATAACTGTGCGTATACATTGGTACACCACTGCCTAACCCTTAGGGAAATACAGGCGTGATGGTATGTTTTAAGTGAAAAAGATATACAACTATTATTAAAAAATTATACTCTATCCTTATTCCATATTTTGCTATGCCCAACAGGGTCCATAATTGTTTCTATTTGTTAATACCTACCACCTGTATGTTCACATCATGGATTGCAATAAAATATATGAGATTTGAAACAATTAATCTATACTAATATTCTAAAGCTGAAGAGTTTGTTTGTTTGGTCTAACAAAATTCTTTTTATGTTGGTTAGTTCATTTATCGAGGAAGGCTATAGGCTATATAACATCACACTACGACCAATAGATGCAGAGCAGTAACCAAAGACATAACCTAATACGAGTGAAAAAACTACGCGGACGATGTCGCAAGGAGACTATAATCAAACGACAAAATTTGTTTTCGTTACAATGTCTCTTCCCCCCAGTATTCTGAAAAAAAAATCTAAAATCTGTCAAAAATATCCATCCCACCTCCTACCTATTCTACCTTTAATTCATTGTGATAAATCTAAAATGAGAACACATCAGTCACAAAGCACTCATCAAGTCGAGAGTAAATTAATAATTCTAATACTCAATTATCCTCCGTACTCCCTCAATGAAAACTTCTATTTACCTTCGTTAAATACATCCGAAATACGTATTCTCGCGTGCCGTTTATTTGAATTTTCCTTTGAAATTTACTTTCTGGGTTCTATCAGCGCTCGCAGCTTCACCTCACCTTATCGTTTCACGCAAAGCCACCATACCTAGCGGTAATAGCATTATAGTTTACTTAATCGTCTTACAGCACCATAGTGGTGATATCTGAACCGAATCTTGAACATTTGAGCTCTTAATGAAAATGAAGATTCGTAATTGCAGTTTGTGAGAGCGGTTGGATGAAAATTAACTAAAGTGCGCAACCTTAAATGATAGGGAGATTAGTTCGAGGGAAAATTAACAAACAATTAGATATTTTCCTAACTAATTATGGGATTAAGAATAATACTAGCATACTATTGTGCCACTGCAAGGCAAAGGCGTCTTCTCATAAACAATAGGCACAAGTACTGGACACGAGACTCGCTCAAGACGGATTAGACGGCGATTTCAGACTTATATTAAGAAGTACAGGTTACCTCAAGATGTTTTCCTTCACCGATATCAGTTATGTTCATAATAAACTTAGAAAATACATGTGAATTTAAAAGCCCCTTTGGTACTAGCCTAGTATCAAACTCACAAGGCCTTACCCATGGGCCGTTACGATATGATCATCTGTATTTATAGCGTATAAATAATTTTCACAATTTATGTATAAATTGCGCCATTTAAGTCAAACCTTTGAACATATGACGTCAATATAAACTAAATACATTTAAGTATCTGTCAGTAATTTATAGTTGAATCGGTACTGCACCACAATGCAGGCATTAAACTAATCACATATTTGATATATATTATGTATAATTTATTGTAATCCTGTAATCGCCAATCAATTTTGGATCGTGTATAAATTACCATACGGTAAACTGTTCACAAATCTGACCACAACCAAACACATGGTATATTGTATTTACTGGTTACTTATGGTACTGATTAGTTTAATAAAATCTGCTTTCGTAACTTCACTCCTTGACCCGCTCATAAGACTTGTAGTTACGATCAAATTCTTTCATTATTTCTTTGTCTTGTAAGGCCCACTTGCACCAATAAATTAACTGAGTCAGACGGATCATTAAGAGGTAAAATAAGAAATTAAATAGAAAAAAAATTAATAATGTATGATGGTCTAAATTAAATTCTCTATTCTATCTCTATCAACATACCATCACGCCTGCATTCCCCTAAGGGTTAGGCAGAGATGTACCAATGTATTTAATCTAAATTAAATAAAATGATAGTATAAACTAAATCTGTCTATACGTATAAATAAAAATTAATGCTACATGTGTTGCTAAACCCAAAAAGGACGGCTGTTGTGGTATTTCGTAATTTCTCCCACAAGCTTTGCATAAAAGATGTTTGTTTTCGAAAAAGTCGGAAATTTTCTCCCGTGTGAAGTCAGGGCGGTACGCTCGTATGTTATACAAAAAGGTCTGTATACGCAAGGGGGCCTAACGCACACATTATCATCTTCACATGTGTCTATTACTGCCTCGATAGCCTAGTGGTCCTATGCGCGACTGCTACGCTTGAGATCTTGGGTTCGATTCCTAGGTCGAGCAATAAGTGTAACTGAGTTTTTCTATGAAATTATCAGTAGCAGGTCGGAGTTAGGATTTGTGCCCGGTTAATGGTAATAGGCTCGCCCCCTATTACATGGGACCTAAACATACCGGCGAACTGTGGGTGTACATTGGTACACCTCTGCCTAACCCTTCGGGGAATACAGGCGTGATTATATGTGTCTGTATATGTAAAGATTCCAGTTGTAATCAAACTTACACGAAGTAGTAACTAGTTTACACAGGTTATAGGATACCGTTCTGCGTTCCGTGTGTTGATTGGTTCGCAACATTGCGTATAGCAATTCAAACAGAACGCTTGACCGCAGCTTATGTGCATTGCAAAACTGAAGCGTCATTAGTTGATCACCGATTTCGAAAGCGATTGTCCCCACAGGGTCTTGACGACAGATTCTCGTCTTGTTTTAAGTTTTATGACTTGTAGGTATATTTAATAACTATATTGACAATACGATTAGCGCAGTAGCCAAGCGATTGACTGTTGCACCGCAACAAATATTTGTATGGCCTACAGATAGTTGTTGCGGGTCTGGCTGTTTTTGTATTTAAGTTTATATGTTTTTAAACCTGGGTGGGTTTAAAAACATACAGCAGACATTTTTAGTGTGAAGCAACGTTTTATGAAAATAAAATATATCTGCACGCGATTCGTACGCTTGGAACTCAAGTAGATATACCATAAAACATAGCCTGTAAAATGTAACATTTGGAATCAGTGTAGCTGTATATCAATGACAGAATTTTGTAATCGGACCCTGGTCCGATTCCAAAATTCTGATAAACGACTGCTAAAATATTATCTAACTCCAATGATTTTTTATTACTAATGGAAATATCTTATTTTATTTTTATTTTATTTTATTTATTAGGGAAAACAAACAATTACACACTATAAATGGTTAACAAATAATTGGTACGAGACTGCATCACTGTGCAACTAACTACGTTATCCACATCTTATATAATTAAAATTGGATTGCACGAGTACAATAAGCCTTAGCTTTAGTACTAATACTAATACTATATACTAATTATAAGGGAAACAAAAACAAAAAAAAACTACAGTTACAGAAATAAGTAGGTTAATCCTCAAAGTCTGTGATAGCTTTAAGTATATCACTCCGAAATCTATTAGCTGACAAAGAAAACAAATCCAAACCTGAGAATAGGGTGTTATAATGTTTTGCTAACCGGCGCAAAGGCGCGCGATTCCCCGCGTTTGTGCGACACGAGGAGACAGCAAACAACGGGTGACCGCGCGCCCCGCGTCTTATGATACTCCTAGGTACAACATAACATAATCTGTTTGTTAAATCTGAGCAATCGTATTTGTTCTTACACAGGTCATATATATGTCATATCTTTATGTATGTCAAGTTCTAATTCAAGCCTGCATAATATGCACAAGATGTTAGTTTAAACAAGGAACATAATTTAAGGGAGTGTAGTGCGTATGAAAACAAACCACTTTCACTGTGAAATCAAGAGTAATATTGCAAAAAAAGTCAGCTGCTTCTTACATGTCGAATTATGCGAACATAAATGTATGAAGCAGTTGACTTTTTTTTTAATTTAACGGTTCGTACTATAGTAAAAGTTGTTCATTTTCATGAGTACTGCACTTTCTTAAAGAAAGCCCCTCGTTTACCCTAACACCCTGTATGTGATACTTTATAATCACGACTAGTAAATACAAAATGTGAATCTTAAAGCGACTATTAAATTCCTACAGAACCCAATGGTATGCATTCGTTTACTAGAAACTGTAAAACACTGCTTTATAGTCAGACATTCGGTGAGTCGTTTGTGTGCTTGTTTCAACTGTCAACTGGCACACGTCAGCTCTGTCCTTACCTGAGCAGAATTCATGGAACTTCTTTATTATGTTACTGACATACTAGAAAATTGAACAAGTCTTTGGAAAAACCCTTTAGATGGACATTTTCTTTTCAAAGACACTGGACAATAATGAATGAATGTGAAAGCCAATGTGATGACGTGTTTAATGTTATGTAATTAATTAGATATCGTTGACATCAATGAAACTAGAAAGTAAGTATTTTTTTTCTTTTACATCTTATATCGGTAAATAGATATGTTCAAAATTTATAAATATCTACAATTGATTTAAAAGGGGAACTCATAGGGCATCAACTCAAACCTCGTCCGCATCGCTGTCAACGCGCGAGACGACTCCCGGCCACCGTAGATACGGGCCTGTTGACGGTGAGCAATGGGTAGCTCACCGTCCTTACGTTTAACATAACGACAGGCCGTGTCGACGGCGCGTGCGTGTTCCACGCGCGCCTCAAAGAGATGTCCGCAAAGGGCCGATGCCTACCGGGGCTGCGGGTTGTTCGTAAGAGATACCGCGCCCCCGGAACGCAAAGGGCACAAGAAGGAACATGGGTGGGTTTTAGTCAGTAAAAGTCTGACACTTCCTCCCGCCCCGTCCAGGGCGGGAGAAGTTATTTGATGATTTCCCACCCCCCAAAAAAAAAATCGGTGTCAACGAGATAAGTGGTAAAAAAACTACTGCTTTGCCACAAGAGTAGGCCCGGTTTCTATGAAACCTACAAAATCTCAAACATACCAGTGGTGGTACAGGCGAGGGCCTGTATTCCCCGAAGCGTTAGGCAGAGGTGTACAAATGTGTACACCCACAGTTCACCGGTATGTTTCAAGTCCCATGTAATAGGGGGCGAGCCTATTGCCATTAACCGGGCACAAATCCTAACTCCGAGCTGCTACTGAGAATTTCAGAGAAAAACCCAATAACACTTTTTGCTCGAACTGGGAATCGAACCCAAGACCTCTAGCGTAGCAGTCGCGCTTAGGACCACTAGGCAACCGAGGCAGTAAATCTCAAAATAAATACTTTATGTTGAGATCCAATATTAGGATAATTATCGTAATTAAAAACGTTGACAATCTAGTCGCAATCTCATCTCAGCGACAATAAAAGTCAAAAACTCGTCAAAAATGTTGATAAACTGTATAATAGGTGCTTTTTTAAAGATTAAAATGCGGTCGTCCTTAGAATATACGGAAACTGCCCACCCTAGGTCTTCTCCCGCATAAAATCACTCATTTAGATAAATCGGTCAATATTAAGTTTGACAGCACCAATTAGACACACTCAGAAAACTTTTAATTTTCCCTATTAACATTAATTGGAGATATACCACGATAACGAGACATCGAAAGTTTAAATTGGGGATGACACGATGTGGAGGCGTCGACCACAGAAAATTCGCTTTGACAAAAAATTAAAGACGAAAGCAAGGGAACAATTTATTTCGTCCTTTTCATGTTAAATGGTGAATTACTTCAGGGACTTTGTTTAAATAGACATTCTATTCATTAAAAGTATGTATGAAAGATAGACTTTTCAAATCTTTTAAATTACTTTATAGGTAATGAAAATTTTAAAGGTATTAAGAATTAATAAAAGAGATAAAGGGCAATCAAAAACTCGTCGGTATCTTAGTCAATTGATCAAATGCCCAAATGGCTAGCAGTAATGCCACGTTGTATGCAACGCTGATTCTTTGGCCCAAGAAAAAGCCAGCCTTTTTTGGTCACGTGATGAGTCGATCAACAATCGATCGAAAAATAAGCATTCGAAGTCTTTTATAAGTAAAGTTATAGACTCATCTCAATCAACAAGTCAAGTACAGTAAACAAAAGAGATAATAACCAGGCAGTTTAAAATGTTTTTTAAGCTATATTGTGCGTCTGACACCTAGCTTTTAATATCTTTTATTCGTGCTCTATTTTCTGCGCTTAGTGTTCAAACCACAATGGGATTGCCGACAAAGTGTGAGACACTTAAGTCGCAATGTGTTTCGCTTTGCTCGAACAGAAAGAGAAGGAAGATCGAGGACACTGCAAATAGAATGTGAGACGCTGTACTACTCTTAGTGTATACTGAGTACATTCTTTTATCCCTTGCTCAATAAAGAAATTAGTTAGCTTGTTTTATTAAAATTTTAGAGGAATTCACCGTAATAATGTTTAAGTACCAAAGCCTTTTTTTTATTTAGAATAAAAAACGAAGAACTGTCATGACTTTAATCTCGCCACTCTGAGATTAGACTAAACAAAGGCAGATAAAAAAAATATAATAAAAAATACCAGGATTTTTAAAATGTTAAAGCTAATGTACTTCTTTTTTGTAGATTTTAGGATAACATACCATCACACCTATATTCCCCGAAGAGTTAGGCAGAGGTGTAACAATGTACACCCACAGTTCGCCGGTATGTTTAGGTCCCATGTAATAGGGGGCGAGCCTATAACCATTAACGGGGCACAAATCCTAACTCCGAGCTGCTACTGAGAATTTCATAGAAAAACCCAGTAACACTTTGCTCGACCTGGGAATCGAACCCAAGACCTCTAGCGTAGCAGTCGCGCTTAGGACCACTAGGCCAACGAGGCAGTTTAAGATGGATTTTAAGGTTTTGTATTAAAATAGTGTACATTAATTTAATGTTACTGAAAAGTGAAATATCTTGTGTGTTAATGAAACTGTATACATTTTTAATATAATGTATACAGGCCAGCACGTCAAGGTACACCAATCCGGGGTGCTTGTCAGAATACCTCCACGCGTGCCTGACGGCTGCTTGTCCTTCTGGACACGTCCGGAGGGAACGGCAGTCGACAGGACGGTGCACCCTGGGCACGGGCAGTGGTCTTCCCTGGGGAATGGGAAGAGATTCTTATTCTCTGGGAAATGTCACTGTCCGTGGCGAAAATTCTGACGAGGGTGGGGTCCGTGCCGGACCAACAGGGCGTTGCTCCGCGTGTCCCTCTGAATAGCAGAGGGCACAGCGGAGGAATAAGGACGGGCTCGGCGTGCACTTACCCTGCCGTCGAGCAGACAGGGAGGGATGTCGTCCCCCTCTGTCGCCGTCGTACATCGTAACCCATATCGGAGTGTCGTGGATCACGTCTCGCGGCTTCGAGTGGGACCGAGGGTCTTGGCTTAACCGCCCGGACCGCGAGGTAGAAAACCTCTATAAAAAGTTACCCCGAATCCCAAGCGGCGGCGCACCGTGAGGGGATGTATGGCTGACGGGAGGTTCTACGGAACAATCAGTCTCGAGTGCGAACCACTGTTTTTTGGTTGGATGGTTGGAACTTTTTTATACTCGTGGGAACTATTATGGAAATGTCAATTAAAAATAAAAATAAAAATGATGAAAGGGAGAAGGGGGATGTAGGGTCGGAGTCTGACTCTGCTCCCAGCGTGGTGAGCGTGGGAAGCTCAGTGAGCTCCCGCCGCGCAGAGTTCCTGCGCAAGCGCTCCAGACCGGTCGACGACCAGGGGTCGTCGACTGAGGGCGAGCTGGCCTCGGCTCGTAAGATCCCCACCAGCAAGCGCGGTGGGGTTCAGGAGCGAGGCCCCGGCAGGGTGACGGCCCGGAGTAGGGTTGCCGGGCGACCGGCGACGCCTGTCGCGGGGGGGCAGCCCCCCCTTGGCGAGTCCGGCGACGAGGTGGGTGCAGCTGGCGGCTCCGAATTGGAGCGTAAGGCCAGGCTTGCGGAGGCCGTGGAGGCCGCCGTCTTACGTGTGGCTCGGCAGAGGGCGAAAACGTCCAAAGACCGGGCCATATCGGAGGCGGCGGCCACCATAGTGGCGGCGGCAGAGGCCGCATACGCGACGCCGCAGACCGACGAGGTCGGTCGGCTTCGGACGGAGGTGGCTCGCCTGACGGCCGCCATGGGGCCCCTGGTTGAGAGCAACAGGAGGCTCCAGGCGGAACTAGCCGAGCTTCGCGGGGCGGGTGGGGGCCAGCAGCCAGCCAGCCGGCAGCCCGTGCCGGTAGAGAACCAGGTTCTCAACCTGGTTCGGAAAGAGCTGGCCGCCTTCCAGCAACGGTTCTCCGTTCTGGAGGGCATCGTGCTGCGCCCCCCCCTGGCGGCTGGTGGCGCCAAGAGGGCCTCGTACGCGGCAGCCGCCTCTGGACCGGGGCCGGTCAGGCAGCCCCCCAGCAGGGCTGCTCTGGCGCCCGCCGCCAAACCGGTCCCACCAAAGCCGGCACCGGCGAAGCCGGCTCCGACAAAGTCGGCTCCGGTGAAGCCGGCACCGGTGAGTGGTGCGGCGCCCCGGAGGAGGAGGGGTAGGGTGGCGGTGGCGGCGGTTATGCCTGAGCCGCCCCAAAGCTCTCCCGCGGCCGAGGCCGAGTGGCAGGTGGCCGGGGAGAAGGAGAGGGGCCAGAAGGCTGCCCGAAAGGCCAGGGCGGCCACAAGAAAGGCGGAGGAGCGGCGGCGGCGCAGAGCGCGCAAAGCCGCGGCGAGACTACGCGCCCCTAAATCCGCGGCTGTAGTGATTTCATTACAGCCGGAGGCGGAGAAGAGGGGCGTCACCTACGGCGAGGTGCTCGCCAAGGCGAAAGCGGCGGTGAGCTTGGCGGAGCTCGGGATCGCTGGGGGCCTCCGGCTAAGGGTCACCGCAACGGGGGCCCGGATGCTGGAGATCCCCGGCGCCACTAGTGGCTCGTCCGCTGACGCCCTGGCTGAAAAGCTCAGGGCGTCCCTAGATGCGGATGAGGCCCGAGTGTCCAGGCCGGTCAAGTGCGCAGATTTGCGCATTTTGGGCCTGGACGACTCCGTCACCGCCGCGGAGGTGGTGGCCGCCGTCGCCAGGACGGGTGGATGCCCTGCCGATCAGGTGAGGACAGGCACCATCCGTCCGGACCGCGTGGGCATGCAGACCATAACGGTCAGCTGCCCCGTGACGGCGGCCAGAGCCATAGTGGAGGGCCGAAGGCTCCTGGTGGGATGGGTATCGGCGCAGGTCAAACTGCTCGAGCCCAGACCCCTGAGGTGCTTCCGCTGCCATGTGGGCAACCACGTGGCATGCCGATGCGCCTCGGAGGTAGACCGCAGCGCATTGTGTTTCCGCTGCGGTCAGCCCGGTCACAAGGCCGCGGCTTGTGATGCTCCGCCGCACTGCGACGCATGTGCGGTGGCCAGCAAGCCGGCCGACCACCGGGCTGGGAGCAGGGCCTGCGCTCCGCCGGCCAAGGCCGGGGGACGGCCCTCCACCGCCGTGATCCTCGCCACCGCCGCCACCGCCGCCACCGCCGCCGCCGCCGCGGTCGCCACCGCCGAGGCGGCCACACCAGGACCCTCAAGGGGGATTCAGGAGGGGGTTGTGATGGATTGCCAATAACGGCTCCATTACGCCTCCTCCAGGCGAACATCAACCACTGCGCCTGCGCTCAGGATCTGTTGCTCCAGAGCATGGCGCAGTGGTCGATACACATCGCCGTGGTCGCTGAGCCGTACTTTGTCCCGCCCAGGGATGCCTGGGTGGAGGACCTTAGCGGCTCAGTGACCATAATTGCGTCGGCCGCCGCCGGCACCCCGTCCCTGGAGAGTGTCAGGAGGGGACAGGGGTGCGTAGCAGCACGGTTCGGGGACATTGTCGTGGTAGGAGTCTACTTCTCCCCGAACCGAACTCTCGCCGAGTTCCACAACTCCCTTGCGGAGTTGAGTGTCGTCGTCGGAAGCCATTCCCTTCCCGTGCTAGTGCTCGGGGACTTCAATGCCAAGAACTTGGCTTGGGGTTCTCGTTGCACGGACGTGCGAGGAAGGATGGTGGAGGACTGGGCTCTGGAGAAGGGCCTAGTCGTCCTAAATCGGGGTTCTGTCGCCACGTGCGTGCGGATGCGGGGCGAGTCTGTTGTGGACATATCGTTCGCCAGCCCCGCTCTGTCACCGCGGGTCCTCGACTGGCGCGTTATGGAGGGGGTGGAGACCTACTCCGATCACCGGTATATCCGGTTCGACGTCTCCGCCCAGGACTCCAGCGCGCCGGTCATACAGGCCCCGAGTGGTCCGCGGTGGGCGCTGAAGCAGCTGAACCGGGAGCTTCTCCTGGAAGCCTCGATCGTGCAGGCCTGGGTGTCATCACCGGACAGGCCTGCCGACATCGACAACGAGGTGGGGTGGTTCCAGGAGGCCATGTCCGAGATTTGTGACGTGGCAATGCCCCGAGTTCGGCCAGGTAGCGCCCGCCGGCAGGTATACTGGTGGTCGCGCGAGCTGACGCCTCTGCGAGAGGCGTGCGTCGCTGCGCGGCACCCATATGCCAGGCATCGCAGACTCCGCGTTCGGCCTCCGAATGCGGCAGTCATCGAGGCGGAGTTGTACGAGAGGTACAGAGCGGCGAAGACCGCCCTCAACGAGGCTGTCATGCGGGCCAAGGCTCAGGCCCGCGAGGAGCTGCTGGGGACTCTGAACGGAGATCCGTGGGGGCGCCCTTACAAGACGGTGCGGGGTAAGCTCCGCACCTGGGCCCCCCCGCTGACGCAGAGTCTCCGGCCGGAGCTCGTTGAGGACGTGGTGAGCGCTCTGTTCCCTTCGCGGGGGGAACACCCTCCCCCGCCCATGGCTCCGCCTCTTGCGATGCCGGAAACGGACCACGACGACGACGACACCCCTGAAGAGACTGGGGTAGACCTGAGGATGGCGGTACGAAGGCTGAAAGCCAAGAATACCGCCCCGGGACCCGATGGCTTACCTGGCAAAGCCTGGGTCCTGGCCTCAGAGGCCCTTGGGCCTCGACTGGAGGGGCTCCTAAGCGCATGCTTGGAGAGGGGCCAGTTCCCACGTCGCTGGAAGACGGGGAAGCTGGTCCTCATACGGAAGCCGGGGCGCCCTGCGGACTCGCCGTCCGCATACCGGCCCATCGTGTTGCTCGACGAGGTGGCAAAGCTCTTTGAGAGAGTGATTGCGGGCCGCCTCGTCGGGCACCTGGTGGGGATGGGGCCGGACCTTGCGGACAACCAATTTGGTTTCCGCAGGGGGCGCTCTACGGTGGACGCCATCATGCGCGTGAGAGCCCTATCGACGGGGGATGCAGTGGCCCGGGGCGGGGTCGTCTTGGCGGTGTCTCTTGACATCGCCAATGCCTTCAACACCCTGCCCTGGAGTTGCATTAGGGAGGCACTCCGGTACCACCGGATGCCGACCTACCTCCGTCGAGTTGTCGGGGCCTATCTGACGGATAGGGCCGTGATTTACCCTGGTCGCACAGGAGAATGGAACCGGCGAGAGATGTCGTGCGGTGTCCCACAGGGGTCGGTTCTGGGGCCGCTCCTGTGGAACATCGGATACGACTGGGTGCTGCGAGCCGACCTCCCTGAGGGCGTCGGCGTAGTATGCTACGCCGACGACACGCTGGTCTGGGCGCAGGGAAGGTCGCACGAGGCGGCGGCCGACTTAATGACACGCGGGGTTGCGATAGTCGTTGAGAGGATCCGGCGGTTGGGTCTCGAGGTGGCCTTGCACAAATCTGAGGCCATGTGTTTTCATGGGCCTCGGAATAGGCCACCGTCGGGATCCCAACTAACGGTAGGAGGGGTTCACATCGGCGTCGGGTCGACGATGAAGTACCTGGGACTCGTCCTCGACAGCCGGTGGAACTTCGCGGAGCATTTCCGACGTTTGGCCCCCAAACTGGAACGGGCCGGGGCTGCCTTTAGGCGGCTCCTACCCAACCTGGGGGGACCAAACGCCTCCTGCCGGAGGCTCTACGCGGGAGTCGTGCGGTCGATGGCCCTTTATGGGGCCCCGGTGTGGGCGCAGGGGTTAAGGCGACTTGCCGCCCACTACCTCATTGCGTCCCAACGGGTGATCGCCATAAGGGTCATCCGAGGATACCGCACGATCTCGGGGGAGGCGGCGAGCCTCCTTGCCGGATTGCCGCCGTGGGATCTGGAGGCGCTGGTCCTCGCGCGCCTGTACGAGTGGCGCGTGGAGGTACTAGGCCGGGGGGAGAGTCCGCCACCGCGGCAAATTGCCGCTCGGCGGGCCGACCTCCGGCTCGATCTCATGGCGACATGGAGACAGCGACTGTCGCAACCTCGTGCTGGGCACGCCTTAATAGAGGCGGTAAGTCCCCTCTTTGAGGAGTGGCTGGAGAGGCGCCACGGCGCCCTCACCTACCGCCTGACGCAGGTCCTCACCGGACACGGGTGTTTCGGGAGGTTCCTGCACCTCATCGGGCGGGAGGAAACGTCCGGGTGTCACCATTGTGTGGATTGCCCCGAGGACACGGTGGAGCACACCGTGGCGGTATGCCCCGCTTGGGCGGAGCATCGCCGAGTCCTCGTGGCGGCCATCGGCGGCGGCGAACTCTCGCGTCCGGCCCTGGTGCGAGCCATGGTTCGGAGCGAGAGGGAATGGGATGCAGTCGCCTCCTTCTGCGAGGCAGTAATGCTTGAGAAGGAGGCGGCGGGAAGGTTGAGACAGCGGTTCTCCCGTCCCAGCCGCCGCGGTAGACGCTCCGGACGTCGGGAGCCGCGAGACGACTCCCGGCCACCGTAGATACTGGCCTGTGGACGGTGAGCAATGGGTAGCTCACCGTCCTTACGTTGCATAACGACAGGCCGTGTCGACGGCGCGTTCGTGTTCCACGCGCGCCTCAAAGAGATGTCAGCAAAAGGAAGGGGCCACTGAGGGCCGATGCCTGCCGGGGCTGCGGGTTGTTCGCAAGAGATACCGCGCCCCCGGAACGCAAAGGGCACAAGAAGGAACATGGGTGGGTTTTAGTCAGTAAAAGTCTGACACTCCCTCCCGCCCCGCCCAGGGCGGGAGAAGTTATTTGATGATTTCCCACCCACCAAAAAAAAAAAAAAAAAAAGGTACACCAATCTGTCAAACTTTTTTGATAGTTTTAGAATTTTATTACAAAGAAATAAGGTTTATGTTCAATTGATTTTTTTTAAGTTTACCTACACATTAGTAAGTTAATACCTGATACTAAACCTCCACGTTTCCGTTAACTTTAGTAGAAAAGGTAAAAATATAAGGAGTCATTTTATAAAAGCGTAAAATATTTATATTATACTTTAAGGATATCTACTTAATTTTTACTTGAAATAAAACATGTTATAACGAATTTTATGAATGCCTCCAAGAAGACAATGGAATATAAAACAAAGCTTGAACTTTTATGTTCTTATGACGTTTCCCGGTATAAGAATTTTCTAGTCTTAAGATAACATGGTAACAGTTACGTAATCTGTGTTCAGTACCCACTAAACTAAAACAGTGCTATCTGCTTTTAACAGGTAAAATCATGAAAGAGATGACAGATATTTCTCCAACTAGTGTAACTACAAGAACATACTAAACATTTGTGTTTGTTCATTTATCAAACACATTTTTTACTGAAAATATCATGCTTAGCATTTGAAACCTTCACCTTCACGTTTTTGAGTCAGCACTAGCTGGCGAGGGGCCGCAGGTTGTTTGACAGAGATACCGCGCCCCCGGAACGCAAAGGGTACAAGAAGGAACATGGATGTGTTTTAGTCAGTAATATTCTGACACTCCCTCCCGCCCCGCCCAGGGCGGGAGAAGTCATTTGTCTATTTCCCAACCGAAAAAAACTACTCTAGCTAGTACTCTATATTTTAAACTAGCTTATGCCCACATCTTTGTTCGAATGTTGGTTCTAATTATTTTGCTGAAATAAATGTAGCCAAAGGTGCTTCTTATACATTCAGCTTTATCCACTGGCATATAGCTGTGAAAGTCCTGTCAAAATCGGTCCTGATCAGGTTTAGCCGGAACAAAATAGACAGACAGACAAAAACTAAAAAAAAAAGTGTTTTGGTTATAAAACGAAGGGTTAGGCAGATGTGTACTAATGTACACCCACAGTTCGCCGGTATATTTAGGTCCCATGTAATAGGGGGCGAGCCTATTGCCATTAACCGGGCACAAACTAATGCTGACTCCGACCTGCTACTCAGATTTTCATGGAAAAACTATTAACTATTTTTAAGTTATATAAGTTCTGAGTATTCATATGCATTTGGTAAAAAGCTATTATTTTGATATTACAATCAGAGACTTTCAGTTTGATTTTTGTGTTTAGATACAGCAATGATTTCAGTTTCCCCAACAACAATAGGTCAATGTACTACAGTTATTAACCAAAATATAAGGACGCAAAGTTTTCCAAGAAACTATTTGAATTCCACTAGTCCGGTGTCAAGAGCGCTCACCCACAATTTTGCCTGACGAGAAGCAAATATTGACCCTCGCCCTGTTCACTTCTCAACCTTTTCTGTTGCCTTTATTTGAGCTTTGTATAAATAAAATTGACCATTTTCCTTGTGTCACACAGATTTTTACGATAAACTGTTGTTCAGTTGAATACGTGGGATTTGTTCGTGCTAAACGCTTTTGTATTATCTTCCCGTAACACGCTCTATCCCTTAGTAGGCGTACAGGAAAATATAAACTATATGATTTGCTTATCTATACACTTAGGTTTAGAAGTCCGTTGAGAAAGCGTCTCGTGTAATATAGCCTCATTAGGGCTCGTTCAAACAGTCCACGTATACTTGTAAAGTGAAAGTCAAAGCAGTTATTTTAATTAGACCATTTACAGGCACTTGAATTGGGCAGATAACACTACTAATCAATTGACGTACTTTTTATGAGCTGTCAAAGCGCGATTCCCACATAGATTTTATACGACAATACAAAACTATAACGTCACTTTTTTGACATCTTAATACACCAACAATTTTTTTTATTTCAAAGTAATTAAAAATCGAATTTTATAGTTCTTAAAAAATATGTGCTAAAATAAACTGTTTTTTTTTTGTGAAGTTGTGTCCTGAAATTATTTTTTAATGGTGTCATTTATTCAATTGTCAAGAAGAGATACAAAGTTGAAGCTGGAGAAGAACGAGCAAGAAACTGCACGGACACTCTTTTCAATTTGATTTACCAAAATCCTGATGGAAGGTGAATATAAAACAATAAAATTAAAATAATAAAGATGCAAACCATGGCAGTTAAGAGATGACTAATGCCAACTGACAGCGCCCGTTCACGAACATGACGCGTGAATCGACACGATTTAGCTCAACTATCATGAAGGGACTCGAATGATCCAACTCACGCGCCACCATTATCGTGACATTTAGGTGAGCATGGCAAAGCTCTCAACCACCATGCTCATTATGTCTAACACATAACAACTTATAAAATAAATGGCTCCATGGTACTCTTTAAAGATGCGCAAATCGTCATGGTGGTTATTAGGTATCACTGTCACGATTTGCCCATCTTTCTAAACAAAGAATGACATTATAAGGTGAAAGGTTTGCGCTTTATCTACATATGTTGTATGTAGATCAGCTTATAGTTTCGTTTACTATAGTTATTAGTTGGATATTATTTCCAAGTTTTCTTTATTTTTATAATGTTTTTCTATAGAGATTAATTATACAAACATTTTCAGGAATACCGCTCCTGCTCTAGTGTAGGTATAATGTATAACTACCCCGTTGGTCTCGTGGTGGCGAGCACGAGGTTTGAGCGTGCGGTCCTGGGTTCATTTTCTCAAGAAGAGCACAAAGTGTTATTAGATTTTTCCATTAGGTATTTCTCAGTAATAGCCCGTAGTTTGGAAGTTGGTGGTGTGATACCCCCGTGTCTCGGAAAGCACGTAAAGCCGTTGGTCTTGCTTCTGATCTCTCCCCGGTGTCCTCCTGCGTACTTGGCTAGTCTAAATAAAGATTAGCCGCCATGGCCGGAATCGGTCTGGAGAATACATACATACAATGTATAACAGTAGCTAGTGTCTCCTCTAATTACTATTCTACATGTTATTTATGGAATCCAAAGATTACAAAGCGAATCAAGAGTAATAGAAATAATAAAATTATAAGACGTTTAACACTTTTACTCACACGTTTATTCCTAGACACGGCGCGTATTGTTAGGAGATTCCTTTCTCAGAAGCCCTGACCACCGGTAGTTTGGACCCTATTACCGATGCCGGTGGGTTTTTTTTTATATTCTTAAATATTTTTATGTTTATATTAATATTTCAAAATGTAACTTAATTGTATATGAGGACATAAAAAGTAATCTAGCTTGCATATAATATATTTTTTTGGCATTCTTGATATAATTGTTACATTGTTGATAGTTGACGGCACGGTTGGCGCAGTGGCTGAGCGATTGGCTGCTGCGCTGCGTGTCGCGGGTTCGATTCCTGCGCGGAACAAATATTTGTATGGCCTACAGATAGATGTGTCGGGTCTAGCTGTATGTGTATGTGAGTTTATATATTTGTAAACGCACCCACGATACAGGAGAATATCCTAGTGTGGGGCAACGTTTTTAAAAAAAACAAAAAACAAAAAATATCATTATACTTTTATTTTAACCGGTAGCAAATAGAGCTTTCGAAATTATTTTTTGCCTTCATTCACTATGAACCAAGGTAGTTCAAGAAGCAAGTATTAATGGAGTTCTGAATGTATCAATATTAATACTAAGGCGTAGCAAGTAATTCAATCAAGGTGAACAAATATACCCAAGACTTAAGTGATTAGTTAGGTAAAACGTCTTTCTTTTCAGGTAAAATAATATCGATATTTCGTAAAGCTGGTACAAGCTTCTAAAAATATATCCTGTCGAATATTATTTCTTATAGCAGAATTACGCTTTAGTGACTAGTAAATACGTAAATAACTACCAATGCTTGACATGTCTTCGACCTTGCCGGCTTGCCCATTTATTAGGCCCCGAAATAAATCAATTCTTATAATACCTACATACAATTTATAAATAAAATTAAAGTGTGTTTGTAACTTCAAAATAACGGCTTCTAAATATGAATGTTTACACGATAAATACACGAAAAAAAAACATTTTTTTCTTTTTTTCGTCTCTTTGCTCCGGTTAGTCTCTGAAACGGTTAGCCCGATGTTGAAGAAATTTTTACGGGCAGATAACTGATGATATAAGGAGTAACTAAGGCTACATCCCTGCGGTCTTAATCAGGTCGTCAGGCTACCTTGTGGGTGGATATCCTACGCTGCGCTTGCCGGTGCTTGGTCCAACCGGTCCTCTTGGAAATCAACGGGGGAGGCCTAGGTCTAGCAGTGCCTGCCTGCGGTGGATATAATGATGATAGTGATGAAGGCAAGGAATTTATGTTAGGAAAAAAATTAGGGTTCCGTACAAAAAAAAACCCCATGTTAACCAACATTCACACGAACAGAGTAGCGGGTATAAGCTGTTCGAGTCGTATGTTGATTGGGAATGGATGTGTGAATAAGATAGTTTATCAGTGAGCGATTGAATTAATTCAAATCTATTTCAAGACCTGACTGATGTGATAGCGTGGGTGGACCACGATTTGACCACGTCTGACATTTAATTTAGTGCTTCTACCCACTCCGAAACCCAAACCTAAACTGGGCGTATCTATTTTAATCCGTTCTCTGTTCTACAGGTCACTAATTTTCTGCTTAGCATTTGTAGGTGTTCCACAATAGCCACAGAACTGTTTCCAAATAGCTGGTCCGACAGTTCTCAAGGGTCGCTAACAAAGGTTATATTGAAAATGCCGAACCGAATGTGCCGATCCGCTTATGTGTACAGCGACCCTGAGACTGCTTTGAAATATGCAGACCGCGATTTGCAGGTACTTACACTGCTGAAATAGTGCGTTGCGGAATTATCATACTGATTGAGAGAAAACTTTAATGTTGTATGATTGATATGATTAGTAACTTAGCCTGATTTTTATAGCGTAGCAATTTGGGGGACATCTTTGCCCAGCAGTAAGTAACTGTGGACTAGGAAGAAAAAGAGTAATTAAATAAATAAATTGTATTTGATTATTTCTCTTTATATATTTATTTATTAAAACTTTTTGCACATAATGTGAATAATACACAGTATAAAGGCGGACTTTATGCCTTCTACCACTCTACCTTAGGGTGATGCAGAGACAAAACATAATAATAAATACATACAAACAAAATATACAGAGTAGAGAAAGATAAAAATATATAGGTGGATATATATAACTAATTTATTGTGAGACGAGTCTGCCAACTTCATAAGCAAGTGTTCACGAGCTTTTACTTTGAATGTGAAACGACTGGTGGCTCCTGATATAAATAACTAATAATTCTGAAATCATCATTTGCCTAGCTTTTTCCCAACTATGTTAAGGCCTGCTTCTAGTCTAACCGAATACAGCTGAATAACCGTGTTTTATACGGAGCGACTGTCTATATGACCTCCACAACCCAGTTACTGGGCAACACGATACTTCTGAGTAAGACTAATTAGTAACAATAACTCAAAAAAATAAAATGCATTATAACACGAATTAACACGATCGATTTTTATGAGACTTCAGGGGTACTACTAATATAAAAGCAGAATAGTATGTATACTGTATACCTATACCAATATCACACTTATTTCTCGAATGCGTTTCAAGTTTCAAATGCAGTATGTATTCGGCATCGTGTGCTGTCGGCCGGTACTCGGATCGTGCAAATATTTATTATTTGAGACTCGATACGAGCTTTGCAAGCTGATACACGAAATGTGAATTTGTGTTTACATTTCCTGTACCGACTTACTTGTAAAGGTTATGCATGGGAAGTGGAAGTCGGTTGCTCGACTTTGAATCGCTCGTTTTAAATGTCACCATTCTCAAACGCCGAATTCTCGCCCACTCAGCCACGAACTTGGCGTTCTGAGATTTGGTTTTACGAAAGAATTTTAAAATTAGCTCTCGGATTAAGTTGTACACTGTTTGCTAATCATTCATTATGTTCCAGATTTATCTACCGTAGCGTTCCGTTTACGTTTAACTTTTAACCCCAGATGCAAAAACAACGGGTTTTTTTTAAGTTTGACGTGTCTGTGTGTGTGTATCTGTTTGTGGCATAGTTGCTCCCGAACGCCTGAACCAATTTTGATTTAGTTTTTTTGTTTGAAAGGTGAATTAGTCGGGTGTGTTCTTAGCTATGTTTGACGAAAATCGGTTCAGTGGTTTCAAAGTCATCATCAGCTCTTTTGTTAGCTACGGCAGGAATTTTTATTCTTCGGTCAGGGGTTATCTAAAATTTTAAATTAAGTGTTTTGAGTATTTTACCGCTCTTTCTTTATTATAGTTGGATGCGATGTCCCTCTAAATATAAGGTGTAAAATCAGCTAACGGTTAAGACAACGGTTTAAAACGGTTTAACGGTTTAAAAGTTAAACGCTAAACCGATTTCAATCAAACATAGCTAAAAACACTCCCAACTAATTAAACTTTCAAACACAAAAAACAAAATCAAAATCGTTTCATGCGTTCGGGAGCTACGATGCCACAGACAGACACACTCACACACACACACACACACACGTCAAACTTATAACACCCCGTCGTTTATGCGTCAGGTGTTAAAAATAAACGTTACAAAAAGTTGAAACTTGACCGTTAATATCTTTCTAATCGCAAGGTATTCCAGGTATGGTTCAGAACAAAGAAATTGTCGCTATGATGGAAAGAAAGTTACATAACTTTCAGTTTCATTAAGTGTCTGTTTACCCGTTATAATTAAAAATAAGTAAAAAAAATGGCGGCTTCTTAATATAATTTTAACTGCAATAAGACAACCCAAATCATCGGCACATAATACTAAAAACCACCTCATTAGCGCCACTAAAACAAAACGGTCTAAACCCCGATAAACATGTAAAGAGAAATGTCGTCAGTCCGTCCGTCCGTCCATCCTCGCAAGTTGATGCGTCACGCAATATCAGCATGATTGATGAGACTCGTCCAAGTCCCGGATGACCGCAGCTTTGTGCTCGTCAGTCAGTGCTATCATACAGTCTGTTTACGCCCTAAATTAGTTTATAAGTGACCAGTCGCCTGAAAAAAACCGGACGCTAAATATCACGCTGATACATCGGGACTATATTTCATTTTATTTAGTTTTTTACGGATGTTAAAAGTAATTTGGAGGATTTATGTTTTTTAACATAAAAATATGAAGGCAAAAACATTATGCCATGTTGGTTTTATGTTTCAATGAATTTTCGATAATGATTTATGCGGTAAAATGTAGGTATATTTATAAAATATAGCAGCCAGGATTGAATACTGCAAAATAACTCCCGCTTCGCCTACAATTTGGTCTCTTATAAGCGATAGCACATTTTTCATCATATCTGTGAGCGATCTTTTCAAAGAACTCAATACCGTCATTTGACGTCAGTTCACCAAACTCAGAACCAATATAAGAAATTCGTACGGCCTCTGTACTGGCTCCAGGAACTTACATGAATAATTCCCTGATACTAAGAATGCATATACGTAGATTTCATATTCATAGGTCGAACTATTTGAAGATATCTAAATAGAATTACACGTTAATATAAGAATACATTGGAAACATGATATGTTTTTAACATGAATAAATGTAACAGACAGATGTAAGTACTGACAGACACCAAAGTGATTTAATTTGTGGGTTAAAATATTTTTTGATACCTAATTAACTAGGTATTTAATACCTATCTATTCATCATCACTGCAGGGCAAAGAACTCTTCTCATACAAATTAGTAATAAGCATTGATCACCACGCCTGCTCAAGGCGGATTGGTGATTTCAGATTTATTTGTCTACATAGTGTAAAACAAAGCCGGTTCCCGCCGTCTGTACGCTTAGATATTTTAAACACCGCAACTGATTTTAATGCGGTTTTCATCACTAGATAGAGTGGTTCAAGAGAAACGTTTACGTAGGTATAGACCAACGCGGGCGGAGCAGTAACCAAAGACGTAACTGAACGAGGGTGACACCACGAGGTAGATATACTAGTATATAGCTTAGTTTAGTATAAGTCCAGGGTTCCTTACAACGTTTTCCTTTACTAATGACAGTAATGTCCAAGGCTAATTTAAAACGAAAGTACAAATTATGACAGTGTGTGTGTAAAAAGATTCAAAAAAAAAACTTGGTTAACAAAATTTAATTTCTGACGGATTTCTACAAACCAAAACGGTTCGTCTGATCTGTCAGGCATACGCAATATCTGAGTGATAGATGGGCAGATGCTCGAGCCACACATTCGGGATAGAACAATTGCATTTACAGATATCTGACGTTTAACAGACACGAAAAAATTGGCACGGACATTGTGATTTTAGTTAGATAATAGTTTGCATTAAATGTGTGCTTGCTTTCTTTATGATTTCAGAAATAACTTGGTAACCTATGTCTCGTCTTGAACTCTTATTAGGTCAATTTTATTAAGTTCCCACTTGGTGGAAGAAATAAATGTGTTTCAAAGTAAAAAAATCAAAATCAAAATATGTACATTCTAATTCAATTTTACGATTTTTGGTTTTATAAGTTTTGGGTGTACTTTGCTGTTAAGTAAAGCAACACATTTGGCATATTGAACTAGTTTCTCATAATTATTTTAATTATTCCAAGATCGTGGGTTAGACCTTTTTGACGGAACTAAGTTCAATTATGTAAATGTACCTTTAAATTCAGTACCTACTTGACCTTTGAGTAAGTAGATACCGTTATCAAGCCTAAGATTTAAGCAGTATCTCGTTGGTGTCTATTTTCAGTTGGAAATAATGTTCTTACAATTACTGAGTTCCAATTTACCTATTTGTTAGTCAAATTCAAAGCATTTATTTTTTCAATTAAACCATTTACAAGCACCTTTGATTTGTCAAAGAGTCGGTCAGTTAGGCAGAAACTTGAAGCTAGCCTTTTGTTCCAAAATGTAGGTAGTAAGAAACTCCACGCATACCTACTTTTTTAAATTGGTTTTTATAAAACCTTGGTTTCGTTATTCATGTTGCTTTATAATGAATGTTTAAAAAAATATTATTTTATTATTGAGGAGCGAACTGCCCGCAACTTCGTCCTCGTGGCTTATTTCACCCGTCTTTAGTCTTTGGTTACTGCTCCGCTCCCGTGCGTCATAGCGTGATGTTATATAGCCTATGTTACTCAGGAATAATGGAGCTATCTGTTGGTGAAAGAATGCTTAATATCGGTAAAGCAGTTTCGGAGCCTATTCTGTACAAATAAACAAACTAAAAATATAATATAAAACTTCATAATATTAGTTTAGATTCATGTAAAAAATCGCTAGCATAGTCACCTCCTTGCATTTGATGAGGATGCAAAAATGCACCTTATCAACTTAAGCCATACCTACTACTCTTTTTATATATATAGCACACATCGAGCAAGGTTGGTTCTTAAGTTGTTAAACTCAATTGAGAAGAACGCCTTATTACCGCACCGGCAGCGCACAAGACTTCAATTTCTACTATACTTCGGCTTTAAAACTATAAATTACTGCTACTGCTTCGTAGAGCTCGGTAGTTGTACTTACTTACCTAACATACCTACTGGTTAATAAGACTGTAGGTACAGTCCATGTTTCTCAATGTGATTATTAAAAAAAAAAGAAAAATTATTATATTACTAAAAATAGAAACGGCATGATTTCTTGGGTTCGATTCCCAGGTGAAGCAAAAAGTGTTATTGGATTTTTCTATGAAATTCTCAGTAGCAGCTCGGAGTTAGGATTTGTGCCCGGTTAATGACATTAGGCTCGGATCTTATTACATGGGACCTAACCATACTGTGGGTTTACATTGGTACACTTCTGTCTAACCCTTCGGGGGATACAGGCATGGTATGTGTGTATGTATCAATTTCACCCGATATTTTGTTTAGAACGTTAGCTTAATTCTGAACTCTATGCAGACGAAGTTGGAGGAATAACAAGTTTTATATATTTTTAAAATTTTATTAAAACCTTTTAATTACGTCGCTTAAAAAAATTCTAAGTCCGAACGATAGACAGAAGCTAATTAACAAACTGTGTCAATGTTGCCTAACGACCTTCGTAAAATTATTATTTCATAAAATACTTTTCATGTAAAGACGTTGAAATAAATACTTTATAGTAGACACGTTATGAAAGCTTTTACTTCAGGTTAGTTAAGGTTGAAAAGTTATCTAGTTACATAAATAATTCTAACTATCATAAATGAAGCTTAAGTTGCCCTTAGTGGTCAGATGCGTGACGACATAAAATCTTTGTATTTATATTCTATTGTTTTAATGAAATTGAACTTATTACAGAATCATGTAACTGCCTCGTTAGCCTAGTGGTCCTAAGCGCGACTGCTCCGCTTGAGGTCTTGGGTTCGATTTCCTGGTAAAGCAAAAAGTGTTATTGGGTTTTTCTATGAAATTCTCAGTAGCAGCTCGGAGTTAAGATTTGTGCCCGGTTAACAGCTATAGGCTCGCCCCTTATTACATTGGACCTAAACATAACGGTGAACCGTGGGTGTACATTGGTACACCTTTGCCTAATCCGTCACGGAATACAGGCGTGATGGTATGTTATGTTATGAGTTACGGAATCATTATTTATTTATTTATTCACAAAATCCACAGCGCTTACAAATTTTATCTTAATTTATATATACTAGTCATACAGCCAATTACGGATTTACAATTTAATAACGTAACAGTACATGCAGCAGAAACAGACATACACAGAAAGTGAACCGCTAGCATAATCTGAGTATTGCATCGTGTATGAGTGTGTAGGAGTGTGGAGTGTGGGTGTGTTATCATGTAATTGATAGTAGCCAAGACGGGGAGTCATGAGTTCGATCCCGTTACGAAGGTTTTCAAAAGCTAAGTTCTTAGTACTACTACTGTTCTTAGTTTATCTTAGACATCGGTGACGGAAAAGAATGTGAGGATTGAGGATCACCAATCCGCGCTTAGCAAGCATGGTAATCAATGCTCGTGCCTTCTCTGTATGAGAATAAGTGTTTGCCTTACAATTTGAAAATAATAGGCTAGGCTAAGTAGGTTACAGTTCTTAGTTACCCCACCCGGAATTTAGATATTTGTTTGCTTTATGGCAATAATCACCTTTTATGGGACTGAACACGAGTGGTAAAATATAGGTATAAATTATTTTAACTCTACCCTAGGAAATACAAACGTAATTTGAAATATTTCTGGTAAATATTATTTATAGACACGGCTAGGTGAATAAACGGTTAGGTAAACAACAAAATGGATTCGAATTATTCGTGTTTCAATAAGTGGACCAATTTTCTGTTTACCCCAATTATTTTTTCAGCTTTCAGGTTGGCTCTATCCAAACGATGATCATTATTTGTTGTTCTAGTAAAAAAAAAAAACTTCCATATATATACTGAATAAATGGTTCTCGAACGTCTAATTTTATCAAAATGTAAAAATAATGAGTGGTGAATACACTTACTTAATATTAAAATGAGCAAAACATTGAAGTTGAAAGCACACGCTACCGTACGAAAATCCTCAACAAAGCACATATTCGGTTGTAATCTAGAAAGGGAAAGCTGTCCTCGGTGAATAGCTATGAATAAATGAAATGGGACAATGGCGCGTAATACAATTGTAGTGAAAAGACGCTCGCGCTGTGTGCTCTAGTTCCAAACAAGAGGAACGGTGGCTCAGGTGCAACATCGCACAATAAGCGCTGCACGGAGCGGTAACAATGCGCGCCGTGATTGCAGCATGCGCGCGATTGCACTGCGGCCGTTGCCATGCCACTTGACTGACAGTTGTTTGGGCTCCCATGTATTGTAGATTTGTTTAATTGTTCCATTGGGCTTTATATGAAGATCTTATTGTAATTAAATTGCAATATTTGGTACTTGAGCAAGCGAGGTGATTAATGCTCGTGCCTTCTTCTTCTTGCCCTGAAGTGGGACAATAATGGGCTGGTATAGGTCCGACAGTCGGACCAATCGCGAGCAGCGTGGGCGCCTCGAAAAACCCAGAAAGGAACCCGGAAACCGAAAAAATTACTTGACGCTTGTGCTCACGACTCGTGGCGGCTACTATATTAATATGTATTATTTGGTATAAAGCTACATCCATAAGAAGCGACTAGAATTATGTCTGTGTTTCAATACAGAAACCATACGTACTTACCTTACGTATTTTATAAAAACATTCAAATCAACTAAGTACTTACTTCGTTTATTTTTAATATCTTCATAGATATTATAAAGCACAACAGTGGAAAAGTACACCTTATTTCGTTCTAACTAATTTTATAAAGATAAAAAAATAGGTCATAAAAAAATCGTTTAACGCATTTGGCATAGGTATACAACATTTATCATGATTTCTTTTCAAACAACGCAGTGAAGTTGAACTTGTATATCAAGCCTCACAAAACAGAAAAATCAAGACCGCTACCATCTAATGAAGACTGAATAACTAAAACAAAACATTTTGCTGATTGGCAGCCCCTGGCAGTGTTCAACTCTGGAGTCAATCAGAGATAGGAGTTTTTGATGCAAACAAATGACGACTTAATGTTTACAGTCTTGCTGCGGGTTGTTCGCAAGAGATACCGCGCCGCCGGAACGCAAAGGGCACAAGAAGGAACATGGGTGGGTTTTAGTCAGTAAAAGTCTGACACTCCCTCCCGCCCCGCCCAGGGCGGGAGAAGTTATTTGATGATTTCCCACCCACCGAAAAAAAAAAAATGTTTACAGTCTTAGGTTTTATTTCTCTTAGTAGCTTCAAAAATAATCATTACATTTTTAAAGCATTTGGTAAATATATTTTTTATTTAAACTTTGCCTCACCTTTTATTTTTCCGTAAAGAAAACTCATAACAACTCATACACAAACAGCCAGACCCAATACAACTATCTGTAGGCTTTACAAATATTTGTTCCTTGCGGGAATCGAACTCGCGACACGCAGCGCTACAGCCACTGCGGCAAGCATGTCGTCAAATTAAATTCTTCTGTATTTGTTTGGTAGATATTGGATATCAGTCCAGGTCACCATGCAAACAGAACCTTTGTTTGTTAAACTCGTGATGTAACGTGTCCACATTTTATTAAATATTTGTTTGGCCTGTGTATGTAAATATTTTAGAGATACATAACCGAAACAGAAATGCTAGTGGAATTTCAGCACGTGTCAAAAACTATTTGATTCGACAAATTCATATGAACTCTAAAACAAGTTGACTTGACGTCATTTTGTTTAAATTTGCACAATGTTTTAAAACTAAAAAAGTAATGGCATCGCCGTTGCTTTATTAGTTTCTATTATATAAACTGCCTCGTTAGCCTAGTGGTCCCAAGCGCGACTGCTACGCTAGAGGTCTTGGGTTCGATTCCCAGGTCGAGCAAAAAGTGTTATTGGGTTTTTCTATGAAATTCTCAGTAGCAGCTTGGAGTTAGGATTTGTGCCTGGTTAATGGCAATAAGCCTATTGCCATTAACCCCCCCCCCCCCTAGTATATGGGACCTAAAACATACCGGCGAACTGTGGGTGTACATTGTTACACCTCTGCCTAACCCTTAGGGGAAATACAAGCGTGATGTTATGTTATTATATAATAAAGCTGAAGAGATTTTTTTGCCCGTTTCTTCAAACGCGCTAATCTATAGAACTCCCAGTCGAATTGCAAAAAATGTTTTGTATATGATAGCTAGGTCCATGAGGAAAGTATAGGCTATATAACATCACGCTTCGACACACGGGAGCCGAGCAGTAACCAAAGACGTAACTTAACACGTGTGAAAAATACCAAGCCGACGAAGTCACGGGCAGAAGCTAGTTGAGAGATAAGACGGTTTCCTTATTTATCTAAACTCACCATTCACCGCCAGCTGACTGAAACATCAAACAATCAATAGCAACTGCACATATATCATGTACAGTCGACAAAACTATTAGGTATACAGGCAAAATTATTCGTCTTTCTACTAAACTGCCAATATTCGTTTTTATTGTATGCATAATAACGTTATAAGCTTATGACACACTTAAGAGAGTGATGTAAAAGAATTGTCTGCTCAGCACACTCTTAAAAGTAATTGTAAGTAAGCTGCCTCTATACCTAATAGTTTTGTCGACTGTACATTGGGTACACCCAATCTCCGTCTCTCGAAGTTAAGGTGCTGCATAAATAGGGCTAAATTGGAATCCCCAAAATTCCGCCACATATTAGCTGGACGTATCCTTAGGGCATAAGGGGGCGAATGGGGCGAGCGGGAACAAAGTTACAAACTTCGAAGTAAGCACTGTCGGTCTCGACCACAGTGAGTCGAATCGAATTCACATTGGGATTAAATCGGACACTATGTCTGGTACATGTGAATTAAATTTTGCCTTTTATTACGTATGCATAATTTAGGAGCATTATCTGATATTGATTTATTAGTACATTTAGACGTGACCAGAGAGCTGGTCTTTTCTTGAGCCATAGAATTAGCATTGCCATTCAACGTGGCAAAGCTGCACGCCTTTTGGGCACTTAACCTCTTTTCAGTTTTTATAAATTGTACATGTTTTGTAATTTTATTATCATTTATAAGTCTTGTGTTTAGGTTATCATAATTTTAGAAGTATGGTAATAAATAATTTAATTTTTTTTTTTTTTTTTTTTTTTTTCGGATATTTGTAGGTTTCTACATATCAGTTTAAATAAAAGTTACTTGATTTCCTATTGACACAAGCACCGCTACTATTATTTCTTCTTTTTGGTTTGTAAGTTGCTTTGCTTGCAGGTGCACCCCCTCTTCCCTATCTCTCATAGTCCGATTTGACGGCAATCCGAGACAACCGGAGAGAGATCAGCCGCAGTAGCACGTAAAGCCATTGGTTTACGTGCTTTCCGATACACGGGGGTTTCACACCACCGACTTACAAATTCCGGGCCGTAACTGAAAAATTCTTAATGGCAAATCCCAATAACCTTTTTTGCCCGACATGGCAACCCAGGACCCCACGCTCAACAGTCGCGCTTGCCACCACGAGACCATTAAAATGTATTTAATCCGATCATTAAAAGTTATAAAAAAATTTGCAACTTAAAATATTATAAATTATGTCGCCAAAGCTTACAGACGAGATATTGAAAGAACACAATATGCATCTCATGTTTTCTTTAGAAAAAAGTTGTACACGCAAAAATAACTGGACTGCGGAGTTCCTTAGTAATATTTCCTCAACCAAATACATAGTAGGTATAAAAACTTTGTGGGACCGAGACTTAAATCTCCAAGTTTATAATACTTATTTGCTTAATACATACCTACTGGAATATTTTTAAAAGTTCCTCCTTTCGAAGTAAAACACGTGGATACGGTTTTAAAACTGTTCGCCAATTCTAGATTGCGCGCTCCGCCATCTCCAACTTTATCTAACAGCTGATTGCGACTCTTTTCTTTAGTAAAGTATCGTTAGAATGTTTCCTTTACTTATCTATATTTTTGTTGTGAATGCAGCCAACTATAACTTTATGTTATACATAATTGAGCAAGTTTGTGTTCGCAAGTAGAAACTTAAGTCGCATTTCGATCTGTGTTAAGTTCAATTTCATTTGTAGTGCCTCTTACACTTTTGTAAAACTTATGCTTTATACTTATTAACGCGATTTGGCCCGCGTTAAGTTACGTCTTGGGTTACTGCTTAAATCTCGTGTGTCGTAGCTTGAGGTTATATAGCCTATATGACCGAGAAATAATGTAGCTATCTATTGGTGAAAATAGTTAAAATCGGTTCTGTAGTTTCGGAGCTTATTCGGTACAAACAAACAAAAAAACTTTCCACTTTATGATATTGGACAAGATTCGACAAGTAAACGCATTGGCATTGCGTAATACTATGTACGAGAATATCCAGTTTATAAAAGATCTAAATTCATGGAAAAGACCAAAGATTTTCTACATCATAACTTTAGACTATTACAGTTATTCGCGTCTTTAAAATGAATAGAACTTTATTGAATGTTACTTTACACGCTGAAGCCATGTGTAGTTCTTTGTTCCCCATTCCGGTTCACGGACAAAAGCATTCGTGTTCAAAAGCAGCTCAAAATTTCGAATACACGAAACGGCTGTGAGGTGACGTTCTATTTACAAAGACGTCGGGTTCCGTTGTAATTGTAGGAGCGTTTAACTTTACTGCCTCGTATTATACTTCCTACTAATCCTAATATAATCTTATTAACATTATAAATACGAAAGTTGGTGAGGATATAGGATCGAAATGAAATTAGGCACTGAGATAGACTGTAGTGTAGAATAACACATAGGCTACTTTTAATCCTGGAAAATGTACGGTTGACGCGGACAAAGTCGCGAGCAGAAGCTAGTCCTGTATAAGTTGAAGTACTTCATGTGATTTGCATAGATAGCCCGTGAACAGTTCCATGGAAGCCGCTTATATTTAGTACTGGACAAACAAAGGAAGCTCGTAGAGGTGACGAAGTTACTGGCAGTCTTAACATTTATACCTACCGTAGAACAATTTAAATTTAGGACTTACTGCTTTACGAGAAACGGGGATGTCACACCACTAACTTTCAAACACCGGCCTGTTATTGAGAAAATCCTAATGGACAAATCCAATAACACTTTTTGCTCGATTTAGGAATCGAATCCAGGACCTCATTTAGCAGTCGCGCGGCCATGAGACCAACGGGCTGTTTAGAGAGATAATGAAAACTAAACATAGCACTTAGAATTAAAGGTGTTTTTTAATTCAAGGTTAGTTTTCGTTTTTTATCTGTTTGAAGATAAGAAAGATTTAGTTAGCGCACGTTTTATTGAACGTGAAATTGTGGGTTTACGTTACGTCTACGTTGGCAAGTTCAACGTCCCTTTCAGATAATAATCAAAAACAGCTCTTATCTCGGTTCCGGTAAATACTAATTAGCTCGCCTGAATTTTATGGAACGTTTTGGACTTCTTTGCCACTGTCTATTAACTATTTTGAAGAATAAAAAGTCAAAATCAAAAGTGAAAAGCAAAGTATTTGTTTTTATTAAAATAAATCATATGAATGGAATTTCTTGAACATTCTAGTCCATATGGAACTAAGTACCATGTGATAAGGGCAACTCGATTTAATTATTTTTGTAAATGACGTTAAAAATTTCCTTGATAAAATGATTCCACTTTGACTTTAGCTTTGAGGTAAGCAACAAAATCATCATAACACGAAATAGTAACAGGTCGACGTGTCGCATAGCTACGAAAACAAGCTATTAAGTAAATAAGCCCGAGGCCGTGTGTTAAATTGCTACCTGCATGATGCAGTTGAAACATGGGGTAGGTAACTAGTAATCATTTTAGCTTAGTCTGTAGCCACCGTTGGATGCAGATCTATCTCAAGTAAAATAATTCCGATATTACTTCGTTTTAAATCCTATATCTATCACTGTTATCACGTAAAGTAGAGGCGGGCAGATGTGTAGGTGTAAATTTTTCAGTTCTTTTCGATGTCTTTGCCATGAGTTACCTGAGCCATGACGCCATGACGCTGTGGAATCGCAACCGGACACGGACAAGTACTAATGAGGCTTTTTGTATTTCATATGTACTTACTTTCTAAGTTTATCTTGGATATCACTGACATCAGTGTAGGAAAACATCGTGAGGAAACTTGGACTTGTAATTTATATAAGTCTGACATCGCCAATTCGCCTTGAGCAAGCGTGGTGATCAATACTCGTGCCTTCTCTGTTTAAAAAGAGGCCGTTTCCCAGCAAAGGGACAGTAAAAGGCTGGTATTAATATTATCTCCAAGAAATAAGTATCTACATTTTTTGACGTGAACAAATAAAACCCCCTAACCTGCACACAAAACCCAAAGAACTGAGGCTGTGGCGTGCAATGGCAACACCAATTTCAAAAAATTTGAACTAAAAACAGCCACTTGAACGAAAATAATACGAAAATATCATACTATATCTAACGATTACACGTTTATGAGAGAGCAGTACCAAGATTTTACAATATTTATTTGACATTTGGCCCAGCATGTGGTGTCGGCGTAGACTACGAAATATGAGAATCTGCGGTGTATATTATTACCTGAAATGTGTGGAATGACATTATTGCTGGCGTACATATGTATATATACATATACACATATCTGTACAGTATAGTCGTAAAGATATGTCACAGTCAAAATATTGCTACCGGGACATGTCGTGTTTGAATTGCGAGCAACTACACCTGTATGTATAGTGATGTATATATACATTATGCATGAAACTGTTTCTCTGGTTATAGCATCTGTGTTTTATTGTTGTTGACTTGTGAATTGTTTTACTTGGAAGTTCTAATAATACACGTTTTCGTATCAGAAATGAAGAGGTTAAGTTATTATTGGTTCTATGGCTAAACTGTTCGAGCTAACTTTACCTAATTAACATACCATCATACCATCACGCTTGTATTCCCCGAAGGGTTAGGCAGAGGTGTAACAATGTACACGCACAGTTCGCCGGTATGTTTAGATCCCATGTAATAGGGGGCGAGCCTATTGCCATTAACCGGGCACAAATCCTAACGCCGAGCTGCTACTGAGAATGACCTAATTACTCTTTTTTAACCAAGCTTAGTATCCACAACAAGGATAATTGCTAGTAAGATACACCAAGCAGCATCGGTCGACCTCGGATCATAAATTATAGAAGTTCCATAAAATATAATCAAGTTGTGCCAAGTGCACGCCAAGCTTCGACGCAAACTTGCCCACCAAAACAAAAAAGTTGATGAAAAATGTCAACGGCACCTTCTAACAACCACTAATTGCTGAGCTGTGGTTGACGATAGAACCTTGAATGTAACTGCATTATAGGGAATTTATCGAGAACGCGCTCCATACAAACGTACTCTAAATATTATATTTCGGTAAATAATTCGTAATTAAACTCGATAAAATTCTGTAGTTAGGATTCGGGCACTAATTTCTAAGCTTGTGGTTAAAAACTGATTTTGGTTAGAAACTGACTAGTTTCTAGCCAAAATAACCTAGTTTCAATATTAAATAAATTTTAAATCTCGTAACAAAATTTGGTTTACGTACCATTTTGAAACTAAATTATTTGACGGAAAACTAACTAACCGCAAGCCTAGATATTATTGGGCTAATAGTATTAGTATCTAGAAGGTTTAAGGTTAACTATAAAAAATAAACTCGATTAAATTTGCAGATAGTCCTATATTTACCGCGGCCCTGGAACGAAAAGGGCATTAAAAGGAACACGGGTGGGTTTTAGTCAGTAAGAATCTGACACTCCCTTCCGCCCCAGGGCGAAAGAAGTCATTTATTTGATAGATTTCTATCATTAAAAAAAAACCTATGGAAAAACACAAAATTAAAAATTTTAAGTAACCCCCGACAGAAGAAAAACTATCCCTACCGCAGGTGACAAAAGAGCTGATAACTTTGAAACCGCTGAACCGATTTTCGTAAACATAGCTATATAGCTATATATATAGGATTTGATTTGATTTTATTTTATTTTATTTTATTTTATTTTATTTGGGAAAATAAACGGTTACACATTACAATATGGTTAAGAACTTAAAACTAAAATGGTAATATAAATGTATAACCAACAACATTTTCCACATAATATAAAAAAGTTAAACTAACATGAACATCGTGCGATATAAAGTACATAGACTATAAAGTGTGAATAAATGTTAAAATAAAACTAAACTGAAAGTTATACATGCAAAAAAAGAAAAAAAAAAAGAATTAAATTATGGTTTTAAATTGTTATTACTTAATTCTGTTATGGCATTAAGAGCAATACTTCTAAATTTCCCAGCCGAAACAGCAAAGAACTCAATATCCTGGAAAATTTTATTGAACTGAGTGATAAGACGTCGTAGGGGTGCTCGCGAGCCTGCGTTTGATCGACAAGAGGTTACAGCAAACAGCGGTCGCGCGCGCACACCCCGGCATATAGTTGTTCTGGGTACTACATAACTTATTCTATTGCTTATATCTATACAATCGTATTTATTGTTACATAAATCAAACAGAAACATCGATTCTAACATTATACGTCTAGATTTAAGATTTGATTTGATTTAACACTCCCGACTAATTAACCTTTCAAACAAAAAAAATCAAATCAAAATCGGTTCATGCGCTCGGGAGCTTATAATACCCAGTCGTTTTTGCGTCCGGGTTTAAAAATTTAAATTACGTCTGCATGAAGTGCGATGTCTAGAAAGTAATCATTTGTACAATCAAAGGAATAAGTATTTTTGATTTTGTATAGATCCGTTTGACTTTAATCCGTCGATATATTCCTGGTTGTGTTAGTAGTTGAAGCGAACAAACATGTGTGCGACAGTACCTTTAGGCTGCCCATAATGAGCAGCTAATTGCTACCGATCTATACTGTTACCGTTGCGTTAACACGTAATCTACGCATGAAAATCGTCGCCCGTCGACATTAGCCAGTTTATAGATTGTGTTGTCGAAACAATTGAATGCAGGAATATAGGAGCCTTAGCTTTAATGATTAATACATAGCTTTATACAAATACGATGGTAAATACAGCTACGTTAATACATTAGCTTTTACCCGTGGGCTTTGTCCGTGTGGAAGTCAAAGTCAAAGTAAAATTAGTTCTTGGCGGACGTCTTCTACCTATAAACTATATTTCAGCTTCAAAGGTCAAGTAGTTTTCGAGATTTCGCAAAAATCTCTCACCCACTAATTTTTATGATGGCATTAAAAAGCATTTTGGCTAAGAACAAGGATATCGGAGCCATTATTGGATATTAAGTAACTATCTAAGACGGTTGACAAGACGAAATGGAAGAACCTATTTTATCTTTTAAATTTAATTTTGTTGTTTTACGCTTGCACAATTAATTGTACCACTCAACCACTTTTGGTTAACTGGAAGTATCTTAGAGTCGTTATACACTGAATCGGTTCGGCGCATTCGGTTTGGCTTTCCAATACAACCTTTGATAACGCTGTATTGAAAAAGCCGAACCGAATGCGCCGAACCGCTTATGTGTATAACTACCCTAAGGCATTAAATCCGACTTTGTATTTTTTTTGTTGCATACATTTTAAATAATAAATAAAACGGACTGCACCGACCCAAAATAATATTGGACAAGGGTAGGAAGATGGTGATGATATCGATCTAGTTGTTTCTAAAAGCTACTTAGTCTTCCCATGAGGTGTGTATTAGCCGAATTAATGTAATTAATTATTGGTTTAATGTAACATACGCAACTTCAGTATTCACACTGACACATTATAGCTGTTGGTTTTCCATTTAATAAATAAGGCTGAAAATACACTGAATTCATTACCGAAGCCCAATGCACTTGCGTTTCCTTCACAATTCTCACTAATGTTTTATGAGGCGTTCAAAGTTTAAAACTGCCTTACTAGAAAAGCTCAGCTCGCACTTATTAATTACTCTCGCTACTAGGTCGAATTATAAAAGTTGAAAATACTTGTCAGTTTTTTTTTCTCCCATACAACGCTTTACCGAACTGAAACTTAATAAATCCTTTAATTTTACTCCTGAAATAAAATGGAGGTACCTACCGCGGGCAATGTTAACTAAATATATGATCGTGTTGAACCACTGCCGCACTGTGCAGTGTGCACTGCAGAGCGTCATATTTTCATAGCCGAATGAAAAGCGACTGCAATGTAATAACAGCCACAAAGGCAAGGGCAACGTTTTTTTGGTCTTCGTACAAGCCAATTTTAAAATGGACGAATGTATGTGCTTGATAAATAATCCGTGAATAGATAATCTAATGCATATTTTTAGTTAAACTTCGGGTGTTTGCTTAGTATGGAATTGATTTTTGTATCAAAAAAAATCCCGCGAATAACAAGCTGTCGGGTTTCGTGGATTTTTTTTCTTTCTAGAAGGGTATTCATACTTTTATAACGCATCATGATTTTATGAACATACAATTTTTGATACAAATTTTATTTGCACTACCATCCATGTACGGACCTACATTATAAAGATTGTTTGTCGTAGGTATTTTGGTAAATGAAAGTAATATTTGATAGAGTAAATAAATAAATTATATTTTATTTACCAAATTAAATTTTAAAATCAGATATTTTAAAGGTTAATTAAATAAGTCAAATTGAACCTATAAATTAAAATTTTAAATATTATAATTAACTGCCTCGATAGCCTAGTGGTCCTAAGCGCGACTGCTACGCAAAAACTGTTATTGGATTTTTCTATGAAATTCTCAGTAACAGCTCGGAGTTAGGATTTGTGCCCGGTTAATGGCAATAGGCTCGCCCCTATTACATGGGATCTAAAAATACCGGCGAACTGTGGGTGTACACTGGTACACCTCTGCCTAACCCTTCGGGGACTACAGGTGTGATGGTATGTTATTAAAATTAAATTCAAACAATGTAGGTACTATTAAGTTTCTTAACGTAACCACATACTTACTAACAAAGTAACCAAACATTTGTATTCAGCGCAACATTTTCAGTACTAAACGTAATTTAAACGCAAAACGAAATAAGTGGTCACTTGTCTCCGTAAAACAAATGACTGTTTCCTAGAAGTTGTAGGAGTAAAACCATTTACGATTGGAAGATAAAAACTGTGCGCTGTGACTAACGAAATATACCCCACTATCAATCGTGAACTTATCTAATGTTACTCATTAGATGGCTTCCGATGGACGATGGACAGGATTAAGGGAACTTCGGTGAGGAGAATACACCGGTGGAACAGACATCGTTACACTAACTTTTAGCATGTTTTCAGTAGATGAGTCTAGACGGGGGGCCAGCGACGCAAATGTTCATCGGTAATTTAAAAAAAATCAACGGTTCCAAAACAAAAGCACATCACTTACACTGTCAAAATTTATGGATCAGCTGATTTTTTTAAAACTGACCACATTTTTTTATGCTTGGTTGCCTCTCTCACTCATTGTAGTATGTTCAGACTGTGGGTATGACAAACCACGTGAATTATCCCTATTTCTTTATCCCTATATACAATTATTAAAAAAGGCTAAAAAGTCAAGTATTTTTTTTAAACGCGTTTGTTTCCGGACCAATATATAGCACGCTTGTTTTCCACAAAAAATATTTATCTCTCAAAAAAAATAAAAGGTAATATATGCCTAAAATTAGTTTATCTTTATGATTAAATACTACCATTTATTTAATTGTAAATCTGGCAAATAACAAAATAAAAACAATATTATTAGCGTACTTACATAATGAAACATTTATGATGTTATTTTTCTACTAAACTGATAACACAGTGGTACGGTTTATAATGAACTTAGGCAGTATCTCTAATCTTTATTTGTACTGCGGACGCAATCACACCTACGTGCTACGACGTAGCGGTCGCTACGTGACGCGCTACGGATATCGTAGCTTTTTATTTCAATTACTGTGTAACTTTGGATTACAGTTATTAATACAATAACTATATGTTTACACTATCTCTAAATATATAAGCAATTGAATATCCGAGTAATGAATAATATAATATACTTAATTAATTGAATGTATTAATAATGTATGCAAATCTAACAGTATGGCGCCAAGCTTATGTCACCCCATCTCTTACAATGTGATGTATGGATTTAATCAGTGTATGTGTTGGTTTCCCTAGCTGCCTATCACACTGGGTAAAATTAGAAACTCGCGATATCATTTATCTAGGAACAAGGTCCTGAATACTCAAATTTCAACATATCTATAGGTAAAATCATTATTATTTCATCGGCTATCCAGAAATTCTCTCCCGGTAGAATCGCATATGACGTCATGGAAGACCAGGGTAAAACAAATGAGTGCGCTAGAGAAACTTATGACCGGCTACATGTTATTGCTGCCGCGGTGTCAGAGGTCACTCTCATAGCGAGTAAATATTTGTTACAGTCGTGCCCTTGTCATACTAATTCTTTTTATACAGTAATTGGGGACTTATATCATCACTACCTTTTGGAACGGGCAACTAGATCCGATATTTTTAATTTTAGTATGTAATTGACGTTCAAAAGTGACTTTTAATGGTCTAATTGAAATAAATGATTTGCCTTGACCTCACTTGACATTTATTGCATTCGGAAATGTTTTAGTGTTAACATACAATAGCTTATATTTAAGCAATGACCCGGTAGGGTACAAACACATTGTATAGAATTTATCAATTGTTTTTAATTGTAAATGAGATCAATATTACGCTTTTAAAGCGATTTAATTAATATCTTGACGTGTCTACACTGTTTGTGATCATCGAATTTCATCATTTTGTGTGTAGCTTTTTGACCGAATATTTGCTAAGTTTATTTATACATTTTGCTTGCATTAATTTTTTTATTGAATCTGGTTGTATTCGCTTGTATTCCCCGAAAGGTTAGGCCAAAGAAAGGGGGAAAGGTTAATTTGGGTTCTTTATTTACAAAAAAAAATACTGATATTCCATGCTTTGCCGAACACGCCACAAAAAGATACCAGCTGTCTCTTCACACGGTAATAATAATATTATCCATTTATATTCATAAGGGAAAGCCAGATGTTAAATACAGTCGCTAAGATTATCATTAATTACCTCGAAATTAGTTACAAAACTATTTCATATTAATAATTCTGTACGACAGTAAACTTTGAGCATTTCCGTCTGTGGGTTTGGGGTGGGTGTAGTTATTTAAATCCCCTAATGATAATATCAAACACTACGTACGTACACATAGTATGTTTGCGTTAGATAAGTTGAATTTAAAGGTATTATTATTTGGTTATAGGGTTAACATTATGCGGAAAATTAACCTTCCACTACTATATTACAAAATTGTTTAAATACTGAATTATAAGCCTAATTATAATCTTTATAATGTCATCTTCAGTCAACACTTTTTAGTTGTTTGGTCGACGGGTACCGCATTTGAAAGAACCATCATAATATAATTAAGGCGTTACACGGTGGTGTGTTTGCATTGGCAAGTACCAATACGTTTTTTCTATTAAATAAGTACTTACTTTTACTTTTTACGACTGCTACGCTAGAGGTCTTGGGTTCGATTCCCAGGTTGAGCAAAAAGTGTTATCGATTTTTTCTATGAAATTCTCAGTAGCAGTTCGGAGTTAGGATTTGTGCCCGGTTAATGGCAATAGGCTCGCCCCCTATTACATGGGACCTAAATATACCCGCGAACTGTGTGTACATTGTTACACCTCTGCCTAACCCTTCGGGGAATAGTGGGGTGATAGCAATGTTACTTTTAAGTTTATCTAGGACGTCACTGACATCTATAAAGGAAAATGTCGTTAAGAAACCTGAATGTATTGTTAATATGAGTCTGAAATCGTCAATCCGCCATGAGCAAGCGTAGTGATGAAAGCTCGTGACTTCTCTATATGAGAAGATAATAAGCTGGTATACAATTTTAAGGGTTAAAATCCTGACGCATTAAATGCATTGCGTGGCTTCATTTAAAGGGATAAGCCTAAAACATTTCACCAGACTGTAAATAAATGAATGCATACTTAACCAACCAAGTTAATCAACCAATGAATGCTTGCCGCTCGTCTTCTACTTCAGATTACATGATTTTAAATTGAAATCAAACTTCAACAAAGTAAAGAAGTTTGTAATTAGTTATTACCATTGCTATCAAATGGATGAACCGGATTCAACCGGTTTCTGTTTAATTGATTTGTCTTTAAAGAAAGTTGCCGCAATAGAAAACGGACTTCATTTTATAACTAACTTCTGCCCGCGACTTCGACACTGGTTTGGTTGGTTTTTTCGACATTTGGTTTATTCTCCGCCGCGGTAGCCTAGTGGTCCTAAGCGCGACTGCTACGCTAGAGGTCTTGGGTTCGATTCCCAGGTCGAGCACAAAGTGTTATTGGGTTTTTCTATGAAATTCTCAGTAGCAGCTGGAGTTAAGATTTGTGCCCGGTAAATGGCAATAGGCTCGCTCCCTATTACATGGGACCTAAACATACCGGCGAACTGTGGGTGTACATTGGTACACCTCTGCCTAACCCTTCGGGGAATACAGGCGTGATGGTATGTGTACAGATATGATATACGAAGATTATCATCTGATGTTCAAAAGCGAACCAATAAATTATGCAAATAATTTTCTGTATGAGAAACATCTATACACACAATACCAAGAGCTAATCTTGCCACAAACATTCAAAATGTACGATTCGACGCGGCACTAATGCTTCAAGCTTCATCTATCGTTCGAAGTAGATACTCGTATGTAAATCCTCATATCTATTGACGTGTAACCCCCCGGGTGAGCTCTGGCTCATTTGACTTCTCTATGGAAGTTAGTAGTACTGCCAATCGGTAACTGGGATCTGGGAAATCACGTTTTCATTTCCGTACTTATAGCTTGGTTAGGAATGTAGTGAACATTTGTAGGATTTTTACGGTTTAGGACTGCGTTAATCCTTAATGCGTAATCCTTGTTTTTAGTAACTCTATCATAACTATTTGCATACTAAAATGTGTTCAAAAGATATTACATAAGGCTGAAACCTTCAGTACAGTTAAGGACCCTGTTAGGGCACAGCAACATAGTATAAAGGTAAATAAAATCGTAGTACATTTCTGAATCCTTTTTCTGACTATAGAACTATGTAGGTACCAAAAATACCCCTCTATTTCGGTCGGAAATTTAAAATATTAACAGTAACAACGAACAACGGTACCGCAACAAACTAATCATTGTTGAACACATAAACATTTTAAATTAATGACTACGTGGCTCTAAAGTTCGGAGCTCCATCTGCCACACAATGTAGATGTTTAAATCCTAACATGTCCTGTGTCGCGGCTCCCGGGGGTAAAGTCTGGCTCATTTAGCAAGACCACAGATAATTAATGCACATCAACCCATCAGGGTGCAACGGACTGGCTTGTTTGCTCTTTTTATTTTTTATTGTAAAGTTGTAACATGTCACAAAGTTTTTAAATTTGTTTTTGGAACATCGTATTTATTAAGTTTCGTCAGTATTATGTTATATTTTAGTAGTAAGTGTTATATTATATATTTATATGTTATATTTTATCTATGTCGTTATATGCAATATTTTAATGTGCAACAATATTTTTGAAGAAAAGTTAATTTTCACAATTTATTGTAGTTTAATTTCATAGATCTTATAATATAGCTAAGTAGCTATTTACTACAAGAAAATTACAAAAAAATAGAAACTAACATACTACGCAAGTGTGAAAATGTGTAGTATTCTATTTTTATAAAATAGCATTAATTTTTTTGCAATTCTAATTAAAAAATAAACTATTATATATTTAAATACAAATATTTAAAAATGTATTTATTAATGTTTTTATAAATAAATAAATCAGAATAATATGACTAAACTACACGACAAAAGAAATTACAAACGCGTGGAAGTAAAAGTAAATGAAACACAAAACATGACACAAAAGTTTTCTACTTCGGGAATTATGAATGAAGACAATAAGATATAATTTGATAATAGCTGTCCCAAAGGGTGTTGTGCGTGACGCTTTCAGTCCATACTAAAAGTTAAGTTAATTATGTTTATTGGCAAAGTTGGACGGAAGCCGTAAAACAAATTAGGCCATTTTGAAAAACAAAATTCTTTGGAACTCTTTTCTTGACGCTAAACATTTCAAAAGTTTTCCTAGAATCAATGTTTATCAGAAATATTACTTAAAACTTTTGTAAAGTGTACTTGTTTTCGTTTTATTTTGTCCAATATCTTTTAATTCTGCAAAGAATTTAAGAATTTAAAAATCAGCGCTGTTTTAAATAACTGGATAATAAATATTGACGTTAAATAAATTATGGTTCGCAAAAACAACTATTAATATCAGAACGCTCGTAAAACAAACTGACTATATTTTCAATTCGTTCTGCCCCATTGAACACTAAAATTAATTTCGCCAGTAATTCACGATTCAATTTTAAAATAATAATCATTTAAAAAGTTGGTTAAAATATTCGTTATAGTTATCTGTAAGTACTGTGATAAAATATTAAAGTAAGTAGATTTTCACGAGAACCGCAACTTAAATTAAAAAATATACTATATCAATATAGTAATATTTGAAATACTTACATTCTCATTGGATCGAAGATAATTACCAATATGGCACGTCACAATCATGAGTCCCGGGTTACTTTTTTCAAAAAACTACACGAGTTCATTTTTACAGCACATTATTTTAATAAATTATCAATGTTCTATAACAACTTGTCATTATTAAGTTAATTTATAGTACAGTCCACGTGGGCGATAAAGCGCGGGAAATCGAAGTGTTTAGCGCCAAAACCGACCTCCCCCGAGACCACCATCCCTTACCGTGCTCCACAACATACTGACAACTGTCACCGGCCACCCGGCCGCCGCCGCTTTGCTCGCTTTTACTACGGGCGCTTTTCCTCTTTTGCCCTATCTTACTTTAACGAAAATTTATATACACACAGAAATGTACGTACACACATGGACAACAACTTAGTTCTAGTCGTCGAGATTCTCTACAATGTACGGGTGTGTGCACTGATAGGATATGTGAGTGTTGCTCGTTCAAGACGCATCTTCATGGTAACGTGCCAATGCGTTGGTGCACACAATTACAGGTTGACTAAAGGAATATGTAACATAATCCGATGGTATAAGAGTGAGTTTCGTATGTTTTAAAGAAATAGTGTTCATTCAGTGACAGCACTAAAGCAGAATTGCGCATGTCCGTTATCAATCTTATGATCGTGAAACTACGAGAACTATTGCTATCCTTATTTTTCTTTAAGTTTCAGTTTGACTGTCTAAAGGCACTGATCGGGATAGCGCATATCTTTGTGGCTTTTTATAATTAATCAAATTGTTTGGTAACTAAGTTTATATTTTAACTTGGTATCTACTGTTTCCGCTGTAATACTATTTGCATTTCTTAGTTTATTTTTTCTTTTGGGTGAACGCTGGGATATTTTACGAGCAATAACGCCAGGCGCCTTAATAAGAGCAGAGCAACTTATAAATAAAGTATGAATTTAATTCTAAGATCAGGTGTGTTTATTTCATAACATTTTACACTGTATATATTTGGACGTACGAGTTTTATAGCCACTTCAGCAATGAATACTTAAGTACCACATCGTCGATGATGTTGATAAAATATTATTATTTTAAACAAAAAATTCAAATACATTGTTATCTGCGCAGAAAGATACTTTGGTGACAAAATTAGAACCAAAGCGAACGTCCCACAACTTGCAATCTCCAACTAGTTACAAAGGAAACAAAGGACCATAGGCAAAAATAATTTCCTTACAACTGCGGTTGATATTAACTGGGAGATAAGAGCGTAAGAGTATGAGTGAAGTACTCTTTCCGAGAGGGCGGCGTTTATACAAAGCTATGAATAACAATTTACTAAAGAGCCAGGAACGCAAACACTTGAGCGTAGAAGTTTGTTTCGAAGTGCCCAAACTCACGAACAATACCGACACGACGAGCTACGAATGATGAATTAAACCGAATGTAATGAAATGTTGCTATTTCGGTGGTAGCTGTGGATTTTTTATATTCATTTCTTTGTTTGAGGGTGTATCAATATTTTTGGGGGTAAGAAGATATGTTTAAAAAAAATAAGTACAACTATGTATTCGAGCTTTTTTTGCAGTAATTGTGTATTGAGCCTTTATTTAAAAGGTTTTTCAAAATCTTGTGATTATACGTTATTTATTTTAAAGATATGCAACAAAAAGCATACAGGCCGAAAAATTGTATGATAAAAAACATTTAATACAGGTAAGGACCCCTATTCAGTTCAATACAATTTTTTTTTATCAATTTGTCACTTCATATTTTAAATATGGAATTTATCAATTAGTATATTAGTTAGAGAAGTCCAGACACGTAATGCATTAATTGCGTGGTGGCCTTGTCTATACTATTTTTTTTATTTTGTAATCGTCGTTCTATCCGGCAAACTATATAGGTGACGGTAAAGCATTGCAAATGCCACATTATCACCGAACATTTCAAATGTTACACGGAACTTAAGTTTTATACATTCAATTCAACCAATGCAAATGTAAGATCCTGTGCACCTATCGTATGACATAGCCGGCGGGCGTCCGCCGATTCCTTTGTTGAAACGAATGTAACTTTACTGACTGTTATGCCCAACTGCGTTCTAAGATTGTAATCTTGAATACTCCACTTTTTTGCTTGATTTGGTTTTATACATTACATTGGAAGCGAAAATAAACAACATATCGGCGAACAGTGGGTGTACATTGGTACACCTCTGCCTAACCCTTCGAGGAATACAGGCGTGATGGTATGTTATGCTATGTTATTGGAAGCGAAAAAAAAATTACCTAAATATAAATAATCTATTATTATTTGAATCTGTCCACTTGGTTGTTATTACAGTTTTTTTGTTTTTTTTTTAATAATTTATTTGCTCGAGTTCTATTTCATCTCATGGTAAGGGTTGATTTGTTCGACGATAGCTCACCTAAAATGTAAACCTATACACACACTTAAGTAATTTTTATATTTTTGACGATATTCTTGCGTCGTCAAGTTTAGTCAAATGCACTTTCAGTGTCGCCCATATTCATAAACGCCCTCTCTACCCAAAGTCTTGTTGTACCTAGTATTCTGCATTGAGTTCTTCGTACTGACTTGTATCTATGGACCGGCCCTAACTACGAAAAAACTGCAGCCTTGGTCTTATTTTCTTGAAATATGAACCTTATTTCATACATACATACATAACATACATAAACTCACGCCTTTTTCCCATGGGGGTAGGCAGAAACTACAGAACGCCACCTGCTACGATCCTTACATACTTCCTTCGCCTCGTCCACGTTCATGCATCTGTTCATACAAGCACGCCGGTTACGAGTACTGCGCACCCGACCTTTCTGAAGGACCTCACCAATTAGGTCATGGTAGGTCTTTCTAGGGCGTCCTCTCCCGGCGTTGCCACTCACATCTGCCATATAAATCCTTATTTCAATCGATAACTAATACTTAAAATGACGGGCATAACACGTTCTGACAGGTACGTATTGTCTTCAAACATTTAAAAGTTAGGAACACCAACAAAGGCTTCTTTGACACAAAAAAAAATAAGGACAGATAGTACAAAGCTGGGTTTCAATTAAAGTGCCTACTGTGACATTGTCTTCAGCACACATAAAGTTACCGTACAACATAACATCAATAGACATCTTTACCCCACAATACCGCATCTCCTCATTCAATTTACGTGTTTCATAGCTCTCTGAGGTCGACAGTCAAGTGTTTTGCCGCTTCAACCGCTTTTATAGATGTCACTTTGTCACACTCGCGAGTTCAACCCCAGATAACGACTTCATATCTAAATATTATTTTGTTTACCGACTGTCGCTACGAAACACTCCCAATATGTTGGAAGGTTAAAAATACGGAGAAATAAGGTGAAAAAATTCGATAGAAAAACGCTCCGCATTTTGTTGTGAAATAGTTAAGGTGTGTTAAGGTTTTGATGTTGTATAAGGGTTTCATATTTCATGTTGTTATAATTTTTTGTTGGTTAATAATTTATTAATGTTGCTATGTAGAAAATGTATTATGGCAACTATAATATGACGTAAATTCCGAAGTAATTTATTTCTTGGTATAAGTATTTTTTTACACAGGCTAGTTTTTTGAGAATAAAAAAATTCAAAGTATGTTTCAAAATTTTACTAGTTAGGCTTATACGTTATCAATTGAAAAAAACTTAAAAACTATCACTGATATATACTGAATATCTCCGACTTCATTTGTCTAAAAAGTTTGAATTTTCTTTTTTATTTCAACGAACGAATGAATGTAATATATCATGTCATAGCATTATCAAGTCTTGCAAAGCACTATAAATTCAATGTTAAAGACACTAACGTCGGTGCAGACAATAATAAAAATGTAGCATTACATTTTTTTTATGTTCAAGTTCGTAAATCAAAGCACACTCTTGGTAAGCTAAAAAATTTGAAAGTTTATATTGCGAACATATTTTTCAAATAAAAGGTTTACCAAACCGTTTACATTCTATTTATCGCCCCCAAAAGCGGCTGGAGGGGCGATGTTGTGTCAGCGGAAAACTTGTTAAAGTCCTCCAAAGAAAGAGTTATGAAAACGCCAACTTTGGGGTCCTCACAAAAAAAGCGAAGACAGTTTGCACAACTCTGGTCCTCAACGGGATTTTATAAATATTAAAATCTAAGGGACTCACTTTGAAAGCGGAAACTAATTTTTTTCCTTCTTCACGAGGTATTCATTGCGTTCGTGAAAAGTGACTTCCCTATCTTTTGTAATGTTTTATAGAAATACCCTCATAATAAATAACTTTTCTGCTTAAACATATCCAATTACTAGCTTCTGTCCGCGATTTCACTCGCATATTTTTTTACTCGCGTTAAGTTACGTCTTTGGTTATTGCTCCGCCCTCGTGTGTCATAGCGTGATGTTATAAAGTACTACTTCTCATTAATCTGGCTATCATATAGAAAAAGTCTAATCCGACTGGTAGTCCAGCGTTTATACTCGTATGTAACAAACAAACAAATAAAAAAGAACTTCAGCTTTATTTATTTTATGTCCTGTTTTGTAAAAACATTATGCATTGTCCATAAGGATATTTAATTAAGATTGGAACGCACTCACACACAAATTTTTATTTGTAGGTACTGTATTTAATTTTTTTTTCTCCAGTGATTACGAAAGTTTTTATAATGATATATAAATGTTAAAAGGTATGTAGAATAATATTATGCATTGGAAAATCAATTCTTGTCAATTAATTGGACCTCTATTATGTTGAGAGGGACGATGGCTCTTGTAAAGTTATGCATAATAATTGCTTGCTCTTCAGATCCAATTAAAGGCACTTCAGTAATGATGAACTCCTTGCGGTTACTCTTGGCCTGTACCAAGTTCCAGCGTCCACTGAACCATGAGTCTCGATACAATTTGCTTAGTAAATGTTCTAGTTAGTACATTCGTCCGACACTCAAATTCATGAGATAGATCAGTTTAATTAAACTGAACTAAGACAAATAATAATTTCTCGATTGAGTTCGTTACGTTGTCTGATAATTGAATTTTAATTTGATTAAATTTAGAATCGAGTGATTTTTCTTGTTTTGACAATTTGCTTTTGATTTATGAACTGTGTGAGAACGGAATGAACAGATTTTAAATAAATAACTTTTTCAAATGTAGGTACTACTAGCAAACAACAATAAGACATTTTTAATCCATATGCACTTTCTAAGTTTATCCTGATTGTCACTGACATTGGGGGAGTAAAAAAAACGAGGAAACCGGAACTTTATGATTAATATAAGTCTGTGGTGATCAACGCACTTGGTTCCTCTGTTAGGAGAGATCTTTATTCTCCTTTAGAAACAATAAGAGCCTGGTATTATTAGCAATATTTTTTTTTTTTGGTGGGTGGGAAATCATCAAATAACTTCTCCCGCCCTGGGCGGGGCGGGAGGGAGTGTCAGACTTTTACTGACTAAAACCCACCCATGTTCCTTCTTGTGCCCTTTGCGTTCCGGGGGCGCGGTATCTCTTGCGAACAACCCGCAGCCCCGGCAGGCATCGGCCCTCAGTGGCCCCTTCCTTTTGCTGACATCTCTTTGAGGCGCGCGTGGAACACGAACGCGCCGTCGTCACGGCCTGTCGTTATGCAACGTAAGGACGGTGAGCTACCCATTGCTCACCGTCCACAGGCCAGTAATTATTAGCAATAATAAGAGAGGACTGTGAACATACAAAAAAAAACCGCCCAAGTGCGTACTCGTGCACGGGTTTCGTACCATTATTTATAAATGCAGCAAAAAAATCATGTCTGTTGTGTGGGAATCCTCTTAAACATATATTTCATTCTGTTTTTTAGTATGTCTTGTTATAGCGGCAACAGAAATACATCATCTGTTAAAATCTCGACTGTCAAACTATCACGATTCACTCGATACAGCCTGGTGACAGACGGACGGACAGTGGAGTCTTAGTAATAGGGTACCGTTCTACACTTTGGGTAAGGAATCCTAAAAATAAAAATAAGGTACATAGAAAATGTTAGATAGATAACACGTATAAAAATCGTGGGAGCAAATCTGAACATCGTACACATTATTTAGTTGTCAGTACTCGATACTCGGCTTGAAAGATTATACTCATATCTAAATAAAGATCTCCGAGTATTTCGCAATATAACACCACCCACACGGTTCTCGAAGAAGTTTAATAATAGACAAAAGGTGTTATTGCGTTGTGTGCCCAACAAAAAAGACGTTGTGAATTTTAATATCACACATTTAATTTTAATGTTTACATAGCCCCCATAATTTGTTGGTATAACAGGAGTGCCTCAGAAAGCACGTAAAGCTATCATGCGTAGATCTTTGACAGTCGTTGCGAATAGTCAGAAGGCCGAAAGTCTTTTCAAGCGGTATCGTGTCGCTCAGTAACTAGGTAGTGGAGGTCACGAGGACTATGAGATCCGAGCACTCATGTAGTTTTTCAAAACATCGTCAAGCGACTGGTCGACTCTTCACATGACCAAAGGGCTGGTCTTTTCTTGGTCCAAATAACGTGGCAATGCTGCCAGCCTTTAAGATACTTGTCCCATTGACATCGATGCGGATGAGTTTTTTGATGCCCTATAAGCTTCCTTTTTGTTTTTGTTTTTTTTTTTTATATAAACTGTACATAGTTTGTAATTTAATTATTATTAAAATAAATGATTTGTTCTTAAAAATATTTTTATTTTGATAGGTTACTTAGATTGTATTATATGCAGTACTTAGTCATTACTATAGTAGTTTAAAAGTGTAGAAAATAAAATGAATATTAAATAAATTCGGCACACCAGAAATTTTTACTCTGACTATACTTTAAGATGTGCACTGCGCTATAAACATAACCAATGTATAAGTAACGTTGCTAAACAGAAGCGTTACCAAACGAGCGCGAACCAACTTTAATCGCCTCACTAATAAAATTAAACTAAACTTAAAACTAAACGGAAGCTGATGATATTTTAACCGAAGTTAATACTGGTGTTACTTTATCCCGGTTTTATTACAATGAGGAACTGTAAGGTTTCATAGGATAAAAATAACTTTGTCTAGACATGTTTTAAATATATTATTATGTTTTATTTTATATATTTTTAGTTGTTTTACTAAGTATTCATCATAATAAGAAAACAACTTAAGGACTTATAGATTAGATACTCCTACACAGTGTTATTTAATCTAGACAAAGAACTGGCTATAAAGATATATTTATCGCTAAGTAGAACTAACTTCAATTTTACGACATGTTTGTTGCTTAACATTTTAAATTAATTTTTGTAATATTCTTTTAAAAGATTTTTTTTTATGTTATGGCATTTATTATGTACATATACTTGTTACCTACATGTTATAAATATTTTTTATAAAAATGGAATATAAGAATCAATGAGCCTGCAAAAAGTAGCTGTAACTACGAAGCCCTGAGAAAGTGAGACCGGCCCACGGTAGGCCTCGAAGGAGGTGGTGTGACGATTTGGATTGCTTCCTTGAGAATAGATAACACGTGGTGTAAAATAAACACCGATAATAAATAAGTTTATTTATTTGAACGCGCTAATCTCAAGAACTACTGGTCCGATTTGAAAAAATCCTGGTGCACTATAAAGCCAGTTTATTAAGGAAGGTTATAAGTTATATAACATTACGCTACGACTCTTAGAAATAGAGCAGTAATCAGAAACGTAATCTAACCTAACCACTGGCCTAACAATTTCTTCTTCTTTTCGGATGGATGGTTTAATTTTTATTTTTCGTTTTTGTATTTGGCCTCAGTAGGTGGGCTCGTCTATAGTGGCATCAGTGGCGTATTTCATGACAACTGGAACCTTGGAAGTTAATTTGTAACGCTAGTTTTAATCTAAGTAGGTTTATTAATAAGAGCAAGCGTGTCGCCAGTGTATGCGACCACACTTCACGACAGTGTGTGCTCGTTCACACGTGCTAGTAGAAAATATTACTATGTCGTAATTACTTGTCTCATTCATTATTACATCATTAGTTTTGTCGAGTAGATAAATAACGGTAATTTTGTGGTTTAGATTGTGTAATGTGTCTTTGAGATGTGGTTTATTTTGTGGAACGTGTCTGTTTATGTGTCTGTCTGTGGCATCGTAGCTTGCGAACGCATAAACCGATTTTAATTTAGTTTTTTTTTGTTTGAAACGTGAATTAGTCGGGAGTGTTCTTAGCTATGTTTGATGGAAATTCGTTCAAAAGTTATCAGCTCTTTCGTTAGCTGCGTCAGGGATATATATTATTCTGGCGGGGTTTACTTAAAATTTTTAATTTTGTGTTTTATATTATATCACAGACTTTGAAATGTACTTTTATATTGTGTGTAGATTTACAATAAAACTTGATTCTAGAGTCCAATGTTTACGTAGTACGTAATTTCTTTACACCAGTATACATATTGCCAACTAGCTATACTATATACCCCGAAATGTCACCCGCATTCAATTACTTCTTTGGTTTACTTCTGCGTTGCTATTGGTTATAGCATTATTACTATAATATTAATATCTATTGATGATAAGTGCATTCAAATCGAAGCGAATTTGTTTTATACTGTGTAGAAATTATTTAAATAGACAAATGACCTTTTACAACCTAACAAATATGTACCAATAATTGTTATCAATTAGCTTATATGACATTTCTCGTACCCACATGATTATATTTTAAATATCATATTATTGTAGTACCTACCTACCATTGTTCAGGTAATAATGTCAATCATTTCAACTACAAAATCATTGTTTTAATATTATAATTGCGAAAGTTTTGTGAGGATGGATGGATGCATGTTTGTTACTCCTTTACGCTTAAACGGCTGAACTGATCTGGATGAAATTTGGCTATGAGATAGATTGTAGTGTGGATTAACACATAGGATACTTTTTATCGCGGAAAAGTATACTGCTCCCGTGGGATAATAAATCAGAAGAAGCTACTACTTTTATACATACCTACTGATCATACACAAGCGCTTTTTAGTCTACAAACAACGTCCACAAACACTTCTATTACAATACCTAACTCGCTCGAGTAGCATCATATTTCCAACGATCCTTTTTATGGTGTACCTCCTCTCGGTTGTATTATGAGGAGTTATTTGCTCGCTGCTCGTTAGCATGACGACATCCTGCATGTAATGACAAGCCGGGTTACTCATGAATCTCACCAGATTATTACGTCAAAATTCTGCCAACATTTTTATAAGAAACTCGACGCAAACTTGATGCAGTTTATGTTGAGTATATTTTCCTTGGAAAACATCTCGGGTTTATCTTTCGTTAGGTGTGTTTGAATATTTGAACGTGTAGATAAATAGTAGGTATGTGTTACTAACAATGTCATTGATTGATCGTTTTATAGACAGGGTATGATAATATAGAAAGGCTATTTATTTATTTTCATATTTTTAACAGTCAGAATGAAAATTCTGTTCTGTTCTAAAAAATGGGTGGTATTTCATAGCTTTTATTTAGTTACTGAATTTCTCAATAAAAATTCGTGTCAGTGTTATCATTTCAAAAATGCTTAGTATTGAATTTTGTTACTTTGTTGCTACCTTCATTCTTGACTATTTATAAAAATATATGTGTTATATATAACTATGTATCCATTTTTTTTTCTTAATATTTGCACGCCCACACCAAATGACAGAATGTGTCTATGCAATTTATATTATTATTTTTTTATAACATTTTGTATTTTGGTACTTTCAATCCTAGGGACAACGCTTGGAGCAAATTAAAATGATTTAAAAAATAATTCAAATAGGTATAACAAATGAAAACTTTTGCAAACCGTAGATGATTAACAAAACCCAGCGAAACGTGTATCAGCATAAACATTTTACTTTAAAGTCACATACAAACACAAATGATAAAATATACGATTAAATAAGACTCGACACTTTTGTTTTTCAGACAAAAGTTGTACATTCATCTTTATTATCATTTATATGTTGCCATTATATTTCTACTCTTTGTTTCACTATTCAAGCTTAAGCCCTAGTTACCTACCTCATATTTACAGCGGAATGGTAATAAAAACAAATAAAGCTAATTACCATTAAGTTTAACTATAGTTAACCCCGTGCAGTTAATTTTATTTACATTTCAATGCAATTATAAATAGTTGCTTTTACTGTTAACTTTATGATCGATCACGTTTTAATATCACTGCCATAACCCTGATATTAAATTACCAATTATACTGACTTATTAAAATAAAAGTCAAATAACAAAATTAATTTTAAAGATGAACATTGAAATCGTTCTGTCGGGCTGTGCGCTGTAATAATCCGTTTTTGTTTGCTTCCTACGTATCCTGAAATTCAATTTAAATATGATGGCGCGGAGCACAAACATGAGATCGGCAGGATTAAATGACGTGCGCCATTTGTCGGGTATCCACACGCGTTGCCGCACCGCAGCCGCGAAGCTGGCCAATTCCCAAATTAATTGCTTTCCAATAGTATTTTTAGGGTTCCATATTTGAAGGATGCCAACAGGACCTTAATACTAAGCCTCTGTCTTTCTATCTGTCCGTCTATTCGTGCGTCTGTATGTCAGCGAGCTGTATCTTAGAAACCGTATTACGGTAGAGAGTTAACATTTTTACAGACTGTATTTCTACTGCCGCTCTACAAACTAATAATAAAAATAAAGTGAAGTCAAGTAAGTCCTAATACAGGAAACGTGTTTACATGTAGATATGTAGTGTTAAATATAGTACAGTGGTACGGACCCCTCGTGTGCGAGTCCAACCTGCTCTGGGCCAGTTTTTTACACGGAATTTGCTCTAAAGAGTGCTGTCGGGTTGCTCGGTGTGAGCTTTGATTAATAGACTTAAATAACCTTTAAGGTTGGGAAGCGCTAATTGTCTTTGTGGCATGTAGTATGTAGGAACGAACGTGCACATAGAACAGTGTAATGCAACCAAATTGACCAATTCAAAACTGATTGAGTCTTAAGGCCCTGTCGTAAGCAAATGATTATGTAATTGACAATAAAGTATCGCGGTAACAAATAAAGTTCAAAATAGCTATACGTATGATGTTAGTTAAATCGAATAACCACCAAAATAACAGTAATTTTAATGTTTTATTTAAACTGTGATGGAAATACACGGGTCAGTGGAATAATTTATAGGCATGTCTTTAGTTCTTGAAATTCTCTATAATGTCTTCACATAAAATTATATAGTTTACTCTCAAAATTCTAAAATATAAGCGACGAAAGAAAATTTTTATGCTCTCCTTTACGATTTTTTTACTATAATACTATTATTTTTTCGTGAAATATTCATAGATAAGTCTATGCTTTGAACCCTTGACAGTACACTACATTTTTCAGGCTTGTAATATGTACTAATACGCCAGACTATGCGACAAAAAAATCGAGTTTTAGGGGTGTCCTGTGTTCGGATAGATTAATGATTTTGGATTTGTGCCCGGTTAATGGCAATAAGCCCGCCCCCTATTACATGAGACCTAAACATACCGGCGAACTGTGGGTGAACATTGTTACATCTCTGCCTAACCCTTCGGGGAATACAGGCGTGATGGTATGTTGTGGCTACGCGCGGGTGATGTGCCTGGTATTGCAGGCGGGCCGTATACATGATTCATACAAATCATGACTATATTTTTGTATCTACATTTTATTTGTCACTCACTATTATTGTAAGCTCATCGATATAAATAGTATTAGGAATATTTTACAGTCTAGTGGTACTTTTAATAAAGCGTATCTGTTTAAATATTTTATACTAGTTTCTGCCCGCAACTTGGTCCGCGTAGGATTTTTTACGTCTTTGGTAACTGCTTCGCTGCCATGAATCATAGCGTGATGTTATGTAGCCTATACTATTCCTCAGGAAATTTTCCAATCCGACTGGAAGTTCCAGAGATTAGCACTTTCAAGCAAACAAAAAATCTCCTTAGCTTTATTAAATTAATACCTATAGATATTATTTACACCAAAAAAATACCAACTAGACATTCAGTAAAAACATTTTCAAGTATCTAACAAATCTCTCTAGCAGAATTTCCAAATCTGATGTTTTCAGCTTTACTGCCACGATAAATATATTCTCTGGCAGGCAATATACATTTTTCACTTTTACAACATAGACATAAGATAGTGTTGCCATAAAGCTGACAAGTTTGACAGTGTAACCAACGGCTGTCATTCCATATTGAAATGTAAATATTTAGTGTCTTCTCATTGGTTTAAAACTGATCCAGTGAGGTTCTTTTTTAAAATAAATAATGTGCATTAAAACAGGAATTAAATAAATTAGGAATTAAAAAAATAAAATATTACAATTCCTTTTTCCAAAAAATGATGCCGGTTTATTTAATAAATATTATTTTCATTAAATAAAAAAAAAAAAAATTCAAAAACTTATTTCTAATTGTAACGTGAACTCAATTCTTTTAATACATCGCCACGGCACGCGTCGCCACGCTAGCAATCGAGTTTACGTGCGGCTGAAGATGTTTCACATCAAAAACTGTGTGAAAAATTACTGTTTATGGTTGCACTCGATATAACGCATTCAATTCATTAGTGCTTACGGGTGCATGTGACCGCACAGGAGTCGTGGGGCCATTAAAAGAATAATTAGAACAATTAGAAGTTGCTTTCTTAGATAAGTTTTTTTTGTAAAGGGTAGTGAATTTTCCTATTTTAGATGTACTTTCTAATTTTATCTTGGACATCACTGACATCGATAAAGGAAAACATCGTAAGAAAACCTGGGCTTTATAATTAATGTAAGTCTGAAATCGCTAGTCCGGCTTGAGCAAACGTAGTAATAATTGGGACAATTATAGGTTGGTATTATTATAATCCCGTGTACACTACAAGAGACAATTAGTTCGTAACTCGCCACTTTACGGGACACGTCCACAATAGGCAAGTGGGTACAATTCCTATCCGAGCGATTAATATGTCGAAACGTGAGCACCGCTCTATTAGTCGAACTGCTGGGTTGCCAATGAAAACTTACTTGAATTGCGTAACTCATTAGAATAACGGTCGGAGTACAATTGGCGATAGTTTCGGCGTGAAGTAAGTATTGCTTTCGGCGTAAAGGATTTGGATTATGTTGGTACGTTGGTATTACTCGTATTGTTCAGCATAACAAAATAATATACCTACTAGATGCTCATTTGTTTTCTTTACTTCAACTTTCTAATCACTTGGAGATGTTCCATAATTGTTGTCTAGAAGACAAAAGAAAGCTATGCTGGCTTTGGAACTTTTGGAAGTGCCTAATATAATTTTGAATTAAATATACTTAGTTAATTACCTTAATAATATCTGTGTAACTGTTCAGAAAATTTAGACTAATGCAAAGGTTCCGAGTATATGTATGAAAGACAAATCCAATCTAAGTAAACCGAGGCGGGGTAGTGGGAGGGGTTCAGTGCAGCGAAACTGAAACAATGAATAAAGTTTGAAAGGATCCAGTTGCGATGGGGCACGGATTAATGGCGCCGACTCAGGTGCCGCTAGGTGGCGCTCGGTACGGCACGACAATTGCTTTCTTGTGTCCATTGTTGTACGAGAATTTGGCCAATAACAGAATTTTAGCTTGCTGCTAGACCTGTAACTAATGTTTCGTTATAGTAGAATAATCAGCTGTTGCGACGAATTATGATTTGAAAATAGAATTCCGAAAAAAAATGTGGTTATTTTCTGCAAATAACTACTTTTACCATCAGCCAGTTTGCTAAAAACCGATTTCGATTTCCGATTTCTAAAAGGTTTTATAGATTTTAGAAGTTGAATACGATGTTTTTGCTGATTGTCTTTTGTTTTTAGCCTAACATGATTTTAACGTGAACCACTAGTTACAGTAAGCAAAATTGCATCAAAGCGGACAACATGTAGGCGCGGTTGCGTCTTCAGATACTGCAGAAGTAATTGTGTACGAACGGATCCACATCATTGCAGATAGCGGCACTGCTGCAATACATTTTGTGACCGCGCGCGCTTGCAAGTGGTCCGGATCTGGTGTCACCGGCCTTTGATTCTATACACTCAGTAATAAAATAATCAGGAAACAAAGATCTTAATAGACAATTGTATTTCGAGTCTTCGGTCCAAGTTAAACATTACCAAATCAATGTGTCACTAATTATGCATTAGCAACGCACTGTGAACCGTTCCATCTGCCGCTTGACAACGCAAAGGTGGCACCTACCCACCTAACCTACCTACAAGTAGGTAGTTAATGTAGGTGACGTCTAATGTCCGCTGACCGACAACTTGTCCGCATTGCTACAGGACAATGTTGCTGTGCGGTATTCCCTTGATAGGTAATAGATTTAGGAGGTTTATTGATTACTTAGCATGCGTATGTACAGAGATAATATGATAATAGATAATACCGTGCCGCAAGAATTTACTACATATCAAAGACCTGATGTTTGTGAACAGACATCTCTTAAGTTAAAATATTCGTACATAATTTAAGATGCAATATTGAGTTTTAACTCACTGCTAGCAAAGCACCTTCTTGCATAAGAGGTTATCGCTCATTTTTACTATAAGGTGGCGGCTTGCGGTCGGTTTATTTGGTGAATTGTTTTCGTTTTAATGATTATTTATATAAAGCGGATCTAAAGACAATGTTTAATGGAAACAATTCAAAAATATAAACGGTCTGCGTTTGAGAAGATACTCGCACAGTGAAGGACAAATGTTGAATTGTAAGCAAAATACTTTTTTAACTCTCCTGTAGTAAGAATCTAAAGAGAGTAAATATGTTTTTCTGAAGCACATCTTTGTCCTGTTAGTCTTTTTACTTTCGCTGCAAAATAGAACGCGGTCCTTTTAGTGTCCTGTGAGCTCGCTCTTTGCTGAAGTAGTTTGTCGTTTAATTAATTAATTGTTAGGCAGAATATTTTTTACTCATAATTATTTTCCGTGTAGTGGCTATATTGTTACTATGTTCCTTTAAAGTTGTACTCCCGCACTACGGGTTCTGTACCACTAGAATTTATAAAAATACCAGCCTATAATTATCCCACAGTAGGGCAAAGGCCTCTTCTCACACAGAAAGCACGAACATTGATCACCACGCTTGCTCAATGCGGATTGGAGATTTCCAACTTATATTAATTATAAGTCCAGGTTTCCTTACGATGTTTTCCTTTACCATTGCCAGTAATGTCCATGATAAACTTAGAAAGTCCATTAGAATTAGAAAAAGCGACGTTGATTCTTGGCCGTGCTCGGTTGCGAACCCACAACCCCGTGCATGAAAGGCGGGAGCCTTAACTACTGGGCTATCACGACATAACAAGTAGAATTTATAACCTATTTTTCAACCCCCGACGCAAAAACGACGGGATGTTATAATTTTGATGTCTGTCTGAGGCATCGTAGCTCTCGAACGCATGAACCGATTTTTATGTGTTTTTTTGTTTGTTTGAAAGGTATATTAGTCGGGGGTGTACTTAGCTATGTTTGGAAATCGGTTCAGCGATTTCAAAGTTATCAACTCTTTTGTTAGCTAAAACCCACCCATGTTCCTTCTTGTGCCCTTTGCGTTCCGGGGGCGCGGTATCTTAGCTGCGGTAGAGATTTTTATTTTTATGTCGAGTGTTACTAAAAAAAAAAAAATGTGTTTTTAGTATTGCAATACCAGTATTAGAACACATTTTTTATTCTTTGATATGAAACAGGCCACAAGGTACTGTTTCTAATTTGCACTGACAGACAACCAGTTCAAATTAAGTCTTCGCTGTGCTATTTTTAACACACTTTTTTTATAACCGAAATAAATAGTTTCGGTAAATAAATGGCATTGCAAATACAAGCAAACAAACGAACAAACGGATAGATGGACATACAAATTTTATTTAATTGGGTCCCTTTAATGTATAGGTTCCCGTTAGGGTACCTACTACCCTTGGGGTATAGAATCGTTTTAAGAAACAAGTTTTTAATAATTAATTTTCTTATATATTTAATGTTTGTAAATTAAAAACCATATTTTCGTACAAAAGCGAAATACGTACGAGGCGTATGTCGCGGCTTCATATGAAAAGCCGAGTAAGTATGTGTTGTATGGAGATTAAGTGTGATAGTCCTTCAAGAGACACGTTTCCACCACACGCAAATGTCTGCTTGGGACACATTTAATTAATTTTAAGGCGCTACCTACACACAACGTTTATGTAAACAGCAAGTCTGTATGTTGTTATAAATATAAAATGTATGCTGCTTTTATGTAAGTACCTATATTTCCAGTGGATAAAATCGGTGAGGGTCGTTGCCCACCGATTATTTTAACAACTGAAGTTCTCAGCCGACTTAAGGCTTTACATAAATGAAAAAAGACATTAATACGATGTGCTTGCCGATAGTCTGTAACCTATTGCGTGAAGAAACAAAACACCCACACACACTTACCCGCCTGCATACACCGAAGGGTTAGGCAGAGGCGTACCAATGTACGACCACAGTTTGCGGGTATGTTTTAGGTCCCATGTAAGAGGGGGCGATCCTATTGTCGTCAACCGGGCACAAATCCTAACTAAGCTGCTACTGAGAATTTCATAGAAAAAGATAATAACACTTTTTGCTCGACCTGGGAATCGAACCCAAGACCTCTAGCATAGCACCACTAAGCTAATCAAGCAGTTAAAAAAAGCCGTACATGCAATGGAGTATTGTACAACAGCGACCTACTTGTAGTCGGTAACTAAGAATCAGTGTCCGATAATTAGCTCTGCAGGCAACAATAAATTCCAATAAGTAATGTTACAAATTGTAATGAACTTCTTTTTATTCAGCGTAGTATGTAAAAATCGAATAAGGGGAAACAAAGAAAAGAGTAGATGGGACACTGTACCATGCAGCTGTGCAGTGCAATTTTATTTTTATCTTCTTTGATACAACTTTAAGTACTTACTTTTCTCGAACAGCTGAACCTTATATCAAGCTTCTTTAAGAACTACTTATAATAATAACCGAAACCATATTTGAATGTACTATTCTTATTTATTTACAGCCTTTTGGACACTTGTCCCATTGACAGCGATGCGGATGAGTTTTTTGATGCCCTATAAGCTTCCTTTTTTGCATTTTATTATTACTTAAGTAAGTTTTATACTAGTGATTCATATTGTGCTTGTTGTATTAATTTACAACGGGTAAACTGATTTTGCAGTGGAGACCACGACGACGCCCTGCTGCGCGGTGGACCGACGACTTAAAGAACAGCAGGTTGCAAGTTGGGTGCAGCGTATGGATGCGCGCTGCCCAGGACCGGGATGGTTGGCGCTCTTTGAGGGAGGCCTACATTCAGCAGTGGACGTTTATAGGCTGATATATGATCCCTTCAAGATGGTTGAGCTGAATGGTGCTGATGCACTCGTCATGTTCGTGAACGGGCGCTGTCAGATGGGATTGGTCATCTCTTAACTGCCATGGCTTACATCTTTAGGATTTTTTTTTTTTTTTTTTTTATATTCATCTTCATTGTTTTCACATACAGAAGCAACAAGAATATTGTAACCAAGATTTTGTAAAAACCAAATTGGAAGAAAAGAGTGTTCATGGAGTTTCTTGCTCGTTCTTCTTCGTAGAGACCTGCGTTTTGGAACGAGCAACTAGCTTCAACTTTTAAATGTAACTTCTTGACAATTCAAAAGTACCTGTAAATGACCTAATTGAAATAAATGCTTTGACTTTGACTTTGATAATGATGATGTTGAACGGAAAAACCAATTACAGTAAATTGTTTGATAATTTTTTAACTGCCTCGTTGGCTTAGTGGTCCTAAGCGCGACTGCTACGCTAGCGGTCTTGGGTTCGATTCCCAGGTCAAGCAAAAAGTGTTATTGGGTTTTTCTATGAAATTCTCAGTAGTAGCTCGGAGTTTTGATTTGCGCCCGGTTAATGGCAATAGGCTCGCCCCCTATTATATGGGACCTAAACATACTGGCGAGCTGTGGGTGTACATTGTTACACCTCTGCCTAACCCTGCGAAGAATATAGGCGTGATGGTATGTGTGTGTGTGTGTGTTTGATAATGAAGCGATAAAATAGAATAATTACATGTGCTTAAATGTTATTTTTCAAATTATAATTACTATGTACTTCGGGACGCCTTGGATGGCGTTCTTAGAAACTGGAGAGAGAAAAACAACACTACATCGAGGAAAGTGGAAGGGATTGGGCGAGGCCTATGCAGAGGAGTGCGAGTGTTGCCCAAAAAGAAAAGTACTACTTTCTAGTTTGTTTGGGACAATACATTAGTGAAGAAAAAACATTTGTAGGTGATCGATGCTCGTGCCTTCTCTATATAAAGAGGCATTTGTCCTGCAATGGGACATGAATAGGCTGGTATTATTATTTATATGCTTGAATTTATGACTTATATTAAATATGCAGTTGCTCACCTATTAAACATTCCTCTCACAGTATTTAAACATTTTGATAAGATCAGATTTGTATTATTTTAAAAGCAAAACGTCCTTCACAAACTTTGATTATTAAGAGTCTTATTTACTTTATTTATTACCAGACGATACAAAGATTTATGACCCCTATCAGACCCACGGTTTTGCGTGACTGAAACAGTTATAAATAACATCCTACAAAAATTGGATGAAAATGTTGCAAAAAAAAGGTGAAGATCAAATAATAGCAAATAGGTATGTTACAATAGAACAATTTTTTTTTTTTGGGTGTGGAAAATCATGGAATAACTTGCACCTTAACCGCCTTGAACAAGCGTGGTGATCAAAGCTCGTCTTTTTTCTGTATGAGAAGAAACTATGTATTGCTGTTGGTGCAACTACTAAATAAATCAATAAAACAAGTTCTGTGCATATTACCACGCTACGTTCATGATTCGGTTTCACCAAATTTAAATAAAAGGCTCGTACGATACCTACCTAATTTGCACCTACCATATTGTCTCTTCATCACCTTTGGTTGACTGGTAGAAAATGCCTAAGGCATTAAGGCCACCTTTGTATCTTTTAATGCATAAAGTTTAAATAAAAAAAGGACACTTCTGATTAAACACAGGACACACGCCTCATAACTGAGAGAAGGAGAATCGTGTCCGAATTTTCGGTTCATAAAAAATGCACGATGTCTACCTTCTCCTTTATTCGAAAAGTGGTGATGAAAAAATTGCACATTTTTTTTCAGTCTAAATGGCCAATTCTAAGCTACGACCCCGCTATGTGCTATTTCTCGAACTTTGAATTTTACTTTTAAATGTTATTGTTTCCTAACTTCAACTTCAAAATGGCATTTCTTTTTAAACACTTATTACGCTAAATGTTGCCATACCATTTTTTTTTATTAAGTTATTTCTCCCATGCTTTTTCCTACATCAGTCTTTAACTTCTGTGTTATGGTTCGGGAACGGATAATCGGATGCATCATAATCATTATGAGGGATTGGTTTCCGCACTTAATCCTCGATAGTGAACCATTGGGCGTGCGCCATGATAGCCGTCAGTCCACCATAATCGGACGCATATTTAACTGAAAATCATCTATCGCTAAGAAAATATGGATACGTCTTCTAGGTACAATTTAATTAAAGTAAAAATATCAATGTCGTTTTCGGAATTGCGGGATTTTTTCGATACATAAGACCATTCCACACTAAGCTAATATACATCCGATTATACAATCCCTCCCTAGATATGTTTGAATAATTACTTATTAAGCTTCATAGACTAATGAGACAAACCAATAGTTCATCAGACATAATTGTCCCCAACTTGTCCCCATACTAACATTCATGTTTTCTCAATGTTACTATTGGATTCGAAAAGGCCTCAGCTAAGTTTACATGCAAAGAACTTGGAAGGAGGCTAGTTGTGTCGGCCCGCTCGGAAAGACGTGACCAGTCCCTTGAGACGTATGTGTAAACTTTATTAAGTAGATACTGCTTTTATTATTGACTTGTTTTGGAATAGATATTTAGGAAGGTTAGAATTGTAATAGACGCAAAAAGACCTGTAATGCAGCCGCAAGTACCAATGTTCTTTCCATTATTGTGTTAAAGGTTTTTTTGTTCGGAACAAACCTGGAGAAATATGAATTCTGATTTTGAAGGTGAATTCAAATTATTTTTCAAAAAAATAACCGCAACAACAAGTTTTGGACAAAGTTAATTAGTTTGAAGGTTTACACCTTGTTTATTATTGATTATTAGAGTTACAGATTTCATTTTCTTTTCCTAACTATATCGGGGTCGGCTTCCAGTCTATCCAGATGCAGCTGAATATCAGTGTTTTACATGAAGCGACTGCCTACCTGACCTCCACAACCCAGTTACTGGGCGACATGATACCTCTTGGTAAGACTGGTTGTCAGACTTCCTGGCTTCTATCTATCCGTAACCACTGTCAAAGATCTACGAATATCAGCCGGGACCAACAGCTTTACGTGCTTTCCGAGGCACGGGGGTGTTACATCATCAACTTCCAAACTCAGGGCTGCTTCTAAGAAATTCGTAATGGAAAAACCCTATAACACTTTTTGCCCGACCTGGGAATCGAACCCGGGACCCCACGCTCATCAGTCGCGCATGCGACCACGAGACCAACGGGGTAGTCGCGAGGTTTAAATTGCTCTCTATTTACACATTAAAATAAACATTAGGTTTAGTAGTATTAATGACTAAAATTATTTTCTGTTACGATAACATTCTTAGCCGTTAATTTCAAAACTTCTTAAGGGTTAATCCTAAGATTAAGATAAGTATATCTACTTTATTCGCGTAACCTTCTAAACAACAAAGTTCTAAGACAATGCAAAATTCATATTACTAATGTGACATTTAAATGAGCCCCAATCGTAATAATGCGGCCCATTCTTTACAATTTCACAGAGAAATTCCATTAAAATTTTGCTCCCCACTAAGATTCTTCGTCACGAACGCTGACAAGACAATATATTCACATATTGTTATATTAAAGTGTAAATAAATTAATGGCAGAAGGTATGTCAATGGAAAAAATATGTACCTATTTATTTTTATTATTACAAAAATTTAAATCAAATACTTTTTTTTGTGTTAAGTTAACTTGTATACTTTAGGTACGCACATGTATGTAAGCTTATAATTAATATAATTTAACTTATAATTTTATATTGGAACTGCCTCATTAGCCTAGTGGTTCTAAGCGCGACTGCTACGCTAGAGGTCTTGGGTTCGATTCCCAAGTCGAGCAAAAAGTGTTACTGAGTTTTTCTTGGAAATTCTCAGTAGCTGCTCGGAGTGAGGGATCTGTGCCCGGTTAATGGCATTAGGCTCGCCCCCTATTACATGGGACCTAAGCATACCGGCGAAATGTAGGTGTATATTGGTACACATCTGCCTAACCCTTCAGGGAATACCGGCGTGATGGTATGTGTTAATTTGGTTCATGTGTTGTTTACTTTTAAGTATTTGTTACATTGTTTAAAGTTTTAAGGACGTGTTTTTTTTACGTTAAAGATGACTAAACAATTATTGGTAAACCAAATATAGACTAATATAATAAAGCTAAAGAGCTTTTCATTGTTCATAAGTATAAACGCGCTAATCTTTGGAAGTGCTAATCGGATTGAAAAAATATTTTTGTAATAGATAGCCAGATTTATGAAGAAGGTACAGGCCACAACAGTAAAGGCTACATAACGCTAAAACTCACAAGAGCCGAGCAGTAGCCAAAGACGTAACTTAACGTGGTCGAAAAAAATACGTGGACGAAGTCGCATGCAGAAACTAGTAAATAAAATAAATTATAATTTCTACAGAAATTCTCTACAAAGATTCTTCGTTGTTACGAAGAATGTATGTAAGAATGTATTGTCTTGACAGCGTTTGTTAACGCTGTCAAGACAATACATTCACTTATTGTTACTCGAAAACTTGTGAAAGTGTAAAAAAAAATAATGTCAGGATATAAATGCATTAATGAGACAGTTATTGTCAGTATAAATATGACGCGGAGGAGGCGTACGTTGCACTCTACTCGCTCGCCGGCCCGACACGTACTGTCGATTTAACGTCCATAAATAATGAATCACTACGATTTTTACGACAGCATTGATTTATTTTTGGGGAAAATGGTTAACAGTTTTCATGGAGAAAAAATAAATTACATGGATTTTTTCATCTTGTAATATAAAATCTTGAAATCGATTTAAAAGGATTGGCACTCCAACTCATTTGACAATTTATTTAACGATTTTTTTCTTAGATTCGTATTTAGTCGAACTTTTAAATCTATTTCGAAGTTTCTATCTATGTATAATACCCTTGTAATAAAATAAACATTTTAATACCAAGAATAAAAATACTTACAATTTTATTATAAATAACTAGATTTTGACAGCGACTTTGCCCGCGTAGATGTCTCCTACCTGTCTATAAACTACCCACCTGCCAAATTTCAGCTTTAAACGTTAAGTAATTTTTGAGAGTACATGAATTTTCTGTGAATGTTGTGATCGCTTTTATATAAATATCTATAGGTATAGATAAATACCTACCTATTGTATTTTTTTTTTGTTCATGATGGGAAATCATCAAATGACTTCCCCCAGCCAGAGGGTGGGAGTGTCAGACTTTTACTGACTAAAACCCACCCCTGTTCTTCATGTGCCATTTGCGTTCCGGGGTCACGGTATCTCTCACAAACAACCCGCAGCCCCGGCAGGCATCAGCTCTGAGTGGAACCTTCGTGAAAAAAACCGCTATTAGCCGGAAACAAATCCTAACTCTGAGCTAAGAATTTCATAGAAAAACCCTATTAACACTTTTTGCTCGACCTGGGAATCGAACCCAAGACCTGTAGCGTAGCTGTCGCGCTTAGGACCACTAGGCTACCGAAGCATTTAGTAGATAGATAAACCTGTTGTATTTGCAAGAAACAAACGAATCACGAGTAGTAACAACAGATAATTCATCAGACAGCGCAGGGCGTTAAGGGCCTTGACTACTTTGTTCTCTCTTTTAGACAAACCTAGTTCTCCTTCCTATCTGACTTCTCACTTCCAATACTTGTGCTCTGCGCACAGTAAGCATCTTCGCTCCTCCAATAATCGTCTTCTACGATGTCCTTCTCACTGCTCTGTTTTTCTTAAATCTTCTTTTCTTGTCCAGACGGTTTTCCTTTGGAATGCGCTTCCTCAGAATATCAGGATGGCTACCAGTCGTTTCATATTCAAAGTAAAAGCTCGTGAACACTTGCTTATGAAGTTGGCAGACTCGTCTCACAATTAGTTTCTTATATTTCTCCACCAATGTATTTTTTGGCTTTCTCTACTCTGTATATTTTGTTTGTATGTATGTATATATGTATTTATTATATTTTATTCCTGGAAACTTTCTGTTCCTTGCACCTACTATGTTTTGTTTGTGCATCACCCTAAGGTTGACTGGGAGAAAATGCCAAAAGCATTAAGTCCACCTTTGTACAGTGTATTATTTACATTATGTGCAAAAAGTTTTAATAAATAAATAATTTCCATATTACTATCGTCCATTCCATCAATTGCAGTCATTCCGTTAAAATTACCGCAGCGACAAATACAAAATGACGGTGGCGTTGGACATTCCATATTTATTTTCCATTGAAGCGTTGTAACTATAATTCATGCAGTCTGTTTCGTTGCATTTTTGATGACGCCGTATTTTATATAACTGACAGTGGTGACTGCGCCCGCGGCTCTGCGACAGATAACTGATTGTGGGTTTACACACTTACATAAATGGGAATATATTTGGTTTTATCATAGGCTAAATGAAAATGTTTTTGTTGCTTTCGTATTTGTTTATTAAGCTTGTATTATGTAATCCAACTGTGAATCTTGATAAAAATAACAGGGTGCTGCCCCCCTGTTCATTCTACAAATTAGTATCAACGTTTTCAATCTGATTTCAATCTTAATCTGCCAAAAATTACTCATATTTTCCTATTTTTTTTTTCGTAAACAACAACAACAACAACAACATACTATCACGCCTGTATTCCCCGAAGGGTTAGGCAGAGGTGTACCAAAATACACCCACAGTTCGCCGGTATGTTTTAGGTCCCATATAATAGGGGGCGAGCCTATTGCCATTAGCCGGGCACAAATCCTAACTCCGAGCTGCTACTGAAAATTTCATAGAAAAACCCAATAACACTTTGCTCGACCTGGGAATCGAACCCAAGACCTCCAGCGTAGCAGTCGCGCTTAGGACCACTATGCCAACGAAGCAGTTCAGAAATTGCGACTTAATTTTGAACATTTTTTATTAGTAGAATTAATTGGCCTTCAGATCTAACGTACACGCATTAAACTTGATTGTTGTACACTATAACCGGCCTTATAGAGATTTAAATACTACTGACAACTAATGACATAATTTGTGATAATATTTTACTGCTAATTTACTAGTACCTAAGTTAAACATGTTTATTGTATGTGCACTAAGTTTCTTGACTGGACACATGGAAACAACTGTAGATTTTATAAATCATTATTTAAATTTTAAACAGTTTACTCATGCAACTTCATGTAGATTTAATTGGCGTTAGTCTCGATATATGTAGCTTTTCATGTAGAAAACGAACAAAGCAGAATGCGTTTGCAATAGTGGGCCTAATCTCGTTCTACGAGCCGGTTTTTTATGCCTGAACGAAGATTACACAAAGCTCCGGGATTAACGCACACTTTTGAATGTCGAATTGAATTTTATTTTTTAATCATATTAACATTACGTCTCAAAAATTCTTCCTATTTTGTCAACTAGATAACATTTATAAGCTTGATTTACGGAACTCCAGCCAACTATTGTGTAGATACAAATAGAATTCCTTGTACAGGAACATTCCGGGAGCCATGAAATGTTGTATTCAATTTGAAAATTCTTCTAACTGGTATATTTTTAGTGCTCGCGTGTGACGACATCTTACAAATATAACCGTACCGTACCATTGTAATTTTGTCTATTTAGTGCTTCTGTTATCAGAAAAAGTATTGCTTAAGTTGTCTTTTGAAAAATACATACCATCACACCTGTATTCCCCGAAGGGTTAGGCAGAGGTGTACCAATGTACACCCACAATTCGCCGGTATGTTTAAGTCCCATGTAATAGGGGGCGAGCCTATTACCATTAACCGGGCACAAATCCTAACTCCGAGCTGCTACTGAGAAATTCAAAGAAAAACCCAATAACACTTTTTGCTCGACCTGGCAATCCAACCTAAGACCTCTAGCATAGCCGTTGCGCTTAGGACCACTAAGCCGACGAGGCAGTTTAAAACCACTAAGGCAACTTAAAACCGAGTTGCGTTTGAGAACATGGCCGTATGAGTCGCTCTTTAATTAAGACATTCACTTCGATAGCTCTTGAACCTTCTGGCTCAGTTTCTTTCGTGACCAAATTGGCATTCAACATCAGCATCAATTTGAGCCACGGCAACAACTCTCGAAAACATATGATGAAAGAATACGTGTCGTGTTTACAAATCCCAAAAAGGACAATGGTGACAGATTATTTGCTAGTACAACCTATCTACAACCAAAACAATTCGGAACGCAAAGTTGCTCCAAGTTTCGAATTACTAATTCTTAACGCATCTAATTCCTTGACAGCGCCAGACGCTGTGTTAAGCAAACTATTCCGAATCAAACATTTATTTAATCAAATGAACATAACAGGTACGTGCTTCGCGTGCCGTTCTAATCAAATCTGGAGACTTCGACAGTGCGTTTCTCGGTTTCATTAAGCTTTGGCAAATTTACAGGGGTGCTGAACATTTTGTATGCTACGCGTGTGCCGTTCAAAGATATCATTAGTAGAGTAAGGACAACATTATGGGGTGCACAACATTATGGTGAATATTGTTTTGTTACAGAGCTACTTAATTGAAATTAAAGGCAGGGGAAACTCTTTTAGATTCCGTTTAATATTAGAGGTGCAAAGGGCTGTTTGATGTTTGTTTTGTGGTTGGCATGTCGTTTGTTATGGTAATTGGATAGCTAATTATGTTTTTTTTAGGGAGCTTAGGATATTATTTAATTTGTACTTAGAAGGCGTGCTGCGAATAAAAATGGCCAGTTTAATGAGGTTATTTTTGTTGTTTTTTTTTTACACCACTAAGAATTCTCCTGTATCGTGAATGCCTTTACAAATACAGAAATTAACATACAAAAAGAGCCAACCCTTAGGAACTATCCAGGTACGCCATACAAATATTTGTTACGTGCGGGAATCGAACCGGATTCACGCAGCGCAGCAGCAAGTCCCTCAGGCACTGCGCCAATCGCGTCGAATATATACAATTTATTCTCCGTGTCATGATTAATTACTTGAATTTAACTTATTTATTTAGATTTAAGTGAACGTGTTTAGTCTAGCCTAACGTTTTATCCTTTAATCTTGCTGTGATAGTTTGAATAATTATTTTATGCAGAGCTTATATTTTGAGTATTTTGTGTAGATGACGGTTTAATACGTGAATAGAAAATGCAAATGTTGAGCCTACACTTAAAATATGCAGGGGTGTGCATTTGAAGATAAACATAGTATTTATGAATTAGGAGCTGTTTGTATAGGTTCAATTATATTCAAACATTATATAGAGGGGTTCACGCTAAAATATTCACGTCACGAAATGCCCATTGACGCTTTGAATAAATATTATCAAAATCTTTTTCATTGGAATCCTATTCAGAAATTCAAATCAAATGGAATTAAAAACGATATCTTTGATGTGACTTACAAGAAATTAAATATCTTTTTTATTTTCTTTTCATACGCGTGACAAATGACATTGGTGAACGAAACATAATACGAAAATTCATTTAATTTCTCCATACGAAAGCCACGTTTTCAAAGAAACACTTCAAACGTATGAAAATTTTTCGCCTATTATTATTCAGAGTTCAAAAGACGTATTTAAAAACACGTCAAAGTCTACGAACATTGAGAAACGAGCTTTTAGATCTGTTAATAAGATGCATGTTGGCTTGGCAAGTATTTTTGTTTGTATTTTTATTTTATCTTCTCAGGAAAAGACAGGCGACGTAATGGCGTTTGTGTTTTGTTTTGTGAATATTCATATGTGTATGCTAATAGACCTTTCATGGTTCTTTACACAAGAACAGTGACGTTACTAGCCAAAACTGTTTTTAGATGCAAGAATAATTTTAACATTACCATAATATTAAAGCTTTTTTAGTTTTATATGCACGGCCTAGACATTTTGTAATCTGAACTTTTTTGGGCTAAGGCTAAGATTCCATATTTAAGATTAACTCTAAAAATCTTGTATTTTTAAGGTTACATACCTGAACAGGAAATAATCTATTATAAGATGTTTAAAACTTTTTCTTTATGAAACTATCAATGAATGTGAATTTTTAACGCAATAAAATTTATATTCGGCTATAATTCTAAAATATTATGTATCTTTTTTTACACTAAAGTTGTAATTCCACGTTATACAATTACAATCCTTAATACACATTAAAGAAAACCCAATGGACTAATCAATTACTTCAGGAATTAACGGAACCGCAATAAGCTATAATATTACGAGGCCACTACTTAATAAAACGCTAAACCCTAATTAGACCGAATCCGAAAATCCGAAATTATATGCATTCTAGATTACACAGACAAACGTTAGTAGGCACTTGGACTCAATACACTAATCCAATTAGAGAAAATTCATTATCCAACATCGGGACGTGTTTCTCCGGCAATAGTGATCCGTCGAAAGAACACTTGGAATCTTCTAAAGAGCCACTTGTAGGCGATTAGTGCTGTAGCACACTTAACCCCCCTAGTGCGGGCTATGTCGGGTTAGTCCCTCTCTTTGTTCGTGCGTACCCCTCGATTCCCAGTGTATTATTGGCTGGTAACAGCGAGTTATTACATTTGCTTTTAGATCGCTATTATGAATAAAAGCACTGAATGACGTCACACTTCTTTTGTGAGAAAAAATTGACCTCTGCTTCATAGTCTCATTGATAATTTGTGAACTTCTTTAACTTGTTTTAGAATATCGAATATTTTATGGAAAATTGTGTTATGAAGGTACAAGATTTGGTTCGCTTTTAGAATACTTTGTTTGAGACGGATGCGGCAGGCCACCAAGGAGGCAGGACGAATTGATCGGCTTCCTTTAGAATTGGATAGACGTAGCGCAAAGGCGCGACAGATGGAAAAAATGAAGGAAGAAAGTGAAGGGGTGGTCCAGCAGTGGGACAGTACGAGCTAAATATTTTAATAATAATATTTTTTTAGGTGCGCGCCTTCAACGGTTGGGTCATGCCGGTTTTGGTGTACTCTTTCGGCATACTTAAATGGACTCAGACAGAACTTGACGCCCTGGATAGGAGGGTCCGCTCATTATTGACCGCAAATCGGATGCATCACCCACGGTCATCAGTAATGAGACTGTATATCCCACGGAAGTGTGGAGGTCGAGGCTTCTTAAATGCTAAAACCCTGCACAACCGTGAGATATGCAGTCTCAGGGATTACTTCCTGGAAGTTGATGTGGGGATGCACCGAGATGTGGTCTCTGTGGACAAGGGCCTCACCCCGCTCTCTTTAGCGAACGAGAACTGGCGCAAACCTATAGTATTAGACACTAATGATCGCAGGAAGGTATGGAAGAGCAAGGAGCTTCATGGGCGCTACTACCGGGTAGACTTCAAGGCGTCCGTATCCTGGCTGCGCTTTGGTGACCTCTTTGGGGAAACTGAAGGTTTTGTCTGTGCTATTATGGACGAAGTTATGATGACGAACAATTACCGGAGGTATATTGTGAAGGACGGCACGGTTGACATCTGTCGGGCATGCCACCGTCCGGGGGAATCAATCCGTCACATTATATCTGGGTGTTCTCGTCTGGTTAACGGAGACTATTTGCATAGACACAACCTTGTAGCCAGGATTATTCACCAGCAACTTGCTCTGAAATACAGTCTTGTTGAATTGGAAGTACCGTACTACAGGTATGTGCCCGACCCAGTTCTTAAAAATGGCAATATCACATTGTATTGGGATCGATCTATCATCACCGACAGGACTATTGTTGCGAATAAGCCTGACATAGTGGTGGTAGATCGATTAGAGCGTCGCGCAATGATTGTTGATATTACGGTTCCACATGACGAGAACCTCGTGAAAGCTGAGAAAGATAAACAAATTAAGTATCTTGACTTGGCTCGCGAGGTTGTCGACATGTGGGATGTGAGTACAGCAATCATTGTGCCGATAGTCGTGACGGCCAATGGCATAATAGCCAAGAGCTTCGACCAACACCTTAGAAGGCTCTCGTTGGGTAGTTGGATCAAGGGCTTGATTCAGAAAGCGGTACTCCTAGACACGGCGCGTATTGTTAGGAGATTCCTTTCTCAGGAGCCCTGACCACTGGTAGCTTGGACCCTGTTCCCGATACCGGTGGGCTACTATTTTTTATATTTTTAAATATTTTTATTCTTTATATTAATATTTAAAAATGTATTTAATATGTATGAGAAATAAATAAATGTAAATTTGAATATTTTGTTTATTATTTTGTTGTCTTTTAGAGTGTTTGTGAAATCTAACATTTCACAAACACCCGACAGTCATTGTAATTTGCACGTCATAATAATCACATAAGATTCCTTTCCTTTCAAAAAATTTAGATACCATTATAGATTAAAAGATTATCAACCAAACACAGACAAAATTTTAAGGCCCCCCGGGACCCCATAGGGAGTTGATTGTTGTTTGGTGTTCCTGTAATGAATTATTATTGTACTTTTATAGTTTTATTTATGCATGGTTTAATACAATAATACCAACCCATTATTGTCCCACGCTTGTTTAAAGCAAATTGGCAATTTCAGACTTATGATAATTATTAATCCGGGTTTCCTTACGATGTTTTCCTTCAATGATGATCAAGATAAACTTAGATCCTCATCATTATCAACATCATCCACTGCTGGACATAGGCCTCCTCCACGGGTTCAAACATAGATAGTGCTACTAAATATAATTTCCTAGAATTAACCGTCCATTTGAAAATTAATGAACTAATTTAATCAATAATTAATGTAAGTAGGTACTGATTTCTGCTTCTTTACTTTTGCCAACCAAACCCATTTACTTGATGAACATCGGAATTTCTCAAGTTTGACGTTATTATTATTCATATTTTAATCGACTGCTCAGAACTACTATTAATAGGATAAACTCTTGCCTTAATTAATATACATAGAATGTATTCTGAAATATTAATCAAATAGTGTATGTTGGATTGTTGGATAAGCCTCATAGATCTCCTTTTCAGAATTTTAAATGTGATTATGCGAAAATAATATTTTTGATATTCCACAAGTGGCATTGAGCAGTTGAACATGTACCTATGGAATACCAGAGATCTTGCAAATGCGTTGCCCTCCCAGAGACCAAAAATCATTTAATAATCATAATCTAGCAAAAGCTGCGGTATTTTAACAGGGCACGCCCGCCAACATTTTAACTATTCAAAACTGACAATGAGAGTTAACGTTCCGATCGATATCAATTTCACAAATGAAAAACGATAAACAGTTTTTGTTCAGGTTCCTACAAAGAGATATTAGAAAAAGGCCAATGACCGCTTTTGCCCTGCTAAAATGCCGCGGCTAAAGCATTTACACTTGCCGGCCTGCAATGCTACGTCAAAGCTACGTCCCGCTACGAGTGCTACGAGCAGGCAGCTACATCGGGCTACGTCGATAGAAAGCACCGGGCCGCTGCTACGAACTCCACCGTAGGTATTTCATAAGATTTTTGCTTTCTTTAATAAATTGGATTACCTCTATATTGATACTAGATAGAGGTTATAAACATAATCAGCAGCGCTATTCTGTGAAAATGTCCCTCTGTGAATTTATGCGAAGTGAGCTTGAGGCCGAATTGTAAAATACCCGGCACATCGATACGTCAACGGTGTTGCCAAAAAAAAAATGCTATGACTTTTCATAAAACGGCATTCACAGTACATATTATTTGGCTGTTGGTAAAACATCATTTAACTTGGTAGTCACATTTGACTCTCATTAAACGATGTAATTTGTATAGTAGCGACACGGGTAGGCATGGATGCGGGAGCCGAATGAACCGGCACGATTTTATACGTTGCTTTAATAGGGTTGCTGCACACCTATAGTTAAAAGAAAAGTTCGCTGAGAAAATGGTTCAATTGACAGTGTCCACATCGTTGGAAGTCGTAGGATAATCTTAAGTAGTTATTATTAATCTGGATCGTGGACTCGTGGTTAGACCTTGAAGTCAATATTGAAAAGTATATTTTTATGTTCATTTAAATAATTGCAATAAAGTAAAAAAATTATATAGATAATGCTTTAGCTAGAGAGATATAAGGTTTAGGATCTATTACTTATCAGTCCTAAGTCACAAATTCCTTATTAACTCCAATAACATAACCTATATGTATCGTTTTATCAACGCTACATAAACGTACTCATTCTCTTTACTTTCCTTCGATAGATTTCAAAATACTTATCGATAGTAGAAACTCAAGTAAAACCACATAATGAAATAAATTATCACGCTTTCAATTTTAAACATAACATACCCTCACGCCTGTATTCCACGAAGGGTTAGGCAGAGGTGTAACAATGTACACCCACAGTTCGCCGCTATGTTTAGGTCCCATGTAATAGGGGGCGAGCCTATTGCCATTAACCGGGCACAAATCTTAACTCCGAGCTGCTACTGAGAATTTCATAGAAAAACCCAATAACACTTTTTTGCTCGACCTGGGAATCGAACCCAAGACCTCTAGCGTAGCAGTCACGCTTAGGACCACTGGGATACCGAGGCTTTCAATTTTATTAAATTAATATTAGTTCCCAAAAATCAAGTCTGTGTCAACCATATTTATGCAGATGACGTAAAATTTAAAGTTCACGGTATTGGTGGCGATACGTCCACCGTACAGCCAATACATTTGCATGGTGCTTTAATTAAAAATCAATGAGTAATAATATCACCGTATTATTGTTCAATTAAGTTTTATTTGGCTTGAAAATGCTATTGAAAACGAAGCGGATTAATATCGCTCATGAATGCGTTTTGTTTGTGGGAATAATAGGGTAATTATAAAGAGGTGTAAGTAGGTATTTGGGTAAATAGTTGAGAACATTTTGTTAACAAACAAATCATTTTTATAATTCAATTTTCTCAAGGTTCAAAAGTTTGTAAAGAAAAGCCATGTGCTAATCTCCATGTTAATGATTCATAAAATTATAACAAAAACAAATGTATTTGTAATAAAACAAAAAACAATTTTGAATGCGGATGTCGATAAAACCAAAGATTTAAATCATCAGATGTGGTCATACTGAAGTCAGGTGAAAAAGTTACAATATTAGTATTGTTAAACGTGATATAAGAAACAAAACAGAACGTGACCCTCATTTGACGCAGTCGTATCTAACTATTTTAATCTTTGTACAAAATGTAGACACAAAATCGTCCCTTCATATCTACGAACTAAAATATGTGGCCATAATACGCAATTGCACGCCATTATGTCTGCCGCGACTCTCATCGTGCGTAGATGCTTTTAAGCTCAATCGTCTCTCATACTGTGCAAAATTACAACCAAAGAAGTAATTCGAATGCAGCTCACGACTTGCAAGCATAATGGGGCAATTTCCTAGTCATTTCCTGGTGGCTGCAAGCAATCCGACGTCTTGCGGCGGTACCGGGGTTTCTGATGGTTGAGCATCGTGTTTCGTCAATGTCCATTGTCTTGTAAAAACAGAATAATCATTAGTCATTACAACATTGTTCTGGATAATTAACTTGTACTTGCTGGTTGGTTTTTTATTCTGATTTGAGATATAAGCTCATTAGACTGCTTACTGTAAGACCCGTTATTTCAATTATGTGAGCTTAATTCTGCATAAATGAGCCAACCCATCACGTCTCAATAATTCAATTAATTACGTCAAACTAATTCAATTTCCCTAACATTTTTCATTACTATACACCAAAAACTGGTCCCTGTATATAAAAAGCTTATGCTTAGCATAGATTGAAAATACGATGCGTTAAAAACAATTACAATTACGTATATTAGTCGCCACGAGTCGTGAGCACAAATGTAAAGTTAATTATCGGGTTTTTGGGTTTCTTTCGGGGTTTTTTGGGGCGCCGACGCTGCATGCGATCGGTCCGGCTGACAGACCAATCGCGTGCAGCGAAAGAAGTATGTAAGGATCTTAGCAGGTGGCGTTCTGTGGTTTCTGCCTACCCCCATGGGAAAAAGACGTGAGTTTATGTATGTATGTATGTATACCCATTTGTAGGTAAATTGTAGTCGTTATTATAATTGACGTTGTTATCGATGAAACCAACGACAAATAATTCCATTCAACTTATAATTTATTTGTCAATTGTGTCTTATAATTTCGCATTCATTTTATCCAATAACGCGTATATTAAACGGATAGAGAAACGGATAAAGATTTGGTTAACTATAATATAACATTTGGGAATCGTTAACAAAGGGTCGTTCATAGCAGTCACGCCTTTCCTTATTAAGTGTTCTCTTGATAAAGATCGGTACAATTCTCGTTGGAATATGTTATCTCTAATTATGACCCAATATGTTGGCATATTTATGTATCCAATAAAATTGCTAGTTTTGCCTCTGACATGGATCGAGGTTTTATCTTTGAAGATGAAAAGCATTCTGTACCTTTTCCAGGTATATGGGACACTTCTGTATAACTAGATTTATTATAGTTGTTTTCATGGAAGACATCCATGATGACTGACATGAATCCACCTGCCTCATCACTCTTACAACATTCATCATCTACTTAGCCTTTTCCCAACTATGTTAGGGTCGGCTTCCAGTCTAACCGAATGCAGCTGAATACCAGTGTTTTACATGGAGCGACTGCCTATCTGACCCCCACAACCCAGTTACTGGGCAAACACGATACCTCTTGGTTGGACTGGTTGTCAGACTTCCTGGCTTCCGACTATTCGTAACGAATGTCAAAGATCTACTAATGACAGCCGGGACCAACAGCTTTACGTGCTTTCCGAGGCACGGGGGTGTCACACCACCAACTTCCAAACTTTGGGCTGCTACTGAGCAAATCAAAATACAACACAACAAGACTATTACAACATTATTGTCCTATAATAGATATTACAAATAAATCGGTGTCATACATGGTAGGGTCTGTTTATAAAATACTAGCTTCCGCCCACGACTTCATCCGCGTGGCTTATTTCACCCCCATTAAGTTACGTCTTTACTCACTGCTCCGCTCCCATGTATCGAAGCGTGATGTTATATAGCCTATGTTTCTCAGGAATAATGTAGCTATCTATTAGTGAATTATGGTTTCAATTGGTCGTAGTTTCGGAGCTTATTCGGTACAAACCAACAAACAAACAAAAATTTCCTCTTTATGATATTGGTATAGAAAAAATGGACCGAATTTACTTGAAATTATCTGCCAAGTAATTTAATAAAACTCATTGAAAGGTTGTGATAAGAGTATTGATAGGCATCGTTACGAGCCCTAATATGTGTTCACTTACCCAAATACAAAATTAATTGTCTAGAAAAAATACCATAATAATCTATGAGAGATACGATTCAATTTTCTTAGACCCAGCAACCAAATTAATCAGAAAAGATCATCAGAAAGGTAAGAAAAAAAAACCACTTTCCTCCATTTCAATCAAAAGACAGAACAGGCCCAATATGCACAAAGGGTCGTATCGATACAATTAAGAAAAATCCAGTTATATAGCACAACACACTAAAAGAGCATTAGTCTAAAGCATTATACCTTACTATCTCAACAGTGTTATTTGCAATATACTTGCCAAATGCACTTAGTTGTACCACTATCAAAATGTACACCTATATCATTCTGAGCCGCAGAGCAACTTTGCAATTTACCTACATTCGGATATTCTCGGTAAAACAAGGCAAACGATATAAACAAACAAAGGAAGTCTGAACTAAGTTATATTGACCAACTTTGCACCTTACGACGTTCCGCACTGGCGGTTGCAATGAATTTTGAATATCTAATTGTGTACAATTTTGGGTCACGTATAGTTGAAACGACTTGAGTAGCTTCGTTATTTTACAGTTTCACGTAACCGTCGGTATATTCTGTAAAAATCTCTCTCGGTGACTTTAGGTGAGGTGAGTTGTCAAGTCATCTCAAAATTATAAATATTATCACTCACTTTATTTAAATTCACGGAGTATCCCTCTGTTTACAGATTAGTAGTGCCGGTAACTTCATGAGAAGTAATTTTCTTCATCACAAAGACGTGAACTTTAAAAAAAAAAAAATCAGTACCTAAACCATTCAGATGATAGCCGTGGTCCTATGCTACGTTACTCTAAAGCTTATGCCCGCTTATTACTGTTAAAATGTATAGTTTTATTAGGTTGCTGACGATTAAGACGTTTCCAACGATACCTTATTTGTTAAATTATGATACTTATCATAATTCGACAAATGAGGTATCCCTCTGAGTTATTCCTCATAAGTTCAAAACTACTTAGTTTGGAACTTATGAGGGAACAGATGTACATAGATACAAACCCACATACATACACACCACATTCCGTTTTGCTTCGCCAAAGTCGGCTAAGAAAAAGACAGCTTCATCTATCCTTTAGTTAAATATTCAATAAGCACATTTTACATTTTCGTTCGAATGTCTCGAAGTAGGTAACAGGTAAAAGTACCTATTTAAGCGGTGTCTCTTGATCGATTTAATAGAGTGATCAAAATTTATTCCCTGGTACTGACAATAACTTTCCGGGAACATTGTTGCCGGAGAACATTGAAAAGTTTTCTTGTTAAAAGTTCTCTATTGCGGAATGAGAATAATAATTCTGAAAATCACTTCCTTATTTAAGAGAATAATTATACTATTTTGTCTATTAAAATGAGGTCGTTTAAGATCCATTGTCGTATTTTAGTGACGCGTCTCATACATGAAGTTGTGGGTGTAAATCCGGATAAATAGCCATTCTTTTTTTTTGTTACCTTTATTATCCCACTGTTAAGCAAAGGCCTTCCACAAGGTCCGTCCATTTTTTTTTTAACCTCGAACCAGGCCTTGCGGCCTTGCGAGTCCAGGTCATCTCGCCTGGGCAAGTACCAATATGATACTTTCTATGTTTATCTTCGACATCACTGACATCGGTAAAGGAAACCATCGTGAAGAAACCTGGACATATCTCTACTAATATACTAACATTATAAAGAGGATAGATTTTTTTGCTTGTTTGTTTGTTTATAACGAATAGGCTTCGAAACTACTGGGCTGATTTTTAAATTTTTTTCACTAATAGATAGCTACATTATTCGTGAGTAACATAGGCTATATAACATCACGCAACGACACTCGGCAGCGGAGCAGTAACGAAAGACGTAACTTAACGCGGGTAAAATTAGCCAAGCGTACGAAGTCGCAGGCAGGCCATCTAGTAGTTTAGTATAAGTCTGACATCTCCACTCCGCCTTGAGCAAACGTGACCAATGCCCGTGCCTTCACTGTATGAGAAGAGGCCTATGCCTTGGGGTGGGACATTAATAAGATGGTATTATATTCATTATTTTAATAGTCTTCGTGGTCTAGTTTAAATAACATTTGTTGTTTTTCTTCGTTTCTTTTTGGGTATTGTTTATTTTGCACTGCATTATAAGAAAATTGCTTGCGTGCGTTTTGTTTGAAGATTGTAATAGTTCTCGTTGGCTTTTATAAGTTGCTCGGAGCGAAGAAACTCTTCTTGGTTTTATTTTCATTTTAAACTTGTTACGCTTCCATAACACAAGTACTTGTATGAGAATTGTAGACTAGCGAACTGCCCGCCACTTCGCCCGCGTGGCTAATTTCACCCCAGTTAATTTACGTCTTTCATTACTGCTCCGCTCCCGTGGATTGTACCGTGATGTTATATAGCCTATGTTACTCAGAAATAATGTAGCAATCTATTGGTGAAAATGGTTTGAATCGGTCCAGGAGTTTCGGAGCCTTTTTGTTACAAACAAACAAAAAATATTTCCTCTTTATAATATTAATATAGATTAAAGACATGCGGAAACTACATGGATATCGAACATTGAGCAATAATTTGAAATATGTACATTAGTTTGTTCCGTTCATAGATTATTTTCAGAGTAATATTATGTTATGAGATAAACACAGACAAGGATATTAAAGTCATAATAGGTATAGCAATATAGTTGTTAGTATAACATAAGCAGGCACCAAAAGCGGTCTGGCGATGTTTAAAAGAGACTTTTATTTTTTGTAAACTGGCTCGATAGCCTAGTGGTCTTAAACGTGACTGCTACGCTAGAGGTCTTGGGTTAGATTCCCAGGTCGAGCAAAAAGTGTTATTGGGTTTTTCTATAAAATTCTCAGGAGCAGCTCGGAGTTAGGATTTGTGCCCAGTTAATGCAATAGGCTCGCCCCCTATTACATGGCGTGATGGTATGTTATGTAATGTTTTTATAAAACATTATAAGTAGCTAATAGGGTTCTTACACAAAGAAGGCACGAGCTTCGATCATCACGCTTACACAAATTGGATTGGCGACTCCAGACTTACATTAATTACAAGCTTTTGTCTGACTTGACTTCGTTAGCACAGATTTCAGCATTAAACCAAAGTTGTCAATTATCCCACACGAACGGACCAATATGATGTCTGCTTAACTATATCAATATTTATGTTTGCGGTAAATCCGCTCTAAATATCTGAATATTTAATCGTGAAAAAGTAACAAACATCTATCGGTATCCATCCAACCTCACAAACTTTTTTTTACGTTTTTCATAGTATCATGGTAGGATAGGATAATAGGAAGGATAAGTCCAGGTTTCCTTTCGATGTTTTCCGTCACCGAAGCCAGTGATAGAAAGTACATGTGAATTAAAAAGTTACAATGGTCCTTGCCCGGTTTCGAACCCTCAGAATCACGACACGTAGCTATTACCTAACCATAAAATAATTAAGGACAAAGTCGTGAAAACATTTCTCGGCCCTAATATTTATAATTCATGGAAATTACTCTGATTATTACGTTTCAAACATTTTCATAGTCATTGAACACAGTAAAGAGTCTGTGAAAGAATAAAATGATAATAAATTCAAGAAATTAGGCAAACTTTTGGAACTTAATCATCGCTTCGAGCTTTTTGAAAGACATCTAAAATTGGCGAGTAATCCTTTTCTTCGCAGTAATTTATTTCCGAATGGACCCGTTCAAGTTTTTTTTTAAACCCTTGATTTTAATTAAAGAACAGTTTGTTGAAGAGTTCGCTATGACGTTAAACTAGACGTTATTTTTCTATATTTATCTTATTTACATTTCATGACTGATTTTTTTTTTTGCTACCGTATAAGAAAGTAATGAACTAAGGTCCTTTTTATCCTGAACAAAGGCTTAGGACACATGAATCTTTAGGCCCAAATAACAAATCTATGGAGCGTACTATCAAATGTTATTCCGCCATTAAGTAGAGGATTTCGTATCTCCTCTTAATGACCACTCGTACCGATAATAATCAATTTATATGACCCATTATAGGATCAACCAGTCGTTAAGATAAACTTAAGGAAATTCTCTTACTAATTTAAGTACTTGCTCGCTTAATAGGTACACGGTATAAAACAAAAGGTATTGTAATCTGCATTGAGTTTATTCTGTTATACAAAGACCATCTATCAGCAGGGTTTTGTAATACTCCTGTCACATATAACATGCCAGGCATCGCCCCGTCTGCCTTCAGACCTCGAGAAGACAACCGGAAAATTAGAAAGTAAACACTGACTTCCTACGCTGAGATTTTACAGCAAAGCTTTATGGAAAAAATAAAATCAAGGCGGCGTCGCGCGGAAACATGGATACAGTGTATGTAGATAATTACACAATAAGGAACAAATAAGGAGGTCTATATTCAATTAAGAGAGACGAAGCACCACAACCGTTCCCAGGATATACTCTCGAGGCTTAGGAGACAAATTTCCCTGGAAACAAATGCGATTCAAATTCAGACAAATAGTCCCGGCGCGGAAGATGCCGTTTACCAGGAAATTTGTCCATCACTCTTGGGCCAAGCAAATTTTGTTTTTCTTTTCCCTTTGCTAGGCCCTATTGCAGGATATCGTGTACCTACACAAAAATATCAAATTACACGATTTATTAAGAACATCTGGTTATTTATGCGGAGTTAGAAGAGTGAATTTACTGTTTCTGTTCAGTGTACCGTATCTTCAACTTATTATCTGTATTTGGGGAGACTGAGATTGACTTCTCTCGTCTAAAGTTTATCTTTTGTCACTCAGTCCTTGTCTAGCGACGTGTGATACGCTTTGTGCTCTCAATCGCGTTCGGCCGTTTTGTTTTTCACTGTACCTATCGTGTTCGGAAAACCTATTCTGTCTTGTGCAGTATACTCGCAACTTTGTGCTTGTATTGTATTGAACATTCTTGTCTAGCGAGGTATGTGCTGAACACTTGAACAATGTTAGCTTGCCACAGCCAATGTAAAATTGGCTAAGTGTTTGTATTTTGTGAACCTTTTAAATTTTATCACCTCGGCTTGTTGTCAAAATTATATTGTATTCTCAATACCGATTCCGGTCACAGCGGCTATCTTGATTCAGACTAGCGAAGTACGCAGTATTATAGTGCACAAGTGTGTGCGCAAACACAGGTGCACTCCCTCTTCAATCCGAAACAACCAGGGAGAGATCAAGCGCAGGACCAACGGCTTTACGTGTTTTCCGAGGCACGGGGGTGTCATAGCACCACCTTCCAAACTCCGGGCTATTACTGAAAAAATCCTTTTGGAAAAACCCAATAACACGCTTTTTACCCGGACTGTGAATCGAACCCAGGACCTCACGCTCGGTAGTTACGCTTGCGACCACGAGACCAACGGGGCAGTTTTTTTTTTGCCATTATTAGTATCCTTTTGGATTGCTTATCAAAGCTGAAGGCCTCATCATTACCTAGTTGTCGGATCGTCGAAAATATTAAAAGTTCTTCGCGTCAAAGTAGGTACTCGTATTTCCGGTGACCTTAATTTGAGAGCCTTTGATGCTCCAGAATGATGGAGCAGAAAATGATCCGCTTGTTGGAACGTCCAATCTTTATGTCGCTAAATTGGTTTTCACCTGTTGAGGTGGCTCGGTTATTGGTTTTAAATTTTGTTTTCTTTTGGCTTGTAATGCATGATTTCATTGTTATCTTATTTAAGCGATTATTAACTTACAAATTGGTGGACTAAAGTTGAAAGTTTGTTGTTCATTGTTAAAACAACAGGGTAAGATCTATAGACATGTTAACTATGTCCAAAATACCACATCTACCTATATTATAAATAGTCGGAATAAAAAACAAAAAAGAGTGATGTAAAAAATTATTGGAACATTCCAATATGTAGCTATTATGCAAAATGTTGATTTATTTGTCCGTGTAAACATCGAAAATGGTTACACATTTTTGTTTTCCTCCGCCACAAATAAAATCAACGCTACATACAAGTACTGTTCACGCATCACCGACTGCAATAACTCTCAAAAGCAATACTGATTTTAGTGTCCCCCGAAAAAGGAAAACCGCAAACTCATACAAATATCATGCAACGGTACTCAAGCCGCATTCAATCAATTTCAATCAACTTGTGTCAATACAAATTATGGATGGATGAATTTTCATGTGGTCATATTTACGGTGGCGGATTAAAATTACATTATTAGTACCTACTAATCATGTAATTTTAATCCGCCACCGTACACAGAACAACGGGGGCTGTGATGAGACCCTTCTCATCACAGCCCCCGTTGTTCTGCAAATGGAAATTAATTAATTTAATTTTAAATGTAATTTGTTTCATTGATTTTTTTTCACTGCCTTGTTGGCCCCGTGATAGCGGGGGACTGATAAGCGTGGTACCTTGGGTTCGATTCCCAGGTCGGGCAAAAAAAAGTGTTATTAGGCTTTTTCATGAGGAATTTCTCAGTAACAGAGAAGTTTGAAAGTTGGTAGACACCCCGTGTCTCGGAAAGCACGTACAGCTGTTGAGCCCGGCTGTCATTCGTAGGTCTTTAACAGACGTTACGGATAGTCAGAAGCCAGGAAATCTGACAACTAGTCTAACCAAGAGGTATCGTGTTGCCCAATAACTGGGTTGTGGAGATCAGATAGTCAGTCGCTCAATGTATAACACTGGTATTCAGCTGTATCCGGTTAGACTGGAAGCCGACCCCAACTTAGTTGGGGAAGGTCTAGGCAGATATATATAGGGCAGCATTGATTTGGGATTGGGAGAGTGGCAGCGGCTTCGAAGACATTTGTCTATTTTGAAGAAAGTGTAGAATAATATTTCTTTCCTAGATTTTGTTTCGTTTTTTATTTTTTTAATTGTTCTGTAACTTCACTTTCTGTTTAATTTAAAAGTAAAATTTTAAGTGTGAATATAAAATTAACAAAAATGATTACAAATATTTTAATCCAAAAAATGTGTTAGGTAGCTGACCTTTAAAACTGTGGTGTGGGTATATCATATTACAACGCCTATAATTTTACTCTATAATGTTTGCGGAATTTGTTCGCAAGACACACCGCGGCCCTGGAACATAAAGAGCATTAAAAGGAACATGGATGTGCTTTTGTCAGTAAGAATCTGACACTTTTAGAAAGAGTAATTTGAAGATACCATCACACCTGTATTCCCCGAAAGGTTAGGCAGAGATGTACCAAAGTCCACCCACAGTTCGCCGGTATGTTTAATTGTTTAGGTCGCATGTAATAAGGGGCGAGCCTATTGCCATCAACTGGGCACAAATTCAAACTCCGAGCTGCTACTGAGAATTTCATAGAAAAACCCAATAACGCTTGCTCGACCTGGGAATCGAACCTCAGACCTGTAGCGTTGCAGTCGCGCTAAGGACCACTAGGCTAACGAGGCAGTTCGATGATTTTGCATCCTTAAAAAAAACTATAAATACAATCTGAGATACAAATCACTCGCTGCTTGCTTTTTTTGCCACCTTTCAGATAAGTAACTCATATCTTTTATTTATATAATGAAATTTATTTAACTTAGCTTCTATAAAACGATCCAGGACTCTTATTAATGCTATAAAGTGCTTAAGAAATAAGATAAGCCATAAACTGTCGATTCGAAACCTCTTTTCGATAATTGCGTTCTAACGGGTAATTTCTGTATGCTAAAGCGCTATCCAATAATATTTGATTTAAATCTATCACGTATCGAGACGGTTGAACTTCTGAGAATTCCCTAATGAAATGTATGCGAGTATATTGCATAATACAGAATGCTGTCGGGAACACTACGCAGACTAGATCGATGTAATTCAAATATTATCTAATATAACATTCCAGTTGTTAAGAAAAATGCAATCCACCATCTTGTTTGAGATAAATAGAGACGTCTGTGGTCTATGGTCTATGGTCACCGTTTATTGCAACAGCACCAACAATACTTTTAAAAAATCCGAACGTTAACTGCTAGCGCGCTGCCCTCAAGCCGTCACCTTTTTTATCTTGTCAAAATTATCTATTTATTTTTTTATTACACTGTTTATAGACCTAACTTAAAAAGCATCTTATCTGCTGTGTCAGCCGTTTGCCGTGCTATTAAATTGAGCTACAACCCAGACTTAGTAAAGTAGGTGTACCTACATATAAAAAAGTAATCAGGATTTTGTTGGAAAGAGTCACCGCTGCCCTGGACCGCAAAGGGCATTAAGAGAAACACAGTTGGGTTTTAGTCAGTAAGATTCTGACACTCCCTTCCGTTTCACCCAGACTGGAAGAAGTCATTTAATGATTTCCCATCATTAAAAAAAAGAAGTAGGCACAGAATAAGGGTCGGCGATCTGTTTCATAAAACCTTAGCCTTGTACGAAAAACTATTCGACACAGTTGAACAACTCAGTCCACAAATCTGGCAAATACATTCGCACAACATATTTCATATCTAAAATTCTTTCTTTCCCAACCAGACGAGGCGGACGTCGATTCCCGCAAATCATTTCCCAGCCCTGCAATAAATAGCTACAATTGTATACGAGTTTCACTACAATCCAAGCGTGAAAGGAACCGACGCGACTCACCATCAGTCAAACGTCAAGATGTGACGTGACTACATACCATTTTCCAAGTGCCCGGGTTTTGGGCCCAACAAATAGATCACGGTGCCGATACTCCATGCGGGATGAAAGAGCGATCGTTTTTCTATGTGACTACAAAATATTGAAGGACAAGCAAATGACTGCACGGAACGGGAATAAATGTCTGCGAAATGTGGAGGATTTTGGTTTATTTCTTTGTCCGAATTTCTTTACTGTGTCTAATGATAATGGTGGTCACTTTTTATTATATTTTATTTATTAGGGACATAAAACCAGTTACATACTAAGAGCAATACAATCAATCCTTAACATAGAATTACAAACATGTAACCCACACCATTGTCCACATTGGCTTAATATTTTTTTTACTAATCTGTTATGTTCCACTGTTGGGCAAAGGCATCCCCCAAGTCGTCGCAGGCCTGTGGACCGTGCACAATGGGTAGCTCACCGTCCGTCTGTTGTATAACGACTGGCCATGTCGACGGCGCGTTCGTGTTCCACCCGCGCCTCAAAGAGATGTCAGCAAATCGGAGGGGTATAGTGCGCCCCTGGAAGGCAAAGGGCACAAAAAGAAACATGGATGGGTTTTAGTCAGTAAAAGTGTGACACTCCCTCCCGCTCCGCACAGGGCGGGGTAAGTCATTAGATTATTTCCCAAACGAAAAAATAAATAAAAATAAAAGTATTCCCCAAGTCCTACCAGGTATGCTTTTCGTGAGGCACCCTAAACCAGCCTATGGGAAACGAGTCGAGATCATCTGGCCACCTCTTCCTACCTCTGAGACGCCGGCTACCACCACCGGCACCAATTGCGTAGGGCCTTTTCTCCAAAAAATTCAAATTTCATTATTCACCTATAATATGTCATGTTACGTCCGTTATGGGTAAATTTTTAGTAGAATAAAATGCCCATGTACTCATAATTTACCAATCAAAGTAAAAACATTTTTTTTTAACTTAAAAGAACAAAAATTTGATTTTGTTATTTTTAATTAATATACCTTCAAAATAGTATATCAAATTTAAGCGATAGATAAGAATAGGTAGGCACTATGTTCTAGACAATTTTGTATTTCCAAGAAACAATCTAATGAAAATCAAAATATGCAGATTTCTTAGTACTTTCTTATAAATGTTAAAAGAACCTTATCTGAATTATTAAAACAAACTGGCCCGTTGGTCTCGTGGTCGCAAGCGCGACTGATGAGCATGGGGTCCTGATTTCGATTCCCAGGTCGAGCAAAGTGTTATTGGGTTTTTCTATTCAGTATTTCTCAGTAGCAGCTCGGAGTTAGGATTTGTGCCCGGTTAATGGCAATAGGCTCGCCCCCTATTACATGGGTAAGGTCCGATGTTATAGGGGGCGAACTGTGGGTGTACATTGGTACACCTCTGCCTAACCCTTCGGGGAATAATGGCGTGATAGTATGTATGTGTATGTAAAAAAAAACGTGTTTTTATTAATAAGTGATCTTATTTACTAGCAAACTGCCCGCGACTTTGTCGGCGTGGCTTATTTCACTCGCGTTTAGTGACGTCTTTGGTTACTGCTCCGCTCCCGTGGGTCGTAGCGTGATATTATATAGCTTATGTTACTCAAAAATAATGCAGCTATCTATTTGTGAAAAAAATGTCAAAATCGGTCTAGTAGTTTCGGAGCATTACAAACAAACAAATCAACAAAAAAATCTTTGCTCTTTATAATATGAGTATACACAAATGATTTGATCTGAAAATGTTTCAGATAAGAAAAAATAATTTAATTACGTAATATTATAGGGAATACTATAAATACATTTGCGACCCAGTATCAAAGTTCCAAACAAGTCTTAATGTAATAAAAGTACACAAGAATAAGTTGTAAGTGAATCACAATGGGATTAATTAACTTACAAGAGTCATGTCGTCAACTTAATCCTATCAAATAAAGACTATGTAAGTCTTTAGATCTAGTTAGTTTATCTCGTCTAGCTATGTTTTATCTCGTCGAGTGGATAAAGCGCAACGAAATTTAATCTGTTTGAATAAATATAATCTAAATTAAGTATTTATTAACATTTTATAGCTTTTGTTTAATAGTCACTTAAAATATAACATATCAGCACGCCCGCATTCCCCTAGGGGTTAGGCAGAAGTGTACCAATGTACACCCACAGTTCGCCGGTATGTTTAGGTCCCATGTAATAGAGAGCGAGCCTATTGCCATTAACCGGGCACAAATCGGAACTCTGAGCTGCTACTGAAAATTTCATAGAAAACCCCAATAACACTTTGTTTGACCTGGAAATCGAACCCAAGACCTCTAGCGTAGCAGTCGAGGTTTGGACCAAGGCTAACGAGGCAGTCAAAAAAAAAATTTTTTTTTTTTCGATGTTGATCCCGTAATAAAAAATGTTCATATTCATGAGTACTTTCACGTACTTACAAAAAATCGGCAGTGAATTAAACGTCTCGTTGTTTAACAAAATTTAAATTAATAGACAAAAAATAATGCGGTGTAAACCCTCGTATTGCTAAGCCAGCGTATGATGAGCTTTTTCGCGCATGGTGACACGAATTAATTGTTTCACGTAAACTACGCGCGTACAGTACCGTACCCACATCCCACATGAACGCATATTATAATGCACTATAGCTATATGATATGCTACCTTATTTAATCCATATTAATTTTATAAATGCAAAAGTAACTCTGACGGTCTGTGTGTCTGTTGTTGTTTGCGCCTAAACTGCTGAACCGCTTTTGATGAAATTTGGTACAGAGATAGGTTAGTCCTAGAATAAGGATATAGGCTACTTTATGTCGTTAGAAAAAGACTTGAAGGGGTTGAAATAGGAGATGAAAGATTGTCAGGGTTATATAATATATTAATAAAGGCACTTGATAAAAAATAAATTAACCTTTGTTTAAGCGTTTTTGAAAAAAAAAAAGTATTTAAAAATAACAAAAAATATCCAATGTAAGTATTCCACGCTCACAAAGTCGCGGGCAAAAGTCATCTATAATTATAAAAAAAAAAATTGTTTGCCGAAAAATTCACAAGAGACATGATTAAAATAAGTCATAAGATTTTTGTTTGCTAACCCACTTTGGATGTTACTTGTCCAAAACAAACGTTATTTTATTTTATTTTTTATTTTACTAAAAACTTTTTTTTTTCTGTTTCAGCAACAGCTCAAGCTCAAGCTTTCAGCAACTTGTCACAAATGTAGGACTTTTCAGAAATTAAAACTAAGAATAAAATACGATCGTTCTTCCCCCTGTTCACAACCACAATACTGAAATGATATTGACTTATGAAAACCGACCTTATGCTTAAAGATAGTTCTTGAGTACCCTACACTAGATACAACCTAAATTACCACTTACAAATACTCATTACTTACGACTAATCACGAAACTGTCAAATCTCGAATCACAATCACGATGTAGTCTCGACGGTACGCGTCATCGGATAGCTCCGACGGATTATCCGCGAGCAATATGCCATCGTTTGGACACGCTATCGGTATCGCCCGCCCGCACCCGTGTATTTACACAACCCGATTATTATTTGGAACGTAGAGGGTGGTTATTATTTTTGGTATTTGTATTGATGTGAATGAATGATTAGTGCGTCGGAATAATTGAATGAGTTCTTTTTTTTATGCTGATTAGTTTATCTAGTAATTATTTATTGTCATCATTGTTATGCTCTTGCCCTTATACCTGAATGGGGTGGCCAGTGTTGTGGAATTTGTTCGAAAGAGTCACCGCGGTCCGTCCACGCAAATGGCATTAGAATGAACATGGACAGGATTTAATCAGTAAGAAATCTTACACTCCCTTCCGCGAAGAACACTTTTGATTATTTAACCTGTATGGGGTCGCGCAAATTTCTCTTATTGCATAGAAACCTAGGCCATATACATTACTTATGTAACTTTCAGTTGTACCTATATTTTTGTGTGAAACACTATACTAGATTCAATAATAATTAATATTTTTTTCGTCGTACTTAATAAACACTAGCTCATCTAAGAAAGGATTGGGAAAGAGAAAAGAAGTACCAGTTCAACGCATTGAAACAACACAGGCTTAAAAAAAACACTAGCCTATTCAATATTAATTACTGCAGTGATACGTAAATTGGATGGTCGATAGCTTAAATAAAAACATTTAATTTATTTCAGTATTTGAAGTGCCTATTTTGAATGACTAATAAATAATCACGAATTTAACAACTGACCGATAACACTCGCTCCATAAAAGAAAATTATTTTAATGGTAGTTTTCCAATATTTTATTTGAAAAACTTTTTTGATGAGCGTGTTCGAAGTAGTTATTAATTATCCACCTATACGGCTAGTGTAATTATCGTATCGTTACCTAACCGTACGATATGGAACAATTGTGTTTAATTGTATGTGGAAGACGCCATCGATTTCTCATGATAATAGTCGGGCGGTGCAAATGTTGTGTCCGTTATGTGTCATCTATACAGATAAAGAAAATTGAAGTGTCCGTTTGTAATGTCAAAATATATATAACAGCTTTTTACTAAATGCATAATTATGAATGAACTAGCTTCTACCCGCGACTTCGTCTGTGTCAAAGTAGATATATTTTCTATATGTTATGCCAGACTATCCTACTGCCTCCTTCTGCGAGGCAGTAATGCTTGAGAAGGAGGCGGCGGGACGGTTGAGACAGTGGTTCTCCCGTCCCAGCCGCCGCGGTAGACGCTCCGGACGTCGGGAGCCGCGAGACGACTCCCGGCCACCGTAGATACGGGCCTGTGGACGGTGAGCAATGGGTAGCTCACCGTCCTTACGTTGCATAACGACAGGCCGTGTCGACGGCGCGTTCGTGTTCCACGCGCGCCTCAAAGAGATGTCAGCAAAAGGAAGGGGCCACTGAGGGCCGATGCCTTCCGGGGCTGCTGGTTGTTCGCAAGAGATACCGCGCCCCCGGAACGCAAAGGGCACAAGAAGGAACATGGGTGGGTTTTAGTCAGTAAAAGTCTGACACTAGGGCGGGAGAAGTTATTTGATGATTTCCCACCCACCAAAAAAAAAAAAAAGACTATCCTACTATTATCTATCTATGTGCCAAATTTCATCCATATCCGTTCAGCCATTTAACCGTAAAAGAAAATACATACGTCTTCACAAAATTCCGCATTTACAATATTAGTAGGATAGTAGGAAGTAGGATGTACGAGTATAGAAGATACTTATAAGAAAAACCTTTATTTTTTATTTTGTCTGTCTGTATGTTTGTCCTGGTTAATCTCCTAGATGGATGAATCGATTTTGAGCAAACTTTTACTAGCAGATAGCTTATCTGAGGAGTAACTTACGTTACTTATATTTTAAGAAAAGAAGAGAATAAGGGTTCCGTGTAAAATAAAATCCGCCGATACCCAACCTTCAAGTGAAGTCCCAGGCTTAACCTAGTTAAATAAGCATTGCACGTCCACCATTACTTATTGTGCAATCAAAGGAACTGTTAGTTCTGATTTGTTGTATTAGATATTGTGACACCGATTGTAGCAAAAGTAAAAACTGTGTTTTGATAAACAAAGTTTTCGCTGTTTCTCGGGCTGTATGTTTGGAGTTGTCCTTCGAAACCTTTGGATTTCTCCACTATGTTCACCTGGGTGAAATCACTCAGGAATAGTCCTCGGAAACAATTTACCTAGGTGATATTACATAGATGAGTGTGTTCTTTGTTTACTTGGGAATTATATCACCCAGTTAAGGTAAAGGGCGAATTTTTATTATTTTTGTGGACCTACATACAACATGCTAAAACTTTTAAATGAATGTCAAAGACTTTATTAAAAAATAAAATATGTAGACATATCGTAAATGGTACTTCAATAATTTTCGTTAGTAACACTGATAATAAAGAATTATTTTTTTTGTGAAAACTTTTGTTAGACAATGAATGATTGTAACATAGGTGTTTAGTAACATGTATTAATTTATTTTATCATCTTAATTATAGCTGAAAAACTTGAAATAATTACGTATTTCCTCCTAAGTGCTAACTCCTACTTAAAAGCACTAGTTAATCGATACTAAAAGCATTTTTCAGTAATAACCTACAGGAACATAATTATGTGGGTGCTAACACCAGGCTTATCTCAGTTCTTTTTTTTTATTTTTAAGTTATTAAACAGTTTTTTTTTTACACAAAAATGCTTGCCAGCCATTTTTTTTGCCCAAAGCTCACTTAGTTTTATTGTCTTATCAATTTATCAAAATAATTTTTTTATTGAAGATAAGCAAGCTCTTGACTCTAGTATAGGTCAGAGGTGACAAGGACAAAGTCGACGATCGAGTGAGCTTTCCCAGAAGAAAAAAAAATGGCATATTAGAGGTATTTTTGACAGTTTGACAGAAGGAATATGTGTTCCATTTAAAAAAAAATTGTGACTAAATTCGGAAAAAGATCATGAGAACTCGAAATAGAACTAAACAGGTACCTATCCGAAATTCTCAACACACAGTAACCAACCGTGGTAAACCTGTTCCCTAGATAAAAGCCTCGACCCAGTGAAAGAACAGACTGATATTATAGGTAGTTTACGTAACTATTATTGTGACCATAATAACGCTTGATTCAACAGTAATTCTTTTCGTCACATTGTATTCAGTCTCTTTTGTCGTTTATTCGACGGAAAATGGCCATCGACAAAAGATAGGTAACACTGATATTATTGTGTGTCGAGTGGACGGACGAAATTAGTTTTAATACCTTTATTGTGAGAAAGAAACTTGGATATTGTAGTGTGATAATATATTTAATGTTGTCATAACATTGTATTGTTAAGTGTGATGCTCTATTGTTTAGAGCAACGAGATTACAGACGAGCAGGCCTCGAATGTTTTTTATCTCTCTGTCAAAATGACTTCTAGGTTACATCCAATTTGACGTGGAACGTCTTTAAATTCATGTACACCCGTATGTGATTTACCAAGTCAAAAAAGCGGACTGTAACGAAATAAGTTCCAATCTTTTACACTGTAAGTGACTCGCTGACATAAACTTACACGTTAAACCAAACGGCCCAACCAATGGCACTCATTTCCGAAAAGTTACCTTTTGGACCTGTGTCCGGTTGAGCGGGCCTGTGGACGGTGAGCAATGGCGGGCCTGTGGACGGTGAGCAATGGGTAGCTCACCGTCCGTACGTTGCATAACGACAGGCCGTATTGACGGAGCGTTTTTGAAGGAGCCACTCAGGGCCGATGCTTACCGGGGCTGCGGGTTGTTTGTAAGAGACACCGCGCCCCCGGAACGCAAAGGGCACAAGAAGGAACATGGATGGGTTTTAGTCAGTAATGGTCTGACATTCCCTCCCGCCCCGCCCAGGGCGGGGGAAGACATTTGACGATTTCCCATCGGGAAAAAAAAAGACTTTTATAATAATAATAGTTTAGAAAGCTATTAAAATATACAAAATCAGTGGCTACGGGAAATAAAAATTTCACTGTCTCCCCAAATGTGGATGTTTCTGAGATACCCAGACTTACCTGTTACGTCAAGTCCAATATCAATTTAACTACGCTGATTGCACTACATAATTATTATAGTCATTGTTCATTGATCAGTTAACTTCATTAATCCATTGTAGGTACAGCGTACAACTACACATGTAAGGCGCAAGAATTAGTCATGCTAATATTAGTGTACGTTTAACATGCAGAACAATTATTAATTTTTGGTACAATTTCAGCCTTGTTCAATACCGCCGGTCAAATGTGGGGAGCTTACATAATATTAGATACTAATCATTTGAAATGATACCCGATATAATGTTTGTTGCTGTAGATACTAATATTGTTTCAGTTAGAAACAGAATGGACAATAACACAATGCATTTACGTGTATCAATATGCAATCATATTCCTAATAGTATTATGTTTAATCAGTGATAGAAGTAATACATCATTTCAGTATTTGATAGTGGTTAGGAAATCGATTATTTCAAAATCAAATCTGCTAGTTTTTGGACATGCTTTTTATTTTTTATTTCTTGAAAATAATTTTATTTTTATAGTTGCACACGTTTAACTAACCATCGATAAAACCTTGGTACTCGAATTTAACCAACTTCTAATTGTCGTATCGATTTCAAAACTTTTCAAATGTACGTAATAGCCATGACAATTTAATAATATGGTACCATCGACCTGGTGTGATGATGGACCCGGAAAGTAGGCACTGGAACTTCATAACGGAAACCTTGTATCCTAGTCGTGTTTGGGGTTGTTAGAATTGTCTTAAGTAAATCCCGGTATTGCTAAAAGTACAGGTATATATATCCTTAAGAGCAAGACTAAAAAAATATATTTTCTGTGTCAGTAAAAGCGGCACACGCTTTTAGTTATATTTTCTTGCTTTTAGTACAATAGAAATCTACGAAAGCACGTTGTTTTTTACTATTATTTATTTGTTGGTAGGTCTGTTGACTATGATATTATCTTTTCAATTGCATTCTCAACTGTTCAAAAAATTTACATAAATAAGTGATATTGAATGCGAAAATTGTGCCATTCTAAATACTGTCTCGAATGTAGGTAGATAATATTAGTTCGTGATAATTATTAGTTTGTTCTGCGAAACTTGTTATAATGATGTATAGAAGTAACCGTATAGTCAATTTAAACACCGACATTTTTTATGAACTTTTATGGAAATAACGATTCTTGGTAAATGTACAAAGAGTATGATGCAGACACACGGCAGTGTGTCAGCCAAGTTTGGAACAAAAACTAATTAATTTTCTACCAATTATTTACTGTATTTACTGCAGATCACTATTAGTACTTTTATTTTAACAATAGTTTTAGTTAATTGGCGATGTAAGAATAGAAATGACTTCTCCTTTCGTCAATTCTTAAAGGATCACTTACAACAGATCCCTTTACAGAACTTTAGCCACTTGAATAAAGGGTTATCAATGCACAGAGCCATTGAGTTCACATCACGCCCTCATTTTCCCGAATCCCCTTGATTCCGTCCATTGAGGACGAAGCTTTGGCCAGCCCCAGCTTATTCTATAAAAGCAATTGTATTGTCACATCGAAAGCACTTTGAAGACAAGGCGACCCCAAACATTTTGATAACCACAAATACGTGTTTCGCGTTACAAGGGTATAGCCCTTAGACCGCAAAACAATGATAGCAATATACCAAGTTTGAATACTTAGTGTCTGTTTGTACCTTCGTCATGGGCTTTTAAAGTGTGCGGTTGCGATATCGGCACTCTTAGTTTGTTTTATCAACCAGATACTGTTGGTTAATGGAAATGTTTGAATGTAGGTACAAGAAGTTTTAGAATAGGTACGGACTGTTCAGCATACACATGAGGATATTTCGAGTTCTGTGGAAGTCACAGTAGCATACGATTTTAATATCTCGTATTTACTAGGTGTTACAAAAGTTATTATTTATTTAATAAAAATAATTAAATTATTATTTAAAAAAATCAATAAGTGTTATTGGGTTTTTCTATGAAATTCTCAGTAGCAGCTCGGAGTTAGGATTTGTGCCCCGTTAATGGCAATTGGCTGGCCCCCTATTACATGGGACGTAAACATAGCGGTGAACTGTAGGTGTACCTGGGTACACCTCTGCTTAACCCTTCAGGGAATACAGGCGTGATAGTATGTTATATTAAATTAATTATAAATTATTAAGTTAGATGAATAAAAGCGATCAGAGGGTCAATTCTACTAACGTTTAAAAATGATTGCAATCAAATATCAGTCGCAATAATGTCAAAAATGCCTCTAATTTACATAATTATATTTTTTGACATTGATTGTCACTGAGAAGAGCTTGTGTCCAGATTTTAAACGTCTTTAATTAGTAGAATTGACCTTCTGGTATTGCGTGATTTGCTACTCACCTTGTTGGAATATCCAATAGATAGATATCCCAAAAAATATCACTATTAGGTACTCAAAAAACCAACTACATTCAATACTGCTACTATGAACAATACACCCTATTGCGATTGATTTAAAACGTTCTTACACACATTTAAACATTCGATTGTCATTCAATTAAATTAAACGCGTGATCCGCGAACGCAAGTTGCTGATACCAATAATTTTCCGTCCACCACTCAACGGTACGTAATTAGGTTTATTATTGCGTGTGAGGAAAATATACATTTGTACAAGCTGTGCCATGAAAATTATTATTGAGCAATTTGTCGCGCTCGCCCGTAAATGCGCCGGTTGATTAATTTATTAAAGGGACCACAGTTTTACATAAATGATGGCAGTGACAGGAATCGTTGCACACCTCCGGTGACACTGGAATGGAGCTGTGGTCATCGCATTGTTTATTCATACAAGCTTTTAATAATAATAAATACTGCCCCGTTGGTCTCGCGGTCGCAAGCGCGACCGATAAGCGTGGGGTCACGGGTTCTATTCCCAGGTCGGGCAAAAAGTAATATTTTCGTTTTTATTTATTTAGTCAACCAACAGAGATACAGAACAGTGCTATTGCCCTATTCAAAAATATACTGTCATTAGCCATTATTACTAGTTATTATATAGGTACTGCGGGGTTAACTGCCCCGTTGGTCTCGTGATCGTAAGCGAGACTGACAAGCGTGGGGTCCCGGTTTCGATTTCCAGGTCGGGCAAAAAGTGTTATTAGGTTTTCTATTAGGATTTGCTCAGTAGCAGCCCGGAGTTTGGATGTTGGTGGTGACACCCCCGTGTCACGGAAAGCACGTAAAGCCGTTGGTTCCGACTGTCATTTGTAGATCTTTGATAGTCGTTAAGGATGGATACTCAGAAGCCAGGAAGTCTGACAACCAGTCTGACCAAGAGGTATTGTGTTGCCCAGTAATTGGGTTGTGGAGGTCAGATAGGCAGTCGCTCCATATGAAAAACTGGTTTTCAGTTGCATCCGGTTGGACTGGAAGCCGACCCCAACATATTTGGGAAAAGGCTAAATAGATAATGTCGTTTAATAATAATAAAAATTAGATTATGAAGTTTACTGGACCTTTACATGTGTTACAATAAAGGTCATTTTAGCTTGCGACGTGAAGGTTTCGATGCTGTAATGGGTAGCATGTTGGAATTCATTAGCCAGTTAAATCTATATAAAGAATGCATACTGCACCACTGTGGCTGCTGTAGTATTTTAGACGGATAAAAAGCTTTGATGTTATCTAAATATGTGATGATTAAAAAATTAAAATTTCCAGACTATTATTGGGTTCTATAGCCTACTAGTGTGTATCAATGGCATTTTAATTAATAATATAAGTCCAGGTTTCCTCACGATGTTTTTCTTCATCGATGTCAGTAACGTCCAAGATAACCGTAGAAAATACTTACTAATCAAAAAAGTCACATTGATGATCTCTAAATCAATAATTAGATTACAATTCTGTTCTAACATACGTGAAATGATTACAACATTTCTTGATTGTCTTGTGTCTGACATTTGCTAAAACTTCTAATTCGCGTAAGGATAATCATCAAACAGACGCTCTTTTTCGCTCCGCAGCCTTGCTCCGCTTCTGTAGACAGGCAGCCTTAGAGAGTGTAACTCTATGTATTTTTCATTAATTTCTAATTAAATTATCACATTCAAATATACGAAATTCGTTGCCGAGTTCATTAACAAAATCAACTGAATAACTACACCTATTTGTACCTGACATTAGCATTCTCCCTATTAAAGCCCGGTACAAAACGGTTGGTGAGAATGGAAGGAGCCCGGTTTACATTTTCACACCGTAATTGAAAAAAATGTTTAGGTACACAACGTTTAAATGAGTGTGACACAAGCCCATAGAGGTTGGGCAAACCGAATCAATTTGCGAGCGACCGCCTACACCCCTTGCACTAATTGATTTACTTTGCAACGAGATACTGGGTCCAATTAAAAATCGTTACCCTTAATTGACAATAACCGAAGTCAATAAAGTGTCTACTCACTTTATTGGCTCAGGTAATAAATAAACAATCCATCAGATTGGTTTAAGTTTCGTATAAAAAAAATCACAGTTTACGATATTGTTTGAAACACGTTATATTTAGAATTAATATCTTTACTAATATTATAAACCTGAATAGTTTGTTTGTTTGGTTAAACGCGCTAATCTCTGGAACTCCTGGTTTGAATTAAAAAAATCTTTTTGTGTTGGATAGTTAATTCATGGAGGAAGGCTTTTGGGTTTATATGGTAGAGGAGCAGTAACAAAAGACATAACTTAATGCGAGTGAAAATAAACACGCGAACGAAGTCGCTAACAGAAGTTAGTTATCTATATTATATTTTATACCTATTTTAATTTATTTGACATGACATCCATAGTCACGGTCTCTCACTCCTTCTTTAACACTATATCTAGCATCTATCTCATAGTATAAAAGAGTTTGAATTCGGTTCATTCAGCTAGAGCCTCTACACTGTTTTTATGTTCAAATGCATTGTTAAAAAGTTTATTATTTAATATACATATGTATATCGCAAAATAAAATTCACAAACTGTCAAGCATTCTTTAATATATTTTCAATTATAATATAAAAATACTTCTGTAGACATAAATTGTAACAGGTACAACAATTCACCGTATTTCTGAAATCATTAAAAGAACAATTTCTTTGTAAAAAAATACTTTTGAGAACGTGTTCAGTTACTGAATTCCAGCATGTAAGTACGTATTTATTGATATTTATGTTGTTGATAAAATATAATAATGATGCGTATAAAACTGCCTCGGTGGCCTAGTGGTCTTAAGAGCGACTGCTACGCTAGAGGTCTTGGGTTCGATTTCCAGGTCGATCAAAAAGTGTTATTGGGTTATTCTATGAAATTCTCAGTACCATTTCGGAGTTAGGATTTGTGCCCGGTTAATGGTAATAGGCTCGCCCCCTATTACATGGGACCTAAACATACCGGCGAACTGGTGGTGTACATTGTTACACCTCTGCCTAACCCTTCGGGGAATACAGGCGTGATGGTATGTTTATGTTATGTGTGTATAAAAATAAATAAAGAATTTTTGAAATAATATAACAACTCAAGCTTCTGCCCGCGACTTCGTCCGCGTGGTTTTTTCACCCACGTTAAATTACGCCTTTAGTTACTACTCCGCTCCCGTGGGTCGTAGCGGGATGTTAGCGGATGGCTTACATATACCAAAAAAAAATTCCAACCTGGCCGGTAGATTCAAAGACGCACGTTTAAAAAATAACAAATAAAAACACTCTTTAATTTTATTTCATTGCCCCGTTGGTCTCGCAAGCGAGACTGATAAGCGTAGAGTCCCGGGTTCGATTGCCAGGTCGGGCAAAAAGAGTTTTTCCATCAAGATTTGCTCAGTAGTAGCCCGGAGTTCGGAAGTTGGTGGTGTGACACCCCTGTGCCTCAGAAAGCACGTAAAGCCGTTGGTCCCGGCTGTCATTCGTAGATCTTTGATAGTCGTTACGGATAGTCAGAAGCCAGGAAGTCTGACAACCAGTCTAACCAAGAGGTATCGTGTTGCCCAGTAACTTGGTTGTTGAAGTCTGATAAGCAGTCGCTCCATGTAAATCACTGGTATTCAGCTGCATCCGGTTGGACCGGAAGCCGACCCCAACATAGTTGCTAAAAGGCTAAGCAGATGATAAGTATCTATACATTTTTAAATAACAAAAATAGACTTCTTTTTAGAAAACTAAACAAACACAATCCTAGGTGCTAATTAGGATTTACAAGTTGTCGACTTATCAAATCGACAACATTTATTTAAACCATTTTTTTTTCCAAATCGGGTACCATATTTCACAGCAACTGAAATAACGGTCAACTACCAACACAAAATACAGACTAGCACTATATATTTTACGAGTAAACCGAGCTTTGATTTTCACTGGCTCTCTTTCAAAGTCGGCGTGAAATTAGTCTCGCCACATTCGCTCCAAATCCGTACAGAATTAACTGTGGTAAAATGAAAACGTGGTCCGGAATTGCAACAAATCATTTGACGAATTTGTCGATTACTTAAGAAGGGTTTTCTTTCAAATTGACCCTTATTATTGGGAACCTAAGGGACGAATTACGCTAGATACTTCGTTATACTAGTTGATTCCATAGGAAGAGCTTCTCTCAGTTACCTTACCTGGAGGATAAGTAGATAAATCCATCCAGTGCACTTTGGACAGTGAGCCTCTCTTCAGCCTCTTATAAATTGCACTTGTCTTATCTTTTTTTACACAGTACCTTTCACCTCGATATGAAGTATATCTCGAAATAAAAGATGAAGATTTTGATGACATCGTACATAACATCGATGACATTGTACTCTGCTTTGCCTGACTGTCCTTATTGCAATTATCTTTTTAAACTTTTTCCTATAAACTGTCAGTATTCCGAATAAAAACAAAACAGTGATGAGTGAAAATCTCGTAAGTGTTTATAACGAAATTTTACATGAGGAAAAAAAACCGTACCCAAATGTTTTTGTGTGAGCGGTGGCTTTTATTTCTCATGTCTTCTTATTTAACCTATGTAACAAATAATTATATTTTGGTAAAAAATACAATCAACCATGTTTTTCCGCGACTCCGACAGTGAAACGTGTTGCAAAAGTAATTTAATTGACGCGGATAGAGCTTTCTAGAAAAATTCAATACATACAGTCATCCAGCCAAGGTTATTTGGTATTATTCAGAACACACATACCATCACGCCTGTATTCCCCGAAGGATTAAGCAGAGGTGTACCAATGTACACCCACAGTTCGCTGGTATGTTTAGGTCCCATGTAATGGGGGCGAGCCTATTGCCATTAACCGGGCACAAATCCTAACACCGAGCTGCTACTGAGAATTTCATAGAAATACCCAATAACACTTTTTGCTCGACCTGGGAATCGAACCCAAGACCTCTAGCGTCTCAGTCGCGCTTAGGACCACTAGGCTAACGAGGCAGTTATCGAGGTATTTCAGAAAGATTTAAAAAATAAAAGTAATTCTACATATAGGTGACAACCATTTATTTACACAAATGTTATTATAATTCTCATAAACACTAATGGAACGCAGAACTCGTTATAAAAATTGGTAATAGAATAACACATTTACCTAAATATTTTTATGTTTTCATTTAAAATTAAAAATAGCTTTCAATTTTAATTTAATTGCTTGTATACAATGTAACAGTTTGGTCTAAGATCCGAAGGTCGCTAGATTTACGTCATTTTAATATGACCGAAATGAGGATAGGTGGAAGAATTTGTCATTAAAATGAGAGAGTTTGGCTGAGGTTATAGCTAACGGATACTGGCCGGCAATATTTTTTGTTGATTTTTAACAATTCCCTGTACAACATAATATGTTAAAAAAATCAGATATCACACTTGACCGTAAGTGAGTAAGGTAGGCACCTTTTATACCCGATACCAGCAAAAGGGTCCAATACTGAAGCTAGCAAGTGCGACCTATCCTCAAAATTTAAGCCATGTTAAAATAACGTAGGTCTGACGACTCTAGGATCTCAGTCCAGTTGTTTTGAAAACTTCTATTTAAATTACTGTTCACACTGTCACTCCACAATTTGTTAATTAATTTCAGAGCACGTAGTATATTCCATTTAAAATATTATTTCGTTACATGGTTTAGTTTTTACACGACTGTCCAAAAAGGAAATGTAATGCTTTTATATTATGTGACATATTTTAAAATAAAACTTATCCCTAAAAGTTACAACACACATACCATCACGCCTATATTCCCCGAAGGGATAGGCAGAGGTGTACCAATGTACACCCGCAGTTCGCCGGTATGTTCAGGTCCCATGTAATAGGGGGGCGAGCCGATTGTCATTAACCGGGCACAAATCCTAACTTTAGCCTGCTGCTGACTGAGAATTTCATAGAAAAACCCAATAACACTTTACTCGACCTGGGAATCGAACCCAAGACCTCTAGCGTAGCAGTCGCGTTTAGGACCACTAGGCTAACGAGGCAGTTAAACAAACATTGTTTTTACAAACAGACTAAATATTATCTGTTAAAATAAAATGAATACGTTATAAAATAAAATTATGTAACTTAATATAGATACTCTCACACTCTAAAAACGCCAGAAACGTGAAGAAAAATCAAGGAAATAAAAACACAGTGCACGAGTTGAATCGTCAAAGTGAACGATTCAAGTGCGAATCGATCGCTCTGAAAGTCGATTCATACGGCTTAAGCATTTACAGCTTAGCTTTTCGAGCCACTCATTAAGCAAAGAGTTTTATTTGCCTTTTCGAAGCATAAGTACAATGAAAAAGCAAACCCAAATGAACTAAATAGAACTTATTTCGCTTTGAAAATCACGGACTTAGAAACCGTGCGCGCGAAAAGTCTAATCGAGTAATATTTTACAGAACCTTAGTTAAAACTGCAACTATCCAGCTCATTCCATTCTCCAAACCGTTATTTGTTGGAATGGAAGGCGTTTTAAGTAAAATAAATTACCTGTTACAAGATGAGAGTTTGTGACCGAGCGGGGATCAGCGACGGGCGAACGTTACGGAAATGAGAAATGAATTGTGGGGAGATCGGGCCGTGTGTTCCTCGCCTTAACCGGCGCTACCCGGTGAAACTATCGTGTTTCTGAAAGTATGAACATTATCTGGGATAGCAGGAATATTTTTAATAGCGCCGCAATATCTTTTAAATCGTTCATTACCGTTTACTCGCCGGCGGTAATGACGGGAAACGTTTTGCGGTTGCTGCGCTGAAAGCAAAATGTTTGTTATATTACTTTTAATGTTGTTTAACTGACATGAGTTTCGATTACATTTATGTGGTAGGTATGTGAGGTTTTGTTTATTTGAGTTTTATTTGTTTTGGTGTTAATTGGTAATTACTGTAACCTACATTATGTGTGTCCAAAGTTACTTTATTCAGTGACAATCGTGTTTTGTTAATTTTGATAGTTTTTTGTTTTATTGAACAACAAATTATTTACGATAATAGTATCTACCTCGATAAAAAAATGCCTCGTTGGCCTAGTGGTCCTAAGCGCGACTGCTACGCTAGAGGTCTTGGGTTCGATTCCCAGGTCGAGCAAAAAGTGTTATTGGGTTTTTCTATGATATTGTCAGTAGCAGCTCGGAGTTAGAATTTGTGCCCGGTTAATGGCAATAGGCTCGCCCCCTATTACATGGGTAAGGTCCCATGTAATAGAGGGCGAACTGTGGGTGTACACTGGTACACCTCTGCCTAACCCTTCGGGGAATACAGGCGTGATGGTATATTATATCTACCTAGTAAAAGTTGCATTCATAAATAGGTATTATTACGTCTGCCCCGTTGGTCTGTCTGGTGACGCAAGGAGGACTGCTAAGCGTGGGGTATTGGCTGTTCCATTAGGTATTATTTTGTCACAGCCCAAAGTTCGGACCATGGTGGTGAGACAACCCCTGTGCCTTGAAAAGCACGTAAATTTGTTGGTCCGTCCCATCGAATTTTGAAACTGCAGGAAAGGGAAGCGCATACATTTGCGCACTATAATATCTCCAGCGTATATGCTACTCTCCATTGAGTTTGATTGCCGTGACCGAAATCGGTCTGGAGCATATTATTTTTTATTCTTATCAACCTCCGAAAAGATAATAATGAACTTAAAACTGAGAGAATTACAAAAGTAACTCATGTAAAAAACTCAACTTAACTCAGCTATGAATAGTTAATTATAATCGATTAATCACCAACCAATCGATTAAGGTCACAACATTCGTATTTAATACTTCACCGTCCTCACATTCACTTTGAATAAATGTCAATGTTAACTTCAAAGATACTCCAAAAGTCAGAAGAGTTGTGTTAAAAACTTAACAAACTTCGTCGGTGTTTGATGTGAGAACGACGTTGAAGTTTCATTGAGAGTGGGGACTAACTTCTGTACGAAAATAAAGGTTACATTTCTTATACACAAAACAAATAATGGTTCGCTTTATTTGCTGCAATTGTTTTAGTAGCTCGGAGTTTTGTGACTTTGGTAGTTATTATGAGATCTTCTTTATATCTGTGGAAATTAGAGGGACAAGTGACTTTAGGAGGTATGGCTGACCGATTGCCGTAGATTAGGTTGTCGTCTTACCTTATCGTTTTAGAAGTAGACACAATTTTTTGTTTTTTTGCAGTACTGACTTTTAAGAGTGATTATGAGATCAAAGGGAAAAGTGACTCGAGAAGATACGCAAGCTGACCAAGTGCTTTGGGCCAGGTATTCTTCAAATTCTTCGTCATTATGAGAAAATAGGTTCAGTTTAAGTACAGATAAAATGTCTCATAATTTAAAAAACATTACTTCAATTAGAGGTCCGCTTTTATATTGTCATTCCTGATGCATTTGAAGATGGTACACGCTCACGATAGTAAATCAATAGCAATCTTCTACATGTGGTTAAAATGTGTTCTACAAAAAGTTTCAAATAGGTACATTATGTAGGTGCGTTATTTAATGACTTATAGGTAGGTAGGTTATCTCGATATTTTGTAAACTGTAAACACGTCATCGCCCTGTGACTTTCTATTGTAACTCCAAAGCGTGTGGTTCAACTTTTTAATGATATGCATACTTCATTCTCGCCTTATGAATTCTTGTTCCCGAATAATTAAATATGTGTTCATGAAAACCGGAGTTAGTAGAACGGAATAACGAGGAAAAGTGGTTTGTAACTAAAATTGTCTCGCTGGATGAAATTATTTTATATAAAAGAATTCTTTCTTTAACAACTTATTTAAATAGTTTTAATGTTTTACGTAAAGGGTGCAAAAGGCATCTACCTAATTTAATTGCGATATTTTTTTTTATTTTCGACCATACCTGGGGACCTTCTGGGTGCGGTGATATTCAGGGTCAATGTTCCAACTGTTTTTTACGAAAATAAGTTTTTAATGTTCTAACTTTTTTTTGGATGTCATCAAGTGCCTTCTTCCGCTCTGAGCGGTGCGGATGGGAGTACTGACTTACACCCATCCGTGTACCTACTAATGCCCTTTGCGTTTTCGTATGCCTTTACGTTGGATGCACTCGTAAGCTCAATGTTATGCGTGCGTTACACTGCGCACTACCTGAGTGCTCACACCAAAAATAAAATCGTATTGCAGCAATATTTTTTGCTCGATGTTACTTATATGTATGGCCAGTACGGGTATGTCATGTGTCTTTTTAACCCCCGACGCAAAAACAACGGGGTGTTATAAGTTTGACGCGTGTGTGTTTGCGTTGTGTGTGTGTGTGTGTGTTTGTGGCATGGTAGCTCCTGAACGCATGTACCGATTTTGTTTTTTTTTTTTTGAAAGGTGTATTAGCCGACCGGTTTCAAAGTTATTAGCTCTTTTGTCACCTACGGTAGGGATTTTTATTCTTCTGTCGGGGGTTACTTAAAATTTTTAATTTTGTGTTTTTACACTCAGTATAGATACCTATATTGGTTACTATGCATGTAAAAATTATTTTGCTATCGATATATAAATGTAGATAGGTACAATGTTTTAAAATTACTCTTCATCATGATACATTTCATACAATTATAAATTAAAGAAACCATACGAACTCCAACAAAAATAATTTACGTAATATTCAGTTTCAAATGAGAGTCTCGGTAACTTCATCGATTGTGTACAAGATATCGATAGGAACGAGCGTATCGAAGCAAAATTGATGGCCCATGATTCGGTCGGGAGCTGGCTGAATTTTTATTGAATTTGAGCTTGCTGGCATCAGCTCAAACACTACGTTAGCAGAATTAAATTATGGTAGCGCCAATTACAGCCGTTTTTGAACCGCACGATGTCTGATCGCCAATTTATGCGCTTATAAAGCCCGTTTCTGTTATAACATGATTTCCGTGCCCTGTTGTTGAGAATGTGGGGGGGGGCAGCGTGTTACATTCCGGAGCTTATGTTATCGATAAACATTTGAGTAATATTTTTGTTTTTATTTATTTAGTTAACCAACAGCGATACACGTACAGTACAGTGCTATTGCACTGTCATTAGCCATTATTACGATTATATACTACGGCTTAACTGCCCCGCTGGTCTCGTGGTCGCAAGCGTGACTGATGAGCGTGGAGCCCCATTATTGGGTTTTTCCAATAGGATTAGCGCAGTAGCAACCCGGAGTTTGGAAGTTGGTGGTGTGACACCCCCGTGTCTCAGAAAGCACGTAAAGCCGTTGGTCCCGGCTGTCATCCGTAGATCTTTGACATTCATTACGGATAGTCCGACGCCAGGAAGTCTGACGACTAGACTAACCAAGAGGTATCGTATTACCCAGTAACTAAGTTGTAGAGGTCAGATAAGCAGTCGCTCCATGTAAAATACTGGTATCCAGCTGCATCCGGTTAGGTTGGAAGCCAACCCCAACATAGTTGGGAAAAGGCAAGGCAGATTACAACTATTATATACTATTATTAGCCATACAGTACTGTAATCAGTATTGTATGGCTAATAATAGGCTTCAACACACACTTATACTTGTTTAACAGGGAAATGTTTAACAAGGATAAGTGTAAAACATGTGAAAGAACTACTATTGTCAAAGATTAAAAGACAATATTATTTGGATAATTCCGTAAACTTATTTTTGTTTACATACTTACAAATTAAATTATTAATTCTAGATTATGTATTAATAGTAAATGTCTCAAAGACTAATCTCTAGCTTTCAGTATATCTTTGACACATGGTTTCAGCTACTGCTGAAACAATGTGTTTTCTCCCTGTATTATGTAAATGTACACACTATGTAATGTAAACTATTCTACCTTCTTTAAAAACTAAACTTCTAAATATTTCCGTACAAAAATCCCGACTATCACCATTATTGCGTTCGCTTGGAGGATTATGATAGCATAAAATGGTATTCCATACTTATTTCTATTGCCACGTGAGCAAAGCACGGGCGCAACAATAAAAAAAAATGAAGATAAAAATAGAACGTATAACTATATATATCCTCGTTGTCTATAGAATACCATCATTTATTCGTAAACAATTGAAAAAAATCCACATAAATAATAAATAGGTCGTCTCTTTACGTGACCAAAGGACTGGCTTTCCCTTGGACCAGAGAATCAGCATTGCCATACAACGTGGCAATGCTGCCAGCTTTTTGGGCATTTGTCCCATTGACATCGATACGGACGAGTTTTTTGATGCCCTATAAGCTTCTTTATATGTTTTTTTTTTTAAATAAAGTGTACATGGTTTGTAATCTAATCGTTATTTAAGTAAGTTTTATGTTTGAAAAATAAACCAAATAATGTAAAAATACAAATATAATACACCTACTAATAATAATTGGAATGTAAAAGTCCAAAACGCAGTTTGCATTATCGAACAATACGAGTATAACACAAGAGGAAGCTGCGTTCATTGTAAAACAAAGGGGAACGTTTTATTAAATATTCTCTCATTTTTGTGAAAAAACATCGTTTTTCTTAATTAATTGATATTATTCATTTCGATGCCGTAATAACTTTAATTGTTTATATTATTATAGTTGAAATAATAACTATAAAGTACATTTTTTTAAATCTGGTTTGTAACTACCTCTTTGCCTAGTCCTAAGTGTGACTGTTCTCGGGTTCGATTCCCAGGTCAAGCAAAAAGTGTAATTGGCTTTTTCTATGAAATTCTCAGAAGCAGCTCGGAGTTAGGATTTGTGCCCGGTTATATGGCAATAGGCTCCTATTACATGGGACCTAAACATACCGCCGAAGTGTGGGTGTACATTGGTACACCTCTGCCTAACCCTTCGATGAAATCAGGCGTGATGGTATGTATGGTACAATTTGTTATTGTTATCAGCCCTACATGTTATCTTACTGTTGGTCTAACTAAGACCTTCCACAATTTTTTCCATTGCTTGCAGCTGTTTGCTGTGGTCTACTTTTTAATAAAGTGCAGCTCATCTTGACATCTTCGACTTGGCTTCTAGGTACAACCAGTAATTGACTTTATTGTTCTTGATTTAAGTTGGAAACTTGACTGGTGATGTCGAAAGGCGAAATAATAAAAAAGGGACATGGTATTGTTATTTACTACGTAAAGGTACTGTCCATCAAAATAAGTATTATTGATCTTTTTTTTTCTGGGAATAGACTTTAGGTTTTCGTTTATGGTAACTTTCTTAGTCTACCTTGGACATCACGGACATCCGTTTTTTTTTTTTTGGTGGTTGGGAAATCATCAAATAACTTCTCCCGCCCTGGGCGGGGCGGGAGGGAGTGTCAGACTTTTACAGACTAAAACCCACCCATGTTCCTTCTTGTGCCTTTGCGTTCCGGGGGCGCGGTATCTCTTGCGAACAACCCGCAGCCCCGGCAGGCATCGGCCCTCAGTGGCCCCTTCCATGTGCTGACATCTCTTTGAGGCGCGCGTGGAACACGAACGCGCCGTCGACACGGCCTGTCGTTATGCAACGTAAGGACGGTGAGCTACCCATTGCTCACCGTCCACAGGCCCGTATCTACGGTGGCCGGGAGTCGTCTCGCGACGGACATCCGTTAAGAAAAACTTTGTGAGAAAACCCGGGCTTATAATGAATATAAGTCTGGAATCGCCAATCCGATTTAAGCAAGCGTAGTGATCAATGCTCGTGCTTTCTCTGGACAATAATAGACTGGTATTGTTATTATTATTTATTACTAGCTTTTGCCCGTGATTTCATCCGCGTAATGTATACAAAAACTTGACAAATTATATACAAAACCTTTCTCGAGACCCACTCTATCCATTGGTGAAAACAGCATGAATATTGGTGCAGCTGTTTTTGAGTTTATCCTGAACAGACAGAGAGACGCGGCGACGCGGACTTTGTTTTTTAATATGTTCCTAGTGATGATAGCGCATTATATGATGCACGCAAAACATACCGAAGAAGGTATGGTTCAGAAAAAAAAGAATTTGTGATAGGAAAGCATGTAACTTTCATCTTCTTTCAATGTTGTTCTTCTTTTACACCCGTTGCGGATTCCAGCGGAACTAACTACAGTCTACCAGTAACAGCACTCTCATTACCATCACCATCATTACGCTATCAATGAGGAAATGTAAAACAGTTGCCAGCTCTCAGTTTTTAGGTCACTTCAAGATCTTTGATGTGGCAAAGTCTCCGAGCCACCGAAACTTTTTCTAGGCGATCCGTTTAGCAAAGTTTGTTTTATAGATAAGACCGGCTTCCGCCTTGTCATGAATAGCTCGTTTGCTTGATATAAAAACTTGTAAAAATAAATTGCGCCAGAAACAACGGGACACAAGACTTGAGCAGTTTGCTGTTGTACTTACGAACTATAGGTTTTTGTTTAAGTTAGCTGATCTAAATATAACGCTTGCTTCCGTATTAGTATAAACAGAAGGAGCTCCAAGCGGGGTTGTATCGCTTTTAAACGGTTTCTGATCTTAACACACATACCATCACGCCTGTATTCCCCGAAGGGTTAGGCAGAGGTGTAACAATGTATACCCACAGTTCGCCGGTATTTTTAGGTCCCATGTAATAGGGGGCGAGCCTATTGCCGTAACCGGGCACAAATCCTAACTCCGAGCTGCTACTGAGAATTCCATAGAAAAACCCAATAACACTTTTTGCTCGACTTAGGAATCGAACCCAAGACCCCTAGCGTTACAGTCGCGCTTAGGACCTTCTGATCTTATTTTATTTATTTTCTTAATAAAATAGATATAACAACAGGATAAACATCAATTATTGGCAATACAGTACAGTTTTAGTACTTAAAGTAAAAAAATACTTCTGATATATGACACCGCTTTTAACTTGAACAGTTGGATTTAAATTAGAATCGCTGTTCTTGTGAATGCTTTTCGTGGAATTTGCATTCCTTAGTACTAGACTAAGATATTATGACAAAGAAGGTGTTGAAAGTAAGTGTGTCAGGCAGAGACTCGGAATTATAGAAATATATATAATGCCCTACCGGTTCCTTATAATGCAGGTTTTCCTTACCAGAGACTTTTGACGACACGGTTGGCGCAGTGGCCGAGCGATCGACTGCTGCGCTGCGTGTCACGGGTTCGATTCCCGCACGGAACATATATTTGTATGACCTACAGATAGTTGTTCCGGGTCTGGCTGTTTGTGTATGTGAGTTTATATGTTTGTAAACGCACCCACGATACAGGAGAAATTCCTAGTGTGGGGCAACGTTTTATCTTAAAAACAAGAAAAACAGAGGCCAGCCTCTATGTAGTTTATGAGCCATAACTTCAGCCGGGCGCTTTAATGGTTTATCTTTAATCCATTTTTAGAGTACTGTATCCAAAGGGTGCTTAACTTAACTCTATTACTAAGACCTTGCTGTCTGTCCGCCCGTCCGCCAGTCTGTTATAGGTCTGTAATAGGTCCCTAGTACCTAAGTACTGGGACAAAAAAAAAAAATTTGAAGTGACTACTCCTTCAAATTTTCTTTGTTTTTTTTGTTGAATTGCGACGTTAGCCTAGTGGTCTAACTCGCAACGATACTCGATATGTAGTGTTAAATATTGAACAGAGACCCCTTTGTGTACAAGACCGACTTGCACTTGGCCGGTTTGTCTATCTTAATAAAACATAAATAAATGATCTTCATCTGTTAATTTTGACTTAAATTAACGAGTACAACAAAAGCAACAGTAACTTTATATCAGCATACATTTTATCCCGAGCATTTATATCGTTAATCAAATCAAGTGTTAAATGATCCGTCGAAAGGGAAGGCCCACAAGTAACAGAACCAAGATATTTCCTCCATTCAAGTTCCTGTTGATTTTCCTGAGCAATATTTTTTCTTTAAGAACCAATGGAGTTGCTAACACGAACAATTTGTCAGAAGTCTGCTTTGTCTGTTCACATTCGGGCTGTTTATCTTTCACTTTGAATTGGCTTCGAACTTGTCACTTATCATTTGCGAGTTCGTATGTTACGCGTGCTTTGTTTCTGATTCCAACCTTTATGTTGTTGGAATATTTTTCGGGATACATCGCTTAAATTAATAATGGTACCTCTCGTTTAATGAGATTTTGAAAAGGGAACGCTGAAGGCTCAAATCATAGACGTTCCAATTTTGATGTTTTGGTTTGCAATCAGACAGGCAGGAAAAAGACTGTTTAAATTATTTTCAACAAATGTTTAATCACATTATGTCTTTATTCTCTGAAGGGTTAGGCAGTGGTAAACTTATAATACTTGAAGACTTATAATATTAGAATGTAGGTGCCATTCCACCATCTCTGCCAATCACGATAGCGCTAACGATGAGTCTTCGATTTCGATTTTGGAATAGCGTTACGTCCTTTAATTCTAACTTGGAACTAAATAAACATTACATGCAAAACGGATTCCAATTCGATATTTAAATTCAAAAATCTAATAGAATTTACGTTACATGCCCTCTGTTTAGGTCTCAAATCTAGGGCAAGTTTGTATCGTCCAATAAAAACATTCCTTCTCAGCAACCTACTAAGAAAATAAACACGTGTCAGAAAGTTCTTCACGACAATAACATCAAAGCACTTCCCGCAATATTCAAGTTACGTGGCATGCCGTCCAACTCAGACGTTTACAGAAAGGTGGTGGTTACTGCCAAGTTCCAGGAACGTTGGTTACGAATACTTGCATAGCCTATATAGCCTATGTACCCCGCCAACGCAACCACAACCTTCTAGTTGACAATGTTAGTCTTGCGCAGACATTCAGACTATGTGAGTTATCCTTTAACCACGACTATGGAGGATAAATATATTGACACCGCTTGTATGAGAGGAATTCGATGGGACGTGTCGCATAAGCGGAACTATTTGACGTGTTTATAATGAAAAAAAGGAACTTGGTTCTTTTTATAAACGTTAATTTTTATTGTTTACTCAACCCAACATCCCATTACTAATTGAATAAAAAATGAAACCAACCAGAATGAAAGAAAACAAATTCTGATAGGGCCAACCTTGAGACTTAACGGCATTTTAAAGAAAGGGTTGACCACAAATCGAAATTTAACGTCAAATTTCACAAAATAGAGCCCTAAGCACTCAGCGGTAAAGCCGTAGCCCACGTTTAATGCACTGTAGAAGGTACATTAGTATTCCGTCTATTGTCTTCCTTTTTTCGAATGGACAGATGCTGTTGGCCTCTTCCGGCCTTTATAGCATCACTGGGCTTAAGCAGGCGAGCACTTAAGGCGCTCAGCCTGTAAAAAGCAAGGGGGGGTTACAAGATGTCTAATGGTACCTTAGGGAGGGACGAAAACTCTGTTCTGCGGTACAAGAAGAGTGAGATGCTATCTTTTTTTTATAATTTTTTGACATGATCAGTTTTTGCCGGTCGGACTGGATTTTTTTTGTTCTTTTTTTAGTGATGTGCAGTATACTTTTCTTTGTATAAACTTTTATTTTAATTTCACTAATTTGACCATATTATGTAAGCTGCGTTTTTGTATGGTCGGAACCGCGTCTGTTTAGCGTAATTTTAATGAGTTATGTTCCTGTACATGTTCCTTCTTGTGCCCTTTGCGTCCTGGGGTGCGGTGTCTCTTCTGAACAACCCGCAGCCCCGGCAGGCATCGGCCCTAATTTGCCCCTTCGATGAAGTAATTTTTGTTTGCAAAGAAATTCGACTGAAAAATATCGACTGTCTCGCAGATAATGTTAATATTTCTAATATAAATTATGTAGTTTTAATACTTTTTAAATTTGTTTTTTTTTTACGCTCGCACAATAAATTGCGCCCATCATGTTATCTCTTCAACACTTTTATGGTTTACAGATAAAGAACTAAAGAGAAATCTTAACGTACAATTTTACCTAGTCTCCATGAATTTTTACTCGTCGTAATTACTAACATAACAAAAAAACCCACATTAGATCTACCCGATAATATTTATAAGTGACTACTTAATGGACTTATGGCTCATGCATTACAAAAAGGAACTTAATTTTAATAAAATTTCACAACATCAGACGTCGGCATCGTGCATTTATGCAGTATCATAAATATCGTCGCTCATAGCGGCCTTTTAATAGCACGTATACAAACTTTTATTGAATTCGCTCAATATATTTTGGCATTGGCGCAAATACGATGGTTGTTGAATTAAATAATGAAAAGGCAGTTTCCCACAGGTTTTAAACGGCTGAATGGCAAAGAGCCAACGTTTGTGTTCCACCTATCTACACATCTACTACCAATAGACATATTTTTTGTCAGAACCAGACGCTGTCATTTCGGTTCGGAGAGTGCTGTTACATTTATTCGCAATAGATTTCCAATAAGTATAAGTAGGAGCTGAGACAGTCATGCTAAAATAATTTTTACCGTGAAGAAAGTTGTACGTTATGGTCTGTATCTATTTTTTAAATTATTAATTTAGGTGCACGATATTAAAAAGTTATATTATTTGAATACCTACAAAGTTTAATTTGTAAAATGTAAATAGCAAGAAATTTACTTGAAGACAAATGACAATCAGCCACGAGGACTGACAGGCAATTTTTTATAAATAACTGAATATCTATACTATATTAATATTATAAAGATGACTAGTGTGCTTGCTGGAACACACTAATCGCAGGAAGTACTGGTCCGATTTGATAAAATCTTTTTGCTTTATTTAGCTGAGTTATAGACACTCGGGAGCAGAGCGGTAACTAAGGCGAAACCTAGTGTGAGTGTAACCGTGAGGCATTGCTAGTTTCAAATATATTACTAATTATTTCACCAGTCTATATTTCTATGGTGTAGTGTTGATTGAACTCCAACCCAACCGGTACGGTGGTCATTAGGGTCACGACAATACCTACGTTTCTACCTATATGTTGCAGTTGGAGTTGAGTTGGTTGTTGCACATGTGCAATATTTAAAACACTTTCTTAAAACCGGTGTTACCTATTGGGTTTTTCTACGAAATTCTTAGTAGCAGCTCGGAGTTAGGATTTGTGCCCCATTAATGGCAATAGACTCGCCGCTTCGCCCCCTTGGGACCTAAACATACCGGCGGACTGTGGGTGTACATTGGTACACCCCTGCCAAGCCCTTCAGAGAAAACACGCGTGATGGTATGGTACTTGCCTAAAACTACCTTGACGCACGAGCTTCTACTATTAATATTCAACTTAACTCCTAACTATACCGAACAAGTACAAATACTGCAGTAATTGAACCAACCAATCCCCAAAAAAAATCACATTAATTTTTCACATCCAACATTTTGACGGAGCGACCACAGTCTAATAATCCATTACAGTTGAACAAACAACTTGGCAAACTGTACACAACACACTACACTGTGCCATTTATTAGCCGTCATAAATTGCTTCCGTGGGTTTACTCAGCTTCAATTAACGTAACAGACTATTGGGGTTACGCTCGCATTAGCTTTGGTACTCGATTACCATTGTCAAACGTTATATCAATGAGTTTATTACGTCTTATAAAGTTATGGGTGATTTTGATTATCTTGTTGCTATTCTTTTACTGTATAATTTGTAAGGAGTACACCTACTTAATACCATTTGTTGACTACCTTTTGTTTGAATAAGTAAATAAATATAAATAATACCAGCCTATAATTGTCCCACTGCGGGGCAAAGGGGGGCATGCAGGGCATCACGCTGGCTTAAGGATTGGCGGATTTCAGACTTGCATGAATCATAATACACGGATTCGTCATAATTTTCCTTTACCGCTGTTAGTGCTGTCCAAGATAAACTGAGAAAGTACATATGAAATTGAAAAAATCACATTGGTACTTGCCCGTGCCCGTTTGGGAACCCACAGACTCATGCATCGCAGCAGGCGCTTTAACCACTGAGCCATCACAGCATTTAAATAAATAAATATAGGTCTTATGTTATAGGTTAATTGTTTGTTAAACGTGGGATCCTGACTTAGATTCCCAGGCTCGATAAATTGTTACTAGATTTTTCCATTAGCAATTTCTATACAAGCGATACTTCAAGTATCGCTAAGAAACGTGTAACAAATAGGTAAATAAGCACCTTCTACTAGCTTAAAAACTACCCCTAGTACAAGCACACATACTTCACCGTGACTTGACAAATTACCCCGGGAGGGAAACAGCTGATACCACTGTTTTTGCATCACTGCCTGACTAGGAATGGTAATGATATTGAATACAAAGGTCTTGCCAGGAACAAGGGGAATTGCCATAACGAATAATATTAGACAAAAAATATTTTTACCTATATAAAACTTTGAATAAATTTTATTAGAAATTTGGTATACACAATAGAGGGAGGTCCAGTTACATAATACCAGCCTATTATTGTCCCACTGCAGGGCATAGACCTCTTCTTATACAGAGAAGGCATTGATGACTCTTGCTCAAGGCGGATTGGCGATTTTAGACTTATACTCATTATAATTCCAGGTTTCCTCACTATGTTTTCCTTTATCGGTTCAACAGTGGTATATTTACCACAAAATTTTGTGCGTTTTACACTAAATATTCAGACGTCTCACTACCAATTAGCCAGCGACCTCGGTCGCGTGTTTTTTCACCCGATTTAAGTTACGTCTTTGGTTACTGCTCCTCTCCCGTGTGTTGTAGCGTGATGTTATAAAGCCTAAAGCCTACCTCATTAAAATAACTATCCAATACAAAAATAATTGTTCAATTCAAACCAGTAGTTCCTAAGATTAGCGCGTTCAACCAAACAAACTGTTCAGCTTTATAATATGATAGATAATTGTATTTATGTTAGAAGGTACACCATACCGACTTACATCCTATACTCGTATATCTACAAAATCCCTAACATATTGGTGCACACGCCTCGAGAGTTCATGACATGAACTGTCAAGACGCAGCCGCTGACGCGCGTGATTGACGAATGGCCTTGTGTAGATACCGCCTTAAATTACCACACAATAACTTTGGGATATAGCCTATCAAACGTCCATTTTGTTTGACAATGTGATGCTCGTATTTTATCTTGTTTCCATTTTTATTTACATTTGCCCACGACTTCGTCCACGAAGATTTTCTTTACGATACCGTATTTTTTTTTTAAATAATATAGCCTATATTACTATATTACTTCGCTGATAGTGTAGCTTGCCATAGGTGAAAGAATTTTTAAAATTGGTTGAAAAGATTTTGAGTAATTACAAATAAAAATACAAATATTTTCTCTTTATAATATTAGGTTACAAAACGCAAGGTTCTTGATATGGGGACTGAAAAATCTTTGATGTTATTATGAAACGTTGGTAGTTATTAAACAACTGTTGCTCCTGATTATTTATCTCTTTTTATCTACTACTAGCGACATGCCCGCGACTTCGTCCCCGTGGCTTATTTCACCCTCGTTAAGTTACCTATTTAATTACTGCTCCGCTCCCGTGGGAAATAGCGTGATGGTATATAGCCTATGTTACTCAAAAATAATATAGCTACCTACTGGTGAAGAAATGGTTAAAATCAGTCCAGTAGTTTCGGAGCCTATTCGTTACAAGCAAACAAACAAATCTTTTCTCTTTATAATATTGGTATAGATAATCAACTCCCGAAGTGTTTTGAAGGTAACAATTTTTTAAAGTATTAAATATTTGCCAGCTATTAATATTGGATTTTATGACCATTGCAACTTGGCTTATAAAGTCGTAAAAATAGCAATTCCGATTGTACTTATTTCCACAAAGTTGCTAAATATACGTATTTTCAAACTAACATTGTCAGCCAGACACATTCATAATTTTTGAACTTTTCAATAGAATGCAGTGAATGACGTAACCAATTTAAAGGTGTCAGTCACGAGGCTCGGTTGATAAAAATAAATTAATGATACAGTAAAGACCAGAAGCCCTAGCGCGTGCACGCACAATCATCGTTGGTAAAGTATTTTTTTTTTTTAATACATTTTGAGAGTATGCTTCCCGTTCGCGCATAATATTTAATTATTCACATCAATGGATGATACTTATTATGCTTTTAAAATTACACCAAAATACTATGGAATGGTCGTATTTCCTATTTGAAAATCGACTCCAATCGGATACTTTTACGTTAGCGTGCTTGTTCTAAGCCTACGTATAGCATTCGCCACGAGTCGTGAGCACATACGTCAAGTAAATTTTTGTGTTTTTGGGTTACTTTCTGGGTTTTATGGAGCGCTGACGCTGCACGCATTCGGTCCACCTGATGGGCCAATCACGTGCAGCGTCGGCGACCCAAAAACCCAAGAATTAACTTGACGTTTGTGCTCACGACTCGTGGCGGCTACTATATAGATAAGAATTGACGTAAGAGACATCAATTATTTGCGATCTGGAAGCAAACTCTACTAATTAACAACGTTCAAAATCAACTTGCAATATTATCTCAGCGACAATCAACGTCAAAAAATGTAGCCAAATTAGAGGCATTTCTGACAGATTGAGATTGAGATTTGATTGCAATCGTTCGTGCTCCCTAGTTTCTTTCGTAGACATCTTTATAATCTCTAAATTACCCGTGACTAATTAAAAGCCGAAAACAGACATAAATCTGTTTGTTTTGAAAAAGGAAAAAAATATGCTCCTCAATGAAAACCAGGAAAATAAAACGTAAGTAGTTATCCTCAGTAAAGTTACTCTCGTTTGTAAAAATAAAGTTAATTGTTTTAATTTCCTAAAGTACCAAATTAAAAGATCCATTTAATTAAAAACAAAAGCTTTTTTTCAACTTTAACTAAGGATAAAACAGTTAAGACCTACATGGAACGTTTCATTTGTACAAACAAAATAAAAGGTAGTATGAAACCACTAAACTCGGCGGGCATGTGAAGAACACAAACAAAATTAAAGAAAAACTAAACAGCAAGACAAGTAAACATCGACGAAGCATGTCCGGTTCGGGTAAGCTAAGCTAATACTTGCCGGTAGGAGTTAAAAGCTCGGTGAATCCGTTTCTGTCTATATTCGATGCGTACTAAAAAGTTGGAAGGTTTACTTAGACTTACGAAACGTATTTTGGAAGATAAATTATTATTATGCATTTATTTACTTTAAATACAGTTGGTATGTATAATAAATACAGTATGTAACTAATATTATAAAAATAAAAACATTTAAATATTTATTGTTTAAATAGGTATATGTATTAAACTTTTTTGGTGTTGTGTTGAATTTTTTCACCGCTTGATGGCGCCACATTGAATTTGGATGATATTTTTGATAAGTACAAGTGAAGCCCTTTCAAATGATATCAAACACGGTGTATTTATTTTATTTTTCTTTTTACTTAATGCTTTTTGTTCCCTAAAGGGCGCTACGTTGAATTTTTTGACATGTCACTTAGCCTATGTTCAACGAAAGGTTAAGACAGTTCTAACGATACCTCATTTGTCGAGTTTCGATGAGTAGTTTAGGAGCTATGAGGGAACAGATAAACATACACAAACATACATATATACATAGCCTGTTAAAATCATAACACTCCTTTGGCTTTGCCGTAGTCGGGTAAAATAATAGGCCCCCGGTATCGGGAACAGAGTGTCCTTAGGTTCTCGGCGACGTTCTTATTTTTTTTTAATAGCTAGTAGTCTACATTACTTTATGGTAAAACAAAGGAGATTATTATAACCAACATTATAATAACGATAGCAGTGTAACGTTATTATTAATATTTATTTTTTCAGAATGTATATTAATGCAACCCAAAATGTTTCAATATTTTAGTGTATGATTTTCTATCCGACCGACGTCAGATTTGGAACAAAGTTAATATAAACACGAAAAAACCAGACCGGCCCACAGGGCGTCACATCCAACCAAAAGTACGAGAAAAACTAGCAAAACCCGACATAACGAGTAACCGATAGGAAAAGCAAAACCCGGGGATCGAGCCTGAAAGAAACTAACTGCGAATTAATAGAGCAGTTAGGGAACCATTCAAAGCTACGCGCCAATGTTCGGCCGATTTAAATATATACTTTATTTTACAGTGCAGTGAATATTTCAGTGTACCTTTAAGGTTGCCTATTTATACATTTTCAAGTGAGGGAATTTAATCAACCTTTTTAACACACGACGCAAGAATTAAATAAACTAAGTAACCCCCGATAGATAAATAAAGATCCCTACCGCAGCTAACAAAAGAGCTGATAACTTTGAAACCGCTGAACCGATCTCCATCACACATCCGACTAATACACCTTTTACACACACACAGACACGTCAAACTTATAACACCCCGTCGGAGTGTCATAAGTGTGTGTGTCTGTCTGTGGCATTGTAGCTCCCGAACGCATTAACCGATTTTGATTTAGTTTAAAAGGTGTATCAGTCGGGAATGTTCTTAGCTGTTCGATTGAAATCGGTTTCAAAGTTATCAGCTCTTTTGTTAGCTGCGGTAAGGATTTTTATTCCTCTGTCGGGGGTAACTGATTTTTTTTAATTTTGTGTGTTTCTACTGGAATCATTGTAATAATACTGACGGCCACCTACAGTCAGTATTATTACAATGATTTAGGAGCTCATATAGGATTAACATACTAACATTCTCGGTATACTATATACTCGATAACTGCCTCGGTAGCCTAGTGGTGCTAAGTGCGACTGCTACGCTAGAGGTCTTGGGTTCGATTCCCAGGTCGAGCAAAAAGTGTTATTGGGTTTTTCTATGAATTTTTCAGTAGCAGGTCGGAGTTAGGATTTGTGCCCGGTTAATAGCAATAGGCTCGCCCCCTATTACATGGGACCTAATACATACCGGCGAACTGGGGGTGTACTTTGGTACAACTCTGCATAACCCTCCGGGGAATACAGGCGTGATGGTATACTAACATTCATTTTATTAGAACATTAATTTCAGCATCGGAAAAGAGACAAAAAGCTAACGTAGATAGCCTACGTTAAAAGCATTTCCAAATTAAAACAACTATTAGTTTAATCAGAAAATGGTGTTGATGAGTGTCCTGCTTCATGAAGACGATTCCAAGATGTGAACACGACTATCATAAGTACCAAAAAAACTAATTCAATAATAGTGGTCGTGTGAAGGCAACATGCCTTTTTTTTGAAGATAGTAAATCATTAAATGACTTCTTCCGCTCTGTGTGGGGCGGAACGGGGTGTCAGACTCTTACTGACTAAAACCCACCAGCGTTCCTCTTAATACCCTTTGCGTTTCAGGGCCGCGGTAACTCATTCGAACAAATTCTGCAACCCTGGTGCCTACTTACAAAATGATCACCTGCCTAGCCATTTCCCAACGGGTGGGTCGGCTACTAGTCTAACCGAATGCAGCCTATCTGACCTCCACAACCCAGTTATTGAGCAACACAATACTTCTTGGTAAGCTTTGTTGTCAGACTTCCCGAGTTCTGACTACTTACAACATGATAGGTACCAATTAAGTTTAGATACTATCTAACTAATGTTAGCGACAAATATTCAGATTACACTCCCCTATAAAAAAAACCATTATTATGGAAGTAATTAATTTGAAAGAATGCTAATTTTTCTTTTAATCGCTTCTTTAGCGCCGCAACTTTTATCTACTTTGTTTGAATTACTTTCGGTCGAGCAGTTCGCGGTAAGTTTCGAAACATTTTTATACTAAGTTATAACACTTTTATTATAATACAAAGCCATTGTTCCAAAATAAATTTATAAATGAAGTTAGAGTAGGTAAGTATGCGTAAATATTCCTTTTTTGGGGAGTCATGACAATAAAGGTCACTCTCGTGAAAGGAGGTAAAAAACACGTCGAAATTATGACATTTCCTTACCTTTGTAAGAGTTCCTATTATTTTTATTTACGTAACTAATTTTATAGAAAATAAAATTTGTCACAAAATAATGTTATCGCTTGCAATTTTAAGGCAAAACGTAAGCATAAGTACGTACTTACTTAGAACTGAAATACTATTCTGTAAAATTCTCCCTCGATGAACAGGTGAAGTAAGTTCGAGATGAGATGTCAATCTTTTGCATCGCTTACATCACACTTTTTTTTTTTTTTTTTTTTTTTTTTTGTTGCCGGGGTGGAAAATCCTCATGGATGTCCACCGCCCTGGGGAGGGCGGAGGGGTCTGTCAGACTCTTACTGACTAAAAACCACCCCAGTGTTCCCTTCCCACACTTACGCCGGGGATCCCGGCAACTGATGCGCCTTCCGCGATCCCCGACTGGTGCCGGTCCGCCACTACGGGCCTCCTCAGGTCAAGGGAGGGAGTGAGGTGTTGGAACTCCCTCCACGACGTCAAATAGGGGCGCGCGTGGAACACTACGCGCCGCCGCCTCGGGTCCAGTTGAATAGGGGGTAACGGACGTCCCCAAGTCCGCCACCCCTGGACCCATTCAGGGGGGCCGGAAGAGGGCGTTGTCCGCCCTCCGCCGACGCCCGGTGCGCCTGCTGCGGGTTAGAAGAGAGGTTGTGATCTCTCTCTCCTTTTCCGCAGCCTCCTTCTGCGAGATGACCGTTTCGCAGAAAGAGATCACCGCGTCCCAGGACTCTTCACTGCCGACCATCGAAGTGACGACGGCCGACAGCGACAGGTCACTGCCTACTTCAGATATGAGGGCACGGCGTGGCTCCTCCCAAGCGGTACACTCTGATAGCGTATGCCGCGCCGTGTCCTCCCGGCAGTCCACGCAGTGGTGACACCGGGCGTCCGGCTCCCTGTTTATGTGACATAGGTACTTCCCAAAGCAGCCATGCCCCGAGAGCACCTGCGTCGCCCGAAACGTCAGGGAGCCGTGCCTTCTCCCGAGCCAATCCGCTAGTACCGGCCGGATCGCCTCAATGGTGATGAGGCCGGCAGAAGGGCGTGAAAGCCTGTCCCGCCATTCCGCCACCAGGACCTCGCGAAGCTGCGATCGACGCAGCTCAAACTGGCGCTGCATCGGCTGCTCGCCACGCGCCCGCGCTTCCTCGCGCCACCGGTACAGTGACGCGAGTACCTTCGCCTCCAGGTCCCAGGGCGGGGATCCAGCTAGAACGCAGGCCGCTTCGTAGGAGATCGTGCGATAACCCCTTATGACTCTGACGGCCATCACTCTCTGCACTCTTAACCTAACTCTCACTCTCTTAACCTAAATGAAACGTGAGTGATTTTTACAGAATAAACTGGCTGTTCATTTATTTAAAGCTATTCATAAAGCTATGTTCACAATGAAAAAGATAAAAAAAATATATCCACAACGTTTTTAATTTTCTGTCAGCCATGTTTATTGTTGACATTGTCCAAAAATAAACACTAGTACATTTCCCTTTAAAACACTGCTGCGTTTCGATTCTGAAACAGAATCTGTAATGTATTCGATCGGCGAATTCGTGACTACTCAATGCAGATCAAATATGAGCCAAATTGGATCCGTACATACCCCTCGTCGTTCGTATCCCTGAAAAAGGTTTGCAGCCCCGTAACTAGGCATTTCATTCGATACACTTTGAAAAAAGAACGAGACGATCGAGACAAACCGTTTCTGTTCGGGACCATGAAATTACCAAATCGTTGGTACATACACCTACCTACTTGTAGGTAAGCATAGAAACCATATCGGACTGAATTTATTTGATTCTAGATTGTTCATTTGTGGGGATTTATTTCCAGGAGTCGTTGTATAGATAGCACATATATACTCAAACAAATGTTTTCGATAGACGTTTATAACGAAGGTATAATAAGCTAGTTTATTTGTTGAACCTTTAGACCACCAAAAAGTACCTAAATATCTGTCAACTCTCAAGTGACATTGCTGAAATTTATAGTGAAATACAAGCTGTAAATATATTCACTGGAAATCCGAAAACGAGAGCAATCCAACTAACTTTTAGAAGAGATCGGTTGGAGCGCAATTTTATCTCAGTCACAATCTGTCAAAATGCCTCTTTTTTTACCTAAAATTTTTAACCCCCGATGCAAACGACGGGGTGTTATAAGTGTGACGTGTTTGTGTGTGTCATCGTAGCTGCCGAACGCATGAACCGATTTTGATTCTGTTTTAAAGGTGAATTAGTCGGGAGTGTTCTTAGCTATGTTAGATGGAAATCGGTTCAGCGGTTTCAAAGTCATCAGCTCTTTTGTTAGCTGCGGCAGGGACTTTATCCTCCGTCGGGGGTTACGTAAAATTTTTAATTTTGTGTTTAACACTAATTATGACTGAGGTGAAATTGCGACTTGATGTTGAACGTTTATAATTGGTAGAATTGAACTTCGGGTCATTGTACCGTTATTTATTATTATGATGTAGAACTTTAATTTACTATGGGACCAACCCTGAAATCATGATAATAAAATCATCAGATCCATGCATATTCACGTAGCTCAAAAAAATGAATCAATTTTTTCCGGTATTTGGACACCTTGTATAATGTAGATCCTGCAGTGTAATTACAAAATAGTAATTGACTTACCTTCACAGTTACACTACTCTTATGTAAATGCGCGAACACATTTTCATTTAATTCAATTTTCACCTTCATAAACTCGGTATTATAAAGTCACAAAACACTTAAGTGAATAATTTCATACATCACTGTCGTCGGGTAGTCGGTAAAGCATCCGTGAAATTATTCTGTACTCGGCCTTACGCCGGCACTTGGTAGATAGACATGTGCGAAATTAAATTGTATGGAAACTAAAGTCGGTGGGAAGTCGAAATTTTTATTAAATTAATCTTTTCTCAGTGTAGTGCTTTTTTTTTTTTTTGTTGGTGGGAAATCATCAAATAACTTCTCCCGCCCTGGGCGGGGCGGGAGGGAGTGTCAGACTTTTACTGACTAAAACCCACCCATGTTCCTTCTTGTGCCCTTTGCGTTCCGGGGGCGCGGTATCTCTTGCGAACAACCCCAGAGGTCAGTGTAGTGCTGTCTTTTAAACTGTAACAAACTGACTCTGAATGGTGTTAGTTGATGTAGGTACTTGGTAACCCGGGCTTGTCCCTGTTGCTAGCGCCCCTTTGTGCCTATTCGCCCAGTTCTGTTCCGTCTTCTACTTGTTTCAAGCGAAGTGGAAATTTGTTTTTTCTTATTCTTGCGCTGTTCTTTTCTGATTAATTTCGTTTTGGTATCCAAGATAATTGAATCATTTCGTTCCGGGACCCCTCGAACTTCATTGCCTCGACGCTTCATTAGGGGTGGTCACTGTTAATTCTGGCTTTCAGGAGTTGTAGTGGCGGGGAATAGTGTGACGGGCTTGTCTCAATAAAAAACAAAAAGATAGGTTCATCACAACTGTAGTACCAAAGACAGTGTTCACAGAATAGTGATCAGTAACTCCATTTTACGTTGGTTTTAAAGATTCCAAGCACAAGGATCAATCGTATCAGCAACACGTTATCGCTTTTCTACTTTGAAATTAATGATAGAATAGATACTTACAATACCTACTTACTATCAAAATATCTCACATGTGTATTGCCCATACTATCGACCTTATTAATCAATACCATGTAGGAGCACATTTTAGAGTTCGACACACAAGCAATGTGGATAACTAAATAAACTATCCTCCTACACTGTTGCTTTATAATTTAAAATATTTGTAGGTAAACTGTTAGTTAAGACCAAATTCGAGAACCGAGTTATGAATGTTGCTACTGCTCGAAGTTTTAATGGACTGCATTCAGTTAGCTCTATGCAAAACTGCGTCATTTCATGCAGAAATACAATATTAAATCTTAGCACACATCGCAGTTTGCGTTTATCTAGGGAATTATGTGAAGTAATTTTAAAACGTTATCATTTAGAAAGTTAACTCAAGTTGTTAGTGAAAATTCCCTCGTCGTTTTCAGTTTATCTATTCGGCCGGTACGATTTATGTTTACAGTTAGGGTTGGTATTATTTCAATTGATAAGCCCTTCCACTATTTTATGTCCCATGTTTCATATCTCGATTTGTTCATACAAACAGCATCGAAAACGTAATTTAATCATAGCTGAAATTTGTTAGGAAAGATGTGAGAGAAAGAGGTAGGCTTCCAAACCTGGGCCCTTTTCTGGTGTCAGTTACAAAAGGTATCCGTACTTCAGCCAGAAATATTTATTTCTTAAAAAAATTCACATCACCACTGAATAATTTGCAAACAAAACGTTTAAACACAAAGACACATAATGCAGTTTAGCACCATTGTGATACAGCAATGCCCGCTGTATTACTTTAATGTGCACTAACATTTAATCCCGACATCGTAGCCAACATTATATCTAGTAACAATGCAAAAATTACACTAGAAACAAGGCGAAACTGCGAAATTAGAATTGGTTTTCTTAATCGGCTGAGGTGGGAGCTCGCTTGGTTCAGTTCTGTCGCTTCCGAGAACCGGCTGTTTTCAATACACCTCCAAATTGCTCCATTAAAACTTCTCTAACAGCCTTCAAACCGAATTGTTAACGCTTCGCCTACTACTGAATGTTGGACAATGACAGGTATAGTCATTGAACATCGCCTTATTGTTTCTTGGAAAAACCTTTAGAAGTACTCACTGACCGAGTTGCTCTTTGAGTGACATTTTTCATTTTTCTATCTTGTATTTTTTTGACACAGTAGACCCTTATTACTTGGGTAGGTACAGATTTGTATTTGACATTAAAATAAAATTGTTTTTTTAAATATTTGTCAAATGCTAAGAGCCTCGTTTGTTCAGTACCTACAAGGTACGTAGGAAGCCGATTTTACGTGGGTAGACCTACTGTATAAAATGTTTTAATATTTTTAGAGTTAAAGTAGTCGCTACGAGTGGTGAGCGCAAATGTCAAGTTAATGTTTGGGTTTTTGGATTCCTTTCTAGGTTTTTTGGGCCGCAGACGCTGCATGCAATTGGTCCGAAAGACGGACCAATCGCTAACAGCATCGACGGTCCAAAAAACCCAGAAAAGTACCCAAAAATTTACTTGACGTTTCTGCTCACGATTCTTGGCGACTACAATAACCAAGTTTTTTTTTTAAGTAGTATAATTATCCACTAGATACACACTAGAACTGGTAAACTTTAACTACCAAGTATTTGGCACACTTTCAAACTTCTACCGTGTCTGCCACGAGCCGAGTCTGTTTTCCACTTTTTGTAGTTCGATTAAAAACATGCAGTCGCTTTTTCCGTTCTATTCATGTATGCGATGCACTTGAACGACTTTCACAGAAAGGTGTGTGGCAAATAGCACCGGGGTGTTAGCGTCATCGTGCTTAAATTAGAATTATACTATCGTGAATATCAGCCGTGGCACCAAGAACAATGTTTAATAAAACTTAGTAGGTACAGTAAATAGGTACTTGCTAGAAAATAATGAAAATGTAAGCAGAATTTAGTTGTAAGCTACATGTAACATACCATCACGCCTGTATTCCCCGAAGGGTTAGGCAGGGGTGTAACAATGTACACCCACAGTTCGCCGGTATGTTTACGTCCCATGTAAAAGGGGGCGAGCCTATTGCCATTTACCGGGCACAAATCCTAACTCCGAGCTGCTACTGAGAATTACATAGTAATACCCAATAACACTTTTTGCTCGACCTGGGAATCGAACCCAAGACCTCTAGCGTAGCAATCGCGCTTAGGACCACTAGGCCAACGAGGCAGTTAAGTTAAGGCAGTAAGCTACATGTACTGTATTGCTAATCGGAAATGAAATTATTTGACTGTGCCATCCCGCTATTCAAAAAGCATAAGAATTCTAAGAAAAGTTGGCTCTCGTATAAAAGGCTCGGCACTAATGTTTGTATAAATCGTACTTACCTGGCCTACCTCGGCATCCAGTACGTTAGGTGTTTTGAATGCGAGGCCAAATTGACTCCATTAAAAGTTTTGAAAGCGCTCGTAGCTTAGATAATTTACTGAGAGAGTTATGCCGTCTATAAAAGCATACGTGGGTACTGAAAACTAATGAATTTATGTTTGTGTTTATATTTTCGTACCTACTTAACTTTGTCGAAGCTTAATGTTTTATTTAGGTGGTTGAAGTTGTGTTACCACATATATTATGTGCCTACCTACCTATTTGTATGTACCTAATTATGTACCTGCCTATGACTCTTCAGAATCAACCTTTATTTAAGGGCAGCATAAACGACTTAAATAATGTATCTACCAAAATGAGTGTCGTAGACAAAGCTGATGGAAAGGTATTCAAACTTTATATCCAATCGCTTAAATGGCGCTTGTGCAGCCGCCACTGAACGGATATCTTATTTAAAAGTAGATATTGCCCGACTCGATAATAGAATTAAAATATTTCATAAAAAGTCATTTTAAGAGAAAATAAATTATTTTATGTTATTAGACTATGGCTCATTTACTATAGTGCCCAGTGGCCTACACCTGCACTTTAGAGGACATTAAAAACCCCACTGATGCCGCTATAAACGTGGCGACCACTTGGGCCCAAGTATTCTAGCAAAAAAGGTTTAACTTTAACCATAAGCCCCAATTATGTGATGGTAATTAATACGGTGAACGTGTCGACAATTCGCATTGTCTATTTTACTACGTTTACGACACAAAACAAGAAATTGGCTGATAGATTAGTGTGCCTATACACCCGTATCTATATATTTCATCGTGTACAAACTTTTCCTTTGAAATTGTGGTGATCTCGCAGGGGACGGGACCCCATAATTGATAAGAGAGCGTGGGGACGCAGGACGCAGTAATTAGGGAACGGGGAAGCAATTACGACTTTAATAGGAGTACTATACTCGCGGCCCGTACGGTTACTCCTTAATAATGTTAAGTGTTGCTTTGTTGAACGCTAAAATTTGATAAGGGCACTATTACAGACCAACAACCAACTTCATGTACATGAAGTTGGTCTTCTAAGGTTAGTCCCTACTATAATTTTTGATCACTGCATGCATGTTTTTCTGAATGTTTATTTTGAATCTAAAAAATACTAAAGCCTTTTTTGAACCTAAGCTTACTTAACTGCATACTTCTAAGCTCTGAATATTCATGTAGGTAATTCTAATTGGTAGGTATTTTTTATTTTATCAAAACAAATCGTAGCCCGAAATAAAAGAACATTGTTTTAAAGAAGAAGCAAATGTGACGTTCAGTTACTTGAACGCCACATTAAAACGCAAGTGATAATAATTGAAAAACTGTGGTTTAACCCTACTTGGGTTGCTTGTTTGCTACGTGACAAGATTATATTTAATATTTTCTAAAGTCTGGATTAGTATACGATTAGTGGCAATAGGCTCAACTCTTATGCCTTACATTCACTGTGGAACGCAAACTAACTTTGTTAAAAAAACGTATACAATATAATTATAAACAATGTTTATGTAGTCGTCTGATTTGTACAACGCGTAAATCACAGATTACCCACGTGTCGTTCAAGACTTTTGGAAAAAAATTTAAAGGTTTGACTGCTATAAAAAGACCAGTGTTCGAATTTTATTAAAAAGTTCAACCTCAAACCAAGTTTTAACTTTGACATTATCAGTTAAATATGACACTGCCTGACGGCTGACACTGACATTAGTAGTAGTGACATTTGCACAATGCCGACTCCCGACGGCGACTTGTAAAACCTATAAACCGCCGCCCAGGGTTGACTTTACTGTTTATCAACAATTAAATTAATATTTGATCATAAGATTATTACAGTATAATCTATCAATCATGACGTACGGTAATGTGCATAGATTCTTTCTTAGAACAGTTGCCAGTCAAGGAGTTTTATCAATCACAGACGCACAAACAGTTTTGGAAAGGTTTAACGGTAAGGAACTACAAAACTATTAAAATAATTTAAATTCAGGGTATTTAACAGTGTATGAAACTTATTAAACTGCATACTAAAGCAGTACAGTATTGTAGATAGTTACCTTTTTATGTATGTGATGGTGGGTGAACTAAGCTTTTCTATAGAAAAGACAAATACTCACATCATTGGCCACCTAACTTAAGGGCGTGAGATTATTATCACGGGATTGCTCTGCCCATTAATAATATCAGTAAATGTTAATTCATATCTGTAACTGGAATGCAGTAAGATAAGTCTGATAAGTTCAGTAAAAATCGTGTATTGGTATTAAGTAATAACAATATAATGTGATTGTTAACGGAGCAAGGTAGTATGTGCAACAATACTAGTTGTGGTCTTGTGTCACACAAGCACTTGGTCTTTGTCACCTCTGACCTGAACCAGAGATGAGCTTTACCCATTTCAAATAAAAATTGAAATTTGATCATGGTTGTGTGTTTTTGTGCATAATTAGACAATTTTACAAATAAAAATATGTGGTTCGCCATATAGTAACAAAACAATCAAACACCTTTTTTATAAAAATATTATGTAATAATGAAGAGTTAAAGATAAACTGATTTTTTTTTAATGAGTAGGTAATTTATTTAATTTATTATGTGTTTCAGATGAAAATGATCTATCAGTGTCCGACTTAGTGAAAGCCATCAATGATGAAATACGGCCATATTACCAGGAAATAAAGATAGCCAAAGATGAAGTCACAAATGACGATGTTGTTGTATTCTTATCTCTTGCCGATGATGCCGCAACAAAAGCACAGAATATATTCTCAGCTACTGAACTGGAATATTTCAGAATTGTCATTGAACAGATCATGAGTACTGATTCCAGGCAGATTACGACAATTAATGCAATGAACCTAGTTAGCACTATGAAATCCAATTTTACTAAAAGTGATGCACAAGTAAGTTTATATTGTTTCTATTTATTTTGGGCTATTATTGCTGATCTGGTACATATTGATAGGTAAACAACAAGGCTCAGAACAACTACCTGTCAGCCATGTGAATATTCGTTCCATATTGGAAATAATCTTGAGTGTGTGTTATAGGAGCCGACAGTGTCACTTACCATAAGCAAGGGATTACTACTCATATCCAACACTTGCATGCACCCTTGCAACCATAAATTATTCTCAAACAGTTTGTGATAATAGAAGTGAAGAAGAGAGAAATTTAATTATTGGCTTTACGTTTCAGAAAGTGCTGAACACCTGGTGTAGGATGCGTTATTTTGATAAGGAACAAGATAACTATGCTTTAGGAGTGAGAGCAATTCACGAGTTTGAAGGATATTTTCGTCAAAACATGCCAGATACTGTGGAAGAATGCGTCCTATGTAAACATATTGTTTTCAGAGTAAGTTAATCTGTGTCTTATTTTCTAAGATCTAAAGGTGCAATCAGATTGTAGGTTCTGAACGATATTGAGGGAGCCATCTATTATGATGCATTAATCTACTTTTGTAGGCAGTGAAACTCAAGTATCGCAGTTTAGTTACATTTATAGATCGGAAATTGTTATCGGAATGTGTTGAAGTGTTTGCTATCATGTGTAATATAAGCTTGATAAAATATCAACTTTGATGTCAATATTTTGTATAATTATCGTAATAATAATATCTAACTTACCAGAATTTAAGGTATATTTTTGTAGTAAATATAAAACTGATGAAATGCTACACCATAGCAAGCATCCAAACTTCCATAGTAATAATAATTTAAATGCGAAAGTAACTTTCTGTTTGTTTGTAACTTCATCACAGTGAATCCACTGAACCAATCATAATGAAATTTGATATATAGAGGTTGCTTCCATCATCATCATCATCATGTCAGCCTAGGACGTCCACTGCTGGACATAGGGCTACCCCATAGATATCCAAAAGGACCGGTTGAGTCTGAAGTAACTTTGGAATCTGGATATGGGGTACTTTTTAATATGCTACTTCATCTGCTTCCGGGACTACCGACATTCACGTGGACAAAGCCATGAACATTAGCTATCGTTTTAAAAGACGAACATATATTGCACTACATATTTATTTATTTAGACTTAATGCAACAATAACATACATAGCATACCATCACGCCTGTATTCCCCGAAGGGTTAGGCAGTGGTCTACCAATGTTCACCCATAGTTCGCTGGTATGTTTTTAGGTCCCATGTAATAGGGGGCGAGTCTAGTGCCATTAAACAGGCACAAATCCTAACTTCGACCTGGGAATCGAACCCAGGACCCCATGCACATCAGTCGCGCTTGCGACCACGAGACCAACGGGGCAGTTACTGACGGACTTAATGCCTTTATGCCTTTGAAAGATTGGACAGGAACCATCTTGGAGCAATTAAATAACATTCTCATGGTGCTATTCCAGGGCTACAACTGTCCAGGATGTGGTCTAGCCATCCATACAAGATGTCTGACGAAGTATTTAGAAAAGGTACAAAAGTGGCCATGCTGTAAAATCGATTTTGAGCAAGCACAACTGGAGCACTTGCAAAATGAAAGGTAAGTTTGTTATTATTTTGTATCTGTACACAGATACAAAATTACCACTTATTTAGAGAGGTACTTGACCTAATTTTAAAAAGTATATCATGACCACGAAAACCTTAGCGGTAAATTTGAATGGGGTATTTTATTTGGTGATGCTCCATTAAGCATCACCTATACCACCTACACCTACACCTACACCTACACCTACACCTACACCTACACCTACACCTACACCTTGATCCACACGCCATGTTCGTGAATGGGCACTGTCAGTTAGGATTGATCATCTCTTAACTTACATCACAGGTTACATCTTTGTTATTATTATTTTTATTCTTTTATATTCACTCTCATTGTTTTCTCTAGCACTCGTCGAGCTTCTTGCCTCGGGGCTCTTCTGGCGATCTCCACTGTTGATTCTGTTGTTGCAGTGGTTAGGAATAGTATGGTGGGCTTGTCCCATGTAGAAGCAACAAGAATATTGTAACTAAGATTTTGTAAAAACCAAATTGTAAAGAGTGTCCATGGAGTTTCTTGCTTGTTCTTTCTTCTCCATAGAGGCCTATATTTTGGAACGAGCTACTAGCTTCAACTTTCTGTATAACTTCTTGACAATTCAAAAGTGCTTGTAAATAGTCGAATTGAAATAAATGCTCTGACTTTGACCTATATTATGGTTCAGAATCTCTGTTGCTGAATATACCATCTCTTACGACATTTGGATTATTAAACTTCATTTTACATCAACAACATGCCGTAATTATTGTTTGTGTTACAAAAAATTTAGATATATCATACCATTTCTTTATCAGTTGCAGATTACCAGTGACACAACTTTCGGATACTGCACGTCACTCTGAAGAATACAATACTACAGTTGGGCCTACACAAGGGACTGACTCATCTGATGTTATGAATGACACCCAAGTTATACCTGAGATCTCACAGAGAGTTTCTAGGAAACGAAAGCGGCAAATGTAACATAATAATAATGCTAATATGTAGCTTATTCATTACCATCTGGTAAGGTCTCCCATTTGTCATAAATTGCATCCAGTAGCAGTAGCAGTAGTCACAGTGCTAGATACAAAAATATTGGGTAGTTGACGCCATCTTATTACTATAAATGCGATTAATGTTTGTTATTTAATCACGCTAGAACGACTGAACGGATTTGGATGAAAGGCACACAGATTCGGATTATAATCTGAATGTCAAACCTTCAATGTAATTCATAATTTATTAATTTACAATGTGAACAAATTGGAATAGCATAATAGTTCAAGATTGTAATATTTTTTTTATTCCGGTAAAGTATATGGTTCAGATTTTTAATTACTTAATTGTAAAATTAGATTTTTAAATTCAAAATCAATAAATAATCAATTAAGTTGGCATATAAGCGAGGTCTCAGGTTGCTAAGACAGCTGACAGCTCATAAACTGTATGTCAATTGATTGGTGGTGTCATCTACCCAATGAAATACTGCATGGTTTGTAGTTTTTTTTTCATATGTCATTTATTTATTTGTTTACTGCCCCGCTGGTCTCGTGGTCGCAAGCGCGACTGATGAGCAAGGGGTCCTGGGTTCGATTCCCAGGTCGGGCAAAAAGTGTTCTTGGGTTTTTCCATTAAGATTTGCTCAGTAGCAGCCCGGAGTTTGGAAGTTGGTGGTGTGACACCCCCGTGCTTCGGAAAGCACGTAAAGCAGTTGGTCCCGGCTGTCATTCGTAGATCTTTGACAGTCGTTACGGATAGTCAGAAGCCGGGGAGTCTGACAACCAGTCTAACCAAGAGGTATCGTGTTGCCCAGTAACTGGGTTGTGGAGGTCAGATAGGCAGTCGCTCCATGTAAAACACTGGTACTCAGCTGTATCCGGTTGGACTGGAAGCCGACCCCAACATAGTTGGGAAAAGGCTAAGCAGATTATGATTTATTTATTTGTTTAACACAAGTAATAGAGGATGATAAAGAGTAAAAGATAGGTGGGTGAACAAATGAAAAGAGATAAAAGAGGGTGTACAAATGCTAAGTCTCAAAAAAAAAAAAAAAAAAGACTTATTGAAGTATTGAATCATATAAAATTTTACTATCCAAACAAATTTTAGCAATTTTTTATATCAACATATAATTTGGAATGATTTTAGTAGGCACATTTTCATTTGGTCAAATTTTTACTCGCCAGAATATTACCAGGGAATTAAATTCATCAAATGATTTGTTAGGGCGCAGGGAGCTTAGGGCACCCCGACACGGATAGGGTAGGTTCAAATGGTATAACGGGAGAGTGAGCGAGCGAAGCGAACGAATTAAGCTCCCGTCATAGTTCATACCATTCATATATTTTTTTTTTTCACTCTAAACCCTGCTGACAGAAATAGGAGCCTCGCGCAGCGGCGCTCTGTCCTCGAGACTCTTATATGCCTTTGATATGAAATGTATGCCAAAAGACGATTCTGTATACCAACTGAAATATCTGACTACATTGAAGTTCATAAAAGTACTAGTTGGTAAACAAGTTATTGTTTAAACGTTCACTTGCCAAACAGTAGCTTAACATTTTATTGTCAGTTCACCTAATGCTATTTTATTTGTTTTGTCCCTGTGTATGTTGTTATACTTTTTTTTCGGATCGGAAATCATTAAATGACTTCCCCTCCCTGGGCTGGGCGGGAGGGTGTGTCAGACTGGCCTGTCGTTATGCAACGTACGGACGGTGAGCTACCCATTGCTCACCGTCCATATTGTTACACTTTGCGTACTGTCCAGCTAAAATACAAAATTACCGTACCTGCATTGGTATAAAGTTAATTTTGTATAACAAATAAAGTGCCGTTTGCAGTATCACCAAATCATGCTTTTTGTTTCAATCGCTTTTGTTATAATGTTGAATTTGTTTGTTTGTCCATAAATACGTTCAAAATAACACTATCATAAACTCTTTGAGATTAACGTGCATTATAATCATCAATTAGCTCCAGCCTGATTTACAAAAAGACTATATAATGTTAAACCATCTCTTCGATTAATTCCAGATTTCCACAGAATCAAGTTTCGACTACACGTCACTCTGCAAGAAACTCTATTGATGAAGAGTCCACTGAAGCTCCGACTACACGTCACTCTGCAAGAAACTCTATTGATGAAGAGTCCACTGAAGCTCCTATTATACGTCACTCTACAAGAAAGACTATAGTCGAAGAGCCTACTAAAACCCCGACTACACGTCACTCTACAAGAAACATTAATGAAAAGCCCACTGAAGCTCCGATTACACGTCACGCTACTAGAAACACTTTTGAAGAAGAGCCCACTGAAGCTCCGATTACACGTCACGCTACTAGAAACACTCTTGAAGAAGAACCCACTGAAGCTCCGATTACACGGCACTCTACAAGAAAGACTATAGTAGAAGAGCCTACTAAAACCCCGACTACACGTCACTCTACAAGAAACATTAATGAAGAGCCCACTGAAGCTCCGATTACACGTCACGCTACTAGAAACACTATTGAAGAAGAGCCCACTGAAGCTCCGATTACACGTCACGCTACTAGAAACACTATTGAAGAAGAGCCCACTGAAGCTCCGATTACACGTCACTCTACAAGAAAGACTATAGTAGAAGAGCCTACTAAAACCCCGACTACACGTCACTCTACAAGAAACATTAATGAAGAGCCCACTGAAGCTCCGATTACACGTCACGCTACTAGAAACACTATTGAAGAAGAGCCCACTGAAGCTCCGATTACACGACACGCTACTAGAAACACTATTGAAGAAGAGTCCACTGAAGCTCCGATTACACGTCACGCTACAAGAAACACTATTGAAGAAAAACCCACTAAAGTACCTACAACACGTCACTCTGCAAGAAAGACTATTGTAGAAGAGCCCACTAAAACCCTGACTAAACGTCAGTCTACAAGAAACACTATTGAAGAAGAGCCCACTAAAAGTCTAATTACACGTCACTCTACAAGAAACACTATTAAAGAAGAGCCCACTGAAGCTCCGATTATACGTCACGTTACAAGAAACACTAATAAAGAAAAGCCTACTAAAGTTCCAACGACACGTCATTCTGCAAGAAAGACTATTGTAGAAGAGCCCACTAAAACCCTGACTAAACGTCAGTCTACAAGAAACACTATTGAAGAAGAGCCCACTAAAAGTCTAATTACACGTCACTCTACAAGAAACACTATTAAAGAAGAGCCCACTGGAGCTCCGATTATACGTCACGTTACAAGAAACACTAATAAAGAAAAGCGTACTAAAGTTCCAACGACACGTCACTCTGCAAGAAAGACTATTGTAGAAGAGCCCACTAAAACCCTGACTAAACGTCAGTCTACAAGAAACACTATTGTAGAACAGCCCACAAAAGTTAAAGAAGAGGGTGAACCCACACAGAGAGTTACTAGAAAGAGAAAGCAACAAAAGTAGTGTTGCACTACTTAAATATCTTCTCTTTGGTAAGATTATTTGATTGTCTTTGTTAGATTTTTTTTAAGTGTAGAATTTGGTTTTTATTTGTTTTTCTCCTATTAGTCATTAGAATGTTTGTAGCGTTTTGTTATTACTGATTACTTGGTGGAAATGTCTGTTGATCTCGTCCTTATTCCCGCATCTGTTTAAGATCGTGTTTCGTGATTTAAAAGTCGTTGATAGCGAATTCAGCAGATATTTCAGCTTCTACTTTTTTTAATGTATAGATTATTTTGAAATTACTCTTTTCTTAAGTGGTTTTTAGTAAAAGGGCTCACTGTGTCACTCACATTCCAAAGACATTGCTTATTTTTGTGGCCTCTTAATCCAAAAGCCATTACTGAAATATGTTTAAATAATTTTTTTTTTTAATTTTTATACCAAAAAATGTTGTGGATCGGTTTAAAATAAAAACAAGATTGAAACGTAAAACTAAATTATTTATTCTAATTAACAATACCACAACTACTAATACTACACTAAAACAAATGCCATCAAATCGCTAAATATACGTTTTCTACTTTCCTCTTAACGATTTTTGCTGATTTCGGGTAGTAATCCAGAAGGTACTTCCATTGGTCTAGCTTTAAATATACGATGTCAACTACAGTCCGTGCCCGAAAAGAAAAATGGTGCGCCACTCCCACGAACAAACCCTAAAATATAATGGTGTTTATTATATCATCCATAGAATTGGATTAAATCTTTTCTGCCGTTTGATTATTTTTATTTTACAAATTACTCGTTTATAATATGAAATCGCTCACTCATTCACTCACAAACTAATCACGAAATCTCAAAAAAAAAATTTGGCAAACAGGTAGTTTATTCGACCTAAGAATAAAATTTGGGGCAGGGCCGAATTAGGGTAGTCCTCGACTTTCACGCCCAAGAAGTCGCAAGTAGTATAACATGAAAATAATACAACCTGGGCAATCCCAAAGCTATCTTCCGGTCCTAACACGTCATAAATTGACTCTGTCAAGTTTGGATGTACTGTTAACACTTCAACCTGAAATCAAAATTTCAAATGACTTGCTTTTCAGAGACTGATAAATCCTTTTCCTATTACAAACGCGAAAGTTTGAAAGATGAATGGATGGATGTTTCTTTGTTACACTTTAACGCCTAAACGGCTGCGCAGAATTAGCTGAAATTTGACACACAGGTAATAATATTCACGTAGCGTAACACATAGGATACTTCTTTTTTCCGTTTTTATGTGCCCGTGAGATAATTTAGGATTTTAGCTAAATTCTAAAGTCTACGCCGACGAAGTCGCGGGCAAAAGCTAGTTCAATATGAATGGCATATTGTCGATGATATCACGAGTGAGATTACCATACACACGTACCTGACCTCTATGTATGAAGTAGATACATTGGTCTGAGTCACCGCATTGCACGATATAGTTGCCAGGGAAGAATACACAGTGTTTCATCCACATAGCCAACATTCTTTGGAAATCGTCGTCAGTTTTGCTGAATATGACAGACTCTCGGATATGCGATCCATAAACGGCTTGCATTACTTGACAACGAAGACGGAATGGCAGTTCGTAGGCTAATGATGGCATCTGCAGTGTTTATAATAGGTACAATGTTAGGTAATAGGTTTCAGGCTGACTCATAGGCGTAGGCACGATGGGGGAAGTGGGAAACTTGCTCTACCCTGATTGCCTTATATAGTTATAAAGAGGTAATTTTTTTGTTTTTAAAAGTTAGATACCCTGAAAACACGCACTAAACTGATTTAAAAAATCTCCCGCTGATAGTAAGTTAAACTATTGAGCCACTCTAAAGAAACTTGGTTACGTCCATGGGCTGACCTATTGGCATATTTTTTCTCCCTCAGATCTTCCCAGATGGATGCTTTGTATGAATTCCCACACGGTAATAAAGATTCCAACTTATATGCATTGTTTTTAGAAGGGACCAATCAGGGCCGATGCCTGCCGGGACTGCGGGTTGTTCGTAAAAGATATTGCGCCCCCGGAGCGCAAAGGGTACAAGAAGGAACATGGATGGGTTTTAGTCAGTAAAAGTCTGACACTAAGGGGCGGGCGCAGTCATTTGATGATTTCCCATCAGTAAAAAAAAAACTTCTATACATGATCTGATCATATTTGTTTTAAATTGGTTTTGGGATGTCACAGCATAAATTACCATTTACCAATTTGGATACGAGAGGTGGGCGTGGCACTGGCCGAACAAATGAGGATTGTGCCAAAATATCTGTTTTGTTATTGGCTATGTTAGGCCCTTCCCCTAAAATGTTAATACTTTTATGGCAATAATAATCATAATAATACCAGCCTTTTATTGACCCACTCCAGGGCAAATGACTCATCTCATACTAAAAATCCTGTATCATTACTCAATACGTTTGCTCAAGGCGGATTGGCGATTTCAGACTTATATTAGTTTTGGGCCAGATTTCCTTACGAAGTTTTCGTTCACCGATGTCAGTGACGTCCAAGATAAACTTAGAAAGAACATATGAATTGGAAAACATTGGTACTCTCCCGCTATGAAACCCTCAACCGAAAGTTCAATCATAAATTTTTTCTCATTTCAAACCCTTATTTACCTGTTTTCCTTGTTGCCTATTCCACAATTCGCGCACATAATCCCACATTTTGCTCATTTGATGGACACTTAAATCCATGTCCCGGAGTCCATCTCTCAATTCGTTGATATCGTAATCGTATGCTATGCGAGAAGATGAATGAGCCGTGATCATTGCTGACATTTCTGATATAAGAAGACCTGAAAAATGTATAAAGGACTATACTAATGTAACGTTTGTGTAACTGAGCAGTAAACGAAACCTTGTAAGGATATATGTATAGAAATAATGAAATCTAGACTATGTACAAAAATCATACCGTAAACATACCGGCGAACTGTGGGTGTAAATTGGTACACCTCTGCCTAACCCTTCAGGGATTACAGGCGTGATGGTATGTAAGTATGTGTACAAAAATCAAGATACATATTCAGCGTTTGAAAAACGTCCCCAAAAAAGTTGTATTGTACAACGTTTGAAAAAGGACTTGCAAAACTCATAAGGTCGAATTTGTTTTAAATTAGTTATGTTGTTTAATTTGTGCCATCCACCAATAGGTATTTAATTGCGAAACTGATAATAAGGAACTATGCATCTAGATTTCTGTTCTAGATACGAATTATACAAGACATTATCGGCAATACTCCTTATAGTATGTTATCTTTAACACATACCTGTGCAAAATTTAATAACGATAATAACTATAATAGTCTCAATGACTTCAAAACTGTTCTGTGAGGACACATCGCCGGTTCCAGTTATTGTTAGTAAGTTGATCATGTACCACAGAGCTGCCACGTATAAGGCAAAGTAATTACCCTGAGGAACCCCAAAATAAAATATTATAAGCATTTTTATTACTTGTAATGTTATTAAGGTCATTATAACAGCACGGCTCCGACATAGCAAATAATTTTTCATTCAAGTTAAGCCTTTAAAATACGAGTGTTAAAATATTTTTTTATGACGATAAGATAAAAAAAAGGTGACGGCTTGCGGGCGGGGCGCTTTCAGTTTACGGTTGAATTTTTAGAGGCAATTTTGGGTATGTTGTTGCCATAATGAGCGATGGTCACTTCATTTAATTAGATTTCGTTAGCAAACTGCTGAGAAAACGTCTCACTTAAATCAGATTCAATGTTTTCTTCTGACAGTCGGTTAACCTTTGAGACAGTGGCCACACCCAACCACATATTATGTCATCAAAATTAAGGTGCACCTTCAAAAACTAAGTTAGACAAAATGCATGAATATGAAATACCTCGGAATATTTAGCCCTCAAATTTAGAGCTTCCTTTGACATCCAGTTAGCTGATGTGCAGTGCACAGGAGTTAAGCACGACAACTTGAAGAAAATGCAAGCGTTCACGTGGGACAGTATCGATGCCCATATGGCTATTGTTCTGAAAATGTTCGAAACTATAAGTTTCTCATATTATTATTTGTTTTTAACCTCCGACGCAAAAACGACGGGTTGTTATAAGTTTAACGTGTCTGTGTGTCTGTCTATGGCATCGTAGCTCCCGAACGTATGGACCGATTTTGACTTAGATTTTTTGTTTGAAAGTCGGGAGTGTTCTTAGCTATGTTTGATGGAAATCGTTTCAAAGTTGTCAACTCTTTTGTTAGCTGCTGTAGGGATTTTTTGTACTATGTTACTTATAATGTTTAATTTTGTGTTTTTAACCTCCGACTCAAACAGAGAGGTTTCATAAATTTGACGCATCTGTCTGTCTGTCTGTGGCACCGTACTTCCTAAACGGGTGAACCGATTTGAATGTGGTTTCTTTTATTTGAAAGCAGGTTTCCTAGCGATGGTTTTTAGATGTTTTATCAAAATCGGTTCAGCGTTTCAAGGTTATCAGCTCTTTTGTTAGCTGCGGTTGGAATATTTATTCTTCTGTCGGAGCTACTTAATTTTTTTTAAATTTTATTACTTGTTAGGTACGGTTCACACTAAACATACAGTCAGTCGCAATCTCACTGTAAAAGTGAGTTCAGTGTACTTGACCATAAAAAAGCGGCAAATTGCGAGGGGAACTCGCCCACGAAGGGATCCGTACAATAATATTTAATTGTACATTAAAACCATGTATCTAGTATAATAGTTCAAAATATTTTTTTTTATAATTGTTGTTTTAATAATAACCATAGTAATACATACTTTGCAAAAATTTCAACTGTCTACCTATTACAATTTAAAAAATTCAGCCCTGTTACAGACGGGCGGACAGACAGACAGCAGAAACTTTTTAAAAGTGTCCCATTTGGCAACTTTTCCTGATTTTTAGTGTTCCAGTTGTGATACACATTCGGCGGCTGAAAGTAAGCAAGCTTAACGTTCTGTGTAAAGTAAACCGTCCAAATTTCTTGTCTCTATCTAACACTCGTATACGAAAATATACTTACGTTAGTTTAAACAATAAATTCGCAGAACCAATACTAGATTTTCTATGTGTTCGATACGTAAATAAATACGAAATTCTAATTAGTTGAGGCGAGCGTGAATAGCAGAACAAAGCCAATTTCATAGGCTCTGCCAAAGACAAGGCCAATACGACATAGCATATCAGAAAATTAGCAAGAAAGTCCCTTCTTCGAAGATATATTTTAGAGAAATACCTGTAAGATAACAAAATCATGTGTCAAATCACCAATCAATTGTAATTTTTTATGAGCTGTCAAAACGCGATTCCCACCTACATTTTGTGTGGGAATAGGAAACCGTGACGTCACTTGCTAACTCAATTGACTAACTACCTATTTATTGATTTCAAAGCAACTAAAATCTAATTTCACATTGAATTGAGAATTATTAGGATTTTCAGAGCATCATTAGTGAACCTGTGTCTTGGATGGTAGTTACTACCTAATTCTCAGTTTGCGTGTGATTATAAGAAAGCGTGCGTACGCTGATGCATCTATGTGGTGCCATGCGACATCCTAATGTTTAACACAAATACAATACCAATTTTTACCAATACCAAAATTAAATACAATACCAACAAAGTGATAACTCAAAAGGACTCACATTTTTCTGACTTTCTTTGGATTCAAAACATAATCTCCGTATCTATTCATGTAACCGCTATGAACGTCCAGAAATACTTTAAATAGAAACAGGATGTCGAATATGACGCAAACGTGAAAGAAATATGGCACTGAGAGAAACGCCATTTGGTATACAAGCAGCATGAAATCTATGTACGATAGAAGGAGGATTAGATATTCTGGAAATAAACGAATTTATATTAAGTACAAAAAATACTTTATTAATATGAGTATATATAAAGTAATTGCTAACCCATAAATGTGACTAATTTGCTATCCGGAATGATGCTGCTGCGAAACCATCTGAAATACATTGATATATAGATTATTTCATTCATTTTGCAACTTCTAAAATTATAATTGACCTATACACAATACTAATAAATAAAAATAAAATTACAAAGTATGAACAATTTAAAAAAAATAAAGAAAGTTCAAAGGGCATCAAGAATCTCGTCGGCATCACTGTCAATGGGCAGAATGCCCAAAAGACTGGCAGCCTTGCAACGTTGTATCAGTTGTATGGCAATGCTGAATCTTTGGCCCTAGAAAAGGTATTCAATACCTTTCAATTTTCAAGCTGAATTATTAAAATATGATATTCTACATTTACAATAATGACCTGTTACCTAGCCTTTTCCTATCTTTGTTTGGATCAGATTCCGACTACCCTAACCTTAGATGCAGCGTGTGTGGAGCGACTGCTTATCTGACTTTCACAACCCAGTTACTGAGCAATATACTGAGTAAGCCTGGATGTCAGGCTTTCGGGCTTCTGACTACCAGTAACGACTGTCTAAAATCTTCGAATGACTGCCACGGATCAACGGCTTTACGTGCTTTTCGAGGCAGGGGGTCCCCATTGGGAAAACCCAAGAACTCTTTGCCCTACTTCAGAATTGAATTGAACTGAAGATCCTACGCCCAGGAGACAATGAAACCAAGAAGGCAGTATTAGCAATATTAACCTGTGTGGCTTAAAAATCATTAATGCTGCTGGAGTATATTCAACGTTTCCTGCAGATGTGATAGACTTCGAACCGTGGGATTCTGCGATGCTTTTGTCTGGACTCTGGAAAGTGGAATATAGATATACCTACCTAAAGGTAAAATAAATTAAAAATGAAATTTTGCTACCATACTGGCTGTATTTTACTGCGCTGCGTATACAGGGTTATTTGTAAAACAATGTCAACCTCTCAGGACTATGTTACTAACATCATAATCAACAACTTTTATTCTATGACATTTAAAAAAATGTCATATTTTAGTTTATCAGATTTTCATATAAAAATAAAAACATTGAAATTGAACGCTCTAAATGTTACGAAGTCTATGCGAAGCAAACGAAAGCGATAATAAAATAGCGAGGGGAGCGGGGTTAGGGCGGCGGGGGTGTTTGTACTTGACCTATTTACAATTTTACGGAAATCCTTCAGTCGGTCATTCACTTCAATGCGCTTGCGTTGCTTGATTTTGTAAAAAAATATAGAACAAAAGTTGTTGTTTATGATGATAGTAATACAGTCCTGCAAGGTTGTCATTGTTTTACAAATAACCCTGTATTTCTGGGGGTGAAAGCACTCATGAATACAAACAACTTTTACTATGGAATCAATTTTGAAATATGAAAACCAAATCGACGGCAATTCTTTAAACTTTGAGCGATCGCAATCTAATCTTAGTCTCAATATGTCAAAAATACCTCTAAATTATCTAAATTTTTTGACGTTGATAGTCTCTAAGATGGAAATTGCGCCAAGTTTTTCATCGTTTATAATTAGTAGGTACAATAAAATTAGTCTTCAGCTGTTCTATACATCAGATTCAAGATTAGCTCTTGAAAGACCCGTAATGAATAAAATAGAGCCTGTATTTCTGCTTTTAGAGGTCAATTCTGATTAACTCTAATTAAATAAAACATACCTCAACGTATGCATTGTCATCTATCTCCTCATCTTCTTCATCCTCGTCTTCACCAGTTTCGTACGACAATGGGAAGTTCGTTACCTGATAAAAATATACATGATTTGATTAAGTAAAATATTGTAATTAAATAAATACTACATAATTATAAAGTATGTTGATTGGGTTTAGACCTACAAAATGAACTAACATACGTCAAAATTTCTTCCAGTTTTCTAAGTAATTGTAAGGATTTTGGATATTTAATGCAAAAATCTATTCTAAGCATAAGTTTTGAATAATGTAACACAAAAATGTTCATTTGGTACATTCAATTAGGTTGACGTTACTAATTATTTTTTTAAAGATTGTGGGTTGGTTATTTTTGCCAGAACTAAGCTCAATTATAACATTTACTTCAATACTGTTCCTTGCAGATGCTATCGTTGGCAGAACGTAGTCTTTCGCTGCAGTTTCAACTGAGTGCTTTACTTTTTTAAGAACTGATGGATAGCTCTGCAATGAGATAGAAATCAGTGTTATATGGTGAACTTAGAAGCGATTTTGTCTTGTATAAGGGGTGAAAGGACACCGTAAAGAAAACGTTAAGTATGGATTCAGGATTGGAGTTAACTTTTCTAGTGTCTTGGGATCGTGACCATAGCGTGCCGATCACATTTTGGTTTGTCACCTATACATGATTGTGCCGCGCAAAAGGTTTTAAAAAAAAAGCTGTTCCATGGATCCATGAATCCTGAAGTCCTGAATCATGTACTGAATCCATGGTCAAATGTTTCGTTACAATGTCCCTTCCACCCGATATTGCAAAGTTTTGAAGGAGTACCTACCTTCAACAGTGCGTAAAAATCCCTCCCTTGAATGCAAAGTAAGTCAATATTTCGACTCGCAGTAACGTTTGACATGGTCAAATATTTTGTGGCTCCTCTAATGTTCCCGAATATACCTCCTGGACCCATACATGCTTCAACTTCATTTATATTTGACGTAATATCCACCTGTTTTAACAATTCCAAAGAAACCGATCCACAAATACTCCAAAATTCTTTTACACATAGGTGCGAAAAACATTATAAACTTCGTTTCTTTGTGTATTTCTGGGTCATTTTTTCTGAACAATATCATATCGACCTTTACGTTGTCTTTAATATGTGTAACTAAATTTTGGGGCTTTTGTGGGTTGGGTCCTTTTTGCGTAAAGTTAAAATTCTTCAGTTAAGTATCATAAAGTGATAACTCACCTTTCCTCTATAAATGATATACATAGTATCAATCACTTCGTTCGATCTCATAACCATGTATCCTTTTTGGAAATAGAGTTCCTTTAGTTTCTTGGCAAAAGCCCTGAAGAAGGAATACTCGACATCTTCAAATAATGGGATTTCTCTTAACGTTTTTTCGTACATGTATAAAACTGCATCTTCGTTCAAGTTTGCATGTAACTTGCCTAGTATAGATTGGTGCTGCACAGAAAAATGATTTTATTTTGCCATGTATTGAATTCCATGTACCAATCCCTCAAACTTACTTACGAACTGTTTTGTTTGTATTGTTTAACTGTCTCGTAAGCCTAGTGGTCCTAAGCGTGACTGCTACGCTAAAAATCTTAGGTTCGATTTCCAGGTCGTGCAAAGAGTCTTATTGAGTTTTTCTTTGAAATTCTTAGTAGCAGCTCGGAATAAGGATTTGTGTCCGGTTAATGGCAATAGGCTCGCTCCCTATTACATGGAACCTAAACATACCGGCGAACTGTGGGTGTACATTGTTACACCTCTGCCTTTCCCTTCTGGGAATACAGGCGTGATGGTATGTAACGGTAAACTGTTTTGTCTCTAGTCTATTGTACTGTTTGACCCTCAGTGTTAGTTTATATTACTGTTGACCTCACATACTGTGGCATTGGCATATCAAAATTTTGTATTAGTGGAGCATATTTTCTATATTTGCATGGATTTGAATGTCTACTTCTACTTTATTTTTAAGTCTATAATGATTGTTTAGGTTCGTGTTTTCTATGAAATGTGATCAGTGTTCGTAATTGCAGTTTCAAAGCACCAAATATTCATCTTATAAAAGACACATACCGACCATCCTCCCGTCCTTTTCCACTGGTACTTCCAGTATTCAATGACCGTCTTTTTTAATGCGAATGGCACCCTCTCTCTATTTAGAAACATCTCCAAATGTTTTAGGTCTTCTTGGAACTTGGTCACCACTTGATCTGCCATTGCTTTTAGCGACGAAATTCTTGCGTACACATATCTAACCGATAAAAGAAACATTTACAGCAAGTACTAATTTGATCTACATCATGATTAATTTCCTGTAATTACCTACTAAAATTTTAGTTATTTCAAGAACTAGAGGTATACGATTTGTAATTTATTTTTGCTAGAGACAGCAATGAACTCACCCAAAAAATAGGACACCATGTATATTGACGCAGTTACACAATATCATATGAACAATATTCTGAGGAGTGATGTCGCCGAAGCCCGCTCCTCCAAAGCTCGTCGCTGCCCAATAATAAGCCAGTAGGAATACTTTAGTCGGCGACATGTTATGTCCTTTTATTATTATCACTCCGTCTATCCAAGATCCTATAACAAAGTATGATCGAGTATTCTATTTAATACTTTGATTTTGTTTGTGCAGAAAAAACTAATCAAATTCGTGTCATACGAAGGGTTCCGTCCCACTAGGCAAAAACACCCGACAATGCATAGAAATAACCACATTTCTTGTATAGAAACCCCCTTTAATTTTTTTTTTTTGCGGCCATAGCAATGCAGACTCAAAATTAGAAGTTCCGCCTTTTACGTTTCAAAAGATAGAGCCCTATGACAGAAGAACGAAATGGAACCCTAAAAAGGTGTCTTAATACAATTACATTCAAACTTGCCTTCCTGACAAACCATATTTCCATTAGGAAGAAATTCAGCTTTCATGTAAGGTATGGAACCATGCGGTAGTTTTGATACTTTATACTGGAAATCTTCCGGACCATCCGCCTTAACGTATCTACAAGATAAAGTGATCAACAGCGAAGTGTACAAGTTCAAGAAGAACAATGTGAGGAGAAGAAAGTGGACCACGCTCATGAAGTATGCCTGAAAAAAAATGGTTAGATGACCATAAAGAGGAATCTGAGGACAGTGACAGATCAACATAGGAAACATTAGCATGGTTGAGCATTTTCTTCCTCTTATCGCAACTGTCGTGGTGGCTCAGGTAGGTTTTGCTCCTGCCTCTCATGCCTAAGGTCAGCTTGAATCTGGGATTCTGCGAATTTATATATATTTACTTTCTAAGCTAACGTTCGACACTACTGACATTGGTGTAGCAACCTGGTTTTTTAATAAAAGTCTGGAATAGCCAATCCACATTAGGCAATGGTGGTGATTGCTTATGCCTTTTCTGTTTGAGAAAAAACCTTGTACCCTGCTGTGAAACAATAATAGGCTGGTAATAATATCTTGTTGAAGCTGTGGACAGCCGTAAGCTGTGGACAGGCGCAAATTTCTATTCAAGATATTAGGTACCCTTCTGCCTCGGCTGACTGCCTTGTTAGCCTAGTGGTCCTAGGCGCGACTGCTACGCTAGAGGTCTTAGGTTCGATTCCCATGTCAAAAAAAAAGTGTTACTGGGTTTTTCTATGAAATTCTCAGTAGCAGCTCGGAGTTGGGATTCGTGTCCGGTTAATAGCAATAGGCTCGTCCCCTATTACATGGGACCTAAACATACCGGCGAACTGTGGGTGTACATTAGTACACCTCTGCCTAACCCTTCGGGGAATACAGCCGTGATGATATGTATGTATATTACCCTTCTCAAAGCACCTATAGATTCGGCCCAGGACGCAGCGTAAAGTTTAATAATTTGTGAAACATTAATCATTCTAAACACGCAGTGGTACATATGGTGGTTATAATAGTGATCTTCTTCTGAATGATCCTCATTATGTTTGGGGACGAAAAGCTTCCAAATAGCATACCAAGGGAAACATGTTATGAAGTCTACCACGAATTGCCCCTGAAATGATAGTATTTTTTTGTTAGTTACTGGTGTAGGAAGACAATTAATGAAGCCGAAGGTTACATGTTCTTCCCTTTGCGTCCTTCTATATTTATTATATTATTCTTTTTTGGATTATACTTGGGAACCCAGTTACGGAGATATTGAAACACGATCAAAACAAGTTTTAAATGTCCTAATAAACTTTAACGACGATCTCTGTACTGTTAGATGCACCAATAAGCACAATATTTGGCAGTGTTACATAAAAAGGCTAAAATCACATAAACAGTGATTTTTCACACCAAACATAAAAGTTATTTCCAGAAATATTTTTGCCTGATTGTACTTATGTAGTTTGGTTGACAGTATGCATTGTTGACGCCTATGTGATGTGTTTTTATACCTTCTATTCAAAACTTCGATTTTATCCAGACGTGGTTGTTAGATTACTTATAAATTCGAATGCCGACTCCTTGTTTTTCTTCGGGAATGGGTGCACGCACGTGAGAAATTTCATCTTTGTCTCTGGGATGGCAAAGGTCTCTGGTATTGCAAATGTCTAAGGGCAACGATGACCACTTAACATCAGGCGGGCCGTCATGCGCTTGTTTGCCATCCAATAATATTAAAAAAATAGCAGCGTCGCAAAACGCCCTCTATCGTTGTGTACAAGGATTGAAGATTTGTGGATTGTATCATTCTTACTTATAGGGCTCACCTGTAAATAGTGCTTAGCCGTCATGTAAGGATGGTATATCAGCTGGTTTTTGGAGCCGTAGTATGCCACATGCAGCATCAAATACATATCTATATAACAGATGGTTTCCAAAGTCACAATTGTCACATTGAATAATCCAAACTGAGGCGCCATCGATACAATCACCTTGAAGTTTCAAGCAAAAGGAAGTTGTTTATTAGTATAAGCATGCGTTAAGTTTCTCTGTGTCGAAATTGACACCCACCTAGGTTTGTAAGAGTATCTTCAGATTGTGTAGGAGCCTAATTTGTTTTAATTAGTAGAAGTAACTAAATACTATTGCATTATTTAATACTAGCTATGCCTGTAATTTCACTCACGTGGACTTAGGTCCAACCAAATACCTACTTAGGTATAACCTAAGATAATAAAGATTCAATACTGTTCCATGTCCTCATATTTATCTAAGTAAATCAATTGGTCTTGGCCGCAAACGCGACTACTGAAAATTTTAATAGTACCTAGGTATTTTCAAAAGGAATTTGTAGACGCTCCGAGACTGCATGTGCGCCCGGTTAACAATTGCCTACTTATTAAATATGATAAAAGGACCAATTGAATTGCGTCTTACTGCAGCAGATGTGTTAGAAATATTCCTGTCTTACCGAATACGTTAAAATGATTGAAATTGAATACAATATTTTAGTTCAAAACAAGACAACCTTCCCTATTTGACCAACTCCTTTTTCACGCTAAATATTAATAACAATAGATTTGATAAACTCGCGTCTAGACGTTCTGAATCTAGATGAATAGTCAATCTTAAAGGTGTCATAAACAATATCGTAATAATAAACTCACTGGTATGAATAGACATAATAGAAATGCAGAGGCTACTCGCAAAATCGCCCACGTTTTCAAAAATATTCCATCTGGTCTTATAGCAATAGGCATCAGCAAATATGGTGCAATGTTGTTCAGTATTTGAAATTGTTTGAACGATTTCCAATAGTTCTCCTTGGATTTCTTGTATTCTGCTAAAAGGTCAATGAAGGAGTCTGCAAGGAAACAGTTAAATAGCGTTTTAGTAGGTAGGTTAGGTTAGTAGAATAAGGTGCGGAAAAATGCTCAGTGCGGCACCCGGCAGTGTACCGGCCAATAATAGTTGAAAGAACACCGTGGGATTTAAGTTGGTAGGAGTCCGACACACCCCTCCGCCTTCCCCGAGGCGAAGGCAGTCCATGAGGATTTCCCCACGAATAAAAAAAGGTTATGCTATATATATTTCAACTTGGTAGATGGCTTACTGTTGAAAAATTCTTGTAAAAGACTGGTAATCTTCACTTTCTGTTTTTTCTCTGTCAACCGATTGTAATGCTGTAAATAAGAATCAGTGCACTGCGCATTAGCTAGATCCTCGATGGGATTTAGTTCTTCTGGTTTCAAGAGGCCTTCGTGTTCCTTCATATCTGGGAATAGACTTAGTGCCGAAGTATAAGCGTAGTGGCTTACACTGACAAGCTGAAAAAGAGAGCAGCTACTCTATAATTGCTCGTAATTCTTTTCAAGTAATCTTATACGGGGTGTAAAAAGACACGTCACGTAGCTGTTAACTACACATACTATCCATCAATCTATGTTAGTAAAATTTAGCAAAAATGATTTCTGGGAAACGACTTTTATTTTTGGTGTCAGGTGTATCCAATAGTTCAAGGGTCGTGGGGATGTTAAAAGTTTAGTTATGACATTTTAAATTTCTTCTCGTAGAAAAATCAAGGATAACAGTTGGAACTTTGACCTTCAATATCTCCGTAACCAGACGGTTTCCAGCTATGATCCAGAACAAAAAAAAAGCAAAGACCAAGTAAGTTTTGGCTATATGTATCGGATAATGTATTACCATGTGATATCATGGCATCTTGTGTATTGCATGGCATCTTGTTAACTGTGATTAATTTATTTATTTACAGTAAAATTAATAAGACGCCAATAATAAAGTTATAATATTATATAATTATAGTTATAGATTCGAGTTTATATTTCAATCCACTATGATTTAGGATACATCGTGTGGGACGACAATTTATACACCTAATTTGATTAACTTGGTATAGATATTAATCAACCAGTACTTCCTTCATTTCCATTTTCATATGGTCTTCCACTTTTTATAATTCCGTGCAAGGTTTTAAAAAGGCGATTCAGGAATATAAATTGCTGTATCAATCTTTATAGTTGAGTTTGTCTCGACACTGACAAACTAACAACTTGTTCATACAATTTGAAATAGGACACAAGAAATAAATATTTTAACCTATATTAGTGTACTAGCTATTACCCTCAGAGCTTCACCATAGACATCGACCAAGAATAATTTATAGCCGCTTGTTGTCCATATTAAGAGCGAATTTCGAAATTTAGATTTCGGTCAAGATTTATCCTAGGCATAAGAGTTTGGTGAAATTCGCCTTAATTAGTATAAGCGAGATATTTACGAACAGATGTACTTCGCTCTACCCGATAACAGTCACCTTTGTCGCAACAAAGATCCAATCGTACAGATTCACCTTAAATAAGGTCGAATGGTACAAAGCGAACGTAGGACGTCTACCCACTAAATGCACAACCCAGTTCAACCCACCTGCATAAGGTCGCGGGAACGGCTTACCTTACAATGAGTCAATGTAACCACCGTGCTGAGAGTGGGGATCCCGTACAATAGGACCAGTAACCCCACGTGACTGCCCGGGCCTATAACGCGTTCAATTTTCTTCTCCCTCATTTCATTGGATGTCACTAAGCAGTAACCACTCTCTATTATGTATAACTCCCTAGTTACTGTGCCCCCGTAGAATACAATTTCGCCTGGTGGTAGGATTATGTCCTTTGCCGCTGTTAAATTAAAATGTCTGTTTTGAAACTTCTGCCTTGTTTGTTCAAGTCAGTTGAAAGTGCATTAACCAAAGAGCCTCTCTCCATGTTTTAAAGAGTTTTGTTTGAATATTAATTTGTCTTAAGCGCTGTTGGATTTCAACACTCGAAGCTTAAAATCCAACAGTGGAAATGACAAAGTAATTTGAAATAAAAAATTGGTTTAAGATATTGTAGTAGACCTTCTTGGGGGACCATGAGGTCTACTGCGTATCGTTACTATATATAGTTTGGAATTTGCCCATTTATTAATATCATATTAGATGTAGGTATGAGGCTTTTTTTTTTTGGGTGGTGGGAAATAATCAAATAACTTCTCCCGCCCTGGGCGGGGCGGGAGGGAGTGTCAGACTTTTACTGACTAAAACCCACCCATGTTCCTTCTTGTGCCCTTTGCGTTCCGGGGGCGCGGTATCACTTACGAACAACCCGCAGCCCCGGAGGTATGAGGTTTATCATGGCAATATGTAGCTCTAGCATACACCTCTACCGTCCTCTGTGACCGATAGCTGCATGCGTGATGTTTTGTCACGTGTTTATATGTATAAGCATTTGCAAAATATCTACTACCTATCTCTATAGGTATATCAATGATAGACTCAAAAATGTCGAATATCAAACGATTTTAGCCTTGACTTCTAAACTGATTCGACTCGTGTGTTGGCCAGTTCCTTCCGAGCCATTTGTAGTTAAGATGATTACTGTCAATTAAAGTTTGGTACCTATTTGGGATCGAAAGACATTGAGTCAATTTTAGACGTAATATCACAAGGCGAAAATTCATTCTACACTAAACAATCTCCCTTATTAGAAGAGGAGTTCTAACCTTCAGTCAGTGTATGAATGTAAGCCTTATTTTTGACTTGAAAGAACTTAATAGATGTGAGTGCTTTAAATCTAGCTTGATGCAATACTTTCTTCCTCAATTCTGTTGGAACTACCGTCTTCTCTAACCAATTGTCATCTGTCAATTCTACGCCCTGAAATTGTAACACGGACATCTATTAGCTTTGAAGCTTTTTTAATGAATAACCAATTTTAATTTTATTTGATAAAATTTAACCGAATTGTATTGCCACTGTAGTTCATAGAAAGCCATTATCCGAGATTTGATTGCTGGATGCATATTGTTTTCTTTCATGAATTTATCTATCGTTATGATCACTTCCAGAAATGCTGTTTTTGTTCTGCAATTAAAAAAAATAAATAATAATATGAGGCCATTATTGTCCCACAGCAGAGCAAAGGCCTGTACCACGCTTACTCAAGAAAGATTGGTGGTTTCAGAGTTATACTTTTACAGTCAAAAATTGATTAATGTGAGGCCTTCATAATTCAATTGCTCGCTGAATTAATAAGTAAAGTCACATTACTGTTAACAAATTTATTCAAAACATTTTTTTCTTAAGTGTTTGCAATGACATACGAGTAGATATTACAATCACATGTGGGTATAGTTACCTTGACCAATGTGTCACAACAGCGGAGAATTCGGACACACAATAGCCGGTGAGTAGTACTCCATAGAGGCTGAGAAAAGCTACGAATGCCATGTCGTAGATGTCGCCAGGCGTGTAGTCCCCATAGCCGACAGAAAGCAGAATAGTCGTAGCAAAGTAAACAGCTGTTACTATTGGGTACTTAGTTCTGGAGACAAAGTTAAAAATATGCTATAATATAATATAGCTTTTATGATTCTTGAGAATTTCTCGATTGTCAAATATCCAGAAATGGGGGCCTATCTCTTAAAGCAGTACCATTTTAATATTACTTTGTAATTTCAGTTGTTGGGTTTTCAACACTCGGCGCTGAGCCGAGCGTTGTAAATCCAACAATGCACAGGGCAAATTAATATTAAAACAATACTGTTTGAAGAGTGGTAGGTCTCGTAAACGTGGTGACATGGTGGACAGTCGCTGCAACCTATTTGATGACTGATGAAATCAATCAAGTCGATGTCAAGCTATCTATACCTTACTGATAATTTAGAAAAATCAATGCAGGTCTTTATACGGTGACGTACCTACGTATAAACTTAGCACTTCATTTGAAAATTATAAATAGTACACCCATCACCCAGTCTGAAATCATACATACGCGAACGTAGGTCATCAAAATTTTTAATTACTGCTGTCTTTAAAATAAGTCATAAATATAAATCTTTTAGCGGAAAAGTTTAATAGATTATGCTGTATGAATCACGAATGGAAAATAATATACTACGTAGTTATTTCATGCAACAATATGAATTTCTTACCTGAAACGTTTGGTAGGAATTAAATTCATATTAGTGAAATTGTGAAAGCTCTATTTCGCGAGACAGGAAATGGGTAGGTATAACTACTTTCGAAATTGGTTATTTGGAAATGTTTGAATAAGCATAACAAGTAGACGATGGGCCCTAATACCAGAAGGCTAATTCACCTAATTAAAAGTGTTCAAAATCTAGTCGCAATCTCATTTCAGCGACAATACATACATACCATCACGCCTGTATACCCCGAAGAGTTAGGCAGAGGTGTACCAACGTACACCCACAGTTCGCGCGTATGTTTCAGGTCCCATGTAATAGGGGGCGAGTCTATTGCCATTAACCGGGCACAATTCCTAACTCCGAGCTGCTACTAAGAATTCCATAGAAACACTCAATAACACTTTGCTCGACCTGGGAATCGAACCCAAGACCTCTAGCGTAGCAATCGCGCTGATCTCAGCGACAATCAATGTAGGTAAACTCGGAACACTCGAAGCATTTTTCACAGATTGAGACTGAGATTAGAAGTTACTAGTAGAATTACCAATTAAACGTTTTGCAGTACTACCTACTTACTTGCTAGATCTGTATCCGCGTTTTTGGTCTTCCCAAATCAATGCTCTACTAAACCATGAGTTTTCCGAACATCGATTTACAAAACAAGACTCCATGTATAGTATGACGCCGGACCAGTAGCACAGTAAGCATATGTATACGCAATACTTTACTATCTAGAATTTCAAATAATTATAACTTAAGTTTGTACAATAATGCAGCATATTAGACCATAAAAATAAAAATGAGTGTAGTCACCTTAACAAGAAGTGAATTCAACAGCAATTTTCTTTCCAAAGTCTCGAAGAAGCTTGATAGCCTCCATGCTAAACAAAGCTTTGTCCCTTTACACAAATAAAATAAGTGATCTCTATAGTTATCGTGATATTTTACACTTTGATGTATAGTGACTATATATTCGAACGGTATTATTGCTACAACATCAAGATAAAAGCCAAGAGTGTTCATTCTGTAACCCACTATGCTTTTGAAATTCTTTATGTACTTCTTTTTCGTCTTAATTGCTGTTACAGATATCATGAAGATGTTTAGTATCAGCGCAATGGTTATAATTATTTGGGTATGGAAATAAACTCCATCGGGAAACTGGCGTTTAAATCCTATGTAATAAGGATAAACGATACATATATAGAATACTATGCTAAGCATTAACAGTTCCCAATATTTTACGAGTGGACAATCGGCTTCTAATATCCATGGAAACTTGGACTTGATGCAAGTGAACATTGTCATTTTCTTCTTAATATGTTCAGACAGGATGTAAAGGTCCAGGCAATGTTCATCAAGGTGATCATCTTTTGTCAAAGTGTCTACGTCCGATGCACCTGGGGGTTGGGCGAAGATAAAATTTTATTATGATTCTACGGGCTGAGTCACCCATCATGCGCATGGTTTACTCATGTGGAAACTTCATACTAATATCATTAATACGAAAGTAACTCTGTCTGTTTATTTATTGCCTCATCACAGCAACACCACTAAACCAATCTTAATAAAATTCGACAAAAAGGTTGCTTTGATTGGTTATGCCTTTGGCTAGGGACATAGTAAGTTTTTAATTGGAAGCTGCGACAACCTACGTCGCCGTACGTTGGTCGTCGTCGCCGTACGTTGGTCGTCGTCGTCGTCGTTTACGTGGACGTAGTCGCAAGTAAAAAAAGCTAATAATTTTATATATGCCTTTTAAGATTCTAAACCTGCATGTTACGTGTAGGTCTTACGAATATTAGAGGTCATTCGAAATACCTTGAATAAATCTCAATTTGTCTTTCAAACATTTGATACTGCTCTTCTTACGATCCTTGGACGCGTATATGTTTAACGAGAATTCCGCCCCATCCCCTTGCTTCATTTTCCTAAGCCGACTCCTGTTAATTCGCTCTTGTATCTCAGTGCGGATCGAATCAACGAGGTCTGGGTATGTGATCATCAGTTTTATGAATTTCGTTTTCTCCAAGACTTGGCATTCGACGTATGTTGCTGCTTTAACTGTGCAACGTGCTAAAAGTGAAATCATATGGATAACGTATCTAGGAGATATCTTTCTAAATTTTAATAATTTTGCTGGTAAGATAAATTTACCCGGTATATTGTATACTAAAGAAATTTCACCAAAACAAGTCCCCTTTGCAAACGAAATCATTGGACTTTCATCATCTTCGTCCGATAATAATTCTAATACGCCACTAGTGACACACACCTGCAACAGCAATGCATTAATAAATAATCTTAATGACAAACCGATATGTAATTAATATTTAAAACAGGTTATATACATGCAGCCTTACCATAATAGTCTTGTTTTGGTTATGGTTATATACAACGTCTCCTGGTAAATAAAATTGATGAGTCATGTCTAAAGATAGTCTTCTAAGGAATGCTTCTGGTAACTTCCTAAATATCAGGGAGCTATAGAGTGGAACGGCATTTAAGTCGTAGCAGATTTCCATTTGTAAAGGATAGGGCAGAAGACTGAGTAACTTCGGTTTGAAAACTCCTGATTTTTGGTACCAGAGGTCTTCGTAATAGCTGCATAGAAAGTAATACATAAGCAAACGTTGCTTAGTAAATAACACGTTACGTAACGTTCACGTTAGTAGTTAGAACAGTTCGCCTACCCGATAATACGCTTTGTAGTGTCCGCATCCATTTGGATCAACCGCAAATGGTTTTGAATTTTCTTTAGTTGCCTTACGTATTTGGAACGTCTTGTTGTTATAGTAATGAATTGTGATGTTAAAGAACCCACAAAGACGACAGTTGTTAACAAAAAACCGAGTAATGTTGCCAATATTGCGATGACTCTTTCAGAAGTGGTCACTGGATATAAATCTCCGAGAGCGTTGGTAGTGAGAAACATTACTGACCAATATGTACAGACATAATACCAGTCAATTGTTTTTTCTGTCGGTAAATATATTGCTGCTAGTGACCACGATGTTCGAATTTTATGTATGTCAAAGCTTCTGTTCGCAAACAAATACCACACGCATGCCCAGGTATGAACAGATAGAAAGAAAAGTATCAAATACTGCGACAAAAATGTAGTCCATTGGTTGCTGCCTGCTTGCGAAGATCTTTTGTAAAAATATTCTAGAATCCTGTAGACTCGTACTGTTGCTATCAATGGTGCAATCGCATGAAAATTGAACTGTATCACATAATCGTCTACTAAATACAGCAATGAGTACGGAATCGCTAGTATAATGTTGAGTATAACAATAAATGTGTCTGGTTCGACAAGGTTGAGAGATTTCCTCCATTTCTTAGAGAATTTCAGTCCTACAATGATAACGACGTCAAAAGTAAATATGAAATTGAAACACAATAAAATAACAATGGCACCAAACGGTCTTTCGCTTGCTTTGCAGAATGTATAAACACAAGTGTCCAGAATGTATGCAATGAACAGTGTTGTAAGTATAAATATTTTCCATGCAGAATTAGAATAAATTAACAGCATTGTTCGCAGTTTGCTGTTAGAAGTAAATTCAGATCTTCCTTCTTGTAATATTGCGTAAGTTCTTGGTCGATAATCCTCATCCACTTCTAAGCGAATATTGCCGATCCCAGAGGCAAACTTTGGCGGGACTTGAGGTGTATCTGAATTAGTTTTACGCCTGTACTTGTAGATATCCAGGCGCTCTGACTTTTCATCGTCTTTCTCGGCTAAACAACATTTCAAATTGTTAAGAACATAAATGTTATTCAAAGTGTTAAAAATTCAATAATATACTTACACATTTTCAGTCCAATTAATAATCTTAATCCAGCTGGAACTTTATGTTCAGGATTATTTCATATCACTGATTTAGCAATTCAATATTTTATAACTTGTCAAAATAAAATATCATTATCGTCTAGATGGTTTCAAAAGTTTATATAAACTAGTAGGCATAATATGTCTCATAAAATTAAATGTGACGTTGATTTACGAAGAATACAGGAAACGGTAAAGAAAGTTTGGATGTTAAAGAGAATATATTATATGTAGAACTTGGTGGTCCGACAAGGCATGTTTGTGTCATCGTTTGGTTAAGATCAAAGATGGGATGCTTGTAGTAAATGGTCACACGATGGTAGGGTGACGCAATGTTTTCCTCACCGCACAAATCGTAGGCCGAAAGCCGGACATGTAGATATCCAAGACGCAAAGCTGTGCGCACGGCACTCCAACCTACATACATGAACATAAAAATTGTTGCGGACTTGACGTTATTTTAATTTAATATTGTACACCACGTGCTGTTTATTTGAGAAAAAAACACAATGTAGGTAATCGCTGTGATCTGTGTTACCGCCGGTTTAACGACGGGTTGTCGATCAATAATTAACTTCGAAAATATTTATTGCTCGCCTTTGTGTGTTACTGTTGTAAACGGCTGTTTTGATAGAGATTTTACGGGGATACGATAAAAAGTCTAATGTTTGTACATTCTAATTCTCTCACGTGTAAAATTGCGATGATAATCTAAAGTTATGCTGGGAAAACAAAGCGATTTGCCACGTTCCTATTAAAATATGCAAGAGGTTGGAATTGCAAGTAACATTAGCAATCTAATGTTTTTATTATAGACAGAGAGTGAGGTACCTCATAGCCGCGTTTGTTGCCTACGATCTTCGTATATCCGAGTTCCATAGCGCCTAGATAATTAGAGTCCGATCGAGCTGCCATACCCGGAGCGGCCGCATAATCACTAAGCTTTTATGGAAGTCAAGCCCGTGTATCGGTGAAAAATGTTGTCAGAAAACGATTTTAAATACTTTTAGCATTTTGCAGTACACTTAATTCACTCTTAGCAACCTCCTTGCTAATTTATTCTGTGTTAAGTATACTTATCTAAGGAAAATCGTCTTCTCAATAAGAAGATGCAACCATCTTCAGGATGACGTAAATGTTGTTGCAATGACTAAATAGTAATTAATCTCATGAAGGTACTGCTAATAAATACACGCTAATGTCTTCGCAAATTTATTTTATGAGAAACAATAGACTGTTACATAGGATTAATGCTTACCTATACATATTACTTAGTGTGATTTATTTTTAATAGGATTATTCTGTTGCATTGAACCAGGTAATAACTTTGATTGTACAATTAATTGCAGACTATGTAGCTCTGCTAGATATGAAGGCACAACAGATGACCCTTCTATTTGAGATGTAGGCTCGTAATAAAGCTTTCAATTCTACTTTAATTGAATTGAAATTATAGTGGAATATGGAGCGTGGAACTTGTGTGCTTAATCCGTTTAATTCGATAGATCCACAAGAACATCGGATAGGGGTCAATTATCCATTTATCCTTTTAACGGAATTGATAAAACGTAACTAACTTGGGTGATTTTAATTGATTGAATGTACTGGCTTTGTTAAAAACGAATTTCGACTGAGGTATAAAGTTTAATTTTTATCAGACCAATTGATGTTTGAAGGTAATTAGAGGTCGGAATATTCGTTCTGCAAGCGTTTTGATATTTTTCTGATTACAAAATTGTTTTCTGGAAGTTACCTAAGTCTAGATCAACGCACCACTACGCCTGTATTCCTACAAAATATGTAGGTTACCTATCTTTGTCAACCAAAACAGAACGAAAGTGAGCTAAATGTGGAACAAATAATTTCGAGTCGATTATGGTACAAAAATAAGTTTTAAAATCGCCATTAGTGACAAAGACTGCACATGATAAGTAAATAATGAGTATGGTTTGCATGAAATTGCATGGTACAGTTAAACTCTTCTGTCTACATAGAAACAATAAAGCGTACGTCGGATTAAGAACCTCCTTCGTTTTTGAAGTCAGTTTTATGAGAAAATGTGAATATATTTACAGAACGGAATACTGAGTGTGTTAGACAAATTTGCTTTCAGACGTGTAGGCTATAGAGCCTTACTATACTAACTATATACAATATTTTCAGAATCCTGTTGCTAAGTTTTAGCATTTTTATTTATTCTACAAATACAATACAGTAACTCGTAGCGCATTCCCCTTTTATAGCGGTGGATTTTTCGTCAATATAGTGCGCGAAATTTATAGATAGATGTAAATAACGTTATGAAAGAAAAGGGAGTCAGTGATAGCATGACAGTGGACAGAACGGGATGGAAAGGAAAATGAAAAAGCATGTTGCGCCGACCCCAAATAACATGGGACAAGGGTAGGGAGAAGATGACAGCGCGCGAAATTTAAAATTATTTTTACGTTTTTTGCAACGTGCTATGCTGTTTTACGTTGTACATACATAATACTATGACGAAATAGGTACCTATTTATTAAATTATCATCATTTAAATCGTCCCTATAATTATGTAATTCTCGAAATTATGTGTAATGGAAATAAGACATTGTGAAAACATAACGATTTCCTTACACATAAATTATTGGGCAATCACAGTCCGTTTATCTTAAGTTAACAAGTTGCGTAACTTTAGCCTTTCATAATAGAAACCAAAGTATGAAAAACAATTCGCCCACAGTTTCCTTTTATGTAAAAAGAGAAAAAAATCTCAAACTTGATGATGTATAGTGTAGGCGTCATGAGAAGTAGCTATTATTGCGTTAACACGTCATTTCAGTGCATTTTAGTGAACTAAAATGTAGTCTCCCAATTTAGGTTGTGAAGGCCAAATTGCAGTCACTGTGTAAAATCAGGGGGACAAATCTAGTAATTTTTAGAGACGTTCCAATTTTAGTCTTACATTGAATCTGTCTTAAATGTCCTTTATTTTAACTACGTACATTCCAAATATTGATTGTGGCTAAAATTTGATTACTACTAGATTTGATCGTTTTCAATTAAGTAGTAGAATTAGCTTTCTGTTTTGTGCTTGTATTTTGAAACTTATAATACAGAAAGGAACTTAACAGAATATTTACTAGAAAAAAGAATTTAAGTACCCATCAAAGAATTCGATTTTGCAAACATGTTAAATACTCTTAATTGCAGTATTCAGTTAGATAGGTAGGGTAGGTATTTGAAAGGTGAATCGTCGCTTTACAAAATTCATGAAGAACTATCTTGATTTGCAATAGGCTTAATAAGTCCTTGAGCTTAATTACTCGTGACAAACCAACTACCGGAGCAATGCAAACGTTTTTATGAATGTCAGCTGTAGTTTTGCAAACAACGGCAATGTTTGAGTTATTACAGTTTTGAAAAGTGTTTTTACTGTTATTTTACTCTAATTCGTAATCCATCTACTACTACTAATGACGTTAGGTCTTTCAGCTAAGTAGATAAGATAAGCACCTGCCTATATCTCTTTGGCATTTACTTACAATTTTGGGTTTTCATTCAGCTCTTCAAACAGGTAGGTTTAGCTGCTACCATTAGGAAACTAATAGGTAGGTACTTAAGTCATTTATTAAATATAGGTATCTGCCTAATTAAAAGTTAATTCAATTAAAAAAATATTGGTACTTAAATATTAGTAAGTACTTAGTTAAATGTTAATTTAATTATTTATATTTAATACCTACCACAAATAATAATTTAGGTACCAATCAATTTGGATAGGTAATTAAGTACTAACAGGTAAAAAGGTGCCAAAACTAAAGTAGGTACAAAATAGAAAATCATTAATTAAGTATCCGGATACTTAATAAAGTAATCAGGGATACCAGTGGAGTACAATGTTGTTTGCTCGTGAGCTCCAAACGAGACAGTTACTCCACAGAACAAATATTCTGTAGTTACTCTGCATATAGGTAGGTAAGGTAACTATTTGAAGATATAGAAATCTTGGGCCATTCCCCCAAAAACACAGCCTTCAACTAAATAAGGCAGTCATATGTTTTTGAAATGTAAACGTGACTAGTCACTAGGTACCTATTTTGAATTGAAACTTCACTGAATTTGTTAGGTCTTTATCTATACATTTGTTAGACAATATTATTTAGGTAGATATAATCTACCTACCTACCACAGATTCAACTTCGAAAAACTGGTGTCGTAGCCCGTGTATGGTGAACTAAAAAGATGCATTCTGTCACGCCTTGTGCCCTTATTTTTGGTCATCTTTCTTGTGAATTCTTCAGACTCGTTGGCTCAAAGTAGGTAGGTATGTATTTTGAATATTTTTTATCCGCATCAGCAGTGTAATACGTATAATTCAACACTTTACTTAAGTACTTATAAAAAAAAAAATACCGTAAAATAGGTACCTACTTAAATAATGTGAATATAAAGTAAGCACAAAAATTAATGTACATACAATTAATTCAAATTTTTATTTTGCGGTATAAGATTAAGTTAAAATTATTGATTTCTAAAAAAAAAAACTATAGACGCTTTAAAAGATACTAAAACAATACTTCTGTTACTTTGTCATACGATGTATAGATGGAAATAACGTACGTAACATAATGAATAGTTACGGTCATGTCAACTCGTATCATTATAGTTGTAACTAGGTTGGCTAGATGGCGACTGATTCGCATTTATTTTCTGTAGTGCGAGAGCGAGACAAACATAGAGCGCAGTGTAGTAAGTGCGAGCGAGCGCAGCGTATATTATTATTACGCCTACACTGTGGACAGAAGTCGCACGCGCTCACAAAAAATCCATTCGACAAGAGCGCAGGCGCAGCTATATTCACCCACAACTTCACTCCGGTCAACTTCAACTAGTGGTGATCTAAACTTCGATGTGTGTGGAAGTGAATTTAACTTTTCTAACATAATCTCACAAAAAATAACAATAATCAGTAACTAAAGTACAATATCTTAATTGATCGTGTTGGGATAAACTTTTAACGTGTCATTAGTTGTATAAATAGTACTCATGATGTGTGATAATAACAGTCCTTCGACGCAAAGTATAGCGGACTACTTAGCGCAGTTGCTCAAAGACAGGAAGCAACTGGCTGCGTTCCCGAATGTTTTCATGCACATGGAGCGACTTCTGGATGAAGGTAGGTCAAAATCGAGTCGAACTATTTATACTTAATACATCGGCAACAGAGAGTACTAGTTCCTATCGTCGATGCTTGTCACCGAGGCGATCATAAATCGGATGCGTCGACAAATGTTACAACGCAAACGATATTAAGTTTATTTTTGTCTTCGCCCCGCCGAGTTATGGTCCAGTGGTGTTTGTAATGTGATCCTTCATTTCGAAAAGCGAAGTAAAGCAGATCGTCTCTGTGCCGATTTGCGGTCAGCGGTCGTTAGATTGTCGCCGACGAAAGAGATCGGTGAAATGTACATGTAGTAAACGAGTTTGGTGACTACGCTTACGTCTCAATTCGCTGTCCACGCAGCTGTTGTAAATAAATCTTTAATTAGTCGAGTTATGATTTTGAGGTTATATTTTAAATGAGGACGCGCGAGATGAAGGATCACAAGCCCTGGGGGTAACCTGTTCGCAGGGCCGTATTCTTGCATTCCGCGCGAGTTGGTGGAATGTCGCCACTCTCAGGGACTGTGTAGGCACCGTACGTCCACCATTCTCAGTCATACGAGATTTGTACGTAGCGCGGCGCAGGCGCACCGCTCCTTGTACGATGTATAGCCTCGTTTTATTACCACACGTAACCAGTCCATGGATTCTATGTAGCCCTTATCTTTGCTACTGAGCGCCCGCCGACTACACAGACTACACTCACTTGACGTTTGCAAAATAAGTCCTACAGCGATTTGATTAATTTAAATATGTTTTTATTTATCTTTCGAATAAATTATGAATTAGTGTAAGCCATTAATGTTATATTTCATAGCGGCTAGGTAAATAGGTAGGTACATACCTACCTATTCAGTTGATTTACGCAGTCACCATTTATTGGTAATGATTTGTGTGACTTAGTTTCCGTTTTCCTTGATTGTAATGAGGAGAGACTACTTAAATTCTAAATTATATCCTGATAGCAACCTTCGTAGCTTCATTGTGATATTCCTAAGTCCGACATAACAGTAACAAACAGGTTTAAGTAAGTCACTTTGGCACCATATAAGCGAATGCAGGTACCTACTTCTTGGGTAGCTATCTATGTCTATGACCGTTCGATACACAAGCCCTAATTGATATTATGAACCGGCTGATCAACGGAACACGACAGTCAGTTCTAAAGATTGTTGTATGAATTCTTCTACGCGTCAGTAAAATGTTATTCAGTCAGGTAATAAAACTCAAAACGTTTGTAAAAAATACGGAAAATAATAATATGTCATATAGGTACACATTTCAAAACATTACTCACTTTTTAGGCTAGGCACACTACCCGACAGCAGCGCAATAAACACCCCTATAGAATGAATAGGTACAGTCAACCACTTGACACGAAATAAACACACTGTCAAAGTCAATTAAAATTCTTGCCATGGCCATGCGATTGACTGTACGAAACCTATTTTTGTATAGTCCAAGTAAAAAATCCGACCAAGTGTGAATGGGACTCACACTCTAATGGCTCCGCAAAGTTTTTAACACACAAAAAATATGTTTAATAAATAGGGTCCCCTTTTAATTTTTAACTTTATTTTGTTATAGCGATCATAGCAATACACACTCTGTCTATATCTATCTATTACGTTTAAAAAAATACAGCCATGTGACAGAGAAACGGACGGATGAGCGAGAGCCATAGGGTTCCATTTGAATCCTTTAGGTACGAACCCTAAAAATAAAGACAGTCGAAGTAGATAACACATAACGGTCAGCATAAACAGAGCCCCAATAATACTCAAGCTATGTATTTTCATTTATCAATTGATATTAAACCTTATAATCGGTGCCAATAGAGTTGAGAATTCCGTAATGACATCCCAGTTAATAAATGTCATAGGGTTAAAAATGTCTATCGGGCGATAATTGACAGACAGAAGTGTACAGAAAAGTGTCGCAATAGCCACCTAAACATTTTAAGACAAGTATGTTAGTACCTACCTATCTACTTATAGGCAGAAACAGACCTCATTGAAAAGACGACGTGTTACTTTAAAACTCATTAGCTACTCGAGTCACGTATCGCTGCAAAGCAAGGTCTATTCGACCGATACCTCTACATGTCATAATGTCGTAGCCATAACCATTTTACTGTTAGCGTTTGCCCTCTGGGATTAAAGGGTATACGAACACACATCTGTAGTTGGTCCTGTAAGTTGTACGTAGGGTTGCCTTGCACGCACTATAATATGTATAAAATTAAAGAAATATGTAATAGGAAACAAAAATGCTAGATATATTTCAGTTAATCAATCGCAGTTAGATATCAATCTTTGTCTAAAAAATTGCAAAGAAGTACAAAAAAAAAAATTGTCTATAAAAATAAATAAGTAACAATAACAACTATCTATATTTCTGCCTATTTTTTAGTCTTTCCATAAAGTACTGGTTTTTTTCTAAAAAACACTAATATCAGCCAAAAAAATGTGTGCAACCCTAGTTTAGTTGTACGTTGTACGCAATCCGCTAATCGGTAACACTTGTATTAGTTTTTTGTTTGTGCCCTTTAATTGTAGGTGGTAGTACATATTTGTAGTTAAATTTCCATTAACTTTTTTAGTCACCTGAACTGTCCCACTCCTGCAGTGCAATTCTGAAAAAGTCTACGTGAATTGAGCTTGAATCAAGTTGTCAATCATTAGCGTCAGAGTAATGACATGTCACCTCGAGCTCATGTCACGTAGTCACCGAGGGAGATTTTTACAGAATTGGCCGACGGAGCAAAGGTCCTCCCTCCATTCCTTTGGATTCTATCGACGTTGTTTGTCATCTCACCAATTTTAAATGGAGATATGTTAAGTTTGTTCCTATCAATGACATAGGTACCGTACCTACCTATCTTAGGAAACTGGCACAAACTGTCAGTTCTATTTTAAAGAAGTAATATTCTGATTATAGACGCAAATAAACTACACAAACAGTTTCTATTGGGTAAATTGAATAGTCAGCCGATGTCCACATGTTCTCGTTGGTCTCATATTGTCCAATGTTTACTCGTATTTAAATGAGCACTTATGGAATAATGTCAGTGGCGCATGAACTAATAAGATTGGTCTCGGTATAGCCCGAGTGGATGGAAATGTCCCATATCCAATGCTTTGTGCTAACTTGTTTCATAAAAGTGGCAACAATCGCAATGTAGGACATAAATTTAAAACACGTGGCTCAGGTAATATTCTGCTTGCATCATTGTCGAAAACTTGTTGATTTAACATTTGCCTTAAAAGCAAGAGCTCTCGACTCGAGTACTGACTCTTTAATTTCATTTTGATAAGATTGGTGTAAGGTTTGACTCACCTGAAGCAGATTGGGAAATGTCGAGTTTTATTCATTGATATTAAGTAGGTAGCGAGTTTTATATTTTTTCATGTTTGTTGTCCAATAAAAGTTACGATCTTCGTGTTCCACTACAGCGATGTTGTTGAAATTTTTTGGTTTATTTGACATGTCACGCCGGTCCACTGTGGGTACTGACGACTTGACGAAAATATCGACGGCAAGCTGACAGCCGACAGGCGTGGCGTATCGCGTTACGCCGAACTAAGAAATTACGACGGCTATTTTCGTTAGACGCTGGAATATTAGGCATACGAGAAAAATAATATAGTTCACCACAATTTCAACATTTTTATGTAGCAAAATAAATAAAGATTTCAACGCGTCTTCCAACTAGTAATGAACAACGAACACTCACTTTTACATACGCAAAAGAGCATCTACACACGAAAATAATAATTCCATGTTCAAAATACTAAATGCTATTAAAGACCATGTTTCAACTGATGGAATTTAAAGTTCATCCATAATAATAATAGACATGAGTTGTCCAGATGTGATGGCTGACATTTTAAAACATGAAATATTTGATAGTTAAAACAATATCGACCGATCAATGTTTACATATTGAATCAACTATTAGGCTGTTTGCATTCCAAGAAGAACAGTAAGCACCGCCAGATAACAATGCACTAACCAAAGTAAACATACAAATTCGTCAATCAAAACATTCAATAGGTACCTATCTACTGATAAAAACATAGATTGGACATGTATTACAAGATAAAGAGACATCAATGGAATATCGTTTCAAAATGTTATCATTCCTGATACGAACAATGAGTGGATAATAAAAAGTACAGATTTATAGATAAGTTTTATCAAATATGTTACACACACTTGATTTGCAGATTAAACCCTGATAAAAGATAAAAATGAGTTTAATAGCCTTAAGCATTGTTCTTATCGGCAAAATATCAGAGGAGGAACGCTTTGTGAAGAAAAAGATAATTTATGCAAACTTAGGTACCTACTTAGAAATACTTTAGACTGTACATCACATTATCTTGAAGGCTTACAAATTATCTGAAGCTGCTGCCGCAAAATTATAATACAAGTTCTAGTGACCCTGTTTAAATGAAATCGAGTTACACCGACCAAGTAATACCTACTTAATAATGCAATTATTGCGTTTTTAATGCGTAGGCGCCACCTACCTCTGATGCCGTGGTTGTGTTCCGCAACCCTGTAGCAAAAGTGAGTCTTAGTTGGATCATTATAAGGTTGTTTAGTATGCGATTAGGCTGGTGCGCCTACGTCGATGACCAAATGAGGGTAGCCGTGGGCAGCATGGAGGTGTAGGAGCCAAGGTTGTTCCAGTCGCTTTCTGACACGTTGTAACTTGCTGTGGGTTGCTTAATTGCAGAGATTCAAAACAGCCGTCGATGTAATATTGTATTTGTATAATCAATTTTGGCTGTCAACCGACCTTACCCGAAGGCTCCATATAGGGATCAACCAAACCTACCCAATTTACAAAACAAGACAACTTAACTGTTTTAATGTTTTTCAAAATACGTTGGGAGTCACTTGCCAATTTAGATGAAACTTACAGAAAAGTCTAAGTACTTAATTATAGTCAGTCTGATGTACTGATAGGTTAGACAATAAGCAGGCCGTTTTGTTTTCGGGGAATTCATACAGATACTCACATGCTATGAGGTTATCAACAACAACGCTGATTGATCGGTCCACGCTATAGCCAAGAACGACAATTAAAAGGAATCGGCTTGAGGATGCAATCTTTTTGAATCATTAAATGCACTATATTACGTCAATAGATGGTGTCAATTAGGTACGCAATTACCTAGAAAATTGTAAAACAGAATATGACTGTTGAAGACCAAGAAGCTACTTCATAATCACGCAGTAGGGAAAGCCTACGTGTATTGTGTGGAAACACTTGCTTTCTTACTTCCTTTGTATGAGGTACTTCAGAAAATGTTACAGAAAGCAAATATTGACACGCGACTCATTATCGCGTCGACCTCGATAAGGCTACACTGCATCTCTGTAGAAAACTGGATCATACGAGACGTCTATTCTTCGTTCATTCCCACGACACTGCCGCTATATACTTGTAGATGTGCCTACACTTTGTCTAAAACAACGTGATCGTTCTGCTAATTAGAGCTATTTTTCTAAGGCCGTGAAAATGTATGTTTTAGTACTACATCACCGTAACATACATGCCACAGCTGTGTCAGTATTTTATGAAAACAAGTAGCTAATACAAAATTCCTTTCTGTAACGCTGGATTAGTTAGGTAGGTCAAAATTTTGGGACACTGGCACCTTTGAGTCAACTATGGCATTTACCCACATGGAATGTTTACGAAAACTGGATGGTCATCGTACTAAGTGTACTTGAACGCACAAAGAGCGCGTTCGGAAAGAATGTGTAGGCTGTGCATGAGCACTGTAATTTGAAATGAAAATCGATCGCTTCAGATTGTCGAGGGAACCAGTCCCGTGGGCGAGGCGCCGAGGCCTACGCGTAGAGCCGAACAATCCTTCTAATGTCGCTTTTACATTTCGATTCCATAATATCACCTTCGACGCACCATTTCGGTTCTCCTACGCGGGTCATTATGATTTATTGAATCTACGCACCGTACGTATTTAGAAATTTTATTTCCGCTTATTATACGAAATAGAAAGCAGATATAACTGGAAACGCGATCATAAATCAGAATCGTTGATATCATTTTCCATAAATCAATTAGTTGAGCTACAAAGACTTGTTCTGTATCGACGTGTGATATGAACAAAGCCGGCTCACCTTCCGAGTTGCACGACAACTCGATCTAAACATAATTTAAGTTTATGTGCTCTCTCTTAGACTCTACTTAGCATACGTGAATATTCAGCAACTTTGTAACACGAATAGAAATAAGACGGATTGCTAACTGGTACTTAAACAAAAAGGTCGGAGTCAAAGCGTGGGAGCTGACAGCCCACGGACAGAGGTAACTTGGGTGGACCTGCTTTGTTTAATTGTGGCCCTCAACGCCTACAGTATAGCTGGATGCTTGACAATCTGGCGTAGGTCAACCTATTGCTTATTTAAAAAATGTAATTTAACGTGACGAGACTTCTACTATTAACCGCCTAACTTAATGTTGCATTCGGTTTGTAAAATTTAGGACGGGTTCTTATGCCATTACTTAAATTATTTTTTTAGACTAAATAAATACCAACCATTTAGCAAAAATAACTTCCCCGAACCTTCACACAATCCGGCGGATGTCTGTATTATCTCTTTTAAACATAAAATTTGGGTGTGTTATGAGAACTAGACCTCTGCTCGATACTTCGATTTCTAAAAGACTTTTTTGAAGTATTCAGTAGATGACGTTTTGTAGAATATTAATTACATATTATCTATTGCTATTAGCTTCGACCGCGTGAATTTTCTTACCGACACGATTTAAAAAAAATATATAATGTAGCTTATGTTTTTCGCTGATAACGCTTTCCATAGTTGTTGAGTTAATTCATTACAAAGAATAATCCATTTTCTCCGTCTATTAGTTTAAATCTAGAGACACGGTAGCGTGTCAAGCCAAGTTCAATTAAAGAAGGAACTGGCGACGCGACGCAGCAGCCGTGTGTTGTTGGAGCCATTTATGCTTACATTTTACTCTTGCTGTTGCAAATAAGATTTCAACAGGCTTAATGCATCAGTGTATTGTAAACAAATTAATAGATATTATAAACAATTTTATAATGCTGCAAAATCTCAAAATATATATGCAAACAGGTCTACATCAAATGTCAGACACTCAGATTCTAGGTAATTTATTAATACAAATATTTTACGTTACTTCCATGTAAGATAACATTTAACAAAATAACAGACATTTTGACAGGATTAGCCGTGTTACTTACGAAAGCACAAAACCTCGACGATCTACTGATTCATATAGGGACCTTACTGTATACAAAATTAATTTGCTTTGCTCTGTATAATAATTGAATTTTATATGCTTACTATGTTTTTACAATTAAGAAATATAATAAACATTGTTTTAGATATCTTATTTTTTATACAACATGACTAGTTTGTTTTACTTTTTTAAGGGGGTATATGATCAACTTTTGTTAAGGCGACAACTCTGAAATATGAAACAAAAAACTGCTGTTTCAATCAAAAATGCAACTCTAACAAAATGTATGGAACAGCATTTTTTTTTCTTATTTCAGAGTAGGTACCGTGATAAAAATTGTTTATATTCATTAGTACTTTCACCCCTGAAACATGTATAACGAATTAAAAGTCATGTTGTATAGGTAGGTAGTTTCTATAGTTAAGACATCCTACATAACATCACGCCTATATTCTCCGAAGGGTTAGGTAGAGGAGTACCAATTTACACCCACAGTTCGCTGATAAATTTTAAGTTCCATGAAATAGGGGGCGAGTCTATTGCCATTATCCGGGAAAATTCCTAACTCTGAGCTGCTTCTGAGACATTCATAGAAAAAACCTAATAACATTGCTCGAGCTCGGAATAGAACCCAAGAGCTCTAGCGTAGCAGTCGCGCTTAGGACCACTAGGCTAACGAGGCAGTTAAGACAGTGGATAAGACATCCTACACTTTCCAAAAATGTGTCAAAGCATTACGTGCTTTCCTGTGTGAAACCAACCGAATCTGTCCAGTTGTTTGATTAGACTTTAGAGGCTTTTACTGGTTTTATGCATTAGCAGTTACAACTTACCTACCTACTTAATACTTTGTTAGTGGGAAACGTAAATACCGTATGGCGTATAGACAGATGGAAAATCGTTGACCCACATAGAACAATAGGCCTATAAATCTTCTTGTTTTGACAAAAAACGTTTTTGTTGTTTGTGAGCTGACTTGACTATTGATTCTCGGTTAAGTGCACCTCTCGTCCACATACAATTCCTATTGGCGTAACGTTAACAGTAGGCATTCAATTTTATTGAATATTTTACTAACGTTTATTCCATTTTCAGTTATGGAAGCATGTTTTGTTCAAGTACTCGTTGTTTAATGGTTGTGAGGTTAAAAGCATAATAGGTGCGGTTGCTACTTATAGTTTTTGGTTTACCAATCTAGCGTGACTGATTTGGTATATCGGAACGAAGTTGGTCCTGCAGTCTAATTCCGTAGCACACGAACAATCTATATCACTTTCATTTGACAATTAAACAGTATTTATTGCCGTATTTAGGAAAAGGAGAAGACTATTTTTTCGAACATAATTATAAAGTAATGGGTTATGAGAATCCCTATCCTTCCCCTTTATTAGTGTGCTGCTGGAAGCAAGCGGCTCACGAATAAAAGCCAAACTTAAATTGGAATTAATTAAAAACACAAAGAGCTCGCAAATTCAGACTAAATAAAATTGCTGTTAATAACGAATGATCCAAATAACAACTAGGAGATAAAAAAAAAAAACATTTCCTCTCTCAACATCAAATGAGATTAGAATTCAAGGTTAATGAAACAAAGACAAGTAAACTATAAATAGTTTTGCATAATCTGGAAAATCCCATTAGATATTGGGCCCACGGAATAGGATTATTGTACGAAATGGTGCTCCGACACCAGTTACTAGTAATATAAAGTAGGTACCGTTAGGTACCTACTTTGTATTATTAACTAGGTTATGCTCGCGACTTTATTCGCATGAATGTTAGTTATTTTTATTTTTTGCGCGAATGTCTAGTGGGCTTTTCTAAGTAAAGGAGGCTTAGTTAGTCTTTATAACATCAGCTATCTGCCAGTGAAAGTCTTGTCGAAATCGGTCCAGCCGTTTCGGAGATTAGCCAGAACAAACGGACAAAAATAAAAATATATGTTTTCTTTTTTCGTGTCCCGTGTAATCAATAATACCGTACCCGTGTAATTCATATTTATTTCGTAAATAGCTGTTATTTTGACGTTACAAAAAGACACTTCCATTTTATTTATGCATTTGTATAGATTTGTATGGAAGTAGACCAAGTACAACAAATGAATTTAAATCTCGTGTAATGCTTATGAATCCTATTGAATAAGGTAATAAAAGATAAAAAAAAAATATAATAAATTACCTCTGACGAAGTACAAAGCCATGTCAGTTAATGCGATTAATTTATAGGCGTGCACTTACATCTTGGCACATGTCAAATCATTTCACATTTTACATTCAGATGTTAAAAATATGACTGTTTTTATTTTATTTTTTTGTACGTAATTTTCCACATTTTTATTGGTAAAGTGGTAAATTCATCAGAGTGTCAATTTTACTATTCATTTCTTAGCTTCTGTAGCCAGGTAATGTGTAAATGCAACTGATTACATTTTTGCAAAAAAAAAATCTTTAGCATAGCATGCAGTGTATTAGGTAGGTACGCATATTATTTTGCCAATATTTTCGAAAATTAATACCAGTTTATTATTGTCCCACTGCAAGGCAAAGCTCTCTTCTCATACAATACAAAGATTGAACTTATTTTTTTTGACACATAATTTTTGTGAAATTATGATGCATAAATAAATAATTAAATAATAATAAAATAAATAAATAATTTAAAAAAAATAATTTTGAAAGATATAATAATAATTTAATAAATATATATATTTATTTTATATATTTTTTTAATTATTAAATTTATTCATATTTAATTATTATTATTTGATGCATAATTATGATGTATAATTCAGTTTTACTATCGTAAAACAGTCGTTAAAAAAAAACAAAAAAAAAACTGGTAAAACAATCGTTTCGTTTTTCGTGTTTTGTTTTTCTGTTTTCCAAATATGTTCATTAAACTACGTCGCCTTCTCGTAACGTAACTCAGCAGCCAAAATGTAGATTAGACGAGGTAGTGTAAGGTGGAGGGATCTATTAAATATACTTTGATTTAAACACGTGTATTTTGGAGAGAACACCGGGAGAGGACGCCCTAGAAAGACCTACCCTGACCTTATTGGTGAAGTTCTTCAGAAAGGTCGGGTGCGCAGTACTCGTAACCGGCGTGCTTGTATGAACGTGGACGTGGCGAAGGAAGTATGTAACGATCGTAGCAGGTGGCGTTCTGTGGTTCCTGCCTACCCCAATGGGAAAAAGGCCTGAGTTTTTGTATGTATTTTGGTATTCATTTCATTTAACAGATCAATACTTATTTTATTACAATATTATTTTAAATCTAAAATAAGTATTTCTGACAGCCGTAGTCACAGTCTGTCATTCTTTTCTTAATTTTAATAGCGTAGCGTTTATCTATTAGTAAAAAACTTCTAAAATGAGTTTGTACACAGCTCATCTAGCCAGAACCTCTACAGTAGTCATTAAAAATGTGAAATTTATTATTTACCCTATTACTGTGGTTACGATAACGTTTGCCCGGCCTTCACGCTCCACACTAATCGCGATCCATGCAGCGCAGGCGCACGCTGTCTGACCTATTATTTAATGTTTACATTGACGACAGTTTCCAATTATAATTAGTTCTTTTTATCGATGTTAGTTGTTCATTTCGTCGTAGTTAATTTTTTATGGTAATTAATGTAAATGTAGTGAAATAATGTGTCACGTTACGAATTTAAATTACGGATACGGATCGGAAACACGATAGACTTAGGTTGGTATTACAGGACGGTAGTCAGGCGCAGATTTCGCCTTGAGCATAGATTTATAGTCATTTTATTAGTTGAAACTAGTTTCAAGTTAGGATCTGTAATACCTTAATCGCTCTTGGAATATAGGCACCTAGTAGCGAGTTATCCCAATACGATCCCCTAAATCTGATCCACTAGTGGAAAATCGGAAATCAAATTTCGATGGAACTAAAGTGAGGACCGAGTTTAATACCACCCGCTTCGACTACTGGAAAAAGTTGGTTAACCGACTTTTAACGAACAATCTGTAGTTCATATTGCGTTTTGAACATAAGTAGAACATAATGCTGCGTAATTTCTTATAAACTTCGTAATTCGTCCAAACTGGTCTAGTTCTTCAACTTTCTACAGCAGTAAGTACGTAGGTGGCGCCCGACAGTCGACTTTAGAGACTGGTCGATCGGCGACAGTTTAATGGTACCCATTACGCAGTTTATAATAGATAGATAGCTTCCTATGCTTTCGGATAAACTGCGAAATGTCTATGAACAAAGTACCTACTTATCTATTCAACACGATGCTAATGAGTACGTATTTTGTTACTCGAAACCTAAAAAAAGGGTATGACATCAACACTGAGTATGGCCAGTTTTTTCACATGAACTTCTGAGATTCGCTTTCTATAATCGATAGGCAAGGCGTTACTAACAAGCAACACAAACATGACGAAAGTGCCTCCGTTGCGCCACATGTGTGGGATGCGCAGGCGCCGCTCTGCCGTCGGTTCTAGTGTAGACGGCTTAAGGGTCCCATTCATTTCGCATTAAGCAATTTGGTGAACGCACAGCGTTTACCGGTTCATTCATGCGATTGTGCAATTGTTGATATGTGATTTATACCGCCACACATACATACCACGACGATAACTGAACAAATATCCGATTACTGTAGGATACCTACTGTATTTTTTTTTATTTGACTGTGACGACATTCTCTGTTGGTACTTTGGTTCATTGATACAAGGCCAAAGGAAATCCACACTGAGTTAAATTAAGATAATTTACTTGAGTGTTTTACGTAGCTATTACTTATTATAGCTATATGTACTTATATAATTATTGCAGGAAATATAGATATATCAGTTGAATCGATTAAATGTCCTGTATTAGATCGTACATACAAAAAGGTCGTGATGCCATGACTCAGCGGCGAGAAGTCGTCTGCTTATGTCTTTACCTACTTTCAGATGCTGATAGATTATTACGTTCTCACTCTTACTCGACTATCACAGATATATCTGTCACTCTCTAACTCGACTAACACTTCACGTGTTTGCTGGCTCGCCCACGCGACGTCATCTGTTAATTTAATTACTTCTATTTTATACCATTTAAAAATGTTCTTGATTTTTATAAATAATGCTCACTTTTGCTTTTCATAAGCGCATCTGAATGAGAGAAATGACTCCCCCGCAGAGATATATTTTTTTAAATTCCTAGAAACACATTTGTGTTAAACAACGTGGTACGCTTATTTATACACTGTGTATCCGTAGCACGACGAAATGTTATCTTAATTGAATATTTTAAATAACATAACGTTTCAATTCATAGAATATTTGCATTGTGGAATTTCTACCCAAGTACAATGAATTCCTTGAGCGACATTGGATGTAGGCTAGGATGATTGTAATAACACTTGTATTATGCATATAAAGTTACTGTTTATCTTATAACGAACCTGCTTATAGATGAGAAGATTGTGGTGTTAATTTAAGGTCAGTCGGTAGTCTCTGAGTATATTTTAATGTCAACTTTATTATTTGTCATTTACGTAATTTGGTACTAATGATGATAATGATCCTGTTTGTAATGCTGTCTCTCCAGGTTGTGAACAACAGGTTGTTGAATACACTTAATTATATGAACATTAAAGTACAGTGTGTGACTATTATTCAAAGCGAGAGCTATAAAACGGTGAAGTAGGCATATTATGTAAGAAAACTGTTTATTTAAATAGAGGGAATTGCATCCAGTCTTGTTCTCTGGATGCTGGCCAACTTCGTCTAATTGGGTCATTTATATGCATTACAGAATTACTCGAATACTTTCCGTAGAATTTTGTAAATAATGAGGGATTAGGTACTTGACTGTGATAATACCAAATTACATCGTTAAACCTAGTTAGTTAAGTTTTATTGCTCCAAAATTATTTTCACTTTTTCTTCAGATTCATATGAAATTTCACCTCTTGCTCGTAGGGAATTGGTTAATTCTTAATCAATATTGCGTCGAGTTGGTTCTTGCCAGAGGCTTACTTCATTCACAAGCGCAACAATCATCTGGGTACACACCTATTGGGCCCGGATCAAATAATGGACATTGCCCCAAAGCTAATCCTGCAGTTCATTACAGCTGCAGGGTTTAGCGGCGATCTCAAACCAAACGAGCAGCAATCGCAATAGACTATTTACTGGTCGCAGTGATACCATAGCCGCACCTCGTCAATAAAAAAAGAAAAAAGGCTTACTCCAACTCGGCCCCTCAGTGCTCTATCCCATGTCCTCTCGTTTTTCCATCTTCATATTGATCTACCTTTTCCTCTTTACTAGATTATCATTCATTTGCTTCATTTGTCGTGCACTCCCCACTAGTCTCTACTCTCACTTATCCTGTCCATTTCCATTTTGTTAATCATTATTAGTCGAAGTCTCTAGTATTTAATCTTAGACAATATAAAAAAAACGCTCAAATACTATCTATTTTACTATGGCTAGTCTTGTTTTTTTGTCGTAAAATCAGTATGTAATTAGATATCGTAGTTCTCCATCACTACAGCCTCAACGACCATTGAAGAAGTTACATATTTCGTACTGTAGTTTAGGTCAACAATAACAGTATGAATGTGACATTTAAAGAGAAATCCCCATTGATTGTAACAAAAAACAACTGCTATGGCTATTAATTTTTGCTTCGTACCCGCATGTGTCCTCATCGATCTATCCTGCGTTCTATTATGTTGTAACGGTGACTTTATAATTAATTGTGCATTGTGATAAACGCTCCCCTTTGAATAACAAGTTAGTAATATTGAGTATTTGTGTTAGTTATAATGTCTCGGTACAATGATGTGCTTTTTCAATAAAGCGACCATATTTCATTAAAAATCATAGCTACTAAGCTTTGCTTTGCATGGTTCGAAAAAAATGCAAAATAGTTTTTAAATTTAATATAATTAGTCTGTTGAATCGTTAACAAAATTTTAGTTTCATGCTCTAAATAAAAATATTCTTAGAGCAAAAATATCAAATGCTAGCCCGAAACCCTGTAACGACTTACACAGCCGCCTTCTTGATATTCTGAAAGCACCGTCCGACAAACACGATGAACCTTCCCCGTTTACTATTAAAGCCTAAATTCGCTTGAAAACGTTCTTCAAATAAGACTTAATACGAATTAATTGGATATTTTTAATGTCATGGCGTTGTGTATTTTTAAACCATCTGGAGGCGGTTTGGTTCACGGATGCGTTATTTGGAACTGTAGACTAATACTGTTTCGATCCGTATGGTACCTAAATATAATCTTACGTATTTTTGTTTCAGGTATGTTGCCGTGTACAATTTGAGGATGTACTTTTATTGCAATCGGTTCCTGTCACTGTAAGTCCTAGAACGAATTTCTGAAATTTGGGTTTATGATCGCATTATTTGAAAACCAATCAGATATTCAGAATGGTTAAATGTAATATGTAGTCAGTAAATGCACGAGGCATCAACATTCCCAATTTAAATGTCCTTCAATCATAGGCATAATTATCTACTAGTATACGTTACTCGCTATCTGCCACTGTATGCTGAAATTAGACAAAATGGCGCCGGCTTCGTTGCTTAGGATTAAAATAGAAACTACTTCTCGGAAGTCTCTTTTTTACCCCATAAAGTATGATAACGGCAGCATAAAATGACCCAGATATTCAAAAAATGTATCACTAATTCCTCTTGGCATCAGATTGAATTTGAAATATTAAAATACTTTACAGAAAATAAAGTCTACCGTATCCAATATATTTTTATACTCGCTAACACCACAGGAACAGAGCTGGCACGAGCGTATGCTCATTAAACCCCACAACAATGCAGGGCGGGGTTGCCTGCGTAATAAAAATTACAAGACGCTCAGGATGGGAGTGCCTAAATGGTTCCTTAGTTGTCTCCGGTCACTATAAATCTGGGCGACTCATTAAATCTAAAGTATTCGACAAAAGAATGGTATTTGTCTTCAGAATCGTTCAATAAACTAGGTACTAAAATGCGTATCGGGAGTTCTCTTGAATTGAGGAGATTCGGAAATATCAGACGTCACTGCTTGACTGCGGTCGAATTTTTGTAGGAGTGGTGTTTACGTTTGCTGTTTCATGCTATTTTTCAGTATGATTATTATCTTAGATGTTATGTGCCTATGGCTAGCGAATGATATGTGCCATGAATGAAGCGTGGCGTGGCGATAGTGGCCAAGTTTTGGGCTGGCAGACCCGAGCCAATGACGCGAGGTTCCGCCAAGCTTCCGCCGCGCCCGTCCAGTCGCACTCGCGCGTAAACAATCGTCAGATTCGTTTGTTGTTCATCGCCCTCACAGATGTATGTCCATATTACCTACTAGAATAATGCAACGTTATGATATAGGGGTACAGTAATCGTGCTTAGAATTTTATTATCTTATTCTGTGAAATGAGTATTTGATCAGAAACACGACCTCGTTGAGGAAGAATGAAGAATGTTTACGGATTTGTTTAATTTGATTCGACCTATGCCATGGGATCCCTTGTGTGATGACTCAGTATACAGGATGAAATATAATTATTTTGACCTTAAACAGTTTTCTCTTGCACAGATCGCGTTTCAAGTTACGCAACGAGAATGCGTCGGCGCAGATTTCGTCACCGCGGAAAGCGCGCTGGCCCATTAAATTGTTTTATTATGAACTCGACGCCATCTTGTGTATTTTTAGCTGAGGTTTAGGTGTTTATCTGGTTGGGACTCTGTCCAAGCAGTAATTAGTCAGTGTAACTTTATTTTCGCTGTCCACGAATATGTTGGGAAATAACGTGACTTTTAAACCATCGTGAACCACTAATGCCACATCTTTATTCTCATCAGTTGTAAAATTAAAATTAAATGATGATCAGAAAATATCCAGACATCCAAACAGTGTACCCTTCTTTTTTCGAGAATCTGAAGCTGTAACATAAACATAAGTGTATTAAATTCAGCCGCCAGAAAACATATTCTTCCTGTCGAGTTGAATGACCGAGGTTTGTTTGTCATCCCACATCGTGTCTTCACAACTCCTCGCATCACCTGTTTCATTTTTCACTATCGTCGTAGACGTAAACGATCGCTATTTTAATCCTCGCTCTAAAATTATGAATGAGACGTTACAAATGACACTGGATCCGCATTCTATCGTTGTATAAATCTATTCGTTGTCGGGTTCGTCTGGAGAAATGTTGAAAAATTCTTAAGATTTCTGTAAAGTGTGCCACTTCGTAAGTTCGTATAATTAGTTGAACATCTACTTAATTCATTAGCACGCAAAGCTACAATATTCGTGTGGCAAAATTATTGAAAATTCTTAAGAGCTGTTGTTTAATTGCTCTCGCCATTTTGTACTCGGTACGGCATTATTCCACATATTCTGTCTTCGAAACATTGTAATTTGCATATTCATTTTTTATTGTATGACTCAGTGTTTGGACATCCACACCACACTGTCCGTACAAATGATGTAATCTACATTTTGGGGCTATTTGACATAAGGGTCATAAAGTGCCTACACGTACTGGACACCGTAATAGGCAGAACACGAACTGTGGTTGCTTTAACGAACCCACTTACCTTCTTACGGCTTTCCAGTTTCGCACCATCAACATACCTACTTGTTATTGTGTTTACGTGAATCAAATTGTACGCCGCTTCTTATGTTTTCATCTGATAAGTACCAGTAGAGTTTTTGTTCCAAAATTAAGCAGAAGCGAATTTATGTTTGGCTAAGAATAATCTGGATTCTGTAGAATTGTAGAACGACCCAGTTAGAAGTTGTCTGTGAGTCATGACGAGGGATACATTTTATCAATCTTCCTCAAATATGTTTCCTAGACATTTTGGTATAATTGCTTTTTCATATCTGCTTAAATGCGTCGTATTTAAGTCATTGGTTCCACGTTTTAGTTGCTGTCAAACAAATTTTCTTGTTTACATTAGCAAATATCTTTTGCTTTATTCTGACAGCTAAAAGTTATGTGCTCCACTTTGTGCGCAACTGGTATCGTAAACCCCTATGTCGGTATAATTTTGGTTCCTTAGCAATCTAATAAGATATATCATTGTTAACCGATATGCCGAATAAGCTTTTATGTACACAAACGACCTGTTTGTTTTCGAATCCATATTTAGCTATCAATCAGATCCGATTTATTTGGACAAATCTTGAGCTCAATTGCAATGACAAATTGTAGGTAAATCAAATACGCTTAATTAATGGTGCGACCTTATTTCACCTTTTTGATAAATTACCATAATTAGGAAGCGTCAACAATATTTATTATTATTGGGTATTAAAAGTTTCGCACACTAGAAGAATTTGTATTATGTACTTTTCATTTGCGTGCGAATAGAGTGTATCATCGTATAACTGATTGGTAGATCCCATCGCACCGGGCAAGCGCGGCGTGGGAGACGCACGAGGAACGTCGACCCCGTGTGCTACTATAAATATACAACACACTCCTTATCCATGCATCAGAACATCCTTGATACACCTCTTACATGAAATATGTTTAATTTGCTGAAATTATCTATTGTTCATCACTTCATTTAGTATCTCGATCTAGATTTTAGGATTTGTTTGTGCTTTTGGGCTTAGCGAGATTGCCCTGTTGTTCATTCTATTGCGTTTTTCACCTGGTGTTTTTACAAAGTGGAATAATGGTCCCTGTAAATTTTGGAAGCTATCAAAGTATGTTCCGGTTTGAAACTTTTCCGTTAGGTATCGAGAACTGGCTGAACTCACCGTCTGAACATGCCACACTTACAAGCTGGCTGATACAAATTGTTTCGACAAAGTTCAATGCCACCTCCTCATGGGTGATAGCAATTGAATCAGTTCCACTTGCAACGAATTAATGTTCATTAACAGAGAATGATATGACACCGTTGGCCGTTTTATAACTAATAATGAAACTAGCGTCTCGGCTTGATATACTAAAATTACCATTGGAACGTCCTGTTGCATGACATCAGCAATTTGATTTCTGACGATATTATCTCTAACCGATGACCTAGTATTCCTTCCAAGAATTATTAAAAAACGTTGAGGTAATACGAAGTAGTCTTGATTGATCTGAATGCTGGGCTCGGCTTGGGTCGTGAAACGGAACACGGTCGTCCCTGATAACTTTCCCGGCACTAGGTCAGTTTTGCGCGGCTCGCTTAACGGTACAATCAGGTTGTTGCCGTCCGTCGACACGTAACAATGTGATTGCAGTTTTGAAACGTTCATCGTAAGCGATTCGTTACGATTGTGACTGATGTAAACTCTATTGCTTTGATATAAGAACGCGGTGGATGGCTAGGTCCGCTTCCAAAAGCCTTGAACTTGCCGATCGCATGGACTTCGTTTGCATAATTATATCGCTAATGCTTTATTCAGTTATAATTTTAGACTGTGGAGGAGGCAAAAGAAGTATGTAAGGATCGTAGCAGGTGGCGTTCTGTGATTTCTGCCTCCCCCATGGGAAAAAGGCGTGAGGTTATGTTTGTATGTTTAAGCAGCATGCGAATGGAGTAGAAATTCTCGTCATATGAAATTTATTTTCCCTGTCGCCGTTTATATCGACGCTTTTGTGTATTTAATTTATCTATGTAAATTGGTGTCGCTTATAATGTTAACTCCGCTGTCACGTTTGATTGTCACATTGATCGCTGCAATTTCTAAACGTGACGTAGGTACATGACATGATTCATGAATCTAGGTTTGAATTTGCAGTATGCACTTTAATGTCATTGTTGATTCATTTTGTAAGTTAGAACTAGGAGGGAGAACAACAAGAATTATTCGAAATATTTCATTTTTTTTTCCTGCTACGCTAGAGGTCTTGGGTTCGATTCCCTGGTTGAGCAAAAAGTGTTATTGGGTTTTTCTATGAAATTCTCAGTAGCAGCTCGGAGTTAGGATTTGTGCCCGGTTAATGGCAATAGGCTCGCCCCCTATTACATGGGACCTAAACATACCGGCGAACTGTGGGTGTACATTGGTACACCTCTACCTAACCCTTCGGGGAATACAGGCGTGATGGCATTTAAATATTTATTAATTTTACGGCTAAAAAATATAGGTAACCTACCTACTATATCGCTTATTGTGAAGAGGTACCTACCTCTACAAGATGTAATTTTGCACGATACAACGAATTCCGAATGTTGATTGATTATGCATGATTCGACTAAAGTAGATAACAAGGCATTAAATTATTACGAAGACGAGTGATTTGTTTCGTTTATTTAAAGATTCCGTAATAAATCTTGTAAATGCGGAATCTGTTCCACGACGATTCGCATAAAACATAGTATAATTTGTGCTCAGGCGACAAATGCCTCTTATTTTGTGGTAAGTCAAAATTACGTTTATTGAATGTTTAATTCTCATGAGTTTTTTTCTACTTCTAACGTCATCTAAGTCTTGGCCGAATAGAAGCTCGCGTTCGTCGGCGGATGATATCACTTTTCGGATGCTAAAAAGATTAGTAATAATGTAAACAAACACAGTATGTCTTACGTTTTATAAGCAGTATTAGAACGTGTTTATTTTACTATATCGAGGAGATCCAAAATATCTAGCGAGCAATAAATTTCAATAATCTATGACCGGAAACCAATGCGAAGTCTAACTGGATATTCTGGATAAGCTCTGTAATGCAAAGAGAACGTAGAGGAGTGCTTGAACCAATCAATGGTTTGCGTATGCAAATAAGTGTTCACTAATTTCTCCAAATGCTCGGATGGATAGCTATGATTTGCAACCTTTTGAATAAATGCTAATGAAACTCATAAATAATATGCTAATTTAAGAAATCTTTAAAATACACTCACTAAGAAAAAAATCGTAAGCCATGTAAATAGAGATCAAAATAACTATTCTATGATGGTTCTAATAAAGAAGAGCAAGTGCCACTTGTCGGCTTATCGTACCTGCACACAGGTTCTCTTTTGTGTTTATCAAAGGGACCCCTATTATTCAATCGCAATTCCTTTGTTGATGACGTCAACGCTCACGAGGGACGCCCGCGCCGCTGTGTGTATGAGGTAATCTTCAAACGTCCTTTTAAAAAGTGTTAGGTTGGCAACATTGTTTTTTTTTAGTCTAGTTAAGTTGTAGGATTACGGAATCGCATTGCTCATTGGATTTTTTTTTAATTCGATTAACGTCTTTGTCAATGCTAAGATCCTCTGAGTCATGGTTTTTTTACGACTGTTCGAACCCTAGCAGTAAATTTATTAATTGGAATTCTGATTAACGGCGTAGTTGTCGGATCGCTTGAGGTGCACACACTGCACACAGAATATTTAATTTGTGGGTCAGTGGTAATGCTGCCTAAACAATATTATAATCTAGTGCACCTCTGTTTTTAATTGAGTAGGTGTGAATGCTTAGAATATTTATTTTTTTAAGTCAAACCTCTTAAATGTTATAAGTTCAACAAATTAATTACCATTTTGGAATTTATTTATTAAGGTTTTCCAACAGTGTCTATGTACATTAGTAAAACAAATTTATCAGTCACGGTCATAAACAGTTGCCAATAACAGGCCAACCGGCATGTCCAGAAGGTAGATAGCACATAAAAAATAAAACAGATCTTGACTCTAGAGAATAAAAATAAATAATTGATATTTTAAAAACAAAAAAACACTTCTGTTCTGGAACTACGAATATATTCAACACCTAAATTAGAAATTGTATTTTATTATAAACTCTTAAAAGGAAATAATTTATGGCGAACCAAACCTACAAATTGGAGGAGTCAATAGAGTATAGAGTTTAAGTTGCTTTGACGCATGACGTGTTGATGACGATTAGCTTATTTATAAATGTTTCGAGAAGCGGTACTGTACCTAGATACATACGTTACTAAATGCCGTGTTAAATCTTCCATTTAATTACAATTATATTGTAGTATTTTGTGATACCTCATAACATCCAGGAAAATGGTCATTTAACGGTAGATGACCTACAACCAGCTGATCACGAGAACTTGTCTTAATTAGGTTAACGTCGACGCATTACTGTAAAAACCAGCAACAGTACGTATTTTGTGTCTCGCTCCATTCATTTTATATTTTTATTTTAACATCTGCCAATTATTTATAAAGTACATTTCTTTTATCGTGGCATTTCACTTTGGTTTAATTTATTGGTTTTGTCTTTTTATAGGTTAGCATAAACGTATTTATTTAAATCAGAAGACCAATTCACGTAATTATTAAAAACTTAAAAAATCTAGTCGCAATCTCATCTCAGCGACAATCAATGCCAAAATTTTGTAAGAAATGCAAATGTTCTTAAAAATTCGGGTATTGCCACTTACCCCATCTTTCTCACACCGTTCCCACAGCACCGTTTCCTTTTACATCTTTATTCGAAATTACCGCTCATCACGAAGCCCGTATTCTAAAATTATGTACTGACTATTACGAAATATCATTGTTGGCCTACCATCAGTCTTGTTAGACTTTCTTGTCATAATAATATGACCCAATTTAAGAGCATAGTTTCTGATATCCCTTGTGAAAAAACCGTGTGCAAACCCACACCCTATAATAAAATTCATTTCCTGACAAGCGTTCAACAAAATGCATATGTATGTGAGCAATTATTGAATGAGCAAGTATTTATTAACATACAAATAAGTGTAGGCAGTTTTCATTGCATTATCTCTGTACTTATCTTGCAAAACAATCGTCACGTTGCTCAATGATTTCTTCTACTCGCAAAGACAAAGGGATGACCGTTAGTTGATTTTTTCTCCTTTTTTTGTTCGTCCCATGCGATGCGTACTCTTAACAAACGTTTCTCTTGTTTCCTGTCGTTGTACCACATTTGCTACTAATGTACTGCCTATTGTTGCATACTGAAGAATTTCAATGACAATGGGCTGGTCTAAGAAACATGTTAAAACACAACTTCATAGCGACAAACGTCCATTTATTTCAAAGTCTTCTCTGTGGACGTGTATCTGTGGTGGACCTTTGGAGTAGTTGATTGCAAATTAGAGGTCATTCAGTGGTACAGCATCTTCATCTGGCCTTTAGTTGACTCACCGATAGTGAAACATAAGTGCCACATGTATGGAAACTTTATTTTCAATTTAGAACTGCCTAGTGAGTGCATGACCTAAAAATCAAATCGGCGACAAATAAATAACTGTTCTATTTTGTGTCTTAACCGCAACTCCAGCACAAATAGAATACAAACCCTTCATTCTTACAACGTATTATCAATTAACAATAAGCCTAAGTATGCTGCTTGTAGAATCTCATTTGAAGTAAAACATTCCACAATGAACAGTGTAGTATCATTTGCACCGACATTGAATTCAATTGCTCTGGTAATAAAATCTATTTTAGGTATTCGATTGTTTATAGGACGTTAAGTGTGTCGGCCGTCGGAGTGGTTGCAGACTTCTCGTGTTTCAGAAGCGTGGTCGGTGCAAGCGTCAATGATCCACCTCTTTGTACCAACAGCTGCAATTTACCAGAGACGTCAACCATTGACCATTGTTGTTAGCCCTATTTGTATTCATAATTTCAAAATGTGGTGCGACTACAATTTTGCATATTTGCTTGCTTACGATTATGGATGCCATTTGTAAAGTTAAATAGGACGAACTATGTTTTGTTGTCAGATTTCGAAACCTACTGTGTAAATGCATGAATTGTGAAGGATTTATTATTACTTGAGCTGTGACTGTGAGCAAAATGTTATACAAAATGACTTTTAATTCATAGGCGATCTATCAGTAGCCGAAATTACTCATGAATATGAACAACTTCTTCTACGGCACCAACTCTAAAATATGAAAAATAAAAAAAACTGCTACTCTATACATTTCGGTTGTATTGTAGTGCATTTTTGTAGGGAACAGCTGTCTTTTTTATCAAAGCCAGTGTTATAGCCGTAATAAAAATTGTTCATGTTCTCGAGCCATCGCTCTCTGAAATATCAACAGTGAATTAAAAGTCAACTTCTACGTTTTCAATGTAAGTCTTAAAATTATTATCCTGGAGGTATAAACGATATCAATCTTGATACAACGTATTCCTTTAAATTAATTTATTATGGTAATAAAAAATTATATTATTATCTAAACATCGTGATCCAGCGACCATTAGGATTAAATCAGTCCATAATTTCGTGACACGTTCTGGGCGCGTTTGAGGTTACAGTTTACTTTCAACACTGTCCACATGTATGTTTTAAACATGAATGCTTACAAACAAGAAAGATAAATAGCTATTTAAATTAAAATTATAACAGACTGTTTCGTGGCTAACGTTGTGCGTAACGTTGACAATATGCGACCTTGTGTAGCCACTGATCCTTTTATCTTCGTTATATTACCTGTTTGTGACGCCATTTATTAGGTATTTTGTTTAGAGCACAGAATAAAGCTTATAACAAAGGTGGGTCTTAAGGTTAACGGGACCGTTAAGACAAGAATCATGGCGCCCAGTGATTAATAACTGAAGGAGGAATATAATGTGACTTATCTGAAAGACCTATTTATAGTATTGACATTTCTATCAGAATAATCTATCAAGCACAATGAAATTGAAAATTGTTGGTCAAACAACGATGGATAACGGTGCTTCCATAGCTGTTAGTTCCTTCATTCAATCCGTTGAACAGTGAATCAACGAATCATGGTGGCATTTTGTTGAATTATAATTTTGCTATGTTTAAACGCCACCGGACGCTATATAATATTTGTAAAACACGCAATTGTCCCAATCAAATGCAATCTAAAATTAAGGCCCGCTTGCACCACAAGTTACTAAATACATTTAGTGCTAAACGCGTTTAAATCATCGTTCTGTCTCTGTTAACTTCAAACGGTTGAAAGAAATAGAACGATGTCTTAAATTGATTTAGCACTAAATTTATTTAGTGATTTGTAGTGCAAGCCTACGACGCACTTGCACCAATTTAGCGCTAAATGCATTTAGAACATCACTACATGCCTGTCAAATTATTTAAAGTTGACACAGACAGAATTATGTTAATACGTTTACAGATTTGCAGGAGGCGCTAAATGTGTTTAGTGATTTGTGATCATGATGCAATTGAGCCTAACAATACCAACCTGATATTTAGTTATTTTCTGTGACCTAAATACTACAAGATCAACCATGCAAATTCCAATTTTATTGCGATATACTATATTGTCATCGAATCTATGCCTAGCAGTCGTAATTTGTCATAGGGCTAGATACAATGGGTCATACATTGCATGAAATATGGTCTTGTGGCTACATCCATCACAACTGTTACTTGCCATCGATATTTCATATAATCGAATCTAATCTTTCAACGTTCATGATCGTGCCAAATTGGGAATTTTAATGGAAGTGTCATTTTGAGAGGAAAGTCGTGGACTCGTGGCCTAGCTCGTATTTGCTCAGCTGTACTCTTGTAAGGCCTGCACGATTTAATCGATAGATATGTTATCAAACCAAACTCTTGGGCTCAAAAAATCTAGCCCCCAAATGAAGATGTACCGTAACATATAAAGCCTGCCAAACATTTCTGCTGTATTTTCCCGCTTGTTTGGAGGGATGAGGAAATTATATTTTTCTTACCCTACCCTGTTCCTTTTAGATTAATTTCGTTGCGGGATTCAAGACAATTGAATTGATTAAATTGATTGATAGAATCGTTTCTCCGGGACTTCTCTTTTGTGGTGGTTGCCATGGTTATTTCTGGCTTTTAGAAGTTGAAGTGGTCGGGAATAATGTAGCAGGCTTGTTCTTACTTGTTCCTGTAACCCAACAAGAGTTTTCCCTACCGTATGTTTGTACCAGTGGCGAAGGGTTAATATTCGTAAGGAAGCCAAGGCAGAAATTGTTTAGATACAATTAAGTGTACAACTATTTGACGTGAAACCAAAGGACAACAAAATTTAACACTAGTTTTATAATGGAGGTAGAACTGTTGTTCCAAACTTCTGAAATATTCCAAAGTATCGAATTCTATGGGGTTATGGAGTCCTCGCCACTGGTATATTCATATATGATTAGTTAGACAGTCGTAAAATAGCTTGACAATATCTCGATCAACCCCGAAACGGTACTTGATTACTTTGTAACGGGAGTTTTTGAACTAGCTTCTTACTAGTTATTCAAATACTCTTATTTAAATGTACCAGCTTTCAATGAGCTTTGCTACATCATTGCATTTAAACTGTTTACTTGTACCGACAGTATTTGCTCCGACAAAGTCCAGCAAGCAATTTGACTTACTCAAACACCGCTCAGGGCGTGCAATGTGTGCCTATTTAAATCCGATATAATTTCTATGTGTGTACACACGTCTACTGAAACTGTTCTAACGATTTGTTTTACCCATTTTCTCTCGACTACCTTTTCAACCATCGACGGCCTTTATCGAATGCCCGTTACACCATTATTCTCGGATTAAACCAAAGCGACGCGAACATAAATTCTAATAACACAACGCAGTTATGATGTGGCGATAATTAAAGCCATTTTTTTTTCATTTTTACGTCAATCTCAGCTTTTTTCTTGATCTAAGAATTCTTGCGTAAATCGAGAAAGTTGCGGATAGGATTGACTAGCTTGTAATAACAGTGGCATCTATTTGAAGTTGTCTTGTGTAATGGTATTGATATCATCTTAGTTGGGTTTCATGTAATCTAGAGTATCTGGTAGGTCACACGTGAGTGCTGTAGCCTACTCGTATTATTATTTTGATAGATTGGGATCGTTAAACCCCAAATTGGTATCTTGGTTCGCGCCGTTTTGCGTATATCGATAGAACTTTTCATGGCGCCTTATAAGGGCAGGGGCCGGGTTCTAAGTGCCACCTACGCAGTGCTGTACAAATGTCCTTATTCGTCATTATGGGCGTTCTGACTAAGACGGCCAGCGAATCGGCTACCTTTGTTAGATGTAAGCTGATGACTATACTTTTTGCAGCAGCCGTGGGCGGCCGATTCACCTTCGATGTAAAGATTATCTTATGCCATGTAGGTGGTGGGTACTTACAGCTTAACTTGAGAATACTTAGGAAGTGAGCGTTGTTTTGATTTCGTAATGATAGTTCCGATTCGACGTGGGTAGCTAATGACTGAGCATACCCTAATCCACAAATTACACATTTATTTAACCTTATTGCATAACTTACACTAAGTACGTACTTGCGACATCTAAGTGACCTTCTTTCGGACAGTGAATAAATGGTTTCAGCTCTAGCTAAATGGGCAAATGCTTGGATTATAAAAAAATCTAATGGCTGTCGAGAACTGGGATTACTGGCTGGGGTTTTAATATATTAGTTTTCTCGTCTAATGTGTCTAATGCTTTAAATTGGTTCTAGACTTAAGGCCCTTTTTACTAATTTCCAATAAGATCCGATTTAATGATTTGGCAGATAATTTCATACAAATTCTATTCCATTTTTAATATTGTATCTATAGCTAGGTGGTGAGACTAGCCATAATGGTGTGGCCTTAAAAGTTCTACTTCAAAGGGCTCACCATTATAAGTGAACTTTTTTAAATTGTATTGACCTAAGGCAGATGTTCACTGCATGATTCAGGCTAAAAATAACGCCTTATTCTTTGTTAACATCGCCTTGTTTACAAAAATCATATTATGCGTAAACAATGTTAGTACCTAATATCAACATTCACCAAATTAATGACTAGAACATTTCGAAATTATTAAATGCATAGAATTATGTTTTTCATTGCGTTTGTAACCTATCATTTTGGTTCACCGCTGAACAATCTTTCGGTTTGTTTCATCTCTGCCACCGCCGTTAGATAAAGACTCTTCTAAGTAATGGATCTGTGTTACTTTAGGGCTGCCATACGATACTCTTTTGTTTATTAAAACAGGTACCTATACAGCGTGTTAAAAACACATTACACAGCCATTAACTGCACATACTGCTATGTAAGTTTGAGCAAAAATGATTATTGGGAAATTACGTTTTGTGTTAAAAATCATTGTTTACGGTAATGCAAACAAAACATCGTGTTTATGGGTGCATGTACAGGAGCCCTAGAGGATTTTCATATTTAGTGTTTCGTGAAATCATAAAAATATTGGAACCTTTAAAATGTCCGAAATCACAAGTGTCCCTGATATGGTCCTAAACAAAAAATATCGCAATTATGGGAAGGTTTCTTTTTATAGTAATTTAAATCTATTTATTTGTTTGAACTACCTCGGTAGCCTAGTGGTGCTAAGTGCGACTGCTACGCTAGAGGTCTTGGGTTCGATTCCCAGGTCGAGCAAAAAGTGTTATTGGGTTTTTCTATGAAATTCTCAGTAGCAGCTCGGAGTTAGGATTCGCGCCCGGTTAATGGCAATAGGCTCGCCCCCTATTACATGGGACCTAAAACATGCCGGCGAAATGTGGGTGTACATTGGTACACCTAACCCTCCGGGGAATACAGGCATGACGGTATGCGATGGTATGTTGTTTACCTACTAACTATTGGAATACTACTGTTGTTAGGTTAATAAATTAAATAACATGTCGTGATCGGTAATTATTATAATAAAATACATATTACATTTATAACATGTATTATTTCTTTATTAGTATCAGATAAAATAAATTTAAATGACTTGTGAGGCAATATTGTAAGAATAATATTTTACATAGGCATGAGACTCCAAGTATACCAATACCCAACCCTATTTTAAATATTGCTTGGAGCCGGTGCAGCCATTTTAATTACCATTAATTTATATTTAAAGTACGCACTCCAGAGTTTTATGTGTACCTTTAAGAGTCATGGTCGAATTGTTCATAGTTATTTATAAATAGATGACATAATGTATGCAACATAAAGCCAAGCAATCAATCAATGTTTAAAAAATAAACCAGTTTTAACATAACACTACCAAATTACTTAAAACGTTTGTAAAAGAAAGTGTGGAGTGGAGTTAAAACCTGTGTGGTTGATATCAGGTCGTAAAATATTTAGTGGTCAAGCCGGGAAGTGTAATTATATGTACTAAGTTGATTGGTCAATATACAGGGTTATTTGTAAAACATAGACAACCTCTAAGGACTATGTTATTAACATCATAATCAACAACTTTTGTTCTATGACATTTAAAAATTTTTCATTTTTTAGTTCATCAGATTTTCATACAAAAATAAATACATTTAAATTTAACGCTCTAAATGTTACGAAGTCTATGCGAAGCAAACGAAAGCGATAGTAAAATAGCGAGGGGAGCGGGGTTAGGACGGCGGGGGTGTGTGTACTTGACCTATTTACAATTTTACGGAAATCCTTCAGTCGCTCATCCGCTTCAATGCGCTTGCGTTGATTGATTCTGTAAAAAATTATAGAACAAAAGTTGTTGTTTATGATGATAGTAATACAGTCCTGCATGGTTGTCATTGTTTTAGAAATAACCCTGTATAAGCGACCCATCAGTGTCGCTTGAGGTGTATTTATCGTGCCTACGCTTGTCATATTTGTGATAAAGAACTAAGTTTTATAATTCACATCAATTAAAGTTAACTTAGCTGGAGGCTAACTAGACGTTTCATAATTTTAATGTTTCCTGTCTGTCACGAATTGAACTAGAAATTTACACAACAGTTCTGTTATCGAAGACAGTCTTGCTTATTAAAATTGCGAAGTGAATGTAGTAAACTATCTTCTTGAATAATTCTCACCATACTCAAATACAATGTAAAATATCAGCCTATTATTGTTCCACTGCACGGCAAAGGTCTCTTCTCATACAGAGAAGGCACGGCTATTGATCACCACGCTTACTCAAGAAGGTTTACAGACTTGCATTATTTATAAGACTGCCTCGGTAGCCTAGTGGTCCTTAGCGCGACTGCTACGCTAGAGGTCTTGGGTTCGATTCCCAGGTCGAGCAAAAAGTGTTATTGGGTTTTTCTACGAATTTCTCAGTAGCAGCTCGGAGTTAGGATTTGTGCCCGGTTAATGGCAATAGGCTCGCCACCTATTACATGGGACCTAAAAACATAACGACGAACTGTGGGTGTACATTGGTACACGTCGGCCTAACCCTCTGGGGAATACAGGCGTGATGGATAGTATTATTTATAAGTCCAGATTTCCTCACGATGTCATTGTTTTTCAATATAAACTATGTATTGAAAGTCACATTGGTACTTGCCCAGTACCTTCACCATTCCAATGAAGAAATCCAATGTAATATAATATTTTTATAATACAACTAATAAAACCAAAGGCCGTATCAAAGAATTCTTCCGACAACAGATGACGAACTTTACAAAAAAAACCCTCATTGATTGATATTTAATCTAGGGACCTTTGAACTTTCTGTCGCGTGGACAAAGAGCTCGGTGCTCAATTAGACGCTAGGCCTCCGTGGGTGGTCCGTTGTGTTCCTTTGCCCTATAATCAATAAAAATGCGCGTATAGTGTTCATGTCAGTTGAAGTGACGGTTTGACGGAGCTGGTATTAGATGGTACTGGTTTTGTAATGGACACCGTGTAGCCTGGCGCTAAGCTTACATTGTTTTCGTTCTACTATCCGCGGATGCGATGTTAAGATCACATTCCGCCCACAATACGATTATTATGAATGTATTGTCCAGGTGTTTTCTAGATACATAAATGAGATTAAATATTCTTGCGAGTAATTTTGAATCGAATTCTTTGGACAAATTCGGTTCGTTTTCGTTTAATCAGGAATATAATTGTTCTAATGGTATTCTTCTATTATTCTGTTCAGCACAATGTTCTCCATAGATTTTTCTATTTACGTAACTTAATAATAAAAAAGTGGTGTCCAACATATCGTTGAGGAAAATTAATGAACGCAACGCATGGTTAAATATTTTTGTCCATTCTTCCGTGACGGACGCTTAGTAAGAATACACCGGCGTTTTAAGTTACTCAATCAATAATGTGTAAAAATTATTATCAAGTATTCCGTTTTTCAGTTAAATTGAATAATAAATCAATTGATTGCTTTTTAAAACATAGGAACCGTGTTCACCATTTTATTGTTTGATATGAAATACATTACATACGTGAGGAATTTGTCAGTTTCTTTGAACGCGGTAATATTTGGAATTACTGCTTCGATTCAAAAAAGTCTTTCACTAATAGAAAGCGATGTTATCCGTGAGTCCTAAGTGCTGTATTTAATTATAAAAAAATAGGGATCCATTAGAAAATTCACGCAGACAAAAGTCGCGGGCAATTTATTGTAGTGTTTGTGTTAAGAAATTACAGTAAGAACGAAATAGGTACAGCTAATGTTTTGGTATTTTTGTGCCTACATTGTTTGTAACGATCCGATTGTTTTTGCTTGCCGATAAATTGTCTGTGTCCATTTATTTCAGTACTAAGTGTGCTGACCGAATTTTTCACCACATTTCTTAGCTCTTCCTATTGTTACTATGCATTTTTAACAATAAAGAAATGTTTTGATGACGTCAATATACATACTTTTTTTACCGATGGGCAATCATCAAGTCATTTCCCCCTCCCTGGGCGGGGGGGAGAGAGTGTCAGACTTTTACTGACTAAAACCCATCCAGGTTCCTTCTTGTGCCCTTTGAATTCCGAGGGCGCGGTATCTCATACGAACAACCCGAGCCCCGCAGACATCGGCCCTGAGAGGCCTCTTCTAAAATTGCTGACATCTCTTTGATGCGCGCGTGGAACACGATCGGGCCGTCGACATGGCCTGTCGTTATACAACGTACGGACGGTGAGCGACCCATTGCTCACCGTCCACATTCCACAGGTCCACAGTCTCGCGGCTCCCGATGCCCGGAGCGTCTACCGCGGCGGCTGGGACGGGAGACTCTGCCTCAACCGTCCCGCCACCTCCTTCTCTAGCATAACTGGTCAAGGCATTTCGACATTATAGCGATACCTACCTATTACTTAACCCAGTAATTGGTACTAACAAAGGTAAACGTAATCTAAAATTACCCATGAACAACCTCAGAGAGCACACCTTATAAATTGCAATTAAACGCAGTTTTGTATTAAAACATATAATCTGCGACATGTAGTCGCACCTTTGACAATGCAGCATTTAAACGGCAAACATCGCATACTTTGATGTTGTCTAGATATATTATTTTATCGTCAATGATGTAAGCTTTGCCACTTTAAAAGGCAATAGAAATATAAAATGCATCGTTTATAAAGTTTTATGTGCCTAAAGGTGATTTAACATCAAAATATATCATTACTAGCAAACATCGTCGGCGTGGTTTATTTCGCCCTCGTTAAGTTACGTCTTTGGTTACTGCTCTGCTCCCGTGGGTCGTAGCGTGATGTTATATAGCCTATGTTACTAAGGAGTAATGTAGGTATCTATTGGTGAAAAAATGGATAAAATGGGTGCGTGGAGCTTATTCGGTACAAACAAACAAAAAAAATCATAATATGTAATTGTATAATAAATTATTATGTTTTAATTGTACGAACTGCCTCGTTGGCCTAGTGGTCCTATGTGCGACTGCTACGCTAGAGGTCTTGGGTTCGATTCCCAGGTCGAGCAAAAAGTGTTATTGGGTTTTTCTATGAAATTCTCAGTAGCAGCTCGGAGTTAGGATTTGTGCCCGGTTAATGGCAATAGGCTCGCCTCCTATTACATGGGACCTAAAAACATACCGGCGAACTGTATGTGCACATTGTTACACCTCTGCCTAACCCTTCGGGGAATTCAGGCGTGATGGTATGTTGTAATTGTACGATAGAAGACATTATCTGTGGAGGCTTGTCATTGGCAACTTTGCCTTCTATGTATGTTGTGTATTTACTGTAATTAGTCCACAAGCCTTCTGTAAAACTAAATAAATAAACAAAATATTCTATTGAAGGGGTCTTGCAATAGAAAAGCAAGAAAGATATACGCCGTTTTTTTAACTAAATACGTATTTAATTGATTGAATTATTTACTTAAACACATGTGAATTAAATGTGTGTCGTTGAATAACTTAAAATGCAAAACACGACTTCATTTAAATAGCTTCTAATTACACACCTGTTAATTTGATGACAGCATAATTAGCAAAATATGACATTAAAATTAATTATTCTAATAATGCTTTATAACGATATCTAATGAATAAAAACATGAAATTCATGATAGATACCTATTGAAAAGACTACTAAAATTATAATAACCATCGGGAGGTTGGCCAATTTATACCAGCTAGTAGCCAGTTCGTCTACCTCTGTTAACAGCCAAAATAAATAAAGTTTTCTATTTGACCAGTCACATGCGATTAACAAACATCTCGACACATCCAACTAGTACAGGAGCCCAACGTAACAGCGAAGTCGCAGCCAAGACTTTAACGACTTCTTATTAATTAAGTGGCTGTTACATTATAATTCTTGAAACATCCCTAATAAAATATTTGTCGTAAAATCGACGGGGTATCATCATCAAGGTGACATCAAAGTCATACACACTCGAATCAAGTCTTTACTGTATGTTTTTGAATGAGACAGATTGATCAGAATGAGCGCTATTGGCGGTGGCGAAAAGAGGGTAAATAAATTCCATCTCACAATAATTTAACTTGTTTTTTGACAGCGATTAAAATCAAAAGCCATCTCAATAAAATAGGTCCACCACTAAACATCTTACTGAAATACAACAAACGTGCGGTGCCAAGTTTTAAATTATGTTATATTAGACAAGCATATTCAAAGAATTTCGTTAAATACAACCAAACATAAAATTTCGTTTTGCATAGGATAAAGTCGACTAAAATACACGTGCGTGTCAACGCCGTAGCGCCTCGTCACTAACGCGGACGGATTTTAAAAAAACAAAGCGATTACCGAGATTATTTTTCTTTGCAGTATTTTTTTTTTAATTGCACTGTTTTCTTTTTGGATGTGTATGCTTGAACTCTGTGCCAAGAGTCGAGAGAGACGCGTGAACATCCACAAAGAAATAGAGACGGTTATTTCTGACTATCACCTCTACACGCGTGTGACCGCTATACAGGCGTCGGAGCTATGAATGAGTTCTCTATTCACGTATTAAAAGGGAATTATTTCATCTGTCATATCGTATAACATTTGATTCTTCTGTCTTCTAGTGACTTTGAGCGCCGTTGTCTAACAAAGTCCCCTCAAACGTGCTTACGCTTAACAATGCTCGTTATTGGTTGTCTCTTGGTATTAACATATTTTAATCTGTGTGCAAATTACCTATGTCATTGCTATTTTAGTATGATAATTTACGTGTTGTCAATTGCCTTTCTATTGAACCGTGTTCATTATTTTTAACCTCCAAAATATTGTGATTCATATGATTTTCTAATTTCAATCTATCAAGGTGCATTAAACATAAGCAGGTTAGTCGCTACTTCTCTTGCTACTCATAAATATAAACATCTGTCTAGCTGACTTAGTAACTTTGAATAATATTGATTTATATGCAACCTAGATGTATCAGTTTCTTTCATTCTTTACAAAATCTTTTAACAGTAGCATCGAAATCTGCCACGCCTAGTAAATATTGTCAGACCAGCACTAAGTGAATTTAAAAGCTGAACGTGCAATTGCGTCAGTTGCCTAAACCAACAGTTGCACAACGCACTGAAAACTGTTGTCAAAATCTTTTAGAACATAGAATTTGTCATACTAATGCGCTTGAACTCTAGCATAGTAACTATGCTGCAGTGTTGTTCGTCTCAGAATTGCTTTTAGGTTCATCTTCAGCATTGATAGTATTTTCTGCTATTTCTTTAATGAAGAAATAATGTATTACGTTGGGAACTCAGACGTTTCTTGATCTCGTATGTAATTGGGCCAATCCCTTGCTATCATATAAAATGTATGTTTTGTTATTCTTGTTTCATTCCGTCTACCGTTTTAATTTCTCGAATATTCATCTTAGTTTTAATAAGACTGTCAACAGTACATTACATTTTTATAGAAATAACTGAAGATGAAATCCGAAATAGCTATATGATTGTTCCATTAGCTTTGTTTCACCTGCAAATAAATATAGCTCCGTTGTGGCCAGGCATTCTCAATATTCCATATGGAAACTAACTCCAATGATATTGTTGGAATCAATAGATCATTGTTATAATATACAAGACAGAAGTAATTACAGAAACTAATGAACATTAAGTCCATCTGTGTCATTAGCTAACACAACTTTATTAATTGTTTATATTTTATTTCAGGTAAGCTTCGTTCGCTAGTGTCGAGACGTGAGAAATTCTATAGAACCCCGCGACGCGTCGTAAGTCATAAAGATTTTCAACGTGTTTTTTACTGTCGCCTTTATAGAGAAACGAAGCTTTCTTTAGCTGTCTTATTTATTGTTCAAGATATTCTCCGTACATGCATGTTTGTTGTAGCTCGAGCTATAGCAATATTTCATTTATTAGGTAAATTTGGTACTTACTCGTGTTCTAGATTTTTATGTGGATATTAAACTGTTAGAAATGTTTTGTTGCTGTCGTAATTGACTTTCTGTGAGAAACAGGTGTAGATTTTTATTCTGTTCCGCTTTTCTTGTATATTCATTCTTGTCCTCGGTTGGTTTCACTGCAACTCCATAAAGAATTGTGTTGATTTTATGTGTTTGTACATTTCGCTTTGTTTAAAGCTTGCCTTCATTACTTTTTAAACAGTAATACTAATTTAAAATAATTGTGAATGCCAATTTTTATCTAGCCAAGAAGGTGTGTATGGCATCACTTCGCATTATATTAGGTTAGGGACACAGAATTAATTAGCAAAATTAGCTTCGCAACGACAACACTAGATTGGCCTTACGTGTATTTGATTACACCTACGATTATTACAAGAATTGCAATTGAATTGAATTCAATCATTGCGCATCTGTAATTGTTCATGAATCCTTGAAAAAGGAATACATGTCATCATTCTTGACTGTCCATATATGTTGGTACTTGGTAATAATACTTCTGTTTTGTGGGCCATTAAACATTGACATATGTTTACTGGATATATAGTTCGCGTTCGTGGTTTACGCTCACATGATATGTGTCTTACGTGTGATTGAGTGAGACAGCTCATTAGAATAAGTTTTTCTAAAGCAAATTTGACACGTGTCTCGCTGTAGGCGTCACTGCTACCAACCAACCGCGTTAACTCATGAATGGCAAGGTTGACTGTAGAGTCTGTCTAAGCAAGTACTTCGCTGCTGGCTCATGGCTTGCTATTGTCAAATATTTGCCTCGAACAATCCGTCCCGCTTGCAAATTGCGAACTACGATTTACACGTTTTCGTGCTACTCTATGTTATGTACTGAGTTACGTATGGAGAAACTGTATTTTCAATTTTTACTACCTACACTTAATCCTGAATTCAACAATATTGTTGTAAAAAGACATACTTATACAATGTGTCACATTCAATGACACCATTGAATATGTTTAAAATTGTTGTTAAAGTGTTTATTCAATAGTTTGTCATTGGTATAATTCTGTCATTCAATGTTTATAAGCTACGCCCACGAGACATCCATTGAATACGAAGCCCATTCCAGAATGGTAGTGTCGACATTTGACGCTCTTCGTTTTTATTGTAGTAGGATGCCCGTCAATATTTTGAATATCAACATGTCACACCGAAACTTAACACCCCGCCCATAACTGATTCATAGTTGTTTTTAATTATTGTATTAAATTCATCGTCAATACTAAGAAGTTTTACGCCTTCCTCCTGACACAGATTTTTGCATGAACGGCTTTATAAAACGGCTACACCGGAGGTTATAAACTTTCTATTGAACTAGCATAATGGTGCATTAAAGTCGCAAACTGACACAACACACTGAAACATCCACAGCTCGTTGTTTTACGATAATGTTCCATATTATATTAATGTCCGCGGCGCATCAAGTCACGTTGTTTGGCACCGACATAACACATAAAAAGGAAACCCCAGTTTCCCTACTGTAAACTCGTCCTATATTTACAAATGGGCCTCGCAAGTAAACCGTGAAAAATAAATATTAGGCGATAAATCAGCGAAAATCTCCGGTTTACTCCAACGCTTTTATAGCTATAATAAAAGAACCGTCAACTGTGGATAGTGTTCGGGGAATAAATAGTATAGATCCCGGCCAGCATTCTAGAAACTCGAACGCGTAACACTGCTCATTGGTTCAGCTTTGACACATTTAGGCGATGTTCACTAGTGAGCTTATTTACACGTGTCGAACCTGCGTAAATCCTAACGAATAGGACCGTAAATCTGTAGCTGCTTTGTATGAAAACATATGTATTCCTTCGTACTAAGACAATTTATCGAGATATAACTCTCGTTTCGTTATTCGCCACTGAGTGCTAATATTTAACAGCATCCTCTTGTGCTACTAAAACTACGCACTTTAAATGCCATAATATTTTTTGTGAAATCCTGATATTTCTCGAACATAAATATCTTGTAGAAAATATGATGATGAGTTTTAATAAAATATTGTTATGATTACCTAGTTTAGCACTGAAAATATGTTTAGCTAAAGATGGAATATTTAAACGAAAACAAATTTATCTGAAGTCAACATATTATGTATTGGTTTTTACTTCCGTGTGCTGATTTGCTTCCACTGTATCAGTGATAGCATCAACCTTGTATTTGGGCACATAATTCATAAGTGTCACACAAACAACGTGTCGTGTTCTTCTACCCTTGCGAAGTGGTATGCAAATAAGAGTTTATTTTTTCATTCACACCCGATGTCTGCTAACTGCCATTCATAAATATGAGTATTATTTTTTCTTTGGAGCATTTACACTTGACCACCTGTTTTATGTGCACGTTCTCCGAAATTAACATAACGTGTTTCGCTGACAATATTCATATTTCTCAGTCACACTTCACACGATTAGGTGCAGTCTAAACGACTTGTCTAAACGATTTGTGGTGCATACCGATGTATGCACCACAAATATTTAAGTTTGCTTTAATTTGTAACGGTATCTACGTCCTCTTGTGTTTCCATTAGATGCTAATCCACTTTAATAGTGGTTTTCAGTGGATTTTCAAATGTCGCATCAGTGTCTTAAACAATGTGACGACGAGTCTCCGAGCCTCCAACCGTTCATAGATAAAGATATCTAGATAAAAGCATTTCAATCACAATTGTAAAGACCTGCGCTGGCATTTCCAACTGGTTTCCATTTTGTGTGCATTTCGTAATGGCCAAAGTCAGTCCTGTCGTGATTTATGCACTTATTATTTTGCAACTTCATAGGTATATTGTTTGCGTCCAAATTAACTTGTACCTTTACTGCAGCATTGTTTTCATTCATAAATGATTCACCGTCAGTCTCATTTCGTCACTCTTCTACGTATTATATTATTATTGTCATCGTCCCACGCGTTGTAGGAATGAGTAATGAGAATCTTGGAAGAATCATCTATTATATTAGTGGTAAACTCAGACTGAGACCATCATTATACTTGTTTGACACACAAACAATTTTAACATAACTTAACCTAACATCGACTCCGTAGCTCTCATTGGATACTTGTAGTTTGTGCTATTGACAGAGCAACAAAAATGTCTCTGAGTAACTTTGTTCGAAAATTCCAGGGTAAATTAAACTTGTTAGCTTTGAATGAATTGCCCTTTGGAATTGAGTTGATACTAGACTTAATTGAGGTTATTATGATTTACTCATCTTTTCAATTGCAAATGCTTATATAACCTGTTGCGTTTTCGTTAATCTAGGCTCTAAATATGTGTATAGTAGATGCTAATATTGCGTAGATTTGCTTGAACTTTTCTACGATTCAACAGCTGCAGCTTTTTGTCGATTCTTTCTCTGTGTTTGCATAATGCATGTGCATGACCAGACATTAGCCTATGGTACTTGATATCGAGGACAGGAAGTCGAACATTACTGTAGGAGCTCTGCGTTTAAATAAGCGATAAAATTATATTTCTATGTACCGTCACGCTCATCTCAGATTGCGCATAAAACCTACTGAAGAATTCCAACTTACCCACTTCTTTTGCTAAACAATTTAAAGTTTCTATTCCTTCGCAATCTGGTCTATTGTTTATGGGAAAGTGAAACTTTGACGGAAAATCACACTGTGATTGTTCATTTTATACTCCTGTTTTATATTCGGAATAGTAGAAAATGAAAATAATTAAACCAAACACAACAACCAAAATCTCTGCAAAGATGGACAAGTATGATGTGTTTGTGAAGCTTTAGGTACTCTTGAAATTGTATAATTGGATCTATAAGTATCGCACGAATTAAAGTTAGGAAATCACTTATGCAAAGTTATTCATATTATTTCCAATTGGATCGTTAAATCTTCTCGGTATCTCGCGCATCTTGTGCAACAAGCAATAATTTCTTTCAGATCCACTTCGAACGGATTTGTTTTATGAGTAGGAAATATCCATGCAAAGCCCGTGCCGCCATGATGTGCCAGTACATCTGTCGGACGCTGTATATTGTCTAGAGCTACCGTACCGGCAACTTAACTCACTACTGCCTTTTGATTATCTTGCGCCCATTCATCATTCTCAAGTGCATCGCTTTCTATTAATATACACACTTATTTATTGTTGTATGATATGTCGAGTGGGCTAACTTATTCATGTTCTAACTTTAATACACTTTGATGTCCAAGATCATTAGTTTTGTTACTTTGTTCCAACAAGCAAGTAAAACCCGACTGGATTACTTAATAATCTAATTTGTCAAGCTTGATTACAAATGGCCCGTCCACAAACATAATACCACAATAGTTCTGCTAGGAGGTACCGGATATCTTTGTTCTTTGTTCACCGATGTCACATTAACTTAATTCGGATGACATTGGCTTCACGTCAGTTACATTTGTCCAGAGATAACACGTGCCAAAGAAGTCGATAACTATCTACATACTTACACAAACCTGTGTTTTGCAGGCATTATAATTATAATACCTCCCGCAACTCACGTCTTGTTTGATTCACTAAAGGTGACTAGGTGTTTATTATTTGTTATTATGGTTGCCAGTTTATAGTTATTTACGTCATCACTATTATTTATTGTTGTCTTTAGCCTAGCTGGCTCCTTTGACCAAAGGTCTTATTGCCCTCTATATAAATGTGTTAACAGTTACGTATGGTTAAGTTCTGCGTCTTCAGTGTCTTCTGCTACTATTTTCTATAGAAAAATATTTTTTCCATTAATCTAGGGATGACAATCTGTATTCGTTTATTAGGTGGTTTCTAAAGAGTTTTATGCACTTCTTATTTATAGTGCATTCTGATTGCGTTATTAGAAGAACGTTTTTGGATATGTACAGATGCGTTTATATAAATCTGAAGGTGTTTATGTCCTTCATCTACGTAAAAACACTTTGTTGTGTGATATCTTTCTCAGAGAAGTCTCATTCCGTTAATGTCACTTATGTGCCGGGCAATTACACACACATTTTAATATATCAACATAATTATTCGCGTGATTCCAACCTCCGTGGTTGGACGACGTAAGTAAAGCCGGTCGCAGCTGACCGTGGTGCTGCCTTTACGCATCGTCGCTCAACGTGAGAAAATTCCCCTTTCAATCTACATTGTTCTTAATTTGCCCTCATACATATTATTCAGGGAACATTTATCTTAATGCTAGCAGGAAACAAAGCCATTAGTGACTGTTAGTTTACCGCTCTGAATTCTCGCCGATTCTAAAATTGCATCTATTTGAAATTTCTCATAGATTTACGTATTCAACAAATGTGGGGAATGTCAAGATTGATAGTTTGTATTTGTAGTCCTTCACATATTCAAATGAATCTTGTTCATTTATGCTCCAATTGTAACAGTCAAGTTTAATTAATGCACCACCTTGTAATTTCACTGTCTAGACCGTGCGTCCGTTTACTTAGTTTGTTATTATGACGGCCATTGCATTGGCGTCGTCGTTAAATTACAAAATACCACCACTGTTCTTGGTGATGAAAGAAATTAATTGTTTCCGCCGACCGACGCAGCAAACGAAAGTGATTTTGTGACTTAGTCTATTCTAAGAACCAATTATACCATTTGTTTCACTGGAACTGCTGCGCATGCGACTGCGCGCAGATGGCTATTTAATGACATAGCTACAGAAAACTACACAGCATATTTTTCCGATCGAGGTGTTATATAAAAGCGTTCCTTTGTTGTTAAACTATATGTTTCTGAAGATCTTACTAAAGTTAACCTTTTAAAGTTTCGTTAGCCCAATAAACTTTAATGCACGATACAGTTACCACAAGCAACAACAGTTGCTCAACCGCTCAAACTTTAACTTTAAATGGCCCAATCGCTTCTTTATTTTATAAATATGCTAAAATCAAAATTAATAGTATAGTGTATTGGTATTTGTGATCTTTCTCAACCGAATCGAATTTATCTTAAATAATGCCGAAAATTGTATTATAACTGTCCAGGGGTCGAGTTCAATCTTAATTCCACACATGTTTATTTAATACATAATTTAAAAGATCGCACAGTGGTCTATAAAATTTAGTTTAAAGGTGAGTATACACCTGAGCATTTTATCGAACGTTTCGATTAATGTAACGGTCCATAAAAACTCAAATTATACAAGCATTTTCATGTAATGGAACGTTCCTGCGAATGCTTGACGCTGTGTTCGACGCTATTGTTCAAGGCTTGTGAGCATTAGCGTCCTGTAACATTCCTTTATATTTGACATAATATGTCAAATATAGAATACATATTATGTATTTTATACCCTTCGTTGAAATCTAGGATCTGCAGATCGCATATGTACATGTCGCTATCGATCAAATGTTACAAACACGCTCGTTGGTTTGTAAAACCTAGCTTTAACAAAACATCGTGTGTCGTGCTAAATGATCGGTTCATGTTAGAGTTGCTCGTTGTTCTGTTACAAGTAAAGCTCAAGTTAATACTAGCCTTTAGACTTTATTTTTTACTATAGAACCTTGTGGGCGGTAAGTTTTCATGGCAAACCGTAAAAATTTAATCACGTAGCAAAGTGTTCTATTCCGTGTGATAATATCGTGGTTGGAGTTGAAGTTACAGCTTATTAAATGCGTATTAGAATAGAATGAGGGAGAGGGATTACAGAGTGAATGCGCCGCGGTCTGCCATTGTGCGCAGTGACAATGCAAGAGAGATTGCATTGCATTATCTGTAACCAGTAAGCGTATGTGTGTGAGGTTTTCTGTCGCAATACTACTGGGAGAGTAAACTGTACTGTACTATTAATATTTATTGGTTAAGAAACCAAAAAATATAACATACCATCACGCTTGTATTCCCCGAAGGGTTAGGCAGAGGTGTACCAATGTACACCCACAGTTCGCCGGTATGTTTAGGTCCCATGTAATAGGGGGCGAGCCTATTGCCATTAACCGGGCACAAATCCTAACTCCGAGCTGCTACTGAGAATTTCTTAGAAAAACCCAATAACACTTTGCTCAACCTGGGAATCGAACCCAAGACCTCTAGCGTAGCAGTTGCGCTCAGGACCACTAGGCTACCGAGGCAGAAACCAAAAAATAATAAGAAAATATTTGCTATTAGAGACCGTCCCGGGACTTCGTCCGCATTGCTTATTTATTTCACCCTCGTTATGTTTCGTCTTCGGTTACTGCTCCGCTCCGGTAAGTTGTAGCTTGATGTTATACAGTCTATGTTACTCAGGAATAATGTATATTGTATTGGTGAAAAAATGATTAAAATCGGTCCAGGAGTTTTGAAGCTAAGTACAAACAAACAAACATACAAAAAAAAAACATTCCACTTTATAATATTAGTATAGATTTAAACAGGTTATTTCTAGGCTTTTCGACCTGTTAGGTTGGTTAGCTCCTAGTATCATTTTAGCTACAATTTTGGTGTGAATGTTGTTAAATATACAAGGTATTGGTTTAAACAAGGGACTGACTTTAAGTGAGTGTAGTGCTTATGAAAATAAACCACTTTTACTATGAAATCAAACTTAAAATTGCGAAAAATATCAGCTGTTCCTCACATGTTCTCGAGTTATGCGAACGTAAATGTATGGAGCATGTGTTTTTTTGCGATTTTACGTTTCGTTCTATAGTAAAAGTTATTCATTTTCATGAGTACTGCACTCTCTTAAAGTAAGTCCCTTGTTTACCCTAACGCCCTGTGTATTTTATATCTTTAATTGGACAGTGGCCGTTTAAGATAAAAGTAAAAAAGAAACACACATACCATCACGCCTATATTCCCCGAAGGGTTAAGCAGAGGTGTAACAATGTACACCCACACTTCGCCGGTATGTTTAGGTCCCATGTAATAGGGGGCGAGCCTATTGCCATTAACCGGGCACAAATCCAAACTCCGAGCTGCTACTGAGAATTTCATAGTAAAAAAAAGTATAGTAGTAAGTGTAGTAGTGTAGTATTTGGTAGTAAAAAAAAAATATGGATTAAGCTGGAAAGAGTTGTATTCTTTAGCGAATATTTAGTTAGTTAGATGATAATAGAAGATAGTATGGTTAGCAAACGTAAATAGTAGTTAATTATTTATTACAATCATAAAACTTACTTAAATAATAAATATATCACAAACTACGAGTATGTACAGTTAATATAAAAAATAAAAAATGAAGCTATAGGGCATCAAAAAACTCATCCGCATTGCTGTCCATGGGAGTTTAGGTAGTTTAGATATTAGTGTAATTACCTAGAACAAGAAAAGTTGGCATCCAAGTAAGTACTTAATTAGGTAGTACAAAAATGTGTTTACTTAACAAAGGAATTGCTACAAATGTTATTGAACTGTAACTAGGACAACAGAAATAAATATTCAGAAATAGATATTCAAGAATAAGGTACCTACTTTACTTATGTTAGTTATAACGTTATATTCAATAATACAACTTGTTTTCTTGTCCGTACATGTTCATCAAGAACCATGTTACATTGAAAGTAAATAAAGTAAGTATGGTCAGCAAGATAAGTTTATAAACACTACATTTTTACATCCTATAAAATAAGGTGGAACTGCCTCGGTAGCCTAGTGGTCTTAAGCGCGACTGCTACGCTAGAGGCATTGGGCTCGATTCCCAGGTCGAGCAAAAAGTGTTATTGGGTTTTTCTATGAAATTCTCAATAGCAGCTCGGAGTTAGGATTTGTGCCCGGTTAATGGCAATAGGCTCGCCCCCTATTCATGGGACCTAAAACATACCGGCAACCTGTGGGCGATGTACATTGTATTGTTACACATCTGCCTAACCCTTCGGGGAATACAGGCGTCATAGTAAGTTATGTAAAATAACATAACATACCATCACGCCTGTATTCCCCGAAGGGTTAGGCAGAGGTGTACCAATGTACACCCACAGTTCGCCGGTATGTTTAGGTCCCATGTAATAGGGGGCGAGCCTATTGCCATTAACCGGGCACAAATCCTAACTCCGAGCTGCTACTGAGAATTTCATAGAAAAACCCAATAACACTTTTTGCTCGACCTGGGAATCGAACCCAAGACCTCTAGCGTAGCAGTCGCGCTTAGGACCACTAGGCTACCGAGGCAGTTATGTAAAATAAGGGATGGAAAAATCAAGTTGAGAAAACTCTGAAATGATAAAAAGCAATGCATCATCTTATTTCGTGTATATTGTAGAGATTCTGGCTGGGTTAGCCATGTCCCATTGTAGAACCTTATTTTAATAATTTATTATTTTATTATTAATTTATAATTTAATTTATTAATTTATATCGGCAAACGTCCCCTGCGTGCTTGAGCCTGCAGGTCTTAGCAGGTGTGATGGTAAGAGGCCGGACGGGCTGACTCTAGTGCCATGGAAGAATGGGAAGTGCCTGATCTGGGACGCAACTTGCGTCAGCACTGTCGCTGCCAGTCACCTGAGTCGCACCTTGCACACTGCCTCTGCCGCAGCTGAGGACGCTTGCTCTGCAAAAAGGCTCAAGTACGCTTCCTTGGAGCGGCCTTACTATTTTGTGCCGGTAGCGGTGGAGACCCTGGGTAGTTGGAGTAGGGCAGCGAAGGGTTTTGTGGCGGAATTGGGCCGCAAACTCGGGGAGGCAACCGGTGACTCCCGCTCGGGGTCGTTCTTGGTGCAAAGGTTGGCCATCGTTATTCAGCGAGGTAACGCGGCGAGTGTTATGGGTACCTTTGCACCGGGAACGATTAGGGGCGGGTTATTTTGTGACCTTTAACTATTAAGTTAATAATCATATGAAATAAGCTAAAAGCAATAATATATTTATTATTTTAAATTAAGATAAGCTCTGTCCTAATACAGAAAGAAACGGACTGACCAGCGGTTTTTACTTGAGTTCCAAAAATTACATACATACATGTATAACTCACGCCTTTTTTCCCATGGGGATGGGCGGAATCCACAGAACGCCACCTGCCACGATCCTTATTTACTCCTTTCGCTTCATCAACCAATAATTATTATTTTTATTAATATTAGCTGCAAAAATAATTGATTAGTATAAATAATAGTAGCATTTTTTTTTCAGAATTTAGATGATTTTACTAAATAAAAATAACAGTGTTAAACAACTTTTTTCGGAGACCATACCTATGAGTTTACCATTAATTTTGGTCACAAATCATAGGTAATCTAACAACGTTTGCTTTTCCGTAGGTGGTCTCGGAGATCGAAGCGGCAATTGACATTTGTCAGTCTGTGACGCACAAGTTGCTTGCTCTCCTATTATAGTGAATGCTCTTCCTACGCGAGCGTTCTAACATCATTATATTATAGAGTTATCTATTATCCACAACTTAATTTATATCTTAACTCCAAAGGCATAGAGATAGTTTTAGCTTGCGTTTTCTTATTAGGAGTCTTGCAAGGCTAGAATTACGTACATAGAACGATCGCTATTGCGGTTAAAGTAATCTGAGTAAATGGTAAAATTAAACCTTGTTAACAAATATAACTACAGTGTGTGGCTTTGCTACCTGTTTGTGGAAGCTCCAATTTAATTTACTTATTTTTTTTATCTCATCAACAAATAATCTTCATCATTAAATCAGCCGCAGGATGTCCACTGCTGAACATAGGTCCTTTTGAAAATCTATGGTTCTCCATAAATTTCCAAAAAGACCGGTTGAAAGCGGCCTGTACCAGCGTCTTCCTGCGGTTCCTATCAGGTCTTCCGTCCACCTTGTGGGTGAACAACAACTAATAAATTAAGCAAATTATTACCACTCGCTTAATTAAAATCGATTATAACATTAATTCAAATTTAAATTCATGGTCTTTAAGATTGATTGCTTGCTCAAACTAGTCATGTGATCCACAGTTGTGAAAACATTGAATTATTCCGACCTCTTCCCCCGCCAGTTGAAAGAATTATCCACAAGAAATGGGTTAATGCGATGCTCGTAGGCGATGAGCATGCAAGCTGTCATTAAACATTTTCTGTTACATCTGCAAGCCCCATAAATAACTTCTGTTACTTTAAACGCTTCCATTATACGCTATAATAATGGTACCTAATGCCGTGCTTTTTAGTGAGAAATGAAAAACTATTGGTAGGTATAAACATACGTTGGTAGACGTAGAAATTTCAACAGGAATGCGTAAATAACCTTTCATCACTAATATCATCCATCTCATAGTTCACACGAAATTGAAGTAGGTACACAAGTTTGGTGGCTTGCGCAAGAGCGACCTCCTACTCCTACAGACGACATATTCCGAAACTCGTTCACGTCAAATCTTTACATTAATCAAACTCCGACGCAGAGACGCGGAGTGACGGACGGACAGCCCCCAAAACAACCTGCGACAAAATGCAGCCTCTCTTATACCGCGATATTTTTTGTTTAGAACTCTCATTCGCTAGTACAAAGACTGCTGCATTGTTCTACGACCATTACAAGTGTTTCGACACCCGTCAACGTCCGTTGTGACATGTACACAAAAGGAGTTTTTTAAATGATCTGCTCTTGATGCAACCTTGTAAATTGACCATCAGACGACTCAACTAGTCAAATACACGAAGTCACAAGTGCTGTCAGTGATTATTACTGTACAATTAATAAAATGAATCTTGGTCAGATGACTAAGTTTTTTGTGGTATGGCTTAATTTAGCTTGAAAGGTGGTGGTTTTTAAATTTCATTTTAAGTAGGTACCTACAATATCGTAACCGCAGAGTTCAGTAGCTGGCATTTGCTATCGGGTACAGATCAAGTGGTTTGGCAAACAAAATATGTAGAATATAAAGCATAAACATCTCATCCTAAATGCGTCTGCCATCAATATGCAAGAAAAGGTGGCAATTAAATACATAATCCATCGGCTATCACACGAGTGCCGTGGCGGCGGGTTAATGGCTTGTTTACTCACTCTGCCGCCCTTATATGGCGTGAAAGCTCCTCCGCATTGTCGCCAGCCCCTCAGCGGACTCGGTATGGTCAGGCGGATACGTGCGTCTGCGCATATGAGCCGTTTGATAGCGTGAGAGATTAACAAATTGAAGACAACCCGCATAACTGTACCCGACGTAAATTACAGATAAAAAAATAAAATGAGAATTTTATTTTTTTGTGTTCTTTATTCGCGTTATATAATACCAGCCTATTATTATCCCAGTCTTGGGGAAAGGCCCTCTTCTGATACAGAGAAGGCACGATCATTTATCACTATTCTTGCTCAAAGTGGATTGGTGATATGAGACTGTTATAAGATGTGGATAAAATTGGCTTGAAATCGGGGTCCACTTTTTATTTTGGCAACAAGTTATCATTCAGATAAGATAGTAGTCAATCAGTGGCTTTCTGTGTTAATCGATTGATTGAAGATAGTAAAGCCACTACCAAATAAAACGTTCAGCACGTGCGAGTAGCAGATAAGTTAGGTACTTATATTCGCATTATAACTTGACATATTTTAAACGGTATCTCAGAAACAGATGGTCGTATGATTGCGCGTCCGGAAATTAGCCGATGAGTCATCCACTCTTTATCTGGATAAGGAAGATAAAACGAGACTGTTTGCACAACGATTCTTCACATACGGTGGGGAAATCGCGAGCTTGTACTACCTATAGGTAATATTTTAACACAAAACAGCTATTGGGTCTTTGTACCACATTTGACATGTGATAGTCTATGTTTTTTAGATTAGCTTCTCTCTGCGACTTCTCTTACGTGGAAGTTTATTATACCACAAAACATATCCTTTGGCATATTCAGCGAAAGTGAAGCTTTCTATCAGTGAATGAATTTTTGTGACTTCTGTAATTACCTCTTACAATTAAACAATTTTATCTCTTTATAATATTAGTGTAAATTATTTACCAATCCGCCTTGGTCAATGCTCATGCCTTTTCTGTATGATAATCTTGGCCATGTAGTAGGACAATAATAGGCTGGTGTTATTATTCGGACATCTAATTTAGGAATAAATATGCGTCTATTTTTTTTAACGGACCATAATAGTGTTTAGTTTGTAACAAAACGCCTTGGTTGTAATATTTGCTTTGACTAATAACAGTCTTACTGAACGCTCTGCCCCATCATGAGTCATACGGAGCTTATTAAAAATATGTCATAACTCAATTACATCACTGCCGCTGGGGTGGCCTCTGTGCGCAATGTTAGCCGGCCATATTATTAGAGGTGCACCATCAGAACTATCAATATATCTGACAGATGATGTCATAACAGTCATCAACTGATGTCGTAGCCTTCAAACTTATTACAGATCCGATACTTACTAAAAATATTGATTATCTACATGATGAAAAGTACTCGGAATGACCATGATTCCAGATAACTATAACCATTAGAACGACGTGTGTCGCAAACAAAATACCAACGTAATTAGGTATTGTACATTCTCCAAAAACTAAAATAAGTACTCGTAAAAGCAGGAATTTTCCACGGGACATAAAACTTTATATTTACTAGTAAACGCTTGGGACGGTATTCTAAAATTAACGAGTCAATATGACATGTTTCATGTGTAAAATTTATTAGAGCAGATGCGATCCACGTAGCTAACAAATGTATTTTTTCTTTACAGAAATAGCAAAAGTTCGTGCAAGTTTATTCCAAATAAATGGAGTCAAGAAAGAACCACTTGTGCTACCAGAGCCTGAGGGCATGGTCACCACACTCACAGAAAAAGTTTACGTGCCAGTAAAAGAACATCCAGATGTAAGTACTTAATGACGTAATAAGCAATGTGCTTGCTTTATTAGTTTCTAGGGTTTTATCTAAAACCCCAGCCAGTGGAGGTCAAGGAAATCAATATATTGATTACACATCTGTATTTCAATTATGATGCATATGCTGTTATCAAAAGATCATAAGCCAGGAAGTTTCTGAATCTGTTGTTCAGTTTGTGGAGTATTTGCTATTGTTCTGGAAAATTAAGCCACCAATTTACTTCGTAACCACGTAAGACTAATCGGCTTTATTACGTACAGCTCCGAGAAATTCTAATTAAAGCCGTATCGTTTCAAACTTTATGGATTTACAGAAAACACCTAACTTGTTGAATTAACTGTAACTACGTGACAATTTTAGGTCGTGCTGTACCTTCCTGTTGACGTAAAAGATCACAATAATTTTGTTCGTGGTGGTGCCGTCCGCCGTTCATCTCCAATAAGTACAACCTAGGACAGAAACGGATGACCGCTTTTTAATCTTATGTGTGAAAAGGGATTCATTACAATTGTCCGCGATACATGTGGATTTGTTATATTTTTTCCAGATCGGTAAAAATGTTTCTGTTATAGAAACTGAATAGGAATAGAGAATTTGTCATAGAAGATAGTGTCTATATTTGTCTCACTTTACTACATGTTTTAACCGATAACGCTATTTCTGTGCGTTGTTGCTTGTACATCATAATATTTTCGCAAATTGTTTGATTCCTTAAGCGGAAAGAACGTGACGATGACATGCGTAAAGTCATTGTTTACAACCTAATTTGTCGTATTCATACAACTTATATTTCATTCATAAACCATTTAAGCATCAGAATATGAATGAGCCATTTCTGTAAAGGAACACAGTTAAATAATTATTCTGTCATTAATTATTCAACTGTCAAGAGCCCGTCTTTGGAGTAGTGTTTGTAGTAAGTGAGTGTAAACACTCCTGCTTGGATACTGACGAAACTTGTATGCACATTATTTGTGAGATGTGCTCAAGCAATTATAACCATAATGAATTTGTATTGTTTAGTAAACACTTGAGTAATTAATTCATATGGCTTTTAATAGGGTAATGGATACCCATTTCAAAATCATTGTAGAAAAACACTAGTTTATAAACGATCCTTTTGCGAAGAATTGATTGAATTGCAAAAAGGTAATAAAGGAAGAAGCTTGTCAATTACGTCACGATACACGTAAAGCTATCTCGAGGAGTATCTTAGATTTCCTTTGGTTTTTTAACGGATGACAATTCAAATGTTTTTCTTTGTGGATCCAGTTAACTGTCGCAGAATAGCGAGTTTCACTGTAACTGTTGCGTTAGTCATACAGATAGAACTACAAGGCAGACAGGCTGCTACATTTGGAGACTTATGTCAGGGCTATCTCGTCTTTGGAATGATTGTTGATTCCCGGGCGACCCTCAATGTTACCGTCCATTCATTGTTACCAACTGATTCTTAGTTATTGGCCAACGAACACGAATGGAGTGCCTTTTTCGGCGAGTTCATTGAACCGAATGATTCATTATTAAAGTCGATTAACACGAGCATTTCATTACTGTGCCAAATTCGATTGCAGCTGATGAAAATGTTGTCAATGCATCAGTTCACGTGTCGTGCTATTTGGCTTCCAATGTTCCTACTGGTTAGTATATTTATAGGTTTTGTCTGCTACTACATCCGCGTAAATGTCGGTTATCACGAACCCAGACGAAGTTGCGAAATAAAAAGCAGCTTATGTCGTTTCTTAGGGTTCAAACTTACCCCGCACCAGATTTCATCAAAATTGGTTTAGTCGTTTAGTCGTGAAAGCGTAACAGACAGACAGAGTGACTTACGCATGTTTAAAAAAGTATAGATATAGGTAGGTAAACGGTACATTCTGAACCTATAGACCAAAAAGTTTATCATAAATAAGTACTTTATTTAGGTTCGTATCAATACAGACACGAAAGCAACTATCTATGTTAATTAGCACATCGTATTTGGCGTTATCTGCAAACAATTTCCCTCTACTATTTTTACAATATTCTTCAACAACAAAAGCAGCATTGATAGATCCAATATTTCCTTTTACGTGTATTTAGAAACTAATCAACATTAGTGAGATGTGTGTTGACTCATAGAGGTATATTGTTGGCGCCGTCGTCTCGTCTGTGACTCCTTATATGGTGACAACTAACGCACCTCTGCCACTGCATTAATTTAGTTGAATTTTATTACAATTTTGAGTAGCTGAATAACAATTAATGAATTTATTACTTGATAACGTGAGAAACAGGAACATAAAGTGCAATTAAGTAACCTATGTCGAACTGCTTTTAAAGATATAGCAGTAAATCTATTGGAAACTAATTTCGAACTATTAGCTCTTCTTTGGGTCTCAACTACGAAGATTTTAACGTAACTTCAATTTTCTAAGCCAATATTATGAATATTTATGTTTGGAATAATATCCTCATAGATCATTTGAATAATTGCAGGGAATCTAACAATGTAGACGTAAATCTTGAGATAAATTGATCGTTGAATGATATTGATTGTCGATCAAAAGAACCGTTCCGAGACATCGGTCACGTACACAGAATATAACGATGCAAACCCTTAACGATGCAGATGGTTGTCGCATGATGGAGTTCTTAGAAACCATCGTGAATAGTTTCTGACACGCCGTATGATTTTATCGCTTAAACAAATCACTGTATTTTGCCAAGTCTTAAAATAATGTTTTCACAATTGGTGATCATACCATCAATGTTTTATTCGCTCGCAAAAACTGAGCCGTAAAGTAAACGTTAACTATTCCAGAAATAGAGCTAACAGTACCAATGCGATTCGTATGTTGAACACATTGTCGAAACAATAGTTTCGGTACACCGGCTGCTGCGACTAATGTAATCTTAAAATGTTTTTATTTTTGTACGTAACTGTACCATACATCTTTATAGCTCAGACAAATAGCAGCGTGTTCTTTGATACGCCATTGTGTTCACTTTTATGTGGATTTTAGGGCGTATATCAGCACCTTTATTGCTCAGTTTAATTCAATTTACCCGGTCTCGTTCCAGTTTGTTTTAATTATTCGATCTGGCTTGGCAAATAGAAGTATTATTATTCATATTTAAATTCAACATCATTGTGAATTTCTCGGAGTTCGCAACAGCTCCGGCTTAGAAATCTAAGAAAAAAATATAACAAACCCACATTTTTCCCACAATGTAAGTACCTAATACTGATTCATCGAGTCATAAACAAATCACGTTTTATGTTCTGTTTATAGAAATAAAATTATCCTTAAGATTGAGACGTTATGCACATATAGAAATGCAGGATAGCTAGCTGCCTAATTAATTCTTTTCCTAGTCCTTTATAGAGAAAAATGTGAACCAAATACGGAACATGTTCTATTCCGCATTGTATCGCAAATGATATGCTGAGCACATACGAGCGCGCTTAAAGCCGCTCGATCATAGTCCACTGGATGGAGAGTTCCAACCTCATTCTGGTCCCACAGGTTCCCGCTTGCATTGCATAGTGATGTTAACACATCGATAAAACACGCGATTTCCTAATGCGATTATTTATATCGATATTCTTGCTGCATTGGTAATGTGATAAACACATTTGCGCACATATTATATTATGTAAAATTATGAGTTTTTGGTGAGCAACTCGCAAACACGTTTGGCGCTTACGCTAATAGGTACATGTGCCTCGTGGTTTCTGTTTTGATGAGATAATCTTGTGTTATTTCTATCTATTAATTTTCTGTAAACATTGTTTAAATCGCCGAATTGGGATAGAAATGATTCATTTAAGTAGATTTGCGACCCCCACGTATTTGTTTCCTAACTGCTGCCCGCGAATTCGTGCGGTTCGTTTTAGTCACCTGCATTAAATTACATCTTTGGTTACTGCTCGGCTCCCGTGTGCCGTAGCGTGATGTTATATAGCCTATACTATTCCTTATGAGTCGGGCTATCATAATACTCCAAAAATGTTTCCAACCCGACTTGTAGTTGTAGCGATTAGCTTTAAACAAACAATAAAACTCTGCAGCTTTATTATATTAGTAACGATAAATATTGACGACTTTTAATTAAAACCGATGTGCTCCACATCAAAACAGCAAAGGCCACGATCTTGGATAAAGAATCGACATCGATACAGTCACAGTTCCGTGCCTCGAAATCTGCCTCTCTCCATTTAGGGCCGGTGGAGTTATTAAATCCTGCCATATCGGTGGGGACCGTTACGTCGGCTTTTTGCTCTCCAAGAAGTTCCAGTTGATGCGTGTCTTAATGGAGGATCTTAGAGGCGAGCTCACACTGAGAGAAAGCATGGACATCTGTTACTTTAATCAAGGAAGTTTGAAAGGTGGACTTAGTTAAATTACTTGTAGGCAATTGCCTATCCTTATCCGCGATTTGAAGTGGAACCTTGATTACTTTTGTGAAAAGAGGAAAGCCTTGCCGCTCATTGATATTCTGAAGAGCTTAGCTACTTATTCTAAACGCACAAAGATTACTTAAGTTGCAATACATCTTTGTTTTACTTGACGCAGCATAATGCTTGGATATTTCTCAGTTTCTATTTCACATAAAACTTGTTGTATGTACTCGTTGATTTGATGGAGAAATAAGAAGCCAACTGAATGGTCAATAAAATTATGGCCTATTTTAAAAGCCAATGACACTGACGCATTTGGAAGCATTGGAACCGAATCGGTAGTAAAATTCAGTATCACCATAAACGCAACTTATAGCCCATTCTTGCACTTAAAATAAGTTCTTTTTGGTAACTCAAGTCAGAGCAGACAGAAATGTTGCTTAACGCAGTGATTATGTTTCAACCATATTGATTTTAAACATTTCGAGATTCAAACAACATAATTTCATACTTTACCGTTTTCGTTAGTGATTGGTAATTACAACGTAGTACTTTACACTAATTAAGAACTTTGTTAGTAACGTAAATGTAATCTTAACCGCTATAAACGAGATATTAAAGGATAGAACGTAAAACAGAATTCAGTACATTGGCCGACGAACCGGCCGGACGGCTGAATTGTTTTAGTGAAAACATGTCTGGCACAAGCAGTATGTGCTTTATCATTCGCGAGTGCAAACATCAGTAAAAGCTCGCGAATGTGTTTCAAAAAGATTAAACAATTCGTGCTTCTGCATCGCCGGGAAACTTGTTTAGGTTACGACCAGCCCGGGAATTTCTGATCGATCGAATAGACGATATTCCGATGTATCCGTCAATAAATCGGTTAAAAAAAAAACTCAAATAAAAAATTTAAAATAAAAATAATAAAATTAAATAAATTTTATATATAATTTATTTATTTTTTTGATTGAAATACTCAAGTTTTATGTAATATCCCTTTTGGACAAAAATAGGTAGGTGTAGGTACATTGATTCCAAAATCTTTCCCATTCGAGCAAAACGCTAAAAGATACTATAGCGGAAATTATTTCTTTGGCAAAAACATCAAATATTATGACTTTCAAGAGAACGTAAATTTAAATCTAGATATTTACGAAGTTTTGTGTATTACAGTGACCTTGCATACGACAGATGGCTATAATAATGTAATAGGTACTCGTGAAGATCATAATAACGACATATTTGTGATAAAAATACGACTCCACATAACGTGTCTCTTAAAAAAGTAATATATTTGCGTAAATTTATGTTTCTTTTGCCGTTTTTAGGCTTTCACATCCAAACAACTTTTGCACAAACAAAAGCTGACCGGTTTGAGATGCCTCGGTGTCTTTCGAATTCGCACAAGTAGGTAGTTGTCTAAATTTGTGACGATGCGTGGGCGCCTACCGCCCTGTGTTTTTATCTGACACTGTTGCTTTGTGTAATTTAATGAAGTTTTCTTATGGCTTTAAGGCCGTAATATTAAGCTATAACGTATGCAGTAAACGCATGTGTGGGTGTGCCGCTAATATCCGCTCTATTTATCTCTTACACTGTAAATCTGAACAAATGAAGAATGGATTCATTGAACTCTATTATAGGCACTATTTTCGTCGTGGCAGTTTATTATCCCAATTGATTTTCAGTAGAGTTCATCGATATTTTCCTAAACTAGATACGTACCATATTCAGAAATGTGTAGTTACATTCTAGTTCAAATTCCTTGAGAATAGTATAAATAACCATTTATACTGTTCTCAAAGAATTTTACTTTTAATAGATAGGCGATAGGCGAGTCCGACTCGCACTGGTCCGGCTTTTTCTTTTTTGCTTGTTCTCCCTCTTCTCTTGTTGATTTATATAGTATACATACTTATAATACACTTTAATATCATTGGATGGCAAATAAGCCGAAGGCCCACCTAATGTTAAGTGATCACCACTGCCTATAGACATCTGCAATACCAGGCAGACTGCAAATGCTGTGCCATCCCAGAAACAAAGTTGAAGTGTCTCATGTGCTTGTAATTACACCGGAACCCATACCCTTTATACCTATCAGCATTTCAGCATCAATAGCTTTAAGTGACTTGATATAATTAGCAAGTGCTGCGTCTTATCACTACTTGACCTGACTTGACTTTCACTTCTATGAGTGACAAGTTCACTGCAATTTAATAAGTTCAAACTAACTATTGTAAGTGTATTAGATAACTAGCTTCTACTCGCGACTTCGTCCGTATCAACATTGCCCTTGGAAACCGTACCTTTTTCTAGGATAAAAAGCCTATGTACTATTCCAGACTATTATAATCTATATCTGGACCAAATTTCATCCAGTTCCCTTCGGCTGTTTGTGATTGAGTAACAAACAATCCATCCATACTTTCGCATTTATAATAGTAGCAAGATAAGGCGTTGGAGAGTTTTAAATGAACTACCTTATTCACAAATATGTAGTAGCGTCTTTGTCGGCAGATAATAAGAAGTGGTGTGTGTATTATTGAGGTTGATTGGATTGGTCCTACTTCACGTAAGGGTCACAGTTCAGTCGCCTTCGACACCAGCTCATAACGGCCGCTTTTGTCTAGCTAAACACAAGTTACTACTTGTAGATTATCTTATATCGTTATCGCTAAAACGCACAAATGTATGACAACATTCGAATGGCATGTACTGGTAACAGACGCTATTTAGGTAAAGCTTAACCATTACGAAACTAATAGTAAAATAGAAGAAGCCATATAAAATAACGTAATTATTATCGTCGACGTTACCACTTCCTAATGATTGTTACACAACCACGTTTCAAAGGAACAATGGATGACGGTTAAGTTTTACACAAAATAAACTTACGTCATATAATAAACATGGTACACGGCCAGCCAGCGAAGTAGATCCTGCAGGATTTTAAATTAAATTAAAGATCTTTAACTAAACAAAAATGTATTTATTTAGGATCTCTAACAAAAGAATTACACAAACATCACATAAAGATAATGGTCATTAAACGATCGTAGGTGTACTCCTTCAGGAGACTACAGTTACAAACTATGTAGCTAAGTTATAATCAAATAATTTTTAAAAATTGCAAAAGTGAAGATAAAAACATGAACAAAATAATAATAAATGCTTTTTATTGTTCCACTACAGGGCGAAGGCCTCTTCTCAATCTCGTATAGAGAAGGCTCGAGATTTAATAATTACGCTCGCTTAACGCAGATGAGCGATTTTAGACATATACTAATTGTAATAAGTTCAGATTTTCTCACGATGTCACGATCGAGGACAAACTTAAAACCAAACAACAACAAAATAAGGAAGGTGTAAAATAATCTGTGGCTACGTTACATTTTCGTAAAGACAAAGACAAAGCGACTACATAACAATATACAACAAACAAGAAATTCAAAATTGCATCGCCTCACAATTTCTGACTCCCACAATATATTGTACGCGAAAACAAACTCTTGAATGCAAATTGCATGATAGAGATTAATGACTTGAGCTGACATTTTCACACCGTAAGACAGGGAAAAATTTAACTTTAAATGCTCGGGAACAGCTGGACATGTTTAATGAATGAACGTTTTCCATTGTGAACTACAAGTAGGTAGCTAGATAATGGAAATAGTGAAATAAACGACTGCTCTTTTCAAGTGGTTGCTGTAGGTTACATACTTCAATTAGAACCTGAAATTGGTCTAACTATATCGTATAGTACGGAAGCCCTCAGGCTTCCGTACGCTACGATATCTATACATATAATAAAATCGTAGCGAAGTCAAAACTGTACATTTAATATTTTTGAAAAAAAGTAATTGCTACGAGGTCGGGTAATGATTCTAATGCCGAAAATATGGTTTTTAGAATTTTTGTCTGTTTGTCTGTTTGTCTGTTTGTCTGTGCGTTTGAACACGCTAATCTCAGCCGTGGCTTAACCGATTTGAATGCGGTTTTCACTAATATATTGCGGTAAGCTCCACTTAAAACTTAGGCTATAAATTATCACGCTATTTGCTTTGGGGGATGAGCAATGTTGCATTATGTCCGAGTTCTTCTACAGATTTTCACGGGATTGAAAATAACGACATATAATGTAAGAATATTGTAGATAGCTGCGAAATTGAACTTCTAAAATAATTATCATCACGCTATACCTTCAAAGAGTAAAGCAGTCAATAATGGCATACTAGAACGGCTATTTTAGAGTTATTTCTGAAGTAGTAAATGGTCTAATGGTTTGATGACCGCCTTTCGAATCGCAGGGCTTGAGTTCGGTCCCGGTATAATGTTTTACTTTTTGTGATTTTTTAAATATTTCTTTTGAATACTAGAAGATTTCCAAACAAGAATAAAATAGAAGTAGTCATTCTTATACAGTAACGCTTAGCTTGCTTATTTTTTCTTCATTATTTTTGCAGAAAAGAATGTCTATAATACATAGTTACTAAAAATAGCAAATTGAAGTCAAAAGTTTTCATCGAAAAAATAGAAACTGATAGGTGTGCAAACGATAGCAGAGCGGAAAATATACGTATTGTTAAAGAATTTATGTCTATTTGACTCTTTAATTTTGATAAAATAGTCTTTAAATGTCGGGCCAACACATGACTGTATTATAGCGCGATTTAAATTCTTCTTTTCACATCAATGATGCCCCTTTTTTTAAGGATCTTTAAATGACTTCTTTCGCTCTGGGCGGAACGGAAGGGAGTGTCAGACTCTTACGAACTAAAACACAAAGTGTTCCTCCTAATGCCCTTTGCGTACCAGCGCCGCGGTGACTCTTTTGAATTCCGCAACCTTGCTAGACACTGGCCCTGGCGGGCCCCATCTTACAGTACTGACATTTCTTTGAGGCGCACGTGGAACACTCCGCGCCACCGACCCGGGATCGATGATACCCCTAACAATAATTTACACCGGTTAAGAAAAGTAGATGGCCGCTTTTACTGATGCGTCAATTGCACTGAGTTTCAGACGGGTATATGATGCCCTCTTTTACCAAATTATGTTTGCAGCGGCCTATTTAAATGCGCAATCTATTCAATGCCTTCCAGATACATCACTGAAGTTCACTACCGGGAGCTAGGTAGTCTCACTAATTCAAGTAGTCATGAGGTGCTGGATATCTTCCTTCACACAATCTGCTTCTCTCTTTGGGTGGTGGGCTTTGTAATTAATAGTTAAGCTATTTCGCTATTTGTAATAAATAATGAGGTTAGGTAAGCATTATTGTTCTTGGACATATTTTGGATTGCTATAAAATATACACAATACTGCAGATTAGTTACATATTACACATACCATCACGCCTGTATTTCCCGATGGGTTAGGCAGAGGTGTAACGATATACACCCACAGTTCGCCGGTATGTTTAGATCTCATGTAACAGGGGGCGAACCTATTGTCATTAACCGGGCACAAATCCTAACTCCGAGCTGCTACTGAGAATTTCATAAAAAAACCCAATAACACTTTGCTTGACCTGGGAATCGAACCCAAGACCTCTAGCGTAGCAGTCGCGCTTAGGACCACTTGGCTAACGAGGTAGTTCCTATGAAAGACAGTGGGAGATATTTTATCCTATGAAATAAAAAACATGACGTCATTAGCCACAAGGAGTTAAGCAGTCATTATAACATGGTGTGGGAATTGCTATATTTTTTTATTATTATTACGCTATTTACTTTGTTTAGAGAATAGCTTCGGTGTTTAATGAAGGCATGTAAGATATTTTCTGTGAGTTCGATCCCAATTGATTGTTACTTTTTGTCATTATTTTAATTGGTACCTAATTCAATTGTTTTTATTTTCGATGGTATGATTTCAATATTATAATAAAATAGGTTTAAGCATAACCTTAACATAACTTTGAAAATTTGCATACGTCGACTGAAGAAGAATGAATAGAACCGAGTTCGACAGATTGGCCCACAAATTCTAGCTACCCCTAAGAATATTTTTCATGAATAAAAAACAGCACCTCAGAAACTTAAAGAGTTACCAATTTATATCGATAGTAGGATCGCCGCACCACAAGGATTCTCTGACGCAGGTACTCTCTGGTCACAGTTGTTTCGGGAGCTAACTGTTTCGGTTTCGGCGCTAGGACACGCCTTGGTGTTATCACTGTAGGATCACAAAGGACCGTACGGTGGAGGTATGCCCCTGCTTGGGCAGAACATCAGCGTGTCCTCATAAAGGCGATTGGCGGCGGCGACCTCTCGCATCCGGCCTTGGTTCATCCATAGTCCGGAGCGAGGGAGAATGAGAAGCAATCGCTTCCTTCTGCGAAGTAGTAATGCCAACGAAGGAGGAGGCGAAACGCATGAGGGAGAGGTCAACCTTTCACCCCGGCCGCCAGAACAAAAGGGGATGCCCCGGGTGTAGAGAGTCGTAGAGCGATTCCAGACCACAGTCGGAGTGGGCTTGCGGTCGGCTACCGTTGTGTGGCTCGCCGTCCAACCAGAACCAGACCCAAGCCGACGACGTACTGTGTTTCACGCGCGCCTCAGAGAGATGTTAGCACAGTTGCGGAATTTGTTCGACAGTCTCACCGCGGCTCTGGAACACAAAGGACATCGGAAGGAACTCGGATGGGTTTTAGCCAATAACAGTCTGACACTTCTTTCCACCAGAAAGGAAAAAATCATTTGACGACATCTCATGCTTAAAAAAGGGACCTCCCAACTTCGACACTTCATACAAGTGTTGAACGATTTATGTGCAAACGTTTTTTGTCCAAAATTTTAACTTCTGTCCTGAGCCGCGCCACCAAAAAGTGTACTTATATTCAAATGGCAAAACAGAAATAGATTAGCAACAACAGAAACTGTACCAAAATCAATTTCACCCATAGAAAAATTCCGTGACAGTCGTTCTTCTGACGTTGAATGTCTTACAGACTTCACGCTTTTAGGATGCAAGTTGAATCAAGCATCAATCATGAATCATGCATCGCATTCGGAATTTCTTCTTATGGGTAGGTCCTATAAACAGAAGATGTTCTACATGCTTAAAAAAATTCTTTAAATGGAAATTTATTGTGTAGTTTACGGTTCCAAAGATAAGGGATAATTTGTGAGGTAAAACTTTGCTTAGTCTTTTAAGAAGTCTTATGATTACTGTTTTTGGTCCATACTTTCTCCCAAAAACTTTACATAAATTTGGTTCTAACAAGAAGCTCAAATTTTGTTGCCTGTTGCTCTGATTATAAGATTCATTTCTTCGGTCTTGATACTAGGCAGATCGCAGCTACAATGTGAGGTATAATGTTAAAGCAGTGCCTATTAAAGATGCTGTTAATGGTTTGAGAAAGAAAAGTAAGAAAATTTTGACACCACATCATAGTATTATCTAAAGGGATAGTAAAGCCACATATAGTCTCCTTACGCCAATTATGTTTTAGCCCCAGGTATGGCGTAAGCCTTTTACCAGCCGTGCACAAGCCAGACTTCAAGCGACTACAGATAAATTCTTTAATCCTACAGTCGTAACTATTAGCAGTCTTAGCAACCATTCGACCTGCTTGGAAGATTTTGATAACATAGTATTCAATACTTATTTAGTTAAGTAACACTTAGGTCGACGTGAGCGAAGCCGCGGGCAACAGCTAGTACATGAATAAGTTCCATCAATTACACCAGAATGTTCAATGTTTTGGTCCATTTTTTTCACTTTGATTGTTGCTGACATGAGTGAGATGAGAATGCGACTGCATTTTGAACGTTTTAATTAGTAAAATTGGCCTTCTGATATTTACTGTTTACTAAGAATTGTCAAGTTACAGTTAATAATATTATTATATTTGGTTACTACAATAGATAGATAGATGAATACATTATTCTGGTGCAATGCCTACGTCCTTTGCTTGTTGCATGACTTGTTCGTGTTTACTTCTGACTGAGGGTCATTGTACCTACTTACATATAACCTGCTTTTTTTCACCTATCTATCCATCTACGTAATAACCATAAATCAGGTTTACGTTAACTTCTTAAACTATTTCCGAAGCTATCTAGTGAAAATCTATAATGAAGTATTCTATCACAATTTCAAATTGTCATGGATCACGCGACGCTAACATTCCTTCGTTTGACTTTGAAGGTATCTCCAAAGCGATTTATACCATCAGGCTTCTTCATTAGTACGTCCATACAAGTATGGGTAGCTGCAGCAATGCATTCGGTACTCAGTAATGAGGTTGATCGGATTGGTCGCGCTCCGTCGGCCACAGGTCACGGGTCGTGGCCCGCTCTAGACTTTGTCTAACAGCGGTATCTATTAGTACATTGTCTTCCATACTGTTTTTAGAAGTAACTGCGCCTATTACTTCCGCGGTGTCTACTTCGATTCTGCTCAATGATTGTTTTGTTTATTGAATCTTGGTTTGGTTTAATGTTTACCAATGTTATTAGTTTTCCCGTGTTTAATAGATTTACAATCGGCTTCCGTATACAGGCTTTTATTTTTATTACAGTTACGGTTCCAGAAGTGATTTCATTAAGATTCGCATCATGTTGATCACTTGTTCTTATGTACACATCTGGTTTCATGACTAATAATAGTCATTATTAATATACACATCTGAGTTCCTCGAAAAATCTGAAAATATTACAACGATTTACCCTTTATGTCATAATTATATAGAAAATCGTACAAATTAATGGTAAACAGAGGTTCGTGACTAATCCCGGGTAAAGCTTGTTAAGTTATTAAAGTAATGATTTATTAATGGATATTACTTTGCTATTGTATTTGCAGTAAGTTATTGTCTGACCAGTAAATTTGCTGGACTTATGGATTGATTATTTTATCTTTCTTACCAATATAGTCTGAACACTTATAAAGGCGTGAACAGACTCAATTTATAAACGACTAGCTTTTGCCCGCGATTTTGTCCGCGTAAATGTTGATTATCATGGGCGCAGACAAAGTCACGGAACAAAAAAGTAGCATAATTATGTCCCTTCTTGGGGTTCAAACTTACCCCCTACCAAATTTCATAAACATTTGTCTAGTGGTTTAATCGTGAAAGCGTAACAGGTAGACAAAGTTACTTTCGCATTAATATAAGTATGAATTTAATGGCAAACTTAACTAGGTGTGTGTATGTGTGTGTGTGTGTGTGCGTGTGCGTGTGACATCGTAGCTGCCGAACGCATGAACCGATTTTGTTTTGTTTTTTGTGTTTGAAAGGAGGTTAATTAGTCGGGAGTGTTCTTAGGTTTGTTTGATGGAAATCCGTTCAGCGGTTCCAAAGTTATCAGCTCTTTCGTAAGCTACGGTAGTGACTTTTTTCTTTTGTCAGGGATCAGTTAAAATTTTTTATTTCGTGTTCTATTTCATGACGACGTGTTTCTTACGTAGTGGATTTTATCAGCACCCTAGCATTGCCAAAGCGTGCTATAAAATTGTGTCTGTTCTTGTATTTTCTCTCAAAAACAATATTATTAATAGGATGTTTATTATTTTCAAGCTAGACGATAAATATTTCCGCGTATGTAAAAAAAATAATGAGTATGTTATTTTTCTGTTGTCTGCCAGCGCATAGTGACTCCATACTGTTTATATTACGTTTACGTTATGCGTGGGAGCATAGCGACTCGTACTTCTATTGCTTTTCTTATTCTAAACTCATATAACGATCTTTTAAATATTATTTTTATTAATATGCATCTGTCCGACCCTGGCAACAAGCCGAAATCGCTAGAATTAAATAGTGCGGAAAAAGAAAACAAAAAATTGTGTAACGATTGACACTTTTCTCCTTTACTCTGGTAGCCAAAATTCTATTCCATCCACAACATGAAGGCCTGAGCCTTGGAACTTAATATATCTGAGATAGCCACGTGGACAAAAGACATGGTTAACGTCCAAGGATTTCTTATAGTAGTCCGTCATTGATATAAGAATGTTCTTCCGACCGAATTTCGGAAATGGTCAATCTCATTGGAGACTAACTAAGTATGCAGGAGGACAAAGAGGACTGGTGGTGCCCAATTTTGTCCTCAGACAAAGGTACACACCCTCTTGTTTCACCGTCATTGCCGGGATGGCAATCCGACACGGCCGAGGAAATATCAAGCGTAGAAATAACAATTTTGTGCTTTCCGAGTCACGAGTGTGGAACACGTAGGAATTTCTAATAAAAAATCTTTGCCTGACCTGAGAATCGAACCCAGGACCATCCTCAGCAGTCGACACACACCCTCAATAATTGATTTTAAAAAAACAACCATCAATTGTTTCAATAGGTGTTGTGTAATATACTAGCCAGATAAAAGCATTGGGAAACCCCCACAATATTAATCGGTACAGAGCATTACGCATTTCCAAGTACGGGAAAAGGTTAAAAGGGTTACACGCAACAATGAGTAGGATAGTTTGAGGATGCCAATGTCCCCCACTATGGGTTGGGCCGCAGAGGTCGGATAGCAGTGATCCGTATTAAATATGTATATTTAACTACCTTTGGTTGGACAAGAAGCTGACCCTTTTAAAACTAGGGAAAGGCTACGATAACTCGACAGTTATTCAAAGAGTTAGTTAACAATCCTGAGTTTAATGATTTATACGAACAGAAAATCAAATCAAACAAAAATCTTTTATTTTCATAAAACCATTTACTTACCATTTACTTTTGAATTGTCAAGGAGAAAGTTGAAGCCCTTTGCACGTTCGAAACAGTTTGTTTCTATGGAGAAGACGAGGTAGAAACTAAATGAGTACTCTTTTAAAATATTACAGATTTAGGTAACATCATTCATGTTGAATCTACGGCTACAATATTCAGGGTTGCGGAATTTGTTCGAAAGAGTGACCGCGGTCCTCGAACGCTAAGGGTATTAGTAGGAACATGGATGGGTTTTAGTCAGTGAGACTCGGATTCAAACTGCCTTTTGCTCTGTCCAAAGCGAAAGAAGTCATTAATTGATGATTTCCAATCCTTAAAAAAAGGAATATAATATAAGAATTATGTTACAAGTTGTGCACGGTATAAAGGGTCTGGAGTATACACTAAGCTTTACTGACAACCGGCACAGCAGCAGTCAGCCCCGCGGCGACTTCGTATCGCGTCGTGACCAATCGTTGTACGACAATTATGTTAGAATTATACCATCAATCAATTGCAATATGGTACGTACCCACCCACCTGCCTGCACTCATCCGGCAGAGTCACAGTCTCGCACTAATGATGGCCAATCAGCGGCGGTCAATAGTTCAGTTGTTTTGTTATTCTTGCTTCATTGTACTCTTCTTTGTTGAAGTTTATTACGCCTAATATTTGTGTTTATTTGTATACAGCGGCTGCTTCTTGTATTTGGATAATGTCATTGTTCTTTCATAGTCTGTATTTGGAACAATATTGTTTCTATGTATTTATTTTGTTATTGCTATCAAAAATTGTATTCGATAATAAATTACATTACAAACAACAACAGATGTCCATTAAAATTATCCAGTAGCTTCATTGCGTTGCACACAGTAATGTCGATGCCTTTTATTTTGACAATAAATTAAACAATATTCATTGCGTTACTAACGTTGTCGAGCAGATGAACTTTTCGAACATGAAGCAATGGATTATTATTATTATCAATTAAAATTCTTCGTATTGAGATTGCAATATTTGTATGGTAAGCCTACCATACCTTAATTGATTTTCATGTGAAACAATTACAACTCCTTTTTATCTTACACTAGCTTCTGCCCGCGACTTCGCCCGCGTGTATTTTTTGACCCGCGTTACTACAAGATAACATATCTACACAAACATTTTTTTCAAATCAGCTGGTAGTTTCAGAAAATTGCGCGTTTAAACAAACAACAAAAATCTCTTCAGCTTTATTATATTAATATAGATAAGTTTCAAGTGTAGGAACGTATGTAGGTAGGTATGTAAAGGAAAGAATACATAGAGAATACGTTGCAGGCAATGAATCAACGACCGGTTGTGAATTATTGTACGATTTTTTTAGTTTACGGTCTACTTTCTACGTGTATTAAGCTGATAAGCTAATCTCCTAGCGGTAAAAAACGCCTATTGTTTTAGAATTGCCAGCCAGGTATAGAAACATTAGGTTTTTACTAGCGAAATTTATGTTCTTTGACACTTGATGCTTACGTCATCGGTTTCATTCTCTATATTTTTCGGGAAATCCCATATTTCTCATTACCTTATGTAACCTACCTATACAGTCTGTCACGTTTCTATAAAATCTAAAGACGAAGTCGAAGCATTTATTTTAATTACATCATTTATTGAATTGTCAAGGAGTCGGTCAGTTAAATAGTTGAAGATAGTTGCTCGTTCCAAAATATCTACGGAGAAGAACAAGCAAGAAACTCCACGGACACTTATCAATTAGGTTTTTAAAAAATAGTGTTCTTTACGTAATAAGTTGAAAGATTCGTCAGACCATTGCTCATCTTAAGAAATAGCTTTGAAAATTCTTAATACATTTTACCGTGTCATATATATTTTGTGATTTAGGTACATACCGCTAGATATTATTCAAAACAACTACTGCATGCCTCATACCTTCAAAATATGTCTTAGTCTTCCCAGAAAATCCGAAATAACGCACGGTTTTCTAAAGAAAACGTTTGATGTGCCAATGATATGAAATAAGCAAAGCAGTAGCATTTACAACGGGATTTAAACGATGCGATGACACGAAACTGTGTACCACGTAAAGTTGTAATGATAATCCACACTCATATGTGCATATACACACACACACACATACATTTATACGAAAGACACTATCCGACTGTCTGTTTGTTACCTCATCACGAAAAAAACCACTGATCAGGACTTCAATCTGTCAAAAAATCCTCTAATTTACCTAAATTTTTTGACATTGGTTGTCGTTGTGATGAGATTGCGACTAGATTTTAAGCGCTTTTGATTAGTAGATTTAGCCTTCTGATTATAATTAAATTTAACGAAAGTACTAGTTTAGCATCTGGTTTACGATATCTATGGGCTTCTTTTTAAATCAAGGAATGTGTCTGCGTTCACAATAACCAACATTTACGCGGACGATGCCGCGGCAAAGGCTAGTATCTACCGCAATAAATATTTTAAAGCGATGAAACGGCATTTTGCGTTTTATTGACCACCCGAGGTAAATGTGTAAGCGAAAGGCGATATTAAAAGCAACATTTTCTTTCATAAAAGCTCTGAATTTGTCGACGACTTGAATCTAAAATTAAACAAAAACTTATGGACATTTCAAAAGATTTCAAATTCTTTAAGAAATTCCGGTGCATTAATAAGATTCATGAATTTATTGAGCTCGTGTGTCGGCTCTTTTGGAGAACAAGATATCTACCTATGGCCTCTACCAAGTTACCATTAAAAGCGATCGTTTAATTAGAAAATGGGAAGATAAATTAATGTAATTAACTGATTTAAGAAAATCAATGGAATAATTCTTATAGGAAGCGGTAAATGAACCAATAGAATTTACTAGCTTTCGCCCACGACTTCGTCGGCGAGGCTTATTTCACCCGCGTTACGACTTTTATTACTGCTCCGCTCCCGTGTATCGTAGCGTGATTGTATATAGCGTATGTTAGTTCCAGATAATTTAGCTATCTATTGGTGAAAAAATGGTTGAAATCGGTCTAATAGTTTCGGAGCTTATTCGTTACAAACAAACAGACAAACAAAAAAATCTTTCCTCTTTATAACATAAGGTATAGAAGTATAGACAAATAACATTGAAGATTCTATATCAGTTGCTAGTTAACACTAATTGTAACTACAATATATCATTTATTGCAAAGTACCTACAATCATGTGTTGAGAATAAAATGAATTGTATAATTAATTAAAGATATATTAATAAATCATGCAAGTGAGGTTACCATAGTAATCATCAGGCTTCATTTGTTGGTTTTATTCATTACAAAATCTCATTAAATAAAATGTTTATGATCTCGTTAAAAAATAAAGTTGCCAAGTAATAATGTCACAGGTAAGTTAAATGTTTTATTGCCTATTTGTTAATAGAGAAACATGTGCAAGAATAATTTTCAGTTTTAATTTTGTGGCCTTGGTGAGGACGGTTAACAGTTCGCGTTGGCGTGGTTGTAAACTTAGTAATTTTACGACCACATCCTTTTAGGCTTAAATATTAGGTCCTTCTTTTGTCCTTACGCCTTTAACTAATACATAAACCCACATGCATACTTATTACCTAGAAATTAACTTGAGCAAAATAAATAGCAAAACATTGCATAATGAAATAATAAATTAGCGCTTAAAAATAATTTTGAGAATTATCAGTAATTCACTCTCTTACCCTGACGGCCAAATTATTAGTTAAATTAAACTTTATTTAGTACATTTTATCTGACACCACCATCTATATTATAAAGCTGAAGAATTAGTTTGTTTGTTTGAACGCGCAAAAAACTTAAAAACTCCTTAACTAAATTAAAAAATTCTTTTACCTAGGGAAACCTACATTATCAGCGAGTAACATAGGATGAGAACTATAAAAAAAAAATAAGGATCCGAAAGCAAATTCATGCGGACGAAAAGACAACCTCCTTCAAAAACTAAAAAAAAAAGCTTTGGAAGTCGGTGGCAATACTAAACAACAAATAGAACAATAGTCGCCGGCTTCCAAAGCTTTTTTTTGTTCTGGATGGGAAATCATCACATGAATTCTCATGTGAAACGAGAAAACGAACGAGAAAAGGGGAGAAGTCCCCTGAGCTCTAACTCACTTCCAAACACTAACTGACTTCCAAAGCTAGTTACTTTACACCTTTTAGTTTTTGAAGGAGTTTGTCTTTTTTGTACATACGTTTTTATTTTTCGCTTTTTAGTATCAATTTCCTGTCATCCAAATCCATAAGGGACCAGTTATACTACGCAAATTAACAAGACACCACTTATAAGTCACAAGAAATCAGAATACCTACGCTAATTCGTTTACTTGGATGACATATTTTTTTCAGTATTTTTTTTTTACAAGACTTTCGATAAAATAAGAATCATCAAAATCGTGGAGTTATCTCGTAACACACATACAAAAAAAACATACAGACGAATTGATAACCTCCTTCTTTTTGAAGTCGGTTAAAAATAATAAGAATGGTGTCGCTATCAACGCAACCTCGCCTTACAGTGTTTGTGGTTCCGTCTGCACGTGGTTTGCGGTACTATCGGAACGCTATCATTATGACACGAAACTGCCGCCAATTACGGACGGAAAACTTGCACATTTGTACTCAATATACAAACGCTATTGTGTTTCAGTTAGGGGACAACGGAACAATATAAACTGCAATATAAGTAATACTTGTAGGCTTATAATTTATTTAACTGAAGTAGCTAGTACGGTAATTCTATTAATCTCCCATACTTATAATATTATTAATGCAAAAGTAACTCTGTCTGTCTGTTACGTTTTCAAGACTAAATCACTGAACCGATTTTGATAGAATTTGGTACGGGGTAGGTTGGTACATGAATTATTTGAACCGCTATCAGTTACTATTTATTTAAATGAAAGTGAATGGCTAAATTCCTGCTAGGCGCAAAACTCGTGAACGGGCGAACAGATTTGACAGATATTTTTTTTGTTAGTGTTTAAAATTTCCCGGACAAGGCCTATACTGTTTTTTTTTTGTAGTAAACAATTTGCAGATGGGGGATGCCGGGGCTGTCCGCTAGTATCTTTATTAAAACCGAAACTTCACTCACTGTATCACTGACTAAAATACTTGACATTTCAACTTGTAATAATTATCCTTCCTTACTTTGACTTTTAACCTTCCTATTTGTACTTAAACATTTATAATGTTTTATTTATATAACGCAATTTACCAGGAGTAAAGAATGTTAAAATATACCTATGCCCAAATTTACAACGGAGCACAATGGGGTTACCAGTTTCCAAACTTATTATTAAGGGCGTAAGGATAAAAAACGGTTCACTGCAGTTGTCCGCAATTGTACCTACCTACTATTGCTCAAATGTACTGAAACCGTAAATCATCATAACCTGAATCAGATTGATTATAAAAACATGGTTTAAAGTTCCATAATACCAGTATTGTACTGATATCTTTATTATTAACTTCACAGCCGTATCGTGCGTTAATACAAGTAGCGTTCACCGATTTCTTGTTCCACAATCAAATAGAAATAACTATATTTGCATTAATTCCGATACTCAAACAGATAAAGTGGTGTTTGCATTAATTCTCTAATCGTAGATAGGTGTACCTACGTATAGATAGAGGGCGGTGCGCGCATGCGCCGCGGGCTGGAATGCAATTGGTTAATGTTTATCGATTAGATGCGCCGGCGGCGGCGTACGTTTCCCATAGCTTTTGTTTACTGTTGTACTGTCCGATTTCTTTGTATTACCTATTTCAATGGAATAATGTGAACAAGATTCAGTACCAATATTATTCATGTGTTTATTTAGTGTCTGAATATGGACACGCTGCATCAAATTACATAACAAACAAAATACAAAATTCGCGATGAAAATAAATCTGGTGACAAACATGTGAGTGTGAATCCGGGCACACTTACAGGTATTTCTGCAATGTAGAAAATAAAATAATTACTTTTCGCATAAAAATATTACTAACAGTGAAAAAATGCAATAAAGTAAACACGGGCGCGTCGCCAACTATCGCAACGCTATTTCGACGTGTCCCGACGTCCGGCGACCGGCGACCAAACGCCTGCGATCCAACTTTGTTTCCCGTCACGTGGGCTAATTGTGACGTTTTCTTGACATGAAAATGTGCGCAGACAGACACTCCCATATTCATTACACCCGTCTGGGTTGAGATACATAATTTGACACCCAGACGAAGTCGATTTCATTAGTCTGGAATTCGCCTCAAGATATGATTAGATTTAGAAGTCAGTCCCCTCATTAGAAGATGATTTCTTTTCAATAAATATGGTCGTCGATCGGTGAAATCTAGTATCAGAATATCACGTGATGTGAGAATGTAATTGAGGATAAACCAAGAATCAGCGACGAGTATGAAACAAAAAATATTACTAGTAGAGTCTCACAATACATTTCTGCTTCCAGCACACAATAGTTTACGAGGTCCTTCTCATACAATAATGTTTGACAAGCAAAGGAAGTGTTCTTAAGCGAGCAATTTGTGGCCAACCGCTAAATAGCATCAGGACCGCTCTCCGCTTTGGAATTATGATCACTACGAGATTACGGCTAGGATTTTATGTAGCTTAGAAACCGCTCATATAAACGGGTTAGAAGGAACTTTTCCCCGCAGCCTACGTGTGTACATCAAAGAAAATAAGCTTTCAAAACCTGTGGTTGAACGATGTTTTCCAACATTCAAATTGTGCTGTTTGAATCGTTTTTGTTGTAATTTATTTAAGAAAATTTTAAAAGCACTGTGTTGAAATCACTCCTGTGTGTTTGAATATGATAGGAGTATAGTAGCGTTGGTTCGTACTCTACAATGATATAACTGGTCTTTCTGCTTAGGTTCTGTAGTTATTTCTACCTACGATCAGTTTTATACTAGTCCAGTTTCGTACGGTTATAAGCTGGTTTTAAAAGATTTATTTGTTGAATAAAGATATGTATCGGCACGTAAGACTTCGGTCCGTCTGTTCTTTGAGTGATTTACAATTTGTCGTCTGTCGCCGCGGCAGGCACTGGACCGCGACGGCTAACGAATGCTGTCGCAGCTCGTTTGGGGCGCCTATTTCCGCATCTCATATTTCTCATTGAATTATTTCGTTGCAATGGAATATATTATCTAATACACCTATTGTCACAATAAGAGATACTGAATGTTCGCTCAGATTTATTACTCGGCTTGCCTGAGTACCTTCGCTAAATGTATGTTAGTTTGCTACGCGGACGTCAGTTAATTTTTCAGTAGCATAACAACATCTTCGAGCAATTTGCATGCTGTCACGCAAAACAATTTGGCATGAGACATGTGACGAATTTCTAGCCTCGATTTTTATTTACTATGCTTGTTTATTGTATATTTTAACCGTCGTTTTGGCTCCCTGAAATATCCCTTTAGAAAAAAAAACGCGTTAGTGTGAACCGCGACGTTTGGCGGCGTGCCAAGTGGTCCATTTCTCAGCTATGTTCGTGGACGGCAGAATGATACTGGTTCACAGTTCATATACATCGAGCTGACCGTTGCTTTGAAGCTTACGTATTGAGGTTAAACGTATGTACAGCATGCGTGTATGTGCCTACAGGAAATATGGTTTATGTGTAATGAAGCGAGTAATTAATCCAACAGCTAATGGAATGAGATGTAGTCACACACTTGAATTAGGTCTTACCATGTGGTGTTGGCGTCGTCGCGGCGTTTCCTAATCTTGAGCTTTGAATGAATTAGCTAACAGATGATGAATGAACAACTGTGGTTCGAGATTGCTATTCTGATTTGATTGAATTGAAAAACACGTTATAATTAGCTGTAAGTGTTGTAAACATGATGCCTGATGAACTCACAAACATTTTGGAGCCAAAAATTTTTGAAGTAACAAGTCATTCCATGATTAGTTTTTTTTTCAAATTTCTCGTCATTTAGTGTTAATTTAAAACTCATTTATTTTTCTCTTTTTTCCAGTTCAACTTTGTTGGAAGGATTCTAGGCCCCAGGGGTATGACTGCCAAACAGTTAGAACAAGAGACGGGTTGCAAAATCATGGTCAGAGGAAAAGGATCAATGAGGGACAAGAAAAAGGTAAAATACAGTAATTTGAACAAACTTCTAACTTTTCCTTTTAATACTTAGTTAAAGTTACATAACTTTATAAGTAACTTGTTAATTTTAATGACTAACTTTTACTATATTTTCCATGCAGCTTACGATTGGAAATTAAATCAGGTTATTTTCATTTCTTAATATTTTTTCTATGCATACTAAATTAAATATATTTTTCAAAGATATTATAGACTAGTACAAACTTAGAAGTCTTCAGCATTAAAAAAAAACCTAAATTATATTTGCCATCGATACGCTAAGGAGAAGTCCTCAAAAGAGTTTTGTCATGTCTAATCGCATCAATTTATGCCAAGCAGTTTCTGGTTAGATCAATATTTTTAGTACCAAAATATTGCTTGGATCCACTTACCGCAAGAAGGAAGTAAGTACTTAATCACGAAAAGCAAACAGATGGTGTTAATGCATATAATTTACTAAGCGTTTCTGCGTTTAGTTAGCCTATTTTTTTTTATTTGCACTAATCACTTCTGTCAAAACTAGTACAATTGAACCGTCATTGATTTCGATATTTACATTTTTTTTGTGCCTTCACCTGTTCATTTTTATGTTGATTTATTTGCATATACAAGTTACATTTTGTGAATCACTAGTGTCTGTGGTAGGTAATTAAAACCAGTATTACAGGTCACCAGATTTTAACCTATTGAAATCCAATAGGTACCTACTCACAATGTGAAGGTATAACAAAAAAAAAAAGAAATGTTGTAAGGTTTCTATTGACATGGAATTATATTAATTATCTTTACATACAACAATCTGAAACGAAGAAAACTAATAATCTTATATACCTACCTACCAATTTGCACGTTTCAAAACTCTTCCAGTTTTAAACCTAACCGTGAGTGTTGTTTGCTCCGAATATCGAGGCATAACTTACCGATTCAACCCATTTCTACGAATAGTAATGCCCAAACATTGGGAAACGAATATGGATCTTCCGTTTAGATTTGTATGGGCTTGTTTGAAGTGCTCAAGCCATTAACGATCAGTTACGTCCTTGAGATCTATAGCAATGCTCGTGGCTATTTATATTCCCAGCCATACTTCAACTATCAATAGTAAAATGTAATATTGTAATGGCTACTTGACTGGTCAGTGGGCTGAAAAAACAATGTGTTTAGAATTTTAGTAGTTTTAATGAAATCTTATTTCAATGCTTGAAATACAGCAACTGGAACAACAACATCTCGTAAAAAACTGTAATAACTAAATACGACGCCATTATTGGACCGAGAAATCCCCTTAAACATAAACATCGGATCTTAGCAGTACGTCATTCCATTTTCCCGTTATTTATATTTAAATTATCATTACTAAATAAATAGGAGCAGCGGAAAGTAAACATTTAAAAGCGTATCTATAGAAGGTCACTTGACTGGACGTATAGGCACAATTGGCTTATACGATTCCTACTCTTGGAAGTCAAACATCAAGGGTGTCGGCTGTAACCGTAATCACAAGTATTGGTGGAATCTTCGATCTTCACGATATTGTATTAACGGTTTTAGAGGGCAGAATTTTAACTAGGTGACTTTAATGAATTTCAGGAGGACGCGAACAGAGGCAAACCCAATTGGGAGCACCTGGCAGACGACCTCCACGTCTTGCTTACAGTTGAGGACACTGAGAACAGGGCGAAAATCAAGTTGGCCAGGGCTGTCGATGAAGTCAAACGCCTGCTTGTACCTGTAAGTATTGGTTTTTTTGTACCATCTAGAACAATGCTCTATAAAAGAAATTGCCCCTTTGACCTCGTGGTCAAAAGCGCGACTGGCGCATGTGATCCTGAGATCGATTACCATTGTTATTGGGTTTTTCCATTAGGAATTTCTCAGTAGCAGCCCGGATTTTGGAAGTTTTCGGTGTTAATCCCCCGTGGCTCGGTAGCACGTAAGGCCATTTGTTGGCTGTCATTCTTAGATCTTTGACAGTCGTTACGGATAGTTAAAAGCCGGGAAGTCTGACAACCAGACTTACCAAGAGATACCGTGTTGGCCAGTAGCTGGGTTGTGGAGGTCAGATAGGCAGTCGTTCCATGTAAAATACTGGTATTCAGCTACATACAATTAGACTGGAAGCTGACCCCAACGTAGATAGTTGGGAAAAGGCCAGATAGTTAGTCCGTCTAGAACTCTATCAGTCTGAAATGATTGATGACGAACAGTAGCGTTATCTTAGGGGACTGGCTTTGCGGTTACCTAGGTAGCTAGGGAAGCAAACTCGGTTACTCATTGTGGTGACCGATACTAGGTACTTTATAATGACTGATGCTGTATTGTTGGGGAAGGTTCAAAACCGGGCATTGCTGTGTGTGTCACTATTACTATAGGTATGTGTCTTATTTATCCGCTTATTTTAAACGTTGGGTTAGGTTCTTCAGTTTTGTTTGTAAACTGGTTGCAGTGGCTAATGTTCAATTGTTATTAGAGGGAAACTGAACAGGAATTGCTTTTTCTTCGAGTAATTTAACTTTCAAGTAACCTATTTGTAATAGTAGGTAGATACTACACTACTAACTGTGCCAGTTATCAATGGCAGTAAAGAAGCTGTTCAGATGTTCCAAACTTTCGAAGTTTATTGGTACCCATAGAAACGATGTGAAATTACTTAATCATGTCATATGGTATGACATGTTAGTTGGTAATTTATAATAATACTCTTTCTTCCATTTCTATGACTGCATGCCGTTAGGTATAATGTAGCGAAAACACTTAGTTGTGTATCATTTTGAAGATACTTGTACCTACATTGTTGGCAAATAAACAAATCTGAATTTGATCTGATTCTGTAGTTATCGAGTTGCCATACAACTCGCCTGTGCCTGGTTGCATTTCTTCTACGCATTCGTGGCATGTAGGTAACAAAAATAGAATGAATTCTTAAAATACTTTCGTTTAACTCGGATGGAGTGTGACCAACGCAATCTTCGATCTTTCTTTTATGCCTACTGCTAGTAACGTTATAGTAAACTATGATTAACTTTAACCACGCGAACGTTCAAGTTGTTGCGAATATCATCAATGTTTAAGATAAATTCTCTAACATACCGCCAGACTGTAATGCCAAATAGAAATTTTGGCACTCACTTCAGTAGCCTCGAATGTAATTCAATCATGACTGTGTCGCTTTTAGGGTTCTGGAGTTAATGATTCCTCAAATCTGTCTGTTGAAACTTTTTCCTCTAGAAATCTAAAAAAAATAAAGACTATATTCATTCGCTATTTCAATAGAAATGGGCAAAAATTTTATAAAACTCATAATTTAGCAAATACGTTGTATTCTTTACACTGTCAACCATTTTCTTTCTTGGATTGCTATTTGTAGTCAAAGAATGACCCATAGTCACGGAATTCTAATTCACCCACGATATTCGACAATTACCTGGCAGCTTACATCGCCTTTCCTTCCTCAAAAGATACGATATATATTTTCTCGTCCACTGCACTGAATATCAGTGGAATCTTTCTTGGAAAAATGTAAGTCTTAACTATCTTCGTAAAGATCTCATTCAGTGTTACGTTCATTGCCGTGCATTTAAGGCGTGATGACGTCATCAGCAATTGTGTTGAACCGCTGCAAGGCTTGGACTCATTACGACTAATTAACGAACACTGGTTACCTTCTACCTAGATACCTTAATAATTCTGTTTTGATAGTGTGTTCTACTTTTACGAAATGGTCGAGTGGTTTTGGAACCTTTGGTTTCCATTTAAGTTGCTTTTGGTTTAGATAGTTTTGATGACGATTTTATGAATGCTATGATAGTTTTCCTATTGTATAAGTTTGGTTCTGATAGCAAGATCACGGACTCATTAGATGCTAGTGAATCTGCTGTACATTCAATTAATGACCACACACCCTTTCGCCGGCTAACACTTGGACAAACATATGGCCATCTGGGTTACCATCTTTCGCAATAAGCTGCCCAATTTTTTTCCATTATTGGATATTTTAGGAATAGGACATACAAGTCTAGTACCTAATACTGCCGTCATAAGAAAAAAGGACGTAATTACACAACATAAAGTAACCGATTTCCGTCCTTAAAAAGTAATAACTTACAGTCGGAAATCGATTACTTCGTTTGTCGTGTAATTATGTCCTTATTTCTTATGACGGCAGAATAGTAATCTGACACATTTCCTTTAATTCTATTCATGTAATATTTTAAAATATCGTTGCCAAATTATATTCTTGGCTGCAAAACTGCCATCAAAGTCTAAAATGATATACGAGTTTTTTCTCCTAAATGTAAGACTAACGACAGTACAAATATAGTGTTTTACCGACACTGACCTTATTTTACTTGTAGAATTATGTTTAATTAACTTAACCTTTCAATTCTTAGCCATAAAGCACGATATTCTTTGTTTTTAATTACACTTACATAAGTAATTAGTTGGGCATCATCTTCTAATGGTTCACTTTGAATACCAAATGACGACTTTGAAAACATTTTAAATATACGGTATAGTGTCAAAAAGAATTCTAAAACAACATAGTGAGCTAGAAATATACCTACCTCATATTTATAATTGTGATACCTGGAGTCACTTTATTGTTAGGGATTTGAAATCATTAAATGACTTCCCCCGCCCAAAGTGGGGCGGGAGGGAGTGTCAGACTTTTACTGACTAAAACTCATTTATGTTCCTTCTGGTTCCCTTTGCATTCCGGGGGCCCGGTATCTCTTACGAGCAACCCACAGCCCCGGCAGGCACCGGCACTGGGTGGCCCCTTCTAAAATTGCTGACATCTCTTTGAGGCGCGCGTGGAACACAAACGCACCGTCGACACGGCCTGTCGTTATGCAACGTTCGGACGGTGAGCTACCCATTGCTTACCGTCCACAGGCCCGCGTCTACGGTGGCCAGGAGTCGTCTGGCGGCTGCCGACGCCCGGAGCGTCTACCGCGGCGGTTGGGATGGAAGACTCTGCCTCAACCGTCCATACATCAATCATCCCATAAACTAGATAGTGACTAGACCAATAAAGTACTTATCGGCTGTGAAATAATCTTGTTTGTCTTTACATTACGTACGGATTAGTGGTTGCATCATGCTTTTAAACCAAGGCAAATGATTCGGTCGTCATCTATGACATCTTTAGAAAGGAGAACGTATAGCCTTGTCATAAAGCAAACATCATTAAATTATTTACGAACATGTAAATCAATAAAACCTTTTCATTGTTCTACAGCAAGCCGATGGCGAAGATGAACTGAAGAAACGTCAGTTGATGGAGTTGGCTATCATTAATGGCACATACCGCGACTCTAGCACGAAGGCGGTGGTACCCGTCAACGGTCAGTGCCTCATAAGTATGGTCGCATTCATGTTTTGTCACTAAAATTACCCATTAAGACTTACTAATACAGTTACGGAGTAGTAAGAAATGGAATGCTCACTTGTGGATTTCACGAATCTTGCTCACCGCCGTAAAGTCATATAACGTGTTCCAAATGTGCGAATTTTACATTAGCATGAGTTTTGCATTAATTATCACTCCATTTCTTAGTACTTCGTATCCACAAACTATCTTTATCTATCTCCATACAGTCTGTCAACAAAATTACTTTCTCAGACTTACTTGATGAGTTTCTGAGTACGAGGAGAGGTTCTATATCCAGAGGTGGCTTCCTTGTCAGTCAAATACCTGTCGATATCGAAGACACTGAGCTGTATGGAGAAGGTAGTCACCAAATTGGCTTTGAGAGTTTGAGTGAGATTTTCAAGGGTGTTTGGTGGAAAGATCCTGGGGATCCTATCTATACCTTCCGTGCAAATGCCATACCATACAAACTTCCATTTCAGGATAACGAAGTGCTATCAAGTAATTGTGATTGTTTCCTGGATAAAATACAATGTTGTGGGACACATCATTTTGCATGACAAATGACATAACAATCGTGGGATTATTTTTCATTGAATTGTTTTCTGACAACTGTACATATTCTGCTCTGTTTTCATTACGTTTCCATTGTTGAAGTGAGCATAAAATGTGTCTTTTGTTTGCGGATGTGAGTCATCGAGGCGACTGCTTAGATGACTAACTTAATTGATTTGTGGCATGTTACGGTTGTTAACTATTAACATGGGTGATTTCACCGCACCAAGATCTCTTATCGTTAATTAAGGGCCATTGGAAACTGTTCGAGCCTAAGAGGAATTTGTCACGGACGACGAAATGAGTTTTTATCACGATTGCTTTCCAATGTTGTAGATTCTATTTTTGGGTGACATTCTATGGGCATAAATCATACAGGTATTAGTGTGCTTACTTGAACGATATTTTCTTTCGTGTACGATGACTTGAGTTCTCGTGATCTCGTCTAGATTACTCTAGATTACCTACATTTATCTGTTTCAGCCAGCTCTTTGCTCTTTAAAACAGCTAAAATTTCTGTCATTACCTGAGTAGAGTTGAGACACATTGCCTGAAAATTTCAAGGGCACGGCCACGCTTAAAATCTACTAACAAATCTGGATTGTCCATCAAAAGAACTGTGCTAATGGGTTTTCAATTTTTCATCAATGGTTCAAATGAACGGGATTGAGGCAAGGAACCCGACGCGAGCTGATATAAGTACCATTGATACAACGCAGACGATCCCACAGCGGACGAGGAGTGGCGGCGCGTGGCGGCGGCGGCGGCAGAGACGCAGCGTCTCCTGGCGCCGGGCGGGGGGGTTGGCGGCGTGGGGGGCGTGGCGTTACGCTCACAGGCTCCTCTTGGCGCCCCGCTCATCCTCTCCCCGCGCATGTCGCAAGGCGCACAGGCAGGACTTCTGAACGGCTCTTCCCAAGCAGCAGCCGGGCTACTGTCCCCCGGCGAGCCGGCCCACCAGCTCATCTACGCGTCGCCATACGACTACGCCAACTACGCTGCTCTCACAGCCGCCGCCAACCCGCTGCTGACAACGGAGTACGCCACAGCAGACCATACGGGTGGGTTGTTCGCCCGTTGATCTTTTTGAACGATGTTTGATAACCGTAGGCCACGCGTAAATACTGGAGGCGGTTAATATCTTACTAAGAATGCAATAAACTAGTAATAAAAAGTTAGACGCAGCTGAGCGGCAACTGTCTTGAAAGAATTAAATTCGAAAGGATTTCTAGAAAAAATGCCTGTTGCTGGACATAGGCTGGATCTCAAGTTGCAAGAAAATATTGCAATGCTGAATGTCCTGAAAAATAAAAAAACATAATGATCAAAGTTTAGGTAAAAAGAATAGTTATCAAGCATCGTTTATTATCCACTAACGCTACATACACACGGTACCGGGTTTACAATCGTCCACTAGAATCAAAAGTAATTATAGTAGCAAAACGAACGTTTGATCAAATTAGCATTAAAAATATACAATTTGATAAGTATTATCGCAAATGAACAAAATAACCGCATGTTAATTACGAATATACACACAGGCTAGGGCCTCAAAAACAGTATACATATATATCGATCAAATGCTATTGAAAAAAGTGGCAGTAACAATCAGTAACAGTCATTATAACCATAGGTTTAAAATATAAACAATAGTAGGCCATCCGGTATCATTTTTGGCCTTATATGCCATATCACTGCACCTCACGCGGCGAACAGAATCGTACCATCTTAGGTCCCCGTGTTCGAGAGTAATTCAGCCCAAGGCCTATAGGCTATAACGCTCATTCGTATGTCGCATGCCTTATTTTCTATAAAGCTTTCAGTACAAGCTTGAATCCAGCAACTTCATGAAATAGCAGAATAATCTCCACAAATTGCTTCCCTAAATGGTCAATTCATGTGTCTTTGTAGCAGCGTAGTATTATTTTAAGCGGGGCCTTTGATTTCCCCCCCTATTTTTTAAAATAAAACGACATACAGAGTGCCGCATCAATAATAATTTGGCACGTTTATAGCCTTTTCTCATCACATAATATTTTATGTATTCTATATTGACACAATTACTATATACAAGGGGCTTTGTGACGGTACTGATTTTAACAACTAAAGAGTACGGACAGAATTGTAACGCCATATGTTTCTTGTCCATAGCACGTGATTTGACCGATTACATCTGGAGCCATTTTTGGAGGGATTATCCTGCTGCGCGATATTAGACTTAATAACTCCAATACAAAGTAAATGAGACACAGAAACTCGATAACGGTTGTAGATGCTGCTAGATCACTAAATACAGCTATTTATTTTAAATCTTAACAAAGAACAATCAGGCTCGTGATTACACAGCACTAACAAACTAATGTACACTATTCTAACGTCTGGTGTCGAGCTTATGTTGAACTGTGTGTGATATAAATATTTTAATGGGGTTTGCAGCGTCGAGATATCTGCTAGCTGGCTTTTGACATTGGCCGCATCAGCCCACAATAAGATACGGCAGACTGCAAGCGCCGTATCGCACTACGCATCATTATTGCCGTCCTTGATATCATAATCCTCCTTCTAAACGCCTCACGGGACGAACTCTTTACAGTCATAATAAAACGCCATGATCAATTTTATAGTTTAAGATTTTATTGTTTTAAGTACGTTTAGCTTAACGACTCATTATTTTGTACCTACGATGTTATCGTCTTTAATATTTACGAACATTGTTTTCTTCTACGGCTGTTTTGTACAGTTTCATACAAATTATAATTTTGTTTTTCTCGACAGTCAAAGATATATTATTTATTATATAACAGAATAATTTTACTATTTATTCAAATTAATATATTATCAGAATATTTATTGAAAAATATATTTTCTTTTATATCAGTTGTTTCGTGTTAGGGTTGATGGCAGTTGAATAATTGTTTTAAATTAGATTTTAATTTAGTTGAATTTAAACTGCCAATAGAACTCTATATAAGTTACCGATGTTTAATATACAAAGACATAGAGTTTTTATATATTTATATTAATTTGCCTGTCTTGTTACTGATACACTTCACTTGAATGATGATAGAAATGAATAGAACCCATCATTTATAGTTCTTGTGATAACCCTTGCTTGTAACAAAACTAATTTATTAACATTATGTTAATGTATATTCAAACTTCATTGAGTTTTGGACTAAGTTATATCTTACTAGTATTATCATGATGTACCTATTCTAAAAACCCACCATTTGCATGTGGTTTTTTTTTCACCCTTTTTTTCTATATTTCCAGTTTAAATACTTGTGAATAACAAAATAAATTTTCGTATTAACAGTTAGTATATCTGAATGACGCATAGATAATTACAAGCAAAAGGGACCAAATACAAATTGATTTACGAAAACAACACATTTACATATTTTAACTATATTTTAACAAAACTGACAAACTTAATATCGCGATACACACTCATATTACGAACAAACGTGGAACATTCTAGGCGGTTTTAAATGTTTATATACGTTGAACGTGTAGCAATAACATTTGTACCCGCATTGTACATAGTGTTATTACTACAATTATTTTATCGTAACTTATTAATTTATTAGCCATATTATTATATTTATAAACATACCATAGGCTAAGTATTATTAGGTATTATCTTTAAAAGATTTCTAGTTAGGTTAGAAATGAGTGAGCTTTATGAAAATATTATACACCCGTATATTATTGTTTAGGTTTATCATATCGCAGTTAACACTGTAGTCAATTTTAATTAAAACATGAAATTATCGAAGCCAGCCATTACCTGTACCTTGACCGGGCATTCGTAGACCCGATCGTTTAAATGTTTTATTTTGTTATATTTTCCAAAGCAATAAAATAGATAGTAGAGTAATCTATAGGCCTAAGCATAATAATAGAAGTTAGTGTTACTGCCAAATGAAGATTTAATAATAAAAATTATAATCTTAGTATTACCGAACGACAATGACGAGTATTTGGCAGTGATATCTAGGTACTTGCCATCGTTACGTGTAAAAAACGAAATCATTTTTCTATATCTATTTTATGAACGAGATTAAATTTCTTTACAGCATTTAGATGTAAAGCTACACCCAGTTCTATATACTTAATCTATCAGCTTTAAATGTATTTCTTTTACAAATTGATTTTTCAGTGAATTTCTATAATCTATTATATCCATGTTATCATTAGCAAAGGTCTGGGTTCACCGACTCGGTGTTGGAAGCTTTTGTTGTTGAGCTAAGACGCAGATGTTAAATGTGTATATGCCGCTAGGTGTGGTGAGGAGGGCGCAACGGCTCGCGCAGGTCAGGGAGCACCCTTACCAGCGCACTGCCTTACCGGCGCCTTAATTCCCGCAAAAACGCTCTCACGCCGCCATTTTGTTCACAAGGTGAGAAGCGCGTGCGCGCGCATGCAGCTAGATGAATACGTTTGCTTGTGTCTTATTGTTGTCGCACAAATTGGAACTTGCATTTAAATATCGAATCTCACTCGAATGCATCTCAATATACTTGCAAGTTTCAACTTTTTGTATTACTTTATCTATTCACTTCAATTTTACACTTCCGAGCAACCATATTCGTCTCGAGTATGCGTGGGTACCTTTGCTTTACTGTCTCTCTGTGTCACTATTTATATTTATTATATCGTGTACTTATTAGTTACGTTCTTGAATAGTTTGTATGAGGATAAGACGCTTTATCGCTCTTCATACCGGATCTGAGGTGACACTGCATAATTTGAAAACTGTGATTTTTATATTTCTTTTTTTATAGATATTTAGATCTGTTACATGTTGTGATGCGAGGCATTATTAGAGCTCTATCTTAATTCAAAGTTGAACATCAGCGTTACCAAATTATTTGTCTGTAGTTGTTTTCAATGCTGTTGTTACAATGATTGAAATCACAACATGTCTTCAGACAGTCGTAATATTTTCAGATTTAAAATTATATATTTGAGGGAAGAAGGATTGATGTTACACTATTCTTTATTGCAAAGCTTGACGTAGTAAATGTTCGCATAGTGTAGTGTTCGGTAGTGTTCAATATTGCCAAATAGAACCCACGGAGGTGCTACAAGCCGGTTGTGAGATCCTTCTTTCCTGAATCTCGCCCAGTATTAGTCAAAGGAAAGAGCATTCTCAGAATTTGTGCCATCAATCCAGTATTAAACGTAATGCCCTCCTTTGACTTGATATGTTTTTTCATAATCATCACAACTTTCTATTAGTCAATATAAGATTTTTATATGATTTTTTTAAGCTAGTTGTTTTTATTTTTGCCTTAGGTATCATATTTACTTTCTTATTTGAAAGTGGTTTATTATTAAGATAATTTGCACTTGTGTCCTTGTGGATTTAAAGCCGACATCCATTACTGTCGGCTACGTATTTTCACGCTTCTTTATTATGAAATGATTTTAAGTCGAAATGCTATTCGTAATTTTATAAAATGAATGATAAATATGCGATAATGTTTTGTAAAGTATTGTTTCCGTTGTTGATTGTAAATAAATGCATTTTCTGAGAATATACACGCAATAAATTGTCTGAAATTTAAATAGAGCGTTTTCTTTCTTTAGTCTCGTTAGGTCCGCGGTACTAGAGTTAATGTTCTATGTGTTACAAGAGTATATATGTCGATAAAGTTGATGACGTGCAGTCATTTGGTCAATTGTAGCCTCACACAACTAACATGCAACTCCACAAGGCCAAGTTCCCGTTTGTTTACATAATAATAATTATTAAGTGCACTATCATAACTGCTATTGTCACAACTTGCAGATTATCTGTAACTATGTATTTATATTATATGAGTCACTAACATGCAAATATGTAATGACATTGAATCGTTATCACAAACTTATTAACAACTTTTTATGAGAATGCCGCCGTATACAGTATTGAGATGTTGCAGCAATGTGTTGAATAACTTACATACTTGCATCTGGGTGCTATGGTTATACATAAGTGATAAATTTATTATGCTTGTTTGTCTGAGCAATGTTCGTCACAATATCGCGGCCACCTCCGCTAGTGTTTCAAGCATTGCTCTTTTGGGAACTATTGGGCATTTAATCCTATATTTGTAGATTTATCATTTACATACTAAATTGACTTAACATTTTTCAACCATTAACTGCGTAAACTAATGAAGTACCCGTATAGTATTAACTGGGCCACAAACAGAACAAGTGTCGCGGCGCGAATGCCTGATAGCCTCCCCCTCATTTTTTTTTTTATTCAAATTTCTATTTTTTATGAGAAATTCCGTACACTAGTCATATCAATCCGAGTCCACGGTTTATCGCTTCTGTTGAATAGCTGCATGTTGCCGGTACCCAACTGTCTATCTTTCGCATACTGAGATTCCATTACGTACATGTTACATTCTCGCCCCCTCTAACCCGCGTGACGTCATCAGATGGGCGCCGGCAGCGAAACGCAAGCGGTAAAGCGTGTCAGCTCGCGATTGGGGGTACTCGTGTAGTCGGACCATGACATTTTGATCGATACTAACATTCTGTTTTTCTCTCTTCTCGTTAACCCGGCTAGGTGAGTGCTAACGGCGCCGAGGAACTAACAGGAGTCGCGGCCGGCCGCTGCACGCCGGCCCCCTATGTCGCCGCGTAACATACTCATCGGAACACCGACCACCATGTAGCTATTAGCTGTTGGGCCTTTCACGTTTAACATTATACTATGTATTATAATAGTCTAACTATTAACATTTATATGCCTGTTATGTTTATAACATGATGAACTCTATTAACATTTTTATATAATTTTTTTTTTATGAAATGGCACACGCCATCGACTATATTTACTATATTGTATCTTATTGTACTTCTGTTGTCGCTTGAACGTGTTGTTGTTGAAGCACGAGTGTTGTTAGGCTACCCGGACAAATCACGGCGTTAAACGTGTCACCTTTATAATCTATAGATATTTATTTTTAACTTTTGTCTTTAACGTATTTGCTTAGAGTATATTTTAAAAAATCATGCACATTTAGCGCCGTCACTAAAAAAAAAGATGGTTTGAATAAAATATTGACTTTAACTAAAGCTTAATTCATGCAGTAGCTAGAGTTTAATTTGATACCTACTGAAATATGTTTGCTAACCCAACTTGCTTGATGATTTCCTCACATAGACATTGAAAAATCCATCATCCACAATACTATTGTATGAATTAAGTTTTTTTTGATGCAGTCATGATTTTTCAACTAAGTTACTTGATGTTAGATAGAGAATCTATCATTCAAAAATTTAATGTACTACATAAAGTACTTTACACGCAATTTTATACGTACCTACACTGATCGTTCGGCGCTACATGGATAGTCTGTGGCGCGCTCGCGTCACAAGAACAAGATGGCGTCATGCAAGAGGTCAAGTAAGTACCTACGATGCTAAAATATATAAAATTGCTTTTCATATAAATATTTGGACTGACATTGGATTATAGTCTAATATATAGGTTGTTTCTTCATATACTCATCGACCCGACAAACCTTCGGCAATCATTTTACATTACTTTAAAACCAAAGACTAATTTTGTATAGTAATATTTGACTACCTTTTTCTGATCAAATTTTAAATCAACAATGTCTTCCTTTAAATAATCTTTTTTATATTGGTCAATGAGTGTATGAATTCTCATTTGAAATATTAATATTTATAGCATTGTATTTTACTCTTAGTGCTTAATATTTATAGATAACTTTGAATATTTGTACATCCCATGTGCCTTAATAAAATGTACAATGTTCTTACCTTTTTGGTTCTATAGAAATTGTTATAATGCTAATTAATAGCTAAGTTAGAAGAGATTAAATTATTGTTAACTTTTCTAAATGTTAATTTTTATACATTTATCGTCGTCATTTTTGAAATATTAATTGTCTAAGATTATTAATAATAATACCCAAATGTTTTAGTGTCTAGTAGATGTACGTTAGTTGTGGCAACATTATTAACTTTATAAGTGCCTTCGTTACAATCTCTTCGGGAATCTCTAGATTTCGTTCTATCTTATACAAATATCAGAGATCTGCAGTTAGTTTATTCAGTGAAAAAAATATTTACCCAAATATAATCTCAAAGATTACACAAACGTTCAAGTTTAATGTAACAAGGGCAATTATTCGTCATTACATGTATATTGTTATGTATAGAGCTTACATAATGTAATTAAAAGCAATGTTACAACAATAATAAATCACGATTAGTGCAATAGAGATGTTATAATACTAAGTAATATTTTATTATTAAAGTAATCTCGACTAAAAATAAGTTGGGAAAATATTTTTACAAGATTTTATACAGATCTGATATTGAGATTAATGCGGTAGGTAAAAGTATATTATCACGATTGTTATCTGCGAAGATACATTATTTTCTTTAAAATTAAATTGTTTATAAGTAATTAGAGTAGAAGATCTAAATAGTAGGTAACAATTTTTTTTTTTATCGTTTTGCATTAATTAGGTGCTTTTTAGTTTCGAATCAATATTGAAATAAATTTTACCTGTGCAAAATTCTATGCCGTAAAACATTTTTTTATATTTTAAAATAAGTAACGTTATGTTGAATACCTACATTTGTTAGTAGATATCCTCGTAAAACTACATTTGTGGAAATTATCATCAAAAGTTGTTAACACTCCGTCCATGATTATTTCATAAAATAAGTACTTAATTTTGTTGGTCTCTCACTCATGCATAGTTAAGTACGATTTATTTGAGACGTCGGCCTCATTCGTAGCACGTGTTAACACTTTAAAATTATCATAAATATTAGCTCCCCATAAATATGTAAAAGTAAAGGGCATTGAAAATAACCAACCTATTATTGGTTGGTTGCGTCTCACATTACATCATTTCATGTAATCGTACACGTTAATTTTGTTTTTATGTCGTTACTGTAAGGTTTAAAATTGCTTGTTCATAGATTATGCTGGACAATATTTACAATGATGTTGAAAATATTTTATTGTTATCCTCCTATGAGTTCACAGATAAAACATTCATATGCAGAAGAATCATATACAAGCAGTTGTTCGAAAATCGGATGAAAACTGCGTTTTATTCACCCTTCGTATGCATCTACATAGTTCGTACAAATCATTACTAATACAAAACAAAAGCATTTAAAGATTTAATCATAAAATGCAAATGCCATAACAACTCGGGGAATCAGTTTCATTTCAGTGTGAAAATATGTGATGAAATAGATGTGTTTAACGTACAAATAATTTTATTGTCTGCGAATAACTAGTAATACTATGTTTCATAAGCAATAATTTAACATTAGCAATTTTGTTTCTTGAAACATGCTTTAGTGCCATCAGCAGACGGGCTTCTTACATGTCATTGTTTTTTAATATTAATTTGTACTTATTGTTAGGGCAATATTAATCGAGTGCCTTAAAAGAACTTGTACATATTTATTATTATCTTTCATTAAAGTATTAATAAAGCGGAGAATAACAAAATCTAAAATTGTTTTCCAAAAACAATATATAGAAAATAAATAGTTTTAGTTAAGTGAGATTGTGCATATTACGTACGTTTTGATGTGTGTTTAAGATTGATTTGGTATTTAGTAAATATTTAAAAAACGTAGCTCGTGTGTTTTATTTTGTAACTATCATTTACATACCTACCTATGTACAGTTGCTGCCACGAGTCATGAGCACAAATATAAAGTAAATTTTTGGGTTTTTGGATACCTTTCTGGGTATTTTTGGGCGCCGACGCTGCAGACGATCGGTCCGACTGACGGACCAATGGCATGCAGCGTTGGTGCCCCAAAAGTCCCAGATAGGAACCCAAAAATTAACTTGACGTTTGTGCTCTCGACTCTTGGCGACTACTGTACCTATATTATTCCTAATTGCCTACTATAACTCGCTGTACCTAATAGTATAAGTAGGTACTACTTAATTTATGATCAATGCAAACTATTCAATCCAGAGAGTAAATTTTTTTTCGAATTTATCTTTAAATTTTTAATACCTGCAGTCGTGTGGGAAATAGGTGCTAAGTATTTTAAAAGTCCAGCATCCAACAGGGCCCAGTGAGGGTACAGAGATCTAAATATTTTTTGTCAGGTAATTTAAAATTTCCAATATCCTAAAAAAGGCATTTTTTCATTATATATTTTCATAATATAGATATTAAATGAGATCTTGCTAATGTATACAGGGTATAACAGAATACAGAATTTAAAAACAAAAAGCCGGCCAAGTGCGGGTCGGACTCGCGCACAAAGGGTTCAGTACCATTCTCTACAATCACTGCTAAACTAATAAAATTATCCTAACCGCTATCATTTTCCTTTAAAGGTCATGAAATGCACTATCATCGTGATTTTTTCCAGATTTTTCAAGCCAGCAGTTTAGCTTTTAGAACGGGGGGACGTCCTACTGGAACAAAAATTTGCACTTTAATGTTTCGTAAATGAAGCATTAAATCGAATAAAAATTGTAGCAACTCCCAAGTCATTCTAGAAGACCAATCAACGATACGCCACACGATGGTGTAGATGACGAAAAAAATATTCATCCCTACCTCACATGTAGGGGAGCTACCCTAAAAAATATATTTTCCAATATTTTATTTTACCACTTTGTTCAGCGTAATTGATATCAATTACGCCGACAAAGTTGTAAAATAAAATTTACCTGTATAGGTACACACTCTTACAAAATTACAGCTTTCTAATACTAACGGTCTCCTAGCAAAACCTCAGACAAACGGACATGACGAAACTATAAGGATTCCTTGTCAGAACTACGGAACCCTTAAAAGCTATAGAGGACACACCAATCCAATTACATCCCACACTCATTCAAAAATCCAGTAAACAAATTGTAATAGACAACACTAGGCTAGAAACGTAGAAAGCGCCATCTAGTCAATTCCTGTCACATCATCCTTTCAATTCCTGTCATCAGAGCATGACGTCGTGGAAAAGCTTTCACTGTTGTTTTATAGATGGCGCTGCCTTACTCAAATTTGCAAACAAGACCTTACATTTTAAACTTTTAGGACTAATTCTCAGATGTTAGTAAGCCCCTATAAAAATGATTAATTAAAACTACAATACTATAATTACGTACCTCACTCACATTAATTAGTGCAATGATCTGGCTTCCCTAACTACTGCTTCAACTAAGACAGGGAGTTTTGCGATTGGCGCAGGTAGATGATGATGCAGGCGGAAAAGCTGGCAGTGCATCTCATCCGCTTTGATGTTAAAAATCAGAACTTAAAATTAGAATATTTTTGATGGAGTTGAGAGGTAGGTCTGATCTTCCTATCTACTTACCTAGCTACCTATTACGTTATCGTTTTTAGGTAAGCACCTTGGCACATGGCACATACCATTTTGTGGCAGTTTTTCTTACTTCTTATAGACAAAATAATAATATGAATACCTAAGTAGGTAGTGGGATATGTCTAGGTAGAGGTACCTTCGCTGTATCTAAAAATTATACTGAATAGATTGGTAACAGTATTTATAAAAATATTGTGAAACTGAAGTTTGTTTGTCTGTTCCTTTAATTCGCTAAAAGTACTAGTCTGGTTCTATATAATATTTCGCTAATAAAAAGCTACGTTAACTCGGGCATTCTTTATTTTCAAAAAAATTAAAATCCGTAAGGAAATTCACGCAGACGAATTCGCAAACAAAAGCTAGTCTTTTCAATAAAGATACACCTGCAAACATGAGCTACCTATAATAGTTATATTTAAATGGAAGCAATTTGAACTTTTCGTAGTCTGGAAATGGAATTTTAAATTCGCGCTCGTGTCCGCTCCCATGGTGCTTCGGAATAAACGGGCTGCAGTTTGTCCGATTGCATTTGTCGCTTTCATGCTTTTGCAAGGACACCGACAAACATTGCTCTCGCACATTCGCCTTGCCTTTGAACCTAGTGGATACTTTTGAACGCGTAAATCTTTTAAATGGCGTGTATATGTTAGGTAAACAGGCTTTTAAGTGAAAATACACCTGCTAAATGTGTCTGGTGTGTGTTTTCTCGTCGGTTTTTTCATTTAACCTGTGAACCAAAACATGCCTAATTAAAAGTAGGTATCTACAGGTACATGTCTATATTCTACCTAACTACCTAATTAGTATCTATCAAAAATAGGAAAACAAAAACTAGCAGGTACGTTTACCTACTGATCTTTATGTACGCCTGGTGATTAGGGCCAATGTGACATTTTCAATTATACGTAAGTACTTTCTAAGTTTATTTTTGGCATCACTGACATCATGTTTTGTTGATGGATGATGTTGGTTACTCTTTCACGCTTAAACAGCTGAACGAATCTGGATGAATGTTGGCACCGAGATAGATTGTAGTGTGGAATAACTCATAGTATACTTTTTATCCCGGGAAAATGATAGATAATATATAAAATATGACGCGAACGAAGTCGCGGGCAGGAGCTAGTTGAATATAAATCTGAAATCGCCAATCCACGTTGAGCAAGCGTAGTGATCAATGCTCGTGCCGTCTTTGTATGAGAGGACGCCTTTGCCTTGCACTGGAACAATAATAGGCTGGTATTCATATTATCTACTTTTACATTCGTCTCTAAACAAGGTGTCAGGTACTTACCATGAACAAGTAGCGTGACACCACACTTGGTATTACAAGGAAGACAATACAATTATCTACATTGCAATATAAGACCTAGATACGCCCATTCAAAGCACCTATTTCAATATCCCAAGTTATTAAGCTCGCGACATGAGTGACACGTTCAGTATGACCAGCGCATAGTGAAGTCGGTTTCGCGGCCTATGATTACCGCTGCACCGCGATTACATTGATTTATATGCATGAGTTCTTATAAATGACGCATAATTGGGCCTACAGTTTCATTTTTATCGCTATTAAGTTGCCTATAATAAATCATCGTCAAGATCGACAGCGATAATCGTCGATCTTACACATCGATAAATTGGGAATTGCGTGCGTCGATACCAACAATAGTGTTTGATGTTCCGTCTTTTTTAATTAGGTGGGGGGGGGAGATGGGAGGACAGCAAAGGCGTGATGCGTTGTAGTAACCCCCGACAGAAGAAAAAAGTCTCTTATAAAATAACTTTAAAACCGCTGAACCGATTAGAACACTCCCTGCCTTTTCAAACACAAACAAACAAAATCACAAACGGTTTATGCGTTCGGGAGCTACGGTGCCACAAACAGACACACACACAAACACATCAAACTTATAACACCCCGTCGTTTTTGCGTCGGGGGTTAATAACAAAAATAATACGAATGTAAAGTTTTGTAATGTTTAAACAGCCTAAATAGATGCAAAGAATGTAATTATGTATACCTACTTAAACTTTTATCGGCAGGTACTTAGGTACTGTAAAGGTTGTATGTAGACCACGGCAAACTAGCTGAAATAGTTTTATTCCAAATACTCAGTCGAATTCTTTTTTGGAATTCGAATTTAGAATAAGAAACGTTTAGGGTTTTTTATATGGCGCCTATACATATAGCTACAAAATTAATAACTACGTCGGCTTTCAGTTAATGTAATACAGAAGTGAAGCTTATTCCGGTATCTCGGTTACACCCAGGTGGTGACCGCAGTACCTACCTACCCACTATATCCTCAATTCTAAGTAGGTACATCGGATTAATCGCCCTGGCACTCGGCAAGAGATTAAAAAGTTCAACACAAATTCTTTCCTGTACGCCAGCGAGCCTCCAGGGCTCCAGCAATTTTCCGTCAACGAAATATTGTTGTTTGTTTCCATTACTTTCCATCGAAGTCTGCGTGCACACAGGGGTTCCACCGGCTTGGGGCGGCCGCTCGTAAAATTGCAACTGACTTGGGGGAGTCGTCTCAAGACGCTCGTGCATTCTTAGCTTTACAGTATACGTTTGATGTTCAGATGCTTGGGGTTTTGGAATATTCGTGCAAATAATAATCATATTTTTTATCATTTTTTTAGAACATAAAGATACGATGTAAGAGATAGTGTAGGTTCCTTAAAACAATATAATTATGTTCTTTAATAGCAAATTGGATTTCTGATTATAGTACCTTTTAGATATTTCCCTATTTAATTTACTGTAGTAGCTGGGTTCTTTAACAATTGGGATTTTAAACAAGTTACCTGCCCTGGACGGATGCAACCTCGGACGTTTCCGATGGATTTTCCACCGAAAAAATCACACCTAAATCGGCGGAGGCGTTTTCTGGTGATGATCTTTTATACATGCGGCAATTAAAGTTAATGTAAGTTCCACATAGGGACGTATGACTCATGGAAGTCTCAGTTAGAACAATTAGACCGCAAAATTCCTCCTTAAATTCTAGATTCAAAACCACTGAACAGGTAACTCACATCGTTTTAATCTAAAATATTTGCATATACTATGTGATCAAGGAATCAACCCGGACTTACAGCGCTCGGGTGCCAGGGTCATAAAACTACTTCCCCTAACATTGTGAGGTTGTATGGTGCGACACCATTCACTTTCTGCACACATACTTCAATTGGCGAAGGAAAATTTTTAACTTTGATGTTTGCCCACTTTGGAGCCCTAAGTTGTTAAGTAGTAGAGCAATTGTCTACGATGTTTTGTTGCACTTCAGGGGAAATATCACAGACCCCCCATAGTTAAGTTTAAAAGGCACAGCTGTTGCAAAATAAGGTAGTGAGAATAAGAGATACCGCGCCCCCGGAACGCAAAGGGCACAAGAAGGAACATGGATAGGGTTTAGTCAGTAAAAGTCTGACACTCCCTCCCGACCCGCCCAGGGCGGGGGAAGTCATTTGATGATTTCCCATCCCTAAAAAAAAAACCCAAGTAGATACTGCCGTCCGTGACCCTGACGGGAATACTGTAACGGTAGGATTTCCACATACAACAGACAAACCGACCGGCTAATTATTTTACTTATTATATTGACAATTCAATTAATTTACGTATACCATCACGCCTGTATTCCCCGAAGGGTTAGGCAGAGGTGAACCAATATACGGTGTACATTGATACACCTTTGCCTAACCCTTTGATTAATATTCTAATGCAAAATATATATATTTGTACTCTTTTACATTCTGAACTAATGATCTTAATGGGGTACTGTGTTAAATGTTACAACAAAATACCTTGTGATATATTAAAATTAAATGAAAATCAATTTAAAAAATGTATCAAAAGTACACTTTGTAAACAAGCTTATTACAAATTAGAAGAATATAAATTCAAGATAACAATGCTTGGGAACATGCTGGTCCTGCTCCATAGGACAATTTAAAGTCTTGACAAAATCAACTGGTTGCTAATTTAATTATATAAGTACTTTGTTTTGATTAATTATTTTTCTCTTCGACATTAATTCTACATTTGAATATGCCTCACACACTGATTTTGAAATGTATATCTTTGTCTTTGAAATGTATAAATGTATTTAATATTACAATTAACTTAGCTTTCAATTCTAATTTGTGGCACTGAGTACGTATTGCAGTACTTTGAGTGACTTTTTTTAATAGATGGTTTTGACATCGGTATAATTTTTTGGAATTGTACAACTTATTGTAATACTTTTTTTTTTTAAAAGAGTATGTATGGAGTTTCTTGCCCGTTCTTCTCCATACGAAACTACCTTTTGGAATGGGCAACTAGATTCAATAGTTTTAATTTAACATGTAATTGACGTTCAAAAGTGCCTTTTAATGGTCTAATTGAAATAAATGATTTGACTTTAACTTTGAAAAACTTTTCGCTAATGGTAAGCAACGAACTATCTAATCGCTGAGTATTATTTTAATTACTGAGTATTGGCTTTAATTTACGATCAAAAAGTTGCTAGCGAATGCTAGTTACCAGTATGCAATCTTACTAAGATATTAAGACCGATTGCTAGTGACTATTTTTCCATAGAAACGTACTTTTCATAATGGATTTTAAGCCTAGAACAATAATATTTTGACACAATATAGTTTATCAGTCGTGGCCCTGACGGACTTTTTCGTTTTTTGGATGAACCGATTTTTAAGTTAATTATGACCAACCAAAGAACAAAGAATTACAAAATTAAACAGGCAATATCTCTTCAGATCATTTACTAATCATGCATTATTAACATAAGCGTTGAAAATGGCTAAACCAGCCAGAGTTTCAACAATACCTATAAAAGCCGAGATTTTTCTCGAATAAAAAGAAAAGTAAAATGTATCAGCTGTTTTCTTCAAGTGCCATTTGTGTCAACGGAGGGGATAGAGGATATTATGAGTTTGCTACGTAGACGGCAAGCTTCCAACTGTTATTTTTTGTAATGTTGCAGTAGCACCTGATATTTCTGAATCATAAAACCTGTTGGTTTGTTTTCTACATTATTCATGTTATCATAATATTCTGTTAGTAATAAACGGCTGCCGGGGCTGCGGGTTGTTCGTAAGAGATACCGCGCCCCCGGAACGCAAAGGGCACAAGAAGGAACATGTGTGGGTTTTAGTTAGTAAAAGTCCAACACTCCCTTCAGGCCCAGGGCGGGAGAAGTTATTTGATGATTTCCCACCCACCAAAAAAAAAAGTAATAAACGGCAGATTCTAAAATTATTTAAATTATTGAAGGTCGTTAAATTGTTCATTTTTTTTTGTCGTGTCATCAAACCTAGCAAACGTAATTGAAACTTTTTAAATAGTGATTTGTTGGCACCTATATTTGTGTGTTTTTAACTTTATAAATCACAAACCATCAAAAATTAATATTACACTATACAAATAATAAATAATATCGTATATAAAATAAAACTGCCCTTTTCTTACATGATCTTTTGATTGCGTATTAAAAGTTCGCTGCAAGCCGCCATTTTAATTTATTGAACATACGACAAATAAAATTAGTCCAAGAGATATGCGCACACAAATGAACATTCTATACATACATAGACTGGTAAAATCATTACCCTCGGTAGTCGGAAAAAATACAGTAAGTGGGTACAGTGCCTGCAGCTCTATAAAAAGTATGAACAATTCATTTCTTCTCTTCCTTGATTAATGTCGTTTCGACTTTTTGCCTGCTCCTATTTCAATGAAAAATTTCCCCGGAGACCGGACTCGTAATTTTCAGAGAACTGAAATTACAGTTAATTGGCTAATGTTTACGCGAACCAAAGTGGCTTGATGTTTTTAATAGCCAGTGTTGCAACACAATGGAAAAATATGGTTATTAAAAAGCTGGAAAATTAGTAGTGTTTATGTAAGTTCATGCAAGTTTCTAAGAAGTAAATAAATAGTGTTTAATCGATGCAAATAAGTTCATGCTTTCATGTTATTTTATGGCAATGGTAAAATCCTTGCAACGTGTACATTTATAAAGCTTAATATAGAACACCCAAAGGTAACTTGGTCATTTTGTGAAAATAAGCAAAACTATGCGAATGTGTCTACATAATGTCACTGTTGCTATCAATTGCGCATGTTCGGTTAACATAGTATGTGTGTTCCCTGGCGGTAAAAATAATAAGCTGACTTTTCCGCCGTACGACAATTATTTTTCAAGTTTTGTTTTATTTCAACTGCATGAGTGAACATAAAATAGTGTATGCAACAGCAAAAAATTTGGTGTTAAAACACTCGCGTGATACTATTATCGCCCAGACTCGTGTTTTAATGACCCCTATTATATGGCTGGTGCTTAAACTACTATTTAATGTTTTGTAAAAATCATCTCTACAATTATTGTCGTATTTATTCTTTTACTCTCCATATATTTTTATATTATTTTTAATAGAATCACAAGTAGGTAACTGTTTAATATCGATAAGTTCTAAATAAGAAGCTGAATATAATTAATTATCTACGTTCATCGTAAACTTAGACTTGTTTATACTTAGACAGGCATGTACAAATTAGATTTGATATAAACAAAACTTACGTTGCCACGAAGCTTAACGAAACAAGATGAACTGTTAATATGCATGTTCAGCTGTATTATGAATAGGTAATATACCTAACTAATGTTTCATTTACACCATAAGCAGTGACATAAACTAGTTAATTGCCAAGAAGCGTCACAGCAAGCTGTTACCTTAGTTAATGGATATCTTGCTATATTAAGCAGCAAGAACGTTTATTATTACATGTAGACTTACCGTTAATATTTGGTATTTCTCTCTTTATAAACAAGTATAGTAGTCGCCACGAGTAGTAAGCACAAATGTCAATGTAAATGACGCTACACGCGATTGGTCCGACTGACGGACCAATCGGCAAAGTCGGCAGCCCAAAAAACCAAGAATGGAACCCAAAAGCCCAAAAATTAACTTGTTATTTGTGGTCACGACTCGTGGCGACTACTTACTATAGCAAAATAGTAAGATGATATACCAGATGAAAATCATAAACATGAACAATAATGGAACGCAATAACATTACATTATCTATTATGTTTTTAGATAACCTTAGGCTATTTTAATATAACAATTAATAATTATTACCACAGCTATTACTAAGCTAAGTATATAAGTCAATGACTATTTAAAGTATAATGTTTGTGTCGTCACGAAGCTTCGCGCTATGACACGATACCCGCAAATATGATTAATATTCGGCTATCGTGGCCAAGGATCGGATAGCGTCGAAATAATCGCGCGGATGGATTACCACCCGTGAAAAAAATTTGTGCTAATGTAGTGGGCTCATGCACCACCATCGCGTTACCACGATTTCTTTTTGCAAGCAAAACACGCCTCCTATGCTTTAGTACAAATTACTTTATGACGATATATGCAGACGTGCGGCCCCAGTATTTGGAATACTGTATAAAAAGCTTTTTTACAAAAACGAGAACCGCTTATTTGTCGCAAGTTAATATATTTTCTATCATCCAAATCCATGAGGAAACAAAATTATTAAGATAAACACCATTGATAAGTCACAAGAAATAAAAAAGGCAATTTCGTTTACTTGCATGACATATTTTTTTATTTGAAAAACCAATCTGCTAAACCAATTTTGATATCATTTCCATGTGACTAATCTGAAGTAAAAAAAAGGATTTTGCAAATCCGTTTATTATATGACGTAGTTATGTCGCGTTGGTCTCGTGGACGCAAGCGCGACTGCCGGGCGTGAGGTTCTGGGTTCGATTCCCAGGTTGTGCAAAAAGAAATATCGGGTTTTTCCATTAGAAAGATTAGCCGTCGTGGTCGGAATCGGTCAGGAGGATGCAGTTAAGTCCGAACATACCTAAAAAAAACTTCCTTTTTTGAAGTCTGTTAAAAAAGTTTAATAGCATACCTCATGATATTTACGCATGCATAAATAAACTTATATTCTTCACATCACTAGTAGTCAGAACAAGTTTCATTAGTTGAGAAAATTAGATTCAACGTCTAAGGCATCAGCATCTTAAACGATAACCATTCGGAATATAACGTCGATATGTTCGGATGTTAATCAGGTGCAATAAGTGGATACCGTACACCTGACCATTATAATACAAAATAATCACACACTGTATATGCAAAGTAATTATATGGTTTGAATTATGGTATTTCTTACTATCGAGCCACTAATGAAGTGGACAGTTTGCCTTCGTACTTCCATCTTGGATATAAACTTGTTGGAGAATAAAAAGCTATTGGCACACTATGCTTAAATTGAATCAAATCTTAGTTATTGCTCGCATAATTTTGTGTAGAGAAATTGGTACCTATTATGATATGCTTAATGTTCTTGAAATAATGTATTTTTTTTGTAAAGGTATTGTTATTGAACGGACGACCTGATTAAATCCGTAGGAATACGCTGGATGCAGGCGGCTTCCAACCGGTCCCTTTGCAAATCTATGGGGGAGGCCTATGTCCGGCAGTTGACGTCCTATGCATGATATGATGATGTTTTTTATTATCTATTTATTTATTATAAGTCAGTGTTGTACCACTGCAGGACTGGCGTCCCTTTTTCCTTTCCAATCCTCTTTCTCTATCCTGAGTGACGACCAACCCAGTCTGTGCGTTAAGCTTATCCCGCCATCTTTGCCTGGGTATGCCGCGATGTCACTGATTTACCGAACGTTTTCCGGGATCCTCATTGTGGTTGAGACGTGGCCGGCAAAGTCCTACTTAAGCTTAATGATTATACCAGTCTACTATTGTCCCATTTAAAAAAAATCATCACTAGACCTGCTTATAGTGTGTCGTCCATATCATATTTTTATGTCGAATTTTTCTTTCTTTTATTTAGCTGCCTCGTTAGCCTAGTGGTCCTAAGCGCGACTGCTACGCTAGAGGACTTGGGTTCGAATCCCAGATCGAGCAAAGTGTTATTGGGTTTTTGTATGAAATTGGCAGTAGCAGCTCGGAGCTAGGATTTATGCCCGGTTAATGTCAATAGGCTCGCCCCCTATTAAATGGGACTTATAAACATATCGGCGAACTGTGGGTGTACATTTGTACATCTCTGCCTAACCGTTCGAGGAATACAAGCGTGATGGTGTGTTATTTTCCTTTAGCGATGTCAGTGATGTCTTATGGATATGAAAAAGCCACATTGGGTACTTACCTGGTTTCAAACCGTCACCGAGACACCGCGACACGTTACAAAAGTGTACACATGGCTTTATTTATGATGGGCCTGTGTATCAATGTCTTAAAGAGCCGATGTGAGCGAAGCACCGTTTTTAATTACATCGACGCGGTAATTAGCCAAGATTTGTATTTAATGAAGTCGCGTTAGTAAGTTTTCTAAAAGCTAATATGTGTTTTATTGCTATTGAGATAAGATAACGTTTATTATGCAATAAATTTTCTTTTTATGCAGTTTGTGTGTTTCAAACAAGCGGGCGGTTTAGGCTTGTCATGTAAATGTTTATTTATTTTGATCGTGTCTTAATGTTATGGTAAGCGTATCTAATAGTGAATGGAATAGGAGATCTGACATTGATTAAGATGATAATCGTTTAAAATAATCAGATGTTAATCATTAAAGAATGATAGTTTTATGATAAACTTTTAATTACTTTAGCGTGGTATTAATGATGTAATAATTCTTTCTTGCACAATTTTTCTTGCGCCATATTTAACAACATTTTGGAGACTAGGTTTATCGTAGGCTGTTGAATTTTAAGCCTTAAGGCCTTTTTGGAGCTGAATATCATCAATATCTAGGTTTATTCTACCATAGAAATATTCATTAGGTATTTTGTTGTGTAACCTAAACTTTCTTGAGTTCGACAAATGTGGATACTGTGAAATTACATAATATATTTTAATAAAGTTACTTTAGGACTGTGATCGATAAACTGCTAATGTAGGTAGGTAATCATAATTATTTTTGTACTACTTTTTTCCCGCATCTTCACCCGCGTTATTGCTTTTTGCGAGAATCCCTTTTTTTCATGAGAGTAGTTTAAAGTACTCCTTATCACATCAGGTATCTGCCAGTGAAATTCCCGTCAAAAAGTGAGCTGGAACAAAATTTTAAAAATAGTTTTTTTTGGTATATTTCCTTGTAACGTGTACCTATATGTATGTATGTGTATTTAGCTAAAAGCTGTTATTTTGACATTATAAACAGACATTTCAATTATTATATTTATTTGTATAAATGTAAGTCCGATATAAAAACAATATGCGAGTAGGTATTGCATAAAAAAATAAAAGATAATCACCAAAAACATTTTTTCAAGCTTCACATAATATTGTTTAGGTACCTGCAATGTAAAATAACAATACATTTATATCAATAAAACACATGTCATATAATTTATGACCCCTATCAATACTGACCAAAGAAATGATACTATTTCACAACGAGACAGAATGATGTCGCAAGCGACTTTGTGGGCGACAATAATACTGCCAAAGTAGAATGAAAATCCACAAGATTTCCGTATTCTAAATAATTGTTGACATAAATTTAAACTATTCTGACATTTGTGGCCCTCTTTCACGCCAGGTTCATTTTTTTCTCGGGCCCACGTCATTGAGAGACATAAAAAGTATTTAATGGGCCCGTAGCCACCTCTTCGCTTCCATACTCTTCTATTCACATTCAAATAATTATAAAAGTGTCATTTTTAATTATAAACGCTTTTGTCGGTCTGTCTGTCTCGTATTTGAAGCACGTGTTTAGATGAAAGGATTTTTTTTGTTTTTTAAGAGAGCTGTTTCCATAAGTTTTTCCATAAGTTTTTGTATTTTTTGTGAATATTTTATATTTGAGATGATGAGCGTAGAAATGAGTTTTGTTGATGTAAATAGAAGTTAATTATACTTAGGTACATGTACCATGATGTGTAATTAGGTATATGTAAGCTTGAGACTGATTTAACAAAATCACCTACTTTTATTTTATAACCGACAAGAATTTGAACATAACATTCAAAACGAAAATGTTTAATATGGTGATAAATAAAAAAGGACATTTATGGCTTCGTAACGTTACAGAACTCCGCTTTATTTTTATTTCAATAAAGCGTTTTACGCACATCATAAAACACACCAAAAAAAAATGTTATAACGTTAGTTACAAGACCGAAAAACAAATAAACGCCCAACCAAAAAGAAATAAAAGAAAGTATCTCGGCCATGAAGTTTGGCACATAGACCAAGTTTTTCTAAACCCATAAGTAGTTTATCATCAAGCAGCATCCGTACAAGGAAAACGCGAGAAAACGCTTCAGGAAAGGACCGCTCGTTACAATGATTTATGTTCCCATACAAAAAAGATGCTACAGCGAGCTAAGTGTTAAGGACGTTGTTTTAGTGGCCGGCGAACTACCTTACTGCTATGCGGCCCCGGTAAATGCCAGCATTTTTTACGACCTCACAAATTTTACTGGTGAAACACATAACATAACATGACCACTTTATTTTGGAACTAATTAAAAATAGGCAATTAGGGAAATGAAAGAACATGGGAGGTGAAGACTTAATTGTTTTATTTTTATGAAATAATATGCGTATGTTAATTTTAGTTTAAGTACATATAAATTGTCTTTTGGTAAAACAGAATAGAACCAGTCTATCTTCAAGTTGATGTAAGTATACCATTTAATGATAATTATATGAAAATAATAACAATAAAACCCTAACTGATGGACAAGCATCTCACAAGACTGGAGCCCTGGTTGATGCAGACTGAGAAGAAATTGATAAGATGCCTTGGAAAGCTTACTCAGGATTTGGCGTGAAAAGGTATAGATACAACACCGAGAGAAGTGGAAAGAATGTCCCAATGAGGGACAATAAAGGTTTGCAAAAAAGCTGTAATTCTTTTGAATACCCGTCGGAAGTTGTTCACGCTTCGTCTAAAATCATGTAAGTACCTACTGAATACATGGTAAAAGTTGTCGTTACTTCTCGTTATATAACAAATGAACAACACACAATAACTTACCTAATTCCACCAACCAGGCAAAAAAAACCCTATCTAAAATTTGCAAGTAAGCGGAACCAACAACAACTTCACTTCTTTCAGCAATGTCGTTAGATTATAATAATTCTTCCTTACATTTGCCACTCCATTTGGAGTCATTTGTATGGGAGGGACACCAGTCTCCAGCCAACTTTCCCTTACCAAAAAGCCTTCGTCAAGTTTCTCAAAGTGGTTCGTGATTGTGTTACCGATGCGAACGCAGCCTCTAATATAACCAAAGTTTCATTATATTGCTTTACACAAAACTTTCTGGGCTTGTTTCCTGAATTGTTTTGAGAAGACAAAGAAAATTGGGGTGTGTTAAAAAAGTTTGGTTTGGTTAAGAAAAAGGGGAAGGGAAAACGATATATTTTTGTTTAGCTAGACTTTCATTTAAGTTTCTTATTTAACTTCAATGAATTTAAATCTTTTTTAAATCTGAACCGTTGGGAGTCATAAAAACGTGAAAAAACAAACTGCAGCAAACAAATGTTTGTAAATCATTCATTTTGGCAATAAAATCCAATAAAGCCATCATACGAAGCATTTTTCAGCCGGAATTTATATTGTCCATTTCATTGTAACGAACCGTACGTAACTGTAGACGACGGCTACTGAAAAAATCCAGGTGCGCATCCATTAAAAATCCCCTTTGATGTCATGTGAGGTATTATTTGCAATCAAAGTTGATGCATAAAGTAGTCTTTTTTTGTTTTTGGGGGTGGGAAATCATAAAATAACTTCTCCCGCCCTGGGCGGGGCGGGAGGGAGTGTCAGACTTTTACTGACTAAAATTCACCCATGAACATGGGCAAAGGGCACAAGAAGGAACCTTCTTGTGCCCTTTGCGTTCCGGGGGCGCGGTATCTCTTACGAACAACCCGCAGCCCCGGCAGGCATCGGCCCTCAGTGGCCCCTTCCTTGTATAAAGTACAGTCTATGAAGTATTTATTGCTGGGTAAATGTCGTCAAATAGGAATTAACTGCCTCGATAGCCTAGTAGTCCTAAGCACGACTGCTACGCTAGAGGTATTGGGTTCGATACCCAGGTCGAGCAAAAAGTGTTATTGGGTTTTTCTATGAAATTCTCAGTAGCAGCTCGGAGTTAGGATTTGTGCCCGGTTATTGGCAATAGGCTCGCCCCTTATTACATGGGACCTAAACATACCGGCGAACTGTGGGTGTACATTGTTACACCTCTGCCTAACCCTTCGGGGAATACAGGTGTGATGGTATGTTATGTTATGTTAGGAATTAACTGGGATATTGGGTACTACTACAATTAAAAAAATGGTTTCTATTTTACTTTTAACAAAAACTAGAAAATTAGACGTTGATTCACACACGGGTCGTTATTGGTATATGATAATACCAAACTATTATTATCCCACTGCAGGGCAAAGGTTTCTTCTCATACAGGGTAGGCACGAGTTTAAATCACCACGCTTGCTCAAGGCCGAAGACTTATTTTAATAAGAAGTTCAAGTTTCCTTACAAGAAGTTCAAATTTTTTTTTCAACGATGTCAGTGACGTCCTAGATAAACTTACAAACTACATATGAATTTAAATAGCCAGATTGATGAAAGGCTCGCAACCTTATGCATGGGAGACGAGCGTCTTAACCACTGGGGCATCGTCACACTCATTGGTACTATCTCCTTTACACATACATACCATCACGCCAGTATTCCCCGAAGGGTTAGGCAGAGGTGTACCATTGTACACCACAGTTCGCCGGTATGTTTAGGTCACGTGTAATAGGTGGCGAGCCTATTGCCCTTATTTATTATCCTTTATATACATTATATAAAAATTCAGCTTCTTAAAACTCGGAAAGTAGTAGATGACTTGAAATTACACAACATTGCATTTTAACAGGAAAATGTTTTGTATACTTTTTAACAGAATGAAAATGATGAAGAATTTGTTTATTTGTTTGAACGCGTTAATCTCAGAAACTACTAACTAATATATAATATTACGCTACGATCCAAGGGAGCTGAGCAGTAACCGAAGACATAGTAACTTATTGCGGGTGACATTTCGAGTTAGTTACCTAATACTAGAACTTGATACGAGTTTAAGTGCTTCGCTACCTAAAACCACAGTCTCGATCGAATCCCAACTTCAAATCCCTCAAAACTACTCGATATCACAAATTCCGGTACCTCAATGAATACATTTCCTCCCTTTACTCCCTATTCGGTTGTAACTATTTTATGGGTGCCATTCCGAAGGCTGATGTCTGCCTGCCTGCCGGGATCCCCTGAATTCCCCTGCAGTTATAAAGTTCCTCTTTGTTTCATTGTGTTTTAGTACGTGATGCCGGATAGGTGCACCGATACCGCTAACAACGGTTTTATGATAACGGAGATAAACACACGCCTTTTGTGGACTGTAATGTTTTGTTGGTTATTTGTAGGTACTTTTATGTTGTGTGTATTGTAATGGTGTTTACTTAATTTAGATGGTCTATTCAGTCTATTCACTCATTGAAATTATGTGAAAGCATCATATTTTGAAAACTCTTAAGTTACTGTAGTGTTCGACCTGCTGATGTCCAGCCAGGGTCTGCGTAGGGCTTCGGATGGAACCAGGGTGCCAATAAAACACAAGCAACCTGTTCCAACTGTGTATATTCGCTAACTAAGAGAATTATTCAACATACATGGGTACTTATATACTATCGCCGGAGAATCTCGACACCGCGATCTAGAAATAGTATCAAATAGTACAGCACCATCTATCGCGGCATCGAGAACTCATTTTCACAATAAAGTGAGACCAGTGTCTTTATACGGTGTGCCGTTAAACATTCTCCCCCCATTAAGGGCAAGCATTAATTGACCTTAATATAATACAAGTTCAGGCAACAACAAAAACGTTACATATTACATACTAACCAATTAAACTAATGTAACGTTAACAATTGTATATAGGTGTAAACTAGAATGATAACAATAACAAAAAATAATTTGACTTTAACCACTGTACATACTTATTTATAATTTCACCTTTACAAGTATCTTTATAAGTACCCGTTTATTACACAACACAACATATTAAATAGGCTATTCAGTAACAGGAAGCAAACATAACTTAGACACAGGCTTTTTAATAATCGAGTTTTTCGTTTTAATAGTGACCACTCGCACGATTTCGTCATTACCTGGATGCTCTTCCTGTACTAAACCCCATAGCCAACGACACGGAGGAAGACCATCTTCCTTGACTAAAACTACACTTCCAACTTTCGGAGAGGGAATTTCAGAAGTCCACCTGTGCCTATAAAAGAATTGCCTCAAATATTCCCGAGACCACTTTCGCCAGAATGTTTGCAGCATACGTTGGGTATACTGCCATCTCTTTAACGAGCTTAAGTTGTTCCTTCCTTTCTTCAAAATGTTTTCTTTGACACAATCTCACGCATGTTTCAAAAGCTTTATTTATTTCTTCGGATCGTAAATAACCTTTCCACATTTTTTCAGATCTGATCTTGCTGGTAGTCAACATACGCCTACAATAAGCTATAACCCTCGTAAGCCGCGTCAATGTAGCATATCGATCACAGATATCTGGTTCTTCTACAACGTGATGCACTACGATTGACTCCAAGTCAGTCTTCAAATCTTGAGGTTTATTATAAATAATGTTAATTTCTCGTAAGAAATCAGGTCCTTGAAACCACAAGGTATGCTTGCTTAACTCTGCAGGAAGCATGCCCCTGGATGCGCAGTCGGCAGGGTTTTGTTTCGTAGAAACATGCGACCATTGCCATGGATCCAACGAGGTAAGTATCTCTGACACCCGATTCGCGACAAAAACCTTCCATTTATTGGGCAAACCATTAAGCCAAGCCAACACAATGCTTGAATCAGTCCAAGCTCTCACATTTTGTTTATCTACTTGTAATACCTTTGCTACTTCTAACAAAAGTCTTGTCAGCAATACTGCCCCGCACAACTCTAGTCGCGGGATCGACACTTGTTTTATCGGCGCGACTTTGGTTTTAGCAGTAACCAACGAAATCTGTATGTTTCCCGCCGAGTCAATCACACGGAGATAAATAACCGCAGCATAAGCCGATTTCGAGGCATCGTAGAATCCGTGCAATTCTACTCTGGCTGTGTTAGAGTTGGTACCTACCCACCTAGGTACCGCAATATGTTTCAACTCATCTAAACTACTTCGGTAAGTATACCATTCCTTTTTTATTTCGTATGGGATTTCCTCATCCCAGTTGATTCCAGACATCCATAATTTTTGAATTTGAATTTTCGCTAGTACGATCACAGGCGCTACCCATCCTAAAGGATCAAATAATCTTGCGATTTCCGATAATACCTTTCTCTTTGTTACAGGTTCCTGCAGCGGAGACAACTTCACGGAGTACTAGAAAGTGTCGCAGCTTCTGTACCAGGTAAGTCCCAGTATTTTTATTATCACATCTTGCTTGATATTGATTTCTTTAGTTTCTTTCTCACCCTTATATTTCTCACCGATTATTCTCTCCAGTAATTCGTTGCTGTTGCTCGACCACTTTTGTAAATAGAACCCCGCCTTAGCCAATAACTCTTCCATTTGACTATAAATTTGCATGCCTTCTTTAATAGTATCACAACCGGTCATTAGATCATCCATATAATAATCGTTAAGAACTCTTCCAGCCGCTAGTGGATAATTCACTCCTTCATCATAAGCGACTTGCTGCATTGCTCGCACCGCTAAAAACGGCGCAGCAGACGTCCCGAAAGTTACGGTAAGTAACTTATAATCTTTAATGGCCCAGTCCTTGTGGTCTCTCCACACAATGCGTTGAAAGTCAGTGTGTTCATCGGCCATACGCACCATTCGATACATTTTTACTATATCCGATATTAGACAAATACGATGAGTTCTCCAGCGAATCAGTAAATGACGCAAATCTGATTGCAGCCTAGGACCGATCATTAAATCATCGTTAAGAGATATCCCATTACTTCCTTTGCAGGAAGCATCAAATACAACTCGGACCTTGGTTGTTTCCTTGTCGTTCCTCACAACCGCATGATGAGGTAAGTAGACAGCATGTTTATTATCTTTATCCGCTTCGGTTACTGGCTTCATGTGTCCTAGAAGTAGATATTCTTGTATTACCTCCGCATATTTTGCTTTAAGCTCCACATTTTTATTAAGCTTAGCTTCCAGAGCATAAAATCGCTTTATGGCTATAGATTTTGAACCGCCATATTTGCAGCCTGGATCTTCATTACGAAACGGTAAGTTGACTATGTAACGGCCCTTCACATCCCTGACCGTCGTAGCTTTAAATAGCTCTTCGCATTTTATTTCTTCATTAGTCATTTTCTGTTGACTAGATAGTTCTTGATCTGTTTCCAGTTCCCAAAATCGTTTAAGTAAGTCCTCTTCTTTTTGTACTTGACAATGTAATGATAGTACACCTTCGGTTTGACTAACCGATGAATCTACAACTCCAGATAAAATCCAACCTAAAGCTGTAGACTGAGCAATAAGAGAACCTGCAGGACTGTGAATCAACCCTTGGTTTATAATTTGACTATACATCTCCGCCCCTAATAAAATATCAATTTTATTAGGTTGATAATACTTCGGATCAGCAAGATCAATCCCTCCTAGTTCTGCCCATTCCAGTACATCTATTTGCCTCGTTGGAAGAAGAGTAGTGATTGAGGACAGAACATGAGCCTTAAAGGTAAATGTGCAATGTGGATTGACTCTAGATCGAATGTTCATGTGTATACATGAACATTCAAATTGCAATTGCTAAATCAAATAAATATATATAGCAATTGTATAATTGCTTTCGAAAATAATTCTTGATCTCCGCCTAGACCAGAAATCTTACTTTTCAATGAAATCTTTTTTAATTTCAGGTCCTGAACCGTGCTTTCTGTGACAAAGTTTGCCTGCGATCCTTGGTCCAGTAACGCTCTTAAAACGTGCAGATTACCGAATTTCGACTCGGCCTTGACTAGCGCCGTCGCTAGCAAAACCTGCTTATAAATTTTACCTGTCGAAAAACAGCTGACTACCGACGTTTGGTTTTCCGTTTTTTCAACAGAGCCCCCTGACTTAGGAGGCCCTGGCTCCTGCTGCGAAACGCTCTTGCCCGATTCCCGATTTGAATTGACATCAGTGATCTCAGGCGTATCTGAGTACTTTGGGTGTAATAGAGTGTGGTGACGACGATGACATAATTTGCATTTGGTACTAATGCGACAAACCCGTGCTGAATGGTTATTGCCCAAACAGTTAAAGCATAAATTGTTTGTAGTGACGAAATCGCGGCGTTTGTCCACTAATTCACTAGAAAACTTCTTACAGCCACTTAACCTGTGTGTATCTTCAGAACAGAACGAACAGACAACTTTAGATACATGTAGCGACTTTAATTTGAAATTATTATTGTTGTTAGATCTGTTTGCTGAAGATTTATTTTCAATAAATTCTAAGGCCCTGTATCGATTTGTTATAAAATCTTTGAATTGCTGGAAAGTTGGCAAGTTATCGAGGCTATTTTTATTGCTAAACTCAAATTCCCACTGCTTTCGCGATTCTAAATCCAATTTTAGAGTTAAAATATGAATAATCATTATATCCCAATTTGCTACATCTATTCCGAGGTTTGCCAACCCACTTAAGCAGTCACTGGTAGTGTCCACCAATTCCTTTAACTGATATGCTGATTCTGCGGTAATGTTTTTCTGACGAAGAAGTCGCCTTATAATGTTATTAGATAGATACCGTTTATTATTATACCTACTATTTAATAACAACCAACATCTTTCGTAGTTGTCGTCTGCAATCGGTATTTGCCTTATTAATTGTTCGGCTTCACCTGACAAATAACTTTTCAAATAATGAATTTTTTGGACATTACTCAATTTTGAATTATTGTGTACTAAAGAAATAAACAAATCTCGAAAACAAATCCATTCTTCGTACTTTCCAGAAAATTTAGGTATAATAATTTTAGGTAACTGAACAGTCTGAGACTTCGTTTCGTCTTGTGAAGACCCAGAACAAGCGTTTTCATCTTTTGAATTTTTACCAAATGACAACAAAACAGTTTTCAATTCAGTTTTATACTCCAAATAACATTCCTCAGCTTCATCAGGCATATCATTTTTTAAATACTCATGATCACGTAGCCGAGCCCCAAATGTTTCTATCAACGTTCTGTGAGTATTAGAAAAAACATCCCATAATTTTTCTAAGGCTTCTAATCTCACTAAAACGTATGTCTCCGTGATCCTCTCCTTAGGAGACTTTTTAAAATTTCGCCTAGCTTTTACAATATTATTGAAGTTGTCACATTGAAGTAACAGTTTTGGCTCCATGGTAACGACAATATATATTTTTTAATATCCAAAAAGGTTAAGTTTAGTTTGCATATAGTTGGCAGAATTGTTGAACTGTTGACACTTCACGTCACCTTGAATGATAGTGGCAGTCCGTGTCACCGTCAATGTCACATTTGATAATGACAGTTGCCCGTGTCACTGTCGACGTCACCTTTGATGATGACAACTGTCACCGTTTGATAGTGACAGTAAATGACACTATGACAGCTATTAATTTAAATGGTAGGCAGGATTCACCACCAAACCCCGGCTCCTGATTCTGCAGCAGCTCTCCTCTTGAGCTGGTCTGCTTTTCCTCGGAAGACCTCCCGGCTCAGTTACGCTCCACCGCTAAGGTGCTCTAAAATACCTGATTATATCCGGCTCGAAGGACCATGTTCGACCTGCTGATGTCCAGCCAGGGTCTGCGTAGGGCTTCGGATGGAACCAGGGTGCCAATAAAACACAAGCAACCTGTTCCAACTGTGTATATTCGCTAACTAAGAGAATTATTCAACATACATGGGTACTTATATACTATCGCCGGAGAATCTCGACACCGCGATCTAGAAATAGTATCAAATAGTACAGCACCATCTATCGCGGCATCGAGAACTCATTTTCACAATAAAGTGAGACCAGTGTCTTTATACGGTGTGCCGTTAAACAGTAGTCCACCGAAAAGACATTTACTCATAATAATACCGACTGTCCGGGTTGACGAATTCTTGAGAGAAGACCGCGAATCGGTAAGAGTAAGGTGGGACGTCCTCAGGCTCGGTGGAGCGACGATCTTTGCAGGGTAGCTGGTAGCAACTGGATAAAAGTTGCCGGGAATCGAGCTAAGTGATGTGCGATTGTGGAGTCCAGCAGTAGACATGATTATTTACAAACATTGTCGATACTTTCAGAGCACAGCATATTTATAACTTGTATTTTACGAGGTGAGTTTTTACCTACAACTTTTCTTTATTCTTTATGTACCTACCAATTCGTAATTTCCACTAAATGTAGACAGCAGATCAAAAAATAATCCTTGCCATTTTTTTAATATACCTGTCTGCCAACCAAACCAAAAAAGTTAATCAGATTACAACAATTCTAACTCTAAAAACCCACATCGACATTCACATTACAAATCCATCTAATAAAGCCCCGTCGTCCGTCCGTAATCAAACATCTATCAGTGAGCGGGCAAGCCGCGAGCTTACGGGCAAAACAAACGGGCAAATTAGTCTCTACCCGGTCCCCGACAGAGCCTGATTGATGGATGGCCCCCAAGTCTTATACAATTAGCTTCTCACCAGTCCCCGCCTCTGTCAACATTTTATAGGAAGATTAAAACCGCTTTGTTGAAGGCGAGATGGGAGTTTGATATGACATGGTACAAGTACATTGAGTACAAGTGCTTTGTCAAGAACTTTGGCGGAACTTCATCTGTGGGAGTCCTGCTCTTGCTACTTACATATTCGTGTGTTGCATAGTTTATGTTGACATATTTATGACTAGCTGTACCCGCGGCTTCGCTCACGTGGACTTATGTGTAAGTTAACTAAATAACAAATGAATGCTGTGTCAGCATAATTCTTTAAGTCTAAGCTATTTTATGGTTATAAGTGTGACTGGTAAAAGTTAAGATTCTGGGTTTTTTCATAAGGAATTTATCTAAAGACGTATGGAGTGTGAATTTGTGGCCGGTGCCCGGGTAATTGTTAAAAGTAAGTAAGTAAAAGTAGGTGGCGTAAGCTAAGTATTTATCTAAAAAAACACAAAATTACAAATTTTACAGGACAATAAAAATCCCTACCGCAGCCAACAAAAGAGCTGATAACTTTGAAACCGCTGAACCGATTTTCATCAAACATAACTAAGAACACTCTCGACGAATATACCTTTCAAACAAATAGACACGTCAAACTTATAACACCCCGTCGTTTTTGCGTCTGGGGTTAATAAGAGATTTTGCGACAAATCAAATGAAAAGATCCTAGATATCCACAAGGACAAAGTCGCTGGCAATTGTTAGCTTATTTATATAAGCTAGATATTAAATAAGCCTCGTTACTCGTATACTGCCTCGTTGGCTTAGTGGTCCTAAGCGCGACTGCTACGCTAGAGGACTTGGGTTCGATTCCCAGGTCGAGCAAAAAGTGTTATTGGGTTTTTCTATAAAATTCTCAGTAGCTGCTCGGAGTTTGGATTTGTGCCCGGTTAATGGCAATAGGCTCGCCCCCTATTACATGAGACCTAAACATACCGGCGAACTGTGGGTTAACATTGTTACACCTCTGCCTAACCCTTCGGGGAATATAGGCGTGATGGTATTAAATAAGTAAAATTATTTATAGTAATCAAGATACAATGATGAAATAACTATCTACTTATGCATAAGTTTTTAATATATTGTTTTGTAATGTCATGTATTGTCTCTTTAAGTGCTAAAACGTTTATGTACCGGTATCTTGAATTTGGACCTCACATTGCGACACAAATCAAATCAAATGACATAAAGAACGTGTTCCCCAAATATTGAAGATAAATTATCTAAAATGGAAATCTATAAAACAGGAAACCAATCGTCATAAAACTTTCCAATTACAATACGTACTGTCGTTACTTTTGCAGCAAAGTCAACAAATCGAACGATGCTATTAAACTATGATCTACTAGCCTCTGCCCGCGACTTCGCGTGGTATTTTTCACCTGCATTAAGTTACGATTTCGAATTACTGCTCCGGTCCAGTATATCGTAGCGTGATGTTATATATTCTATACCCTAGAAAGACCTACCATGACCTAATTGGTGAGGTCCTTCAGAAAGGTCGGGTGCGCAGTACTCGTAACCGGCGTGCTTGTATGAACAGATGCATGAACGTGGACGAGGCGAAGGAAGTATGTAAGGATCGTAGCAGGTGGCGTTCTGTGGTTTCTGCCTACCCCCATGGGAAAAAGGCGTGAGTTTATGTATGTATGTATGTACTATTCCCCATGAAATGGTTTTTCTATGAAATTCTCAGTAGCAGCTTGGAGTTTGGATTTGTGCCCGGTTAATGGCAATAGGCTCGCCCCCTATTACATGGGACCTAAACATACCGGCGAACTGTGGGTGTACATTGTTACACCTCTGCCTAACCCTTCGGAGAATACAGGCGTGATGATATGTTATGTTATTCCCCATGAATCCGGCTATTACATGCAAAACGAATTTTTCAAATCCAACGGGCAGTTCCAGATGTTTGGGGGATTATATTACTATAGATAGCTAGATAAAGATCACTATTCTACTTATTACCTACTAAGACTTAAAGCAGGAAGTTCAATGTTCTGATAGCACAGTTCAATAACAAAGCAGTGAATGGGCTAAAAATATCCACAAAGAAATGGGTTAATGACTCGCTTTCAATACAATCGGGCCTCATTGAAACGTCTTTATGAAAGCTAGCTTCAAAAATAGGCCGGAATGGTATAAACATTTTTTATGTACCCCCGTTGAAACGAAGACCCGGACATACTCCGAAATAAGGTACTTATTTAAGAATTGCCCTATTTTGTATCTGTAGAAATTTGTTATAAACTTCCTTACATAAAAGTCGGACGATCGGATTACGAAATCACGTTACAACGACCGGCATGAGTCGTGAGCACAAATTTCAAGTTAATTTTTGGGTCTCTTTGGTGGAATGAAGGAGGTGGGGGGCGCCGACACTGCATCAGTTGAACTTTGTTGTGTTGTGCTTACGACTCGTGCCGGTTATTAAACTAGTTAGTTCCAATAAGTATTTAAATGTTATCTAATTAGCCGTCATAGTCTGTGACGATAGAATACGAAGACACGGTTGGCTCAATGGTCGAGCGATTGGCTTTTGCTGCACTGCGTGTTCCGGGTTCGATTCCCGCATAGAGGACACACATATTTTGATGGTCTGTAAGATATTGTTCCGGGTCCGGTTATTTATGTATATGAGTTTATAATTGTGTTTATAGGCGCATTTATATTACAGGAAAAAATCCTAGAGATTAAAAAAAAAACAAATAAAGGTTTAGCCATTTCATAACCTAGATACCTACCTATGTTTTTATATACATATAAAACTAGATCGACGTAATGTTTTCCTATGAAAGTCGTTAAGCGTGTCCCGTTGAATGAAAAATGAGAAATTATTCTCGTTTCTTAGCATAATTTAATTTTTTTACCGAGCGTCCTAAGAAAATAATTCCATTACTGAAGCAATTTCCTTTTACTGCCAACGATTTAACCTTACCGTCGCGAAGTACCTAATGCTGGTAACAACATAGCTTTGAGAGCTGGAAACTCTTTCGAATTTACCTTTAGTATCGCGAAGTCTTTTCGCAAAATTCTATTTGCTTATCCTACATTTTAGAACAAGCGATTTTAAACTTAACACCTCAGGAATAAAGTCCATATGTATTGTGAATATTTTTGTTAGGTGGCAAGTGTATGTTAGTAGAATGGTATTATTGGAAATTCCTGAACGTTTGGAACGTTCGGCTGATATGGAACGTAGACGATAGTTGGACTGCGATTGGAGGGAACTCCTGTCTCGGACGTGAAGGCTTCCCGCGGCGTGACGCTGCATTCTGTTTTGTTTTACGAAACAAACTGTATCAAGAAAATCTTAAAGCTTTTCATTCGTGGAACATTGAAGAGGAATGCTTATGTCGGGAATTTTCAGCATTTTGCTCGTGTAGTTGTCGATTTGCAGCTTTAGATAACGAAATGTTTGTACAAATAATGCATAAAAGCTCTATGGATTATAGTTTGACTTTGACTTGATGAGGATGATTGAATCTGGTTGCTCCTTTAGTTTCGTTTTGAATAGTTACTCCATATCTAGTAGATATGGAGTGACTTTTCCAAACTAAGACTTTTATTTTAAAATAATTGTTTTACATTATTTATAAGTACTAATATTATAAAGCTGAAGAGTTTGTTGTTTGACAATTGAAAAATGCTCATTGCGTTTTTTTTTTATTTTTATTTTTTTTTTTTTTTTTGTTGGGTGGGAAATCATTAAATAACTTCTCCCGCCCTGGGCGGGACGGGAGGGAGTGTCAGACTTTTACTGACTAAAACCCACCCATGTTCCTTCTTGTGCCCTTTGCGTTCCGGGGGCGCGGTATCTCTTGCGAACAACCCGCAGCCCCGGCAGGCATCGGCCCTCAGTGGCCCCTTCCTTTTGCTGACATCTCTTTGAGGCGCGCGTGGAACCGCCGTCGACACGGCCCGTCGTTATGCAACGTAAGGACGGTGAGCTACCCATTGCTCACCACAGGCCAGTATCTACGGTGGCCGGGAGTCGTCTCGCGATATAGGCTATTTAAAATCACGGAACGACACACGGGAGAGGAGCAGTAACCAAAGACCTAAATTAATGCGATCGGAAAAAACTACGCGAACGAAGTCGCTGGCAGAAGCTAGTTTTTATACAAGATTTTACATTATTTAATAATGTATTGTAATTTACAATTAATTTACATTATTTTATAATGTAAAATATATAGAATGGTAGTAAGTTTCTTGCCCGTTCTTCTCCATACAAAACTACCTTTTGTAATGGGCAACTAGGTTCAATATTTTTAATTTTATGCCACGTAATTGACGTTCATAAGTGCCTTATAATGGTGTTATTGAAGTAAATGATTTAACGTTGCCTTTAAAAATATACACGTGAATGCGATGCTGCTTGCATAATACCAGCTACAATATTACATTTTGAAATGTAAAACAAAATAATTAAGAAGATACAGAGTGTTCATGTGTTTACAAATATTGGAACCGTAGACTGTACCGTAAAATAAATAAGTACTTATTTACTTTTCTATAGGTATATTAGTACAGTGTCCATTATGCCATCGATCACGCCCGTAGGTACTTAATCCAAATGCGATAGGGTAGATCTTATCGCGATTTATCGGGTGCATTTCCACTCCAGGACTGAAAATGAAAATATCCTCACAGAAAACCAATTACGACGAGCTTAGGGATCGCGTTTATATCCACCTAAGTCTTTAATACTAATCACTCTATTTGCTAACTTATCTTCAAGTCAGACAGGATTTTATAGAATGTTGCTTTGTTTCAGTAAAGAATGCATTTCTATATCCATACAATAAATCTAATGAGTTTTGTTTTGTGTGCTTCTTTAAACGCGCTAATCTCTGAAATTGCCTCGTTGGCCTAGTGGTCCTATGCGCGACTGCTACGCTAGAGGTTTTGGGTTCGATTCCCAGGTCGAGCAAAAAGTGTTAATGGGTTTTTCTGTGCAATTCTCAGTAGCAGCTCGGAGTTAGGATTGTGCCCGGTTAATGGCAATAGGCTCGCCCCCTATTACATGGGACCTAAACATATCGGCGAACTGTGGGTGTACATTGTTACACCTCTGCCTAACTCTTCGGGGAATACAGGCGTGGTGGTATGTATGTATGTATCTCTGAAATTGACAGTCGGATCGAAAAAAAGTTTTCGTATATGATACCCAGATTCATGAGGAATAGTATAGTCGATATAACATCACGCTACGGTCCACAGGGGCAGAGCAGTAACCCAAGACGTAACTTAACAAATCTGAAAAAAGAACACAAGCGAACGAATTCGCGGGCAGAATTTAATCTAATGAATATTTTAGTTTATTATACAAACTTTTAGTCTTCATCAACCCTTTACAATTTTAAGAAATGCTAAATAACTTTACAAAAGCGTGCTAATGATTCCTTTACAAACTAATTTTCCTCACCTTTATCGTTTCCGCAAATTAGTAATTTAAAATTCACAACACGACGAGCATCTCAGTAATCGCGGTACACAAACGAACTATAGTTAAGTACAAACTCGCATAAAACAAAGTGTCAGTTATTACATTAATAAGGGGAGAGCGGCAAAAACCCTACCCTTTTTGTTTATCCCTCGCGCCAACTTCCTCTTTGTCTCTTTGATGAAATATATAAACGTAAATATTCCGGGCGTTGTTGTCTATGGTTTTTTATTTCGCGCCATGTTTGTCGTAACGCCTGTTTACAAATGTATGAATGAGGAGCGCTGGTTCCTTTTTTGAATGTGTGGATGTGTTTGATGAAATTCTGACTGTATTTTGTAGTACCTAGGGCTGAGAGTAACTTATTTAGGCAAAGTAGCTACTTAGTTTGAACGCCTGGAAAATTTGAGGCTTATCTGATTTAAGCTTAATTGTAAGGTGGTAAACTGCCTCATTAGTCTAGTGGTACTGCTACGCTAAAGGTCTTGGGTTCGATTTCCACGTCAAGCTAAAAGTGTTATTGGGTTTTTCTATGAAATTCTCAGTAGCAGCTCGGAGTTAGGATTTCTGCCCGGTTGATGGCAATAGGCTCGCTCCCTGTTATATGGGATCTAAAAACATACCGGCGAACTGAGCGTGTACATTTGTACACCTCTGCCTAACACTTCGGGGAATACAGGCGTAATGGTATGTTTAAGGTAGTAACTACAATATAGTGTTTTGTTTTAGGTAAGTATTTGTCGACAAGAAAACGTGTACTATCGAGTCAAGTTGAACAAAAACAATAAATTATTTCTAAAGTTGGAATTCAGAGCAAATAGTCGGCAACTGACTAACAACAAAACAGACTGCTATTGAAATTAAACAAACATTGGAACAAAACATTTAAACTATTACTCTGTAATTTATGGTACGGTAAATAACGGGATTTGAAATCACTATGTTTACTGTGAATTCATCTAATGGCATTGTTTACCTAATTTATGTAACCAATATAAATAGATTTATAGCCAAAACAACGCAGTCTGGCAACCTTTTAATGAGGTACTCAAGTACTTATCTATTTATTTACCACGTACTAATTAAAAAATGATAAAAAAATACTATATTAAACTTGTTTGTTATACTCTCATTAAAATAATAATTGTCTAATGGGTTACTTATCTACGAGTATATGGCTTAAATATTCTTGCAAGAAAGAATGTTTGTCGGTAAAGTCTACATTTTTTACGTTTCTAAGTTGCACGATTACAATCTTTTGCTCAGTTTTATGTTATTGTCATATCACCAACCTCTAAGGTCTGAGAAATTCCTAATGGAAAAACGCAATGACCCTTTGCCCGACCTGGGAATCGAACCCAAGACCCCATGCCAAACAAATAGTCCGGTAAAAACGAGAATAAAGGAGAAAAAATTATATTGCATCCTCTATTGTGTTGCTAAGCTTTATATTTGAATGATGACTAGGAAAATTTAAAACAAGACACTTTAACTTTAAAAAAATCTTCATAACACACATACATTTCACTTCATAATACATACCGACATAAATTCACGCTTTTTTCCCATAGAGGGTAGGCAGAAATCACAGAACGCCCCCTGCTATGATCCTTACATACTTCTTTTGCCTTTTCCACGTTCCTAGATCCGGTCATACAAGCAAGCCGTTTGTAAGTAATGCGCACCCGACCTTTCTAAAGAACCTCCCCAATAAGGTCATTGTAGGTCTTTCTAGGGCGTCCCCTCCCTACGTTGCCACATCGTAATACTTGTAGTATTTCCCTTCGTAGATCTACGTCGGTTGACCACTGGGCTACAACTGGCTACCCTGATTTATTAGCGAGGCGACGTTCACAAAAACCGATGCGCCCGTCCTAAGCTGTTTCCCTTTCATAAGTCCTCGCGTATTTTCAACACGTTTCCCGATATCAAAGAGGTTTTTATTGATACTTTGGGTAAAACGTTTATCGTGTTATGTTATTTGAAACGACTTGTTAGCTGTATTTAAAATAAAATTAAAGTTTTTCATTTTGAATTGGTGTTTTGATGGCCTAGTGGTTAAGTCCGCCTCTCATGCATTAGGTTGTGGGTTCTTTACCGGGCAAGCAACAATGTGACTTTTTCAATTTATGTGAAGGTACTTTTCAAATTTATCCTGGTGACATGACATGACATCCTCTATGACATCGGTGAAGAAAAACATCATGAGGAAGCCTGGACTTCTAGGTAATAAATATAAGTTTGAAATAGCCAGACTGCGCTAAGTAAACGTGGTGAATACTCATGCTTTCTTTGTATGAGAAGAGGCCGAAATCAAAGCTGTCCCTAACTGAAAAGAGCACCCATTGCCTGTAGTTAACGACACTAATATTATAAGGAGATAAAGGTTATTTGCTTTGTTATTTGTAAAAGGTGATTTTTGGAAGTACTGGTCCGATGACAAGCCTTTTTTATAGATACACACTATTGTCGTGTGTCTTAGATTATGTTTACAGTATATACCCGTATGATTACTACTCTAGCGAAAACGCAGACGAAAACGAACACCAAGACCTCTAGCGTAGCAGTCGCACTTAGCACCAAGGCAGCGCAGCTACCGAGGCAGTTAGTAGTATTGTCGTATCATAGGTATAAAGGTACTCATGAATAAAATATACATAACACCGCACTAATGAACGATCCAAAGAACCAATCTCGGTTAAATTAAATTCCAACGAAAGCGAGAGAGTATAATAATGTAATTCTGATAATAAACCAAATTTCTGGTTGCCAATATATACGGCAATGTATTCCGGGATTGACGGGCGTGAAATTAACATCAACGAAAATCTGAGCGAAAAGGACGTGATGGGAATTCTATACCGAGCTTACCATACGTACATGTAGGGAGTACTAGCTTATGCCTGCGACTTTGCCTGCGTGGACGTTGTTTCTAGGTGATGTTACTTTATTTTTTTTTGCGCGGAACCATTATCATTTTTCGAACATAAAAGTGCTTAGCCTAAGTAAGTCCTTATAACATCAGCTATCTACCAGTGAAGGTCCTGTACAAATTGGTCCAGCCATTTCGGAGATTCGATGGAACGAACGGAGGCGTTATTTATCATCATCATCATTCATCATATCAGCCGAATGACGTCCACAGCTGGACATAAGCCTCCCATAGAGTTAGCCACAATGATCGGTCCTGAGCTGTGAGCTGGTATTTAATATTATAATTTATCCCAAAAATTGCGAACGATTTCATTTATTAACTCCTAAGGAATAACATCAGTTTTTCACCATTTCCAAATATTATGACTCTGCCAAAACCCCACCAACCCACTACATATCTGTCATCATAAATATTAAAATAAAATTTAAATTTACTAAAATCTGTCCAGACGAGGTGCAGCATGTCATCCTTTGCATATTGAAAGAGTCGAGGGCGGGAAATTGGTTATTTAATAACGTACCTACTGGTTGGCATTGGGCCAATTATTTGTAACTGCATACACTGTGCTTGTAAAAGTTTCCACTAGTATTAAAATACGGTGTAATAACAGACAAATGATATAGGTGTCGCCACAAGTCGTAAGCGCAAATGTCAAGTTAATTTTTGTATTATAGGGTTCCTTACTCCGATTTTTGGGCCGCCGACGCTGCACGCGATTGGTCCGCCAGTTAGACCGATCGCGTGCAGCGTCGTCGCCCCAAAAAACAGCGAAAGGAACCCAACATCCCAAAAATTAACTTGACATTTGTCTCTGTGATGGCAACGCATTTGCAAGGACTCTTGTATTGCAGATTTATGTCTATAGGCAGCAGTGACCACTAAACATCATTTGCCATAACAAGATATTTAAAAAAAAAACCATAAAAAATGAATGGAGGCTTTTGGTGATTTCATAAAAAATAGAAAAATATCTAGGTAATAAAACATAACAAACCTTTCATTTGCATTTATTAATAAAAATAATTCATGCTATTTATACAACCACATTTAGATTACGTATTTATACAGAAATATTTTATACATAAATCAAGGAACTATTAATAATTCATAACATTCTTAGCAAACATTCCTACAGATTATATCTATTGAATGTATTATTATTGGGCAAACGTCAACATAATTATGTGTGATTACAAAATTCTCAACATCAATTTAGCTATCTACTATTTACACAATATTCCTTAAACAGAACATTATGTAGATTGTCAAATAAAAATATTTTGAGAGCATCTAGCCCATTCTTAAAAATACCTACCACGGAATATAAAATAATGTGCACCCTACCTTGACATTTAGGTAACAATTTTTGCATTTATATATGTTTAACAAATATAATCCTTACTAAATTGTAATAAAATACAATCTCAGAAGGATACATTAAAAAAAAGTTGCATGTTTATCCATTTAATTACGATCATCCGGAAGTTTGGACAAACGCAGGTTAAATATCTATGATCTTAATTAACCTTAAAATAAATAACTATCACTCTCGAAAAATTGTCAACGGGACTATTCTGTAAACATCTCTCTCGGTGAATTTAGGTAAGCTGTCTTCCCACATGCCACATAAAATAAGCCTAGTATTGTTCCACTCTAGGGCAAAGGCCTCTTATACAGAGAAGGCATAAGCATTGATCACCACGCTTGCTCAGAGCGAATAGGCAATTTGAGACTTATATTCATTGTAAGTACAGGTTTCCTCACTTTTTTTTCCCCACCGATGTCCAAGTTGTCCAAGATAAACTTATAAAAGTACATATGAATTGAAAACTTCACATTGGTACTTGCACGTTATCGAACGCGTAACCTTATGCATGGGAGGCCTTAACCACTGAGCCTCTCCATATTCATGCAAGGGATTAATAGTTCACCTCATACTTACTACACTTAAATTCGCCGAGCAAGATATTTCAGAATACGACTGCTCGTGACTTATATGTATATATTTAACAGAAAACGTGACATCGAACACATTATTATATTTGTTATCTGAGTGCATTTGTACAGTAAATATTATCGACAAACATCACAAATGTACTCTAATTAGTTAATAGCTACATAAAGAGGTATTGTTCACTGTATTTCTTAAAATGCCTGATAATGCGAAATATGAATCCACATTCGACGCATTGTTTCACAATTTTTCAATGAACTTATTTGTTGAACATATTGTTCACGACATTCCGACTTATAAAAAAAAATAACAATGCTCCGTAGCTAATTCATAATAGACTTGTCAAACTGTTTGAAATCAATCAGAGTCTAATAAGGAAACTAGCTATTGTTTTCAAGACACAATTGAAAACTGAATCTTATATGGACTTCGTAGACGATAAAATTACTTTGGCACTCGGCCCCTATACAAACATTGTTAACTTAAAGGTTCACTTTCAATACTATTTGTAACAGTTTTTATGAATCATGTAGCATTACTCATTATATTTACACCATAGACGTGATAACTAATGCAGTTGACCTATATACTAAATGACTTTAACGTCAGTTTGGTACTAATAGTGACATTACGCGAGACGACGATACTAGTCGCTTAGTCATCCTACCACAGGAGATCCCCTGTCCTTTGGCAACGGTACGTTATTACATACAAAAGGACAATGGTTATTATTAAGGTTATTACCCTTTTGTTTGCTTACATCATTTTATAATTAACACATGTGTGCAAAAGATTTTGTGTCTGCGAAAGAGATTATAAGCAAGATTGACAGATTAATATTTTTGGCCGTATCTAGCCAAACATTTCCATTGAATTTGACAAATAGTCACTCGAAATATAAATCAGGGACAGAGATGTTAGTTGAAATTAGTGTGTTTGCGCACCCGCGCCTTTTACTGTCGCTTGAATACCGCCGAATGCGCCCGAAGATAGTCGAAGGCGCCCGAAGATAGTCGAAGGCACCCGAATACGGGCGAAGGCGCCCGCACATCATTAGGATATCTTCTTTATCAAACTGCCCACTTATTTTACCATTTCTCACTTAACAATTTAAAGCTGTTTTACAGTCCCTTACATTTAGGTTTCCACTTAACCATTTTGTCTGACTAGACGTATATTTCCACTTCAAAGTTCAGAGGGTGATGCCTTTGACTCTTCATGCGGACTGTGACGTAAGAGAATCCCACACCTCCAGAAGTTATGTTGGCACTGGCGTGTGAGAAATCGTTGTCTATTGCTGCTACTCCCTGTAAGAGGAAGAAAAAGAAATCAAACTTGGCCAGGGTTGAGGGTGCTAGTAATTGAGATGAGTGAAGAAGATATAATTTAATGATAATAATGATAATTGACAGATAGTGATGAGTTGACAGATAGTGATGAGTTGTGAACCGTATATCATCCGATATACGGTTCAATTTGAAGTAGCTTAGTAAATTATTTTCATTTTTTTTACTTTGCCTCACACTACGAATTCTAAACATGAACATATAAACTCATATATATACACAAATAAAAAAAAAAATAAAAAAATATTCAAATATAAGTAAATGTATGATTTTCATTATTCGTCATAGAGGAAAATTAATTTTAACTATAATGTAGACCTGCCAACTAAATACCTGCTAAATAGCCAGACGGAATAACTGTCTGTAGGCCATACAAATATTTGTACCGTTAGGGAATCGAACCCGCGTCAGCAGCCAATGGCTCAACCACTGCGTCAACTATGCAGCATTAAAATTAAACAAAAAAAAATTCCAGAATCAATGAGTATAAAGTTTTGCAAGTTAAAGTGATTAGGCTTCTTCTGGGTGAGCTTACTCCATCGTTGACTTTGTCTTTCTCACCTCTGACTTTGACTAGAGTCAAGAGGTTACCCATCTCAAATAAAAAAAAAGCTTCACATAGACAATATACATGTATTTTTAGCAGTTATTAGCTAAACAAACAAATTCATTTTTTTTTAAATATTCATTTGTTTTTAAAATTTGAAAATAACATTGTTTTACATGAATCTGCGGTTTTGCCGTCGTAAATAAGTATGGCGCCACAAATATGCACGAGTGACTATTATTATATTAAATTACTAAGAACAAAGGTTATTTTTGTTTCTTTTTTTAGAATGCTGATTTCATTATTAAACCGCAATATTTACCTACCTAACTCTGGCTTTGTGAGATGTGAATAAGTCACCACGAGTCGTGAGTACAGATGTCAAGTTAATTTTTGATTTATTGGGTTCCTTTCGGGGTTTTTTGGGGCGCGAACGCTGAACGCGATCGGTCCAACAGACGGATCGATCGCGTGTGGCGTCGGTGGCCCAAAAAACCCAGGAAGGAACCCAAAAATTAACTTGACATTTGTGCTCACGACTCGTAGCGACTACTATACTTGAATGTGTTTTTAAAGTACCTACTCGAATAATATGAATATTGCTTATGATTGATGAGTGCTTGAAATAACTATACTCTATTTGTTACAGAAAAATAAATCGTTACAAAAATAATAACAGTTATTGTCTTATGTTGTTGAAATGGCAATTTTGATGAAATTTATTTTTGTGAACGGCTAATAGTCTACATTGCTTTATATTTATCATGAAATATTAGTAAAATAAATAGGTTTAAATTATTGATTCTCATACAAGACATTATATTCAGCCTTTATCTTAAACAAAAATTATTTTGTTTTGACTTTGAAACTGCCTCGTTAGCCTAATGGTCCTAAGCGCGACTGCTACGCTAGAGGTCTTGGGTTCGATTTCCAGGTTCAGCAAAAAGTGTTATTGGGTTTTTCTATGAAATTCTCAGTAGCAGCTCGGAATTAGGATTTGTGCCCGGTTAATGGCAATAGGCTCGCCCCCTATTACATGGGACCTTAACATACCGGTGAACTGTGGGTGTACATGTACACTGCTACACCTCTGCCTAACCCTTCGGGGAATACAGGCGTGATGGTATGTGATATTTTGTTTTGATTGTCGTTTGTTTATGGATCATCTTCGTGTCATATCAGTTTTCTTTTGATAAAAAAAATAACTGATGACCGTTTTTTTCTCGACACTAAATTTTTATAAAATCATTTGCAAATAATTGTCTGCAGCCTTCGATACCTCCATTGGATATTATAGCAAACAGGAGAACACTTTAATAATACTAAGATCAGATGATTGCCAATGTAAAAGGAACTTAATGGACCCAAAGATAAACTATAAACCATTATAATTTAAATCAGATAAAGTACCAATAAAAGATCATCTACAGAGCAAGATTATCTAACTTAGAATAAGTAATAGCTACTTCCCTTGACCCACAGATCTAATAGATGGTATTGTGAAATAAAATTCTAGCACAAATGTGTATACATTAGCCAAATTGATATTATTACGTCACTTTTTATATGTTTGTATACTGTTTCATTGCAATAGACGAAGCATTTTTTGTGTATAATGCTTACGTAGTTTTTATTAACATTGTTTTCTAAAAAATAAGGTAATGCGGCAAAGTAAGTCGCATTTACGTCAGTCAAGCAATTACACAAATATTTCCTACGTCTCAGGAATGTGAAGCATCTAGAATGTTGAATGGCATTCTTAATTTAAATATTTTTTGGTTTTTATTTACATTTTGAAGGTCTCAAATAATATTATTGAAATGATTAATATTTGTTTGAAACTTTTAAAACTGTCATATCAATTATTATAATTACTCTGTTTTTTATGACACCTAATTAAATCTTTTAACCCTTGAACTTGCGACGATAGTATTTTTATAATACTTACATATGTAGGTATGATAATTAAAATAAAATATTAAGTAGATATTCATATTAATATTAGGTAAGTATTTTTCAAAATCTGACCTTAATCATCCTATTTTCCGGATCAGTAAACGTCAAAGTTTTCACTCTCTTCTTGAAGGGTATCGCAAAATCTTTGATCCTCTGATGGAACACCATCTTCCTATGAACAGTATCGCCGATGATCATGTCGGAGCACAACACGCACACACACAACAAACACGACAGGACAAATAACAAGAAAACAGAACGCATGTCGATTTTAAATCACATAGTTGCACAAGCGAGTATAGCTTAAGCGACTGTGCGGCGGCGAATGAGATAACCTCTCGTTCGATAAAGCGACGAATGGACGACACAATAACAACTTCAGTTCGCTCCTAATTTACACAGTTTTGCTAAAATGACGCGTCCATTTTAATGAGTGAACTTGTTCATAAATGATCTTTAACTGACTAAGATACCGGGTCGTTAGTACCTATTTTGTTATTAGTAATATTAGTATTTTGTTTAGGCAACAAAGTAGTTTTTAATTGGAAACAATAGGCAGTTATTGTTTTTACCGTTCGGTATGTTAATATTGATCTTATTAATTGGATTTACGTCGTTTGTTAAAAAACGTTAGGAATTCGTTTTGTTTATGCCACATTGAATGCAATATAGTTTCTTTTTATCAAATAACTTGCTTCTACCCGCGACTTGGACTGCGTGTTTTTTTTTTAATTCTCGTTAAGTTACGTCTTTGATTACTGCTCCGCTCCCGTGAGTAGTAGCGTGACGTTATATAAGCTAAACTATTCCTCATTTTGGCTATCATATAATTTTCTGCTCGTACTTGCAGTTCCAGAGAACAAACAATAAACAATTCAGCTTTTTAATATTAGTATAGGTACTTAGGAGCTCAAACAAAAAAAAAACATTAAGGTCTGCAGAAGCAGCTTCAACTCTAAAGAATCTATTATAAAATATTAAGTGCAACTGCCTCGTTAGCCCTTGTGGTTTGATTCCCAGGTCAAGCAAAAAGTGTTACTGGATTTATGAAATTCTCAGTAGCAGCGTGGAGTTAGGATTTGTGCCCGGTTAATGGTAATACGCTCGCCTCCTATTACATGGGACTTCAAAACATACCGGCGAACTGTGGGTGTACATTGGTTACACCTCTGCCTAACCCTTTGGGGAATACAGGTGTGACGGCAGTTAAAATATAAATTAGACCAATATACCAAAAAATGTTAAGTAACCCCTGACAGAAGAAAAAAATCACTACTGTAGCTAACAAAAGAGATGATAACTTTGAAACCGCTGAACCGATTTCCATCAAACAAAGCTAAGAACACTCCCGACTAATTACCCAACAAAATCAAAATCGGTTCATGTGTTCGAGAGCTACGGTGCCACAGACACACACATATACACACACACACACACACACACATAGACACACAGACACGTCAAACTTATAACACCCCGTCGTATTTGCGTCGGGGGTTAATACAAAAGAAAAGTGTGTTTCAATCGAGTAGATTAGACCCTCCGGTACCGTAATCATATCCAATCGATGACAGTACTGATGACAATACTTACATTCCAAATACCTCCTTGAAATATTACCTCTTATATTAAATTTCACAAAATCTTTTCAACTAAAAACGATCCTGATTTATTTTCATGAAATCCCGCCATTGCTATTTTTCTTCCGTGTCGACAGGGCGATCAATCTTGTCGTCACTCAGAACTTTGACAAGAAAATTTGAAAAACTTCCCTTTATGACGTGAAGGATGCAATTTTCATTGTCTAGCCACTTATAATACTGAAAGTTTAAATAGGTTTTGGAAAGTAGCGCCTTCGGATTCATAATTGTACGCTTCAAGTCGAGACCGATTAAAATTTTCGGTTTGTGGTTACTAGTATAATTACTGTGTTTCGCCTCAGTTTTTTTAAACTGAAGCGAAACACAGTCCATTCCATAGAATGATGAAATTACTTTTAATTTCATCGTTCTATGGAATGGACAGAATTAAATAAATATGTTGGTGCCCTTTGATAACGTGCGTACAAAAATAAAGTGACAATGAAGGGATTTACTTCCTCCTACCAAAAAAGGATCGATTTCGCAGAGATTATTCTTATTCTACTTGGTATTAAAAAAAGAATGGTGCATTTTTGGCTTGTATTTATATTTACCAGTGTTTTTAACACGAAAATAAAAATATTCACAATTATTTTGGTACAATTTGACGTTCTCAATTTCATAAAAGAATACACTACTAGTACTTTACTAATTAATAAAAGCGCGTCGCGATCAAATAAATTCAATTAATTGCAAACTTGTACAAAGTACCCTGATTAAACAACTTTTATTTCGGCCACGAACGAAAACAAATTGTGAATAATAAACTGTTTCCCGTTCTCTAAAGCGAACGAAGGTATGGACGGCACAAAATAGTTATAGCTACAGAAGGTCGACTTTGCACAAGGAATGATAACAGGTGCACATATATACTTATATTGGGAATTAAAAGACACGTCAAGTAGTTAACTACTTATCAAACTAAAGGACATAGAACAAATATTATTGCTTGGAAGCAACTTTTATTTTTGGTGTGAAATATCAACGGCAGAGCGCAGTGTTACGCATGCAAAATATTTACGTTTACGGGTGCCACAATATAGGGGTAGTGGTGGTTTTTTGATATTTAGTTTTAACTTTCAAAACATGTTTACTCAAAAAAAAAAACGTTAAACAATTTGGCACCTTGATCTTTAATATTTTGACTTTTATTATTCTTTTAAGTTCCCTTCCCAGGTATGTTCGGAGACAAAAAAAAATGCTATGATGACGATTTCAAACTATCTCAAATGCATGTCAGCTACGAGTGCGCTTGTTGCCTTGTTGTACTCGCTGTATGTGAAGCCTTGGCTGCCAACCTTCTGTATTTATCTATTTAGTGGCACCGGGCTAGAATTGATGCACGGTTCATTTTGAATAATAACCGGTAAGGGTTAAATTATTGCTCTAATTTAGATTAATTGTTCATCTGTCCGCCCTTGCACGTGGGCGTGTAATTTTGGTGAAAACGTAAAGGTACATAATTGTTTTCATAAATCAAATTAATTCACAATGTTATGGAGCATTGTGTTAATGGAAATAACTTTTTTGTTCGTAAGTTTTGACGTGTGTAGGTGTTTCACGATTACTTGATTTTATGTGATGTAATTTGTTTAGAGATGCAACAGTAACCTAGATTTACGAACGATGACATCATCTTTTCGGTACAGACACCAACAGCGGAAGCTTTGTCAACGTTACTATGACATTTTGATAAGTATATCTTTAATAGGTTTTTAATTAACATAATCTCGACTTGTTTCCGTGTGAATAGGTACAAGTTTATATTCCGTTTGATCAATCTATGTTCTACTTTTAATATAAAATCCATATCCCGCGGTTTTACTAGCGTCAAGCTACATCTTTGGTTACTGCTCGGCTTCCGTGGGTCGTAGTGCGTTTTTTTTCTTAGCCTTCGATAAACGGGCCATATTTTTTTCAAATCGGACTAGTATTTTCTGCAATTAGAGCGTTCAAACAAACCAACAAACAAATTCTTCGGCTTTTTTATCATTGAAAATTAAAAAAAAACGTTGCCCCATACTAGCAATGTCTCCTGTATCGTGGGTGTCCTTATAAACATAAGCAAACATACACAAACAGTCACCCCCGGAAGAACTATTTATAAGTCATACAAATATGTGTACCGTGCGAGAATCGAACCCGGGGCACTCAGCGTAGCAGTATACCGCTCAGCCACTGCGCTAACCATGTCCTTAAACTAACAAGACTTTATAACATTAGTTTAATATTTACAGTTTATTTTTTTATGTGATTGGATGACAAACAAGCCTTCGGGCCACCTGATGTTAAGTGGTCTCCGCTACCTATAGACATCTGCAATACCAGAGTCCTTGCAAATGCGTAGCCGCCCCAGACACAATGCTGAAACGTGTCTGTAATTACACCGGCATCCATACCCTTCAAACTGGAACACAGCAACGCTGCTTTGCGACAGAAATACTAGTACTGTAGTAGTACTTCCCCGGACGAGTTCCTACACAACAAGCTCTACTACCTACTACTACTAAATATTAAGATTTATTTTTATGTCGTTCTACCAACAAGTCTTGTCATAACAGAACTATTTTTATTTTTGTTTTTATATTCGTTCACCATGGGAACAAGTTCATGTTTGGTTGCTCCGAACAACTGCTTACCCAATATTGGTCAATGGCGCCTCCGCCTTCTGCGATCAGTCGTAGGTTCAATTCCCATATCGGGACAAATATTTGAGTGGATGTTTGTGGATGTAATGGAGCATATGACACAGGAAATTCATTGTTAGGTTGGAGCACACGTTTGTTAACTAACAAAACATGTAAGGTAAAATAAAACATATCATTACCATACCATTTTCTACATTAATTTCATTTATTTTTCATTTGTATTTGTCTTGCACTTATAATATTAATTAGATTAATCACCTCGAAATATTACTTGAACCCTCAATTCATAGATATTGTACCATTCCATTTTCTACATTCATTTCATTTGTTTTTCATTTGTATTTGTCTTGCACTTATAATATTAATTAGATTAATCACCTCGAAATATTACTTGAACCCTCAATTCATAGATATTGTACAGAAAGTAATAATTTTTGTATGGTCTCTCCATATAAAGAGGACTGCTATAACGAAGCTTTTCTTCAAATTTTTATAAAAAATAGAAAAAAACTACTATATTTTAAACTAGATTCTGCACGCTACTTTGTCTGCGTAGATTTCAGCCGAAATCCTAAATCATCTCTTAGGAACACAAAAACTGAGTAAAAATTATACCTATATGCTATTTCAGACTATAATCTATCTATTCTTGCACTTATAATATTAATTAAATTAATAGGGATTTATATCACCAGTTCCGTTCTAACGTGATTGAGTAACAAACATCTGAACATCCATCCGTAAGATTACTTTCCAATTCTAAGAGTACCTCGTCTTATTTTCAGTGTGTAGAATCGTACATTCCTACTATTATGGAAGGATGTTTGTTACTCTTTCACGCTTAATCAGCTGAAGGAATTTGGATGAAATTTGGTATTGAGATAGTATTGAAGTGTAATTATTTATGTGGGTTCCACCTTGCATGTACGAGTACTATGCTAAGTATATGTAGAACACTCTTATCCTACTTCCTTCCAACTATAATAGTATTATAAATGCGAAAGTTTGTGAGGATGGATGGATAGATGGATGGATGAATGTTTGTTACTCTTTCACGCTTACACGGCTGAACGGATCTGGATCAAATTTGGTGCTGGGATAGATTGTAGTGTGGAATAACTTAATACTTTTCATTCCGGAAAAATGTACGGTTCTCCTGGGATAAAAAAACAAATTTGACGCGGACGAAGTCGCGGGCAGTAGCTAGTGAGTATATAAATAAAAACCAACTTCCCCATTTGCATTTACCGTATAGAAAACTTAGGAACGCCGGGTTCTTTATTACATATTCATGTAGAAACTATTATCCGTTGTCTAAGGCTGCTGGCGTCCATTCAGTAAGCGAGGGTTTACCGGGGATTTCTACCCTCATAACAGATTCTATCGATATAGCTTTCTGAGAATCGTGTGCGGTATTACTACAATATTTATGTGTATTGTTACTGCTTGGGAACGTGCTAGTGTTTCTCAGGTGTCTAGGAATTCTTTTGAGGGTAGTGTGGGGTTTAGGTATATTTGAAACTGTAGGTACATAAATGTTAGATGTTACTGCCCCGTTGGTCTTGTGGTCGCAAGCGCGACTGATGAGCGTGGGGTCCCGGGTTCGATTCCCAGGTCGGACAAAAAGTGTTGTTGGGTTTTTCCATTACGATTTGCTCAGTAGCACCCCGGAGTTTGGAAATTGGTGGTATGACACCCCCGTGCCTCGGAAAGCACGTCATTCGTAGATCTTTGACAGTCGTTACGGATAGTCTGAAGCCAGGAGGTCTGACAACCGGTCTAACCAAGAGTTATCGTGTTGTCCAGTAACTGGGTTGTGGTCAGGTAGACAGTCGCTCCATGTAAAACACTGATGCTCGGCTGTATCCGGTTGGACTGGAAGCCGACCCCAACATAGGGGAAAAGGCTAAGTAGATGATGAGGTACATAAATGTTAGAATTTCTTGACATTGTTGATACTTTTTCTGACTATAAAAAAGAATTGAAGGTTCTTTTTTATAACTCTTTGCACTTGCTTTTGCCCGTGTCTTCGGCCGTGTAAATGTTGGTTATCGCGGACGCAGACGAAGTCGTGAAATAAAAAATAACCTATGTTCTTTCCTCGTGAACGCGTACCAGATACACAGGCATACTTTCGCATTTATAATATTAAAATAAGTATGAATTTCTTTCTTTGGCTTGAAATACCTGCTATACTCGTCATATTTATTTAAAAATGCATATTTTTTTTTTATTTTGCTTAGATCGCACAGTCGTTTCTAAAGGAAAACAGAATATATACTACACAAAACAGGTTCGATATTAGCTTATCAGAAAATAAATTGATAAAAAAATAATGTTCATGTTGCTAAAACCAAAATCGAATAACAGTCTAACACATTTTTCAGAAAAGCAACATCACAGCGACATTGTAAAACAACTATCACAAAGTAACGATACTGATAGTGCGGGGAAAATCCCAACTAAAATCAGAAAATCCCCACTGTAAATAAAGGGGGTGAATAAACGAAGAGCCGACGCGACTGCTGCCTGAACGATTCTTTTTTCATTGCACCGTGATATATTCCGACAATCCCAACGATTTCAATCTCTTTTTTTAAATAAACTGTGGCATTTCTTTTATATAGTGCAGTGCTTTGAGATTTCTGGAACGAAGTGAGTTTAAGTTTGAGAAAAAACTTGATTTTGAAGATTAAAAAAAAAGCAAATGCTGGCGTGTCTTATTTGATTAGGGAATATTAATTACAGGTTTACTATTGGAGCTTTTGTTTTGCATATTCTCTAAAATAAATCTATTATCTACACCTACTAAAATAATAAATCTAAAGATTTTTTGTTTATTTGTTTAAACGCGCTTATCTTTAAAACTACCGTTCGGATAGGAACAATTTTTGTATATGATAGCCAGATTCATGAAGAATAGAAATATATATATATCATCGTGCTAAGACCCATAGGAGATGAGCAATAACTAAAGACGTAGCTTAACGCGGGCATTAAAAACTACATGGACGAAGTCGCGGGAAGAAGCTACTAATTAATCATGAAATCTTCATGAATACTGGTAATATTGAGAGTGGAGAGAGGGAAAAAATATAAGTCAATATATTCATTGGATGGTAACGGCATTGACTACAATACTCATGAAAATTCCGCATTTTCTCTTTGTTTAAAAATTCATATAAGTAAAATTTAATTTTTACAGCGAAATAATTATGAATAAAGTTACTTATTAATTCCATTTCGCTCAAGTTACAATTAATTCGTACAGAATACAGAGTAAATAAATGAACGTTTTCATTAGTGAAAATTAAAAGGATCATTTTGCCGTTCATAACATTAAAAGGGCTCAAATGCTTACGCAGACTCTTTACCAATTATTTTGCTCCGAAAAGTCGCATGCAAACATGTATTTATATTTTCCAAAAATATAATCGTTCAATCTTGTTATTTAAAATTCTAAGGATGGAACGGATTGTCTCTAGAAAAATCGTTCAAAGCGGAATTATGATAAGGCTTTCGTTCCCAAGTTTGTATAGCTAATGGAATCAGCAAACAGGAACACGATAGAATCGGCTAATGATATTCACCTTCTTGGAAAATTGCTTCCTTTATCCCACACACGTCGTGCGTTTACTGAGAATTTAGGCGAGCAATCCGTGAGGGAGGGCGTTGCTATGGCAACCAGACGAAGGCTCATGTGGGCTCCAAAACTTTAAATTGTATTACCTACTATGCGCCCAACACAATATATTTGAAGACATGTGCTGCAGGCATCAATCTTGATTGGAACATTGGGACCCCGATGTGTTTGTTAAAAGTAAGTTCAACAGGACTTTTTGTTTCAATAAAGGTGTCCCTGGCCAGCTCTTATATTTTCATTACCGTAATTCGAAAGTAACAAGATTTTCTAAAAAAAAAAACAGTTTTTATTAAACTCAAGAAAGGAGTTTTGAGGTTTTTACGGGGTCGGCGACGCACGAGTATTGCCTCTGGTGTTGCAAGTATCCATAGGCAGCGGTAACCGCTTATCATCAGGTGGGCCGCTAACTTGTTTGCCACTTTCTGTGGTATAAAAAAAACCTCATTTCTGTAGGAGATTTTGCTTTGAAAATTATGCTAAACTGTAACAAAAACAATAATTTTAAATTACAAAAATCTTTTATATAGATATGTCATACAATACATTTACAAAATGAATGCACGTCATTTATAATGTCTGACTAATTCTATCAAAAATCATCTATTCTTTATTTTTCACAATAGGCTCAAAGAGTCACGATTCTAATACAGGAATAAGTCTACAACGTTTCATCAAAAATTACAATAATTCGATCATTTTATGCAGCGAGTCCCTTTTTAATCCCCACGAAATGGAATTACTCTGGAATTGACTTCGAGACGAAAGTCCGATACAACCGGAAACCTCCTACCTAAACACGACACGAGAAAATCTCCATTTCGTTTTACGTACCATTGCGCCTTCACAACCGTTTTATCCTTAGCCTTAGACTAGAAGTTGAGGAAATGGCGTATTGGATCACATAAAAAGATTTAAAGTTTATTTTTTAATACTTCAGTGGGATCCCCCCTCGATATTCGGTTGGGATAAAATACTGAGAATATTTTTCCTTAAGAGGATATCTTGAGAGGAGGGTGCTCGAGGTCCTTATAAACAAGGCCATTATTAACAGAACTATAGCTCGTAGATCGTGTTGATGTATTTTTAGAACGTTATCCGTAAATAACAAGGAATTTTCTGGCAACGTTGAAAAAAAAAGTCGGTACTCCTTATCTTAGAATTTCGGAGCTAAGTAAATGTCCTGGAACAGATTCAACCCTAATCTTTGAGTTTCCGAAAGAGTAAGTCTAGAGTCTAGACTATAGAATATTTGGAGTAAACAATGGCTTGCTTAGGTCGCTATAAACAAAGTTCAAGGCAAAAGACTGCGTTTGGCAGCATGTCTCAAAAGTTCAGACGTTTTCCTAACTTTGAATATAATCTGTCAAGTTCATTGAGTATGCAAACTTTACTATACTCATATGCTTTCAGTAGTTTGCTATGTTTTATATTTGGAAACTTAGTAAAACCTTGGCTAAAACATTTTCTTATTTTCTAGGAACATTTTGTTGAAGTAAATGTATTTTACTTTGTTAGATTGGCGATAGAGATAGAAAAGTTTATTTTTCTTCGAAAACACAACTTGATATTGTTTAAGATATTGTAAATATAAGAGCTTTGTTGATAAGAAAATTTTTGACTTTTATTGATTTGTTGAACATTATTTTTATGGCAACTTCTTCTTTTTCTTATTTCAAAATTATGGGTACTTTCTGTATATTTTACACTAACGAACCATGGAAATTGCTCACATAAGCTTATCTCCGTCGCTAACCAACACCGGTAATCGATCCTTAACCAATCGAAGCCAGTATAGCCAGACATAACGCAAGGATAATTGCCGCGTGCAAATCGATAGGCACATGGAGTAGATAGAAAATGGATCGCTAGCACGCATGATTATGATAGTAATCGTTTTTGAAATTACGGTACTGGACCTTTTAAAGAGGCTAATAATATACCTATTTGATATTGCTAAACTTTTGCTATAACATAACATACCATCACGCCTGTATTCCCCGAAGGGTTAGGCAGAGGTGTAACAATGTACACCCACAGTTGGCCGGTATGTTTAGATCCCATGTAATAGGGGGCGAGCCCATTGCCGTTAACCGGGCACAAATCCTAACTCCGAGCTGCTATTGAGAATTTCATAGAAAAACCCAATAACACTTTTTGCTCGACCTGGGAATAGAACCCAAGACCTCTATCGTAGCAGTCGCTCTTAGGACCACTAGACCACCGAGGCAGTTAACTAGAAATTAGTTAGGAACTTTTGCTATGACACCAGCATTTACGTTTTCTGCCGTTGTTAAAATTTCACTATATACTGTTGCGTTTATTTCAAAATTGTTAATGCTCAGATACAGACAAATATGAGTGGGGTTTTCAAAATACAGGATATGCACCAAATCCATTTATCAAGACAAGTTTCGAGCCATTTTGACAATCGTGTCACTAAAACTTAATCTGGTAATTTTGAAGTGTTCACGGCGAGTACGCTGATTCTTCAATGTTTTTCACCCCCTTCGCCGTGCTCACTCCATTTGCTCCTTCCTCCGTTGTAGACGGATATCCGTGCGGGTGGCGGGCTAGCACTAATTGCCTGTTGGCCGCAGTTGAGGGGCGGCATTAGTTCCGACTATTGATTCGATGATGGAGGGACTGCGAGTGCGTTTTGATTGTGCTCTGCATAATATTGTTTATAAATGTTGGTACGGTCTTAATTAGTCATTTTGGTTCAGAATTGTACAAATTGAATTAGGATCAGGTTCCTATTATATACGTATGTACATTTGTTGGCATATGTATGTATGCTGAAGAATTCCATTCGAGTTGATTTTTGAATTGGAAATGCTACCTTTTGCTAAATTAATATTATAAGCTAGTATTTCCAGTTTAAGGCCCTGTCGTAAGCAAATGTTTAGGTAATTGACAATAACGCATCGCGGCAACAAATAAAGTTCAAAATAGCGATGCGTTTGATGTTAGTTGAATCGGATTACCACAAAAATAACAGTAATTTTGAAGTTTTCTTTAAATTGAATAAAAGACACGGCTCAGTGGAATATTTTATAGGTCTGTCTTTAGTTCATGAAATTCCCTACAATGTCATTACATAAAATTAAATATATTACGCTCAAAATTCTGAGACTATGCGACGAAAAAATTTTTTATGCTCTCCTTTACGATTTTTTTACCATGATACTATTATGCTTTTATGAAATATTTATAAGCTAGTCTTTTCTATGAATCCTTGATAATACACTTACTTTTTTTCAGGCTTGTAATATATACCAATACGCCAGACAATGCGTCAAAAAATGTGTGTTTTACGGTGTACTGTGTTCGGATACCCCCTTAAAAATCGATCGACTTTACTTTTACTCCGAACTGTCGTGGCAGGCCTTCAAATCAAAGAAGTTATAATGATACCATGTCAATTGTTCAACCCTTAATAAATGTCGGAACTTTCAATTAGAATTCGATTTAGTATAAAACTATGGTTGGATTAACAAATCAGAACAGATTTTTTTATTTTGTTAGTGTCGTCGATATTAGACTTCGTTGTTCATTGAGATTTGGTAACACGGGTACTTACAAAGCCTATGTATGTATACCAAAAGACACAAAATATAAATAAAAGGTAAGTAAGTAACATAACACACCATCACGCCTGCATTCCACGAAGGGTTATGCAGACGTGTAGGTACCAATGTACACCCACAGTTAACCGGTATGTTTTTAGGTCCCATGTAAAAGGGATAGCCTATTGTCATTAACCGGGTACAAATCCTAACTCCGAGCTGCTACTGAGAAATTCGTAGGAAAACCCAATAGCACTTTTTGCTCGATCTGGGAATCGAACCCAAGACCTCTAGCGTAGCAGTCGCGCTTAGGACCACTAGGCCAACGAGGCAGTTAGTATGTAAGTTAGTTAGTCAGTGGCAGTTAGTTAGTCAGTAAGTAAGTAAGTTGTTGTAAATACTGTTGTTGTTATTACTGCTCTACCATTAAGGTTATCGTCTCATTAATAATGAATTGACTTTAATGTTTACAACAAATGCTGATGAGTAAGGTTGGACTATTGATTGAGTCAATAAAGCATTTTATGAACGGTACGAGCATGTTTATCGATAAAAATGTGCATAAAACACGTCTGTATTGTTTGTACTCGACAGATATTTTAATGTCAATATTCTTGAGTTTTCCGGGTGTCACCATTGTGTGGATCGCTCCAAGGATACGATGGAGCACACCGTGGCGGTGTGGCCCGCTTGGGCGGAGCATCGCCGAGTCCTCGTGGCGGCCATCGGCGGCGGTGAACTCTCGCGCCCGGCCCTGGTGCAAGCCATGGTCCGGAGCGAGAGGGAATGGGATGCAGTCGCCTCCTTCTGCGAGGCAGTAATGCTTGAGAAGGAGCCGTCGGGAGCCGCGAGACGACACCCGGCCACCGTAGATACGGGCCTGTGGACGGTGAGCAATGGGTAGCTCACCGTCCTTACGTTGCATAACGACAGGCGTGGCAAAAGGAAGGGGCCACTGAGGGCCGATGCCTGCCGCGCCCCCGGAACGCAAAGGGCACAAGAAGGAACATGAGTGGGTTTTAGTCAGTAAAAGTCTGACACTCCCTCCCGCCCCGCCCAGGGCTGGAGAAGTTATTTGATGATATCCCACCCCCAAAAAAAAAAATATTCTTGAGTCTGCGCCACGAGTCGTGAGCATCAACGGCAAGTTATTTTTTGGGCATTTTGGGTTCTTTTCTGAGTTTTTTGGGGCGTCGACACTGTACGCGATCGGTCTGACTGACGGATCAACCATGTCACCATCAAAGTTTTTTATAAGAACTGTTATTTTTGTTTTCTGTAGAATAAATATGTCATAAACTCTCTATACAAAAGCTGTCAAGTCTTGTCATGTCATATTAATTAGTAATTTTCTTACCTTTTTCACGATTTTCCAGTTAGTAATTATTCGGAAAAAGTGTTCGATAATAAACCGTAACATATTTTATCCAAGTGTTAAATTCGATAGCACTTAGATGTTCATAAAACAAATGACTACCTGCCTATCTACTTGAAACAATATTGAACAAGTCAATAGGATGGACTTATAATGGATTGATCGGCGGATACCAGGCCGGACGGGCTAACTCATGTTAATTGCAGTGCGACTCGTGTCAATACGAATGACAAATGGTAGTGTCCGTTAGCTAGGCGTTTTTCCCCTTTCAAATATTTGATCGAATTGCACTTATGTTGTTATGATGTAGGGAAATGATAGAATAAATTACTTTGACTTAATGAAAAGTGTAGTGGTCGTTTGTTTTTGTTAGATGAAAATAAAAGGGAACTTGTAATTAGATGGTTAGCTAGATATCAGGCAGTGCAATTCTAATAAGTTTTAGGAGCGATCGTAATATTTGATCAATCTATTTTACCAATATGTTTGTCGAGGTTTTGACATTGATTGTCGAGATGAGAGTGTGACTAAATTTTGAACGTGTTTTTATGAGCAGCTCGGAGTTAGGATTTGTGCCTGGTTAATGGCAATAGGGCCGCCTCCTATTACATGGGACTTAAACATATCGGCGAACTGTGGGTGTACATTGATACATATCTGCCTAACCATTCGGGGAATACAGGCGTGATGGTATGTGTGGGTATGTGTTTTATAAGAAATCGCCTTCAGATAGATTAGTCCTATGAAAAATTTTGTGCCTGTAGCTACGACCGACCGAACAGTTCTTACGCTGTTCGAACCGACAAAAATGAGAAGGGTAACACGTAGACGCGTTTATTTTTTTTATGTTTAATACATTCATAGTATTTTTTGTTTTGCAAGGAAATGGCTGCAACACATATTTACATAACATACCATCACGCTTGTATTCCCCGAAGGGTTAGGCAGACGTGTAACAATGTACACCCACAGTTCGCCGGTATGTTAGTTTTTAATGGAGATTATAACGTGACTGAGATTTGTCCAGATGTCGAACTCTCCTTCTTTTATTTCAAAATACTCTCAGGAATCTGTAAACATCTCAGAAATATTTCCTGTTTTCAACGATAACCCTGCAATTTAAAATCTGCCTGTTTTGCATTTTGAGTTTTACACAGTGAAGAAGAATTTATTAAACATATAATTTGTATATCCTTTTTCCAAGCATTTTTTTAAAAGTAGGGAAGTATTTTGCAAATAAATTATCCCAGCAAATAAGTTCCATGCGTCTCTTTAATATTAAACGATGAATCTCATTTCTCATCTCATGTTATAACATTTCCTTGCGTTTTGTGTTTTATTTTAAGGAGAATGAGACATTTTTGCAAGATGAAATTTCAAGAATGCTCTTTCATGACGTCAACTGAAAGCGTTATGAGAGCCAGTGACTTTCTTCCGTATGACGACGTGTAAAACTAGAGGCACCATGTTAGAGGGCCATTTTTCGGGACTTTTTATTTGTTACATTTTCTGATTATCTTAAGATTATTCTTCGTGTTGTTGTTTATTACCTTATGTTCTTTTTCAAGTACTATTTATGATAAAATGTTAATAGTTTTTATTGCATTTTACATGATTCTGTCCTTAAATGAATCCATATTTTTTTACCTTAAGTACTCAATTATTAGAATTTTGGATTGTTACACTAAGTTATTAACGATAATCTTGTATCCAACTACTTCACTTAGTTTCGCACACACACATACATATCATCACGCCTGTGTTCCCCGAAGGGTTAGGCAGAGGTGTACCAATATACACCCACAGTTCGCCGGTATGTTTAGGTCCCATAAAATAGGGGGCGAGCCTGTTGCCATTAACTGGGCACAAATCCTAATTCCGAGCTGCTACTGAGAATTTTATAGAAAAACCCAACAACACTTTTTGCTCGACCTGGGAATCGAACCCAAGACGTCTAGCGTTCAGACGCGCTTAGGATCACTAGGCTACAGAGGCAGTTTCTTAATTCCAAATATAATAAATTACGTAGCCATAAGTCGACGAGTAAATCGAATTCGCTGTTATATGAATTACCGTTTTTTGAGTACTTACTGTAGTGTTTGCTAAGCTATACTATTTATTATTGTAGGTATTTTGGGGATCGCGCCATTCAATCGAGTGTCAATCTCCATTGGTGAGGTTAGTTCGATGCATGCTCGTCGCTCAAAATTTATGGCGTACGCGATACCCGGCCCTATCTAACGCCATTGTCATGGCATGCAACCCATAAATGTTATTAAGTTATAGAGTTCATTATGGCATGCAGTTTGCGTTGCATCGTTTAAAGGTTCAAGTTTTATGTGTAAAAGTTAGGCTTGATAGTTTGATGTAGGAAAAGCATCTTGATGAAACATATAAGTCGATGATTTTGCCTATTGATGTACATCACAAGAGTTGTCAGACGGCGGACAGTTTTAGCATGACTGACATTTTGAAAATAGATAGGGGAATATGTAGTTTAGTAGGTATTAGGTAACTACCTACTACCTTCTACTAAGTGTGTGTTTGTGTTCGAGTGCCTACAACTGTAGGCACTCGTTAGTTTCACTGTTCGGTCTATTTTCAGGAATGAGATATAAAAAGTACAAATGTAATATGTGTTTTTTTATATAGGTACCTTCTACAGAATATTATTAAAAACCAACATGCATTTTTCGATGTCCAAAAATACCTTCTTAAAAACATATGAGTCTATCTAAAAAAATTAACCATTCTTAAATAAAGTATAGTAGTCGCCACGAGTAAAACTTCGTCGCCGACGCTGCACGCGATTGGTCCGTCACTTGGACTGATCGCGAGCACCCAAATCCCCAAAAATGAACTTGACGTAAGTGCTCACGACTCGCGGCGTTTACTGTACCTAGCTAGATCTGGCGACTCCGAGATCTCGATCGACATGCCACCTTTTAGAATGGCTAATATCTTTATAATAGCGTGAGCTTTTTCACACAGATATTTCAAATATATAAAACACATAAGAGAAAGAGAGAGAGAAAAAGAAAGAGAGAGATGTAAAATAGGATATACCTATAGCAGCTACTCGCATCCCTTCCAGCATTACCAACGCGACTGCTAACTTAACTGGTTCTATGAAAATGGATGACCTAATCATAACCAAGCACTAACTCAATAATGAATCCAAGTTAATTAAAATGCAACCACCTGTAAAGATTAATGATGCGACGCAGTCACGAGCCGACTTTAATACCATTGTGCATAAATATTATAATGCTAATTAAGAGTGTGGTCATAAATAATTGTGATTACTTTCCTTTCTGAGTATTCTGCCGACGTTAAGTACTGCCTGAATTATGCACGGAAGTTAATCCTGGTTTTATATGAATCGGTAATGAACTGAAAGTAGAATACTGAGGAGTCATTAAAGTTCCCAGTAAGTGGGCTTTATTCTTATAGTTCAGTAATTTAATTTTATGTGATTTCAATTTCCTGTAAATTTCCTAGTCAATGAATTTCTGCCATTAGAATTTAATGTACTTGATTGTTCATGGAATACTAGCTACTACCCGCGACTTCGTCTGCGTGGACTTCAGACTGAGGACAAAGTTCTAAATTATCTATCCGACAGGAACACAAAAGTTTATCTATTTACTCTAGTACTGTAATTTGCACCTGCCATGTTATTTCTTCAGCCTCTTTGGTTGACTAGTAGAGAATAGCTAAGGCATTAAGTCCGCCTTGTAGTTTGTAGTTTTCTGATTCTCTTTTCTATGTAGTTTTCTGTTGCATACAATTGAAATAAATAAATAAAAGTGGAAAAATAAATATCTATACTAATATTATAAAACTGAAGAGTTTATTTGTTGGTTTGGTTGAACGCGCTAATCTCAGGAATTACTGGTTAGAATTTAAAAAATCTTTTTGTGTTGGATAGTCCATTTATCGAGGAAGGCAATAGGCTATTTAACATCACGCTACGATCCACGGGAGTGGAGCAGTAATCAAAAACGTAACCTAATGCGGGTGAAAAAACTAAGCTTACGAAGTCGCGAGAAGAAGCTAGTTTTTTATATGTGTTAAATTTCAGATAATACCGTTCAGCTGTTTAAGCGTAAAATAGTAGCAAATATTCATCTATTCATTTATCATAAGAAATTTTCTCATTTATAATAGGAGTTAGCAGTAGGATAGGATAATAATAGTCAGCAATAACATCCGAGAAAGTAACTGACAATCAATAGTATCAACTAGGAAGGCGCCATATTTGAGTTCTACTTCCACTTTTATCGAGTGCAGGGCCCGTTCCATAATCGTTGGCAATCTAAGTGCGGAGAGAGTCAATAGTTGCAATGCACATAGTTTAAAATTGCTAGACTAGAAACTTCAAATAACACTTTTGTGTATGGTAACCAGTTAATAATACTTGGATACCTTAAAATGCCGAATAACACATACCATCATCACGCCTGTATTCCCTGATGGGGTAGGCAGAGGTGTACTAATGTACACCCAAAGTTCGCCGATATGTTTAAGTCCCATGTAATAAAGGGCGAGCCTATGGCCATTAACCGGGCACAAATCCTAACTCCGAGCTGTTACTGAGAATTTTATAGAAAAACCCAATAACACATTTTGCCCGACCTGGGAATCAAACCCAAGACCTCTAGCGTAGCAGTCGCGCTTAAGACCACTGGGCTACCTAGGCAGTTAATGCGGAATAAATACCGGGCTATTATTATCCCACTGCAAGGCAAACTCCTATTCTCATGCAGAGAAGAGAATATAAGTATTGATGACTATGCTTTACGTTTACACACTTAAATCCAGGACAAAATCAGCCGCATCAGTATTGACAAGTGCTCATTGCGACTCCACAACTTTAGCCTTAGACTTATCTCATGGGATAAGCTCAAGGGTTGTGACTTCATGGGTAAGTCCACCTTTGCACTTTTTGTTACATAAAGTTTAAATAAATAACTAGCTGCTGCAGGCGACTTCGTTCGCGTCGTTTTTTCCAACCGCATTAAGTTAGGTCTTTGGTTACTGTTACGCACCTATTGGTCGTATCTTAATGTTATATAGCCTATAGCCTTCCTCGATAAATGAACTAACCTACACAAAAATATTTTTTCAATTCCAACCAGTAGTTCCTGAGATTAGCGCGTTCAACCAAACAAACTCTTCAGCTTTATAATATTAATATAGATAAGTATAGAAATATACAATTTATCCTAAGACTAACAAAATCATGGAGTATACAACACAACTGGAGTGTAGCGTCTTGCACCGGCTGGATATGTTTGTTCTTTGTGAAGAATAATGCTTTTGTACCAGCATCTAAAGTGACTTTCTTGAAATGACTACACAAGTGTTTTTGCACAGAGTAGTCAGCTTTGAACAAGCTTGTGCTTGTCTTAGTTTTCACCCTTTAGGTTCTTACGCTTCGTTACGCAAAGAAAATTTTCACTTGGACGGCACTGTCAAAAGGATACAACCCAACCTATGTACATAACTTAGAATGTACCAATTTGTTTTATATCTCTTCGAAAAAATATTTGTAGGTACTTTCTAGGTTTATTTATTTCTAAGTCTATCTTGGACATTACTGATATCGGTGAAGGAAAACGTCGTGAGAAAAACTTACATTATTAATACAAGTCTAAAATCGCCTATTCACCTTGAGCAAGCGTGATGATCAATCCTCGTACTTTCTCTGTATGAGAAGGGGACACTTCAGTGAAATCAGTAAAACGCTAGTTATAGTATAACTTTAGAAAAATAACATAGCTTTACTTACTCTTTCTGAAGTACAGTTATTCTTGTAAGGCTTAAAAAAATGGTCAATAATAAAATAAATGACCCTGTGCCTGATGCCGGTAGGCTTTTATTTTTTATTTTTAACCCCCGACGCAAAAACGACGGGGTGTTATAAGTTTGACGTGTCTGTGTGTGTGTGTGTGTGTGTATGTGTCTCTGTCTGTGGCATCGTAGCTCTGGAACGCATGATCCGTTTTTGATTATTGTGTTTGAAAGGTTAATTAGTCGGCAGTGTTCTTAGCTTTGTTTGATGGAAATCGGTTCAGCGGTTTCAAAGTTATCAGGTCCTTTGATAGCTACGGTAGTGATTTTTTTTTCTGTCGGGGGTTAATTATTATTTTTTTTATATTCAATATATTAACCAACGAATGAAACCAGCACCTATTTAACCTTATAAGAGAAATAGTTACTCAGCGTCCAACTTGACTAAACCTACATTCATAATTCATATCCTGATACCGCCAAGACCAACAAATCTATTACACTTTACTACCACCAACCTTATTCGTGTATCTATTTATCGTATCGAAGTAATAGCAGTCAATTTTACAAGTCAATCGTGCTTAATACATAGACCGTATATGGAAGTTGTACACAAACTTAGTGATACCGGCTGAGACCCATTTGCATGCAGATTTGCTGGGCTTACTCGTACTTTATTGGTGCAACATAGCTGGTGAAATGACGTTAATATTTTACTTAGTTGTTACTTACGAACACACTTATGGGTTTGTTTTTGACGTGGAACGTGTTTGAAATTACGTACTAAGTCAGTAAAGAGAAAAGTAGAGACATAGGTTTAATCTTTAACAGTAAAAGTGACTTTTTTTTTGTTTTGGGGGGTGGGAAATCATCAAATAACTTCTCCCGCCCTGGGCAGGGCGGGAGGGAGTGTCAGACTTTTACTGACTAAAACCCACCCATGTTCCTTCTTGTGGCCTTTGCGTTCCGGGGGCGCGGTATCTCTTACGAACAACCCGCAGCCCCGGCAGGCATCGGCCCTCAGTGGCCCCTTCCTTTGCTGACATCTCTTTGAGGCGCGCATGGAACACGAACGCGCCGTCGACACGGCCTGTCGTTATTTAAACGTAAGGACGGTGCGCTACCCATTGCTCACCGTCCACAGGCCCGTATCTACGGTGGCCGGGAGTCGTCTCGCGGCTGCCGACGTCCGGAGCGTCTACCGCGGCGGCTGGGACGTGAGAACCTTTGTCTCAGCCGTCTCGCCGCCTCCTTCTCCAGCATTACTGCCTCACAGAAGGAGGCGACTGCATCCCAGCAGGAAAGGACCTGCGTCAGGCGGTAGGTGAGGGCGCCGTGGCGCCTCTCCAGCCACTCCTCAAAGAGAGGACTTACCGCCTCTATTAAGACGTGCCCAAAAGTGACTCCCTGACATAGACATTTCACGTTAAACGAACCAACAGCCCTACCCAATTTAGGTTTACAATTACGGTACATATTTTTAAAAAATATTAGCGTTCCGTACGTAAGTGGTTCAAGCGGAGCTCTCGCTCACCCGTCCATCTGTCTGTCTCTCTGTTTTTTGAACCATAATACAATACATTTCAAATTTTCATGGCTACTGTTTCGGCTCCCTCAATATTGTAGTGCCTCCGGCATGTTTGCTGACGCCAGCGTAGATGATTTCTATGTAATTCTGTGTAAAAAAGTTGCATCAGTGGTGCGATGAGTACGGGGGATCCCTAATAGAGTCCTAAAGATGATTGGCGAGAGAACTGATACTGTTCTGCTCAGTAGGTTCACTGAACTCCATGCGATGTGAGACCAGTGAGCCTACTGTGCAGGGGCAGTCAGTGTGTCTAGTTTTTTTTTTTTTATTTTAAATTTTAATTTACTAACATAAGCAAAATTCCTGTTACTAACAATCTTGCTTTCTACAATATGGATGTTGTCTGAATAAATTATTTTTATTTTATTTATAAACAATAAATAAAAAATAAATTTAATTTATTTTTCGGTTCAAACATGAAACGTGTTTTTTTTCTGCGTTTTTTGTTTGGTATTGAACCGTAACCCATTACGTGTGAGTCTGACTCGTGAATGGTTTTTATATATATGGAAAAGCTAGGGTATGTAGATGAATGAATGAATGCCATGATAGTATGATATTGTGTCTACTACAATAAGTGTTTACCTGAAACAATGTTTAGAAATCCATGTATAGACAAAGACAGTATTGTTTTAAAATGATTCTTGTGATATGAAACAATTATAAGAAAACGTCTTTTAAATGGCTGATTGTTTAATAAAATTATTAAATGAAATGGAAAAGCACATTATTGTCCGCTACTAAGACGATTATTTAGTCCAAACCCAAAATACACTAATATTATAATGAGAAAAGATTTGTATTTCTGTTTGTAATTGACAAACTCAAAAACTGCTTAACCTATTTTAAAAATTCTTTCACCTATGGATAGGTATATTATTAGCGAGAAAAATGTTTATACCATGCACATATTTTTAGCATGCATTTTTTTAACATGCACATATTTTTAGAAAAATTAGGGATCTTTAAGAAAATTCACGTGGACTAAGTCGCGGGCGATAGCTAGTGATCATTAAGAATGATCTTGTCTGTTAGAGTATATTGTGTTTTCAATTACCAGGCAATAAATGTTAATTAGCACGTAATTTGGCTAAGCATCATATCCGTCACAGTCGCACAATTGTCAAAGTACGAATACAAGACAGAGTCGGAAACATAGTCTAAGCACATGCTAAATAACGTTTATTCTAGAGAGTCTCTCTGTCTGTACTCTCTCCACCAACCTCATTATAATTTGAATACACTGCACATAATATAGGAGGCGGAGTATATTTAGACAAAAGGGACGTTAAAGATAACTCCTTAATTGTGTTAGATGCTTAAACTTTTGAAGTAACTCCTCGTAAACAAGATCCTTATGATAGTTACTTGCGAAGAAACTGTGATGCCGTTTGGTCTAAGTGAGAGGTAATGATGTAATGCTCATCTAATTTAAAAAATATATATACTACGTAAGTGGCAACCACTGCAACTCTTGAAAGCCAGAATCATCAGTGAAGACCGCCGACGCATCCCGGAGAAACGATACAATTGTTTCGGAACCCGAAATGAAATTAATCAGAAATTAGGGGAGAAGTAAGAGAAAAAACGTATGTGGCCAGTAAAAAAAATTAACTTGAAATATTTTTTCTTTGCTTTGAAAAACGATGCTTCTTACTAGGAATTTGTATCGTGGGTCCTTAACAAACAGATAAACTTACATTTACAACATGGGACCTAAAAACATACCAGCGAACTGTGGGTGTACATTGTTACACCTCTGCCTAACCCACAACTGAGTAACACATCGTATGATGGTATATGGACTGTGATAAAACCGCCTAAAATCCTTTAACTTGGACCCCACAAAGCTGTGATCCTATTGTACCACTATCCACAGAGGTCTGAGGCTGAGACGAGTCGCTAAAAGCATGTTGTCGCCTCCAATTTGGCTCCACTGTCACATTCCACTCTAGACGCCTCGCCGTTGATACAATTTGCCCTTTTGCCGTCCTATGAAATATTAGAACGGCAACGACTGACGTGATGTGAAAGTGTATGTGTGGTCGATTGTGGGAAGTGGATAGGCGATAGGTGTTACTGTGATTAGAATTCATGTTTTAGGTTATTTAATTAAGAAGGAGGCTTTTATTTGTGTTGTTTTGATTAGGATAGCTGGAATTTATTAGTGTGCGAAATATGTCTGTCTGTCTGCCGTTCTTAAGTGTTTATAAAATCTTTAGTCTTTTATTTTCAGCCTTTTTTCGGTTCAATGTTTTTCTTTTTGTAAAATCTGTTTTATTAAAAAAAATACCATATCATAAAATCTAATTACTCCTCAAAAAGACTGGTTTCGAAAAAAAGTTCGGAAAAGCTTTCAGCGTTTATTAAGACAAATGAAGAGAAATACTATTATAAATTTACCTATAGGCACACCTTATATTCTATAAAAATACCTACTTCCTATGCCTATTATGCCTCCTACCTATTATGTAACTGACCTATATTAAGACATGCATTTTTTTTGTACATGGAAAGAAACATAACATAACATACCATCACGCCTGTATTCCCCGAGGGGTTAGGCAGAGGTATACCAATGTACACCCACAGTTAACCGGTATGTTTAGGTCCCATGTAATAGGGGGCGAGCCTATATCCATAACCGGGTACAAAACCTAACTCTGAGCTGCTACTGAGAATATCATACAAAAACCCATAACACTTTTTGCTTGACCTGGGAATCGAATCCAAGACCTCTAGCTTAGCAGTCGCGCTTAGGACCATTAGGCCAACGAGGCAGTTCAACGAGGTGTTGAAGGTACATGGAAAGAATAATCTAAATAAAACAATATTACACCTACCTACCAACCTAGTTTACCTAACCAAAAGTAACCTCTATGTAAGTATATACGTACGTATCTACACAACCGTTGCATATTTTGCGGTTTATAGGACATATATGTATACGTGGATAGCAACGAAATGTTATTGCACATTAAATCATAGAACGGTCGTACATTTTACCAGATGCATTATTTCCGCCATCTTGTAAACGAGCCATGTGTTACAGCTCTTATGGTTTAAAATGACAATAAATTTCAACGATTTACGAACAGAAATTTCTATTTCCGCATGTTTTTAAACGCTGTGCAAATTGTTTTAGGATTTAAAACGCACTGTACGTATTGCATTTAAAATTTAAACACTATGTATGTTTGACCATAATGTTGCTGTCAATTTCTTAATTACTTACTTTGTTCATATTATAATTCAGTGATATTTATGCAAGGTATACCGTATTTAGGTAATCCTGTATAATCCTGTTTACAAAATATTTTATAAGATTAAATATGGAGTTTCTTGTTTTTTCTTACTCTGCTTATCTATTCTGATTAAATTCGTTTCGGGATCCAAGACAATCAAAAATAAAAGTGTCACGCCCATTCTCATATTCTCTTCATATGTAGACATTAAAATACCCTTTAGAAGGGGCAACTCGATTCAATTATTTATTCGTGTATATGACGTTCAAAATTTCCTAATTGAAATAAATAATTAACTGTGACTTTGATTAAATGAAATGAGAAATCTACCTATTTCATCTAGTGTAAAATCTATTTAATAGGGTATCCAAAATAACTCAAGATTTTCATGATCTGCAGAAAATGTGAAGGAGTCTTTCCACAAGATAAATGGTATAGCTATCCTAGACATTTATTAACACTATCCATTTTCACAAATTCGTACCATAACTCAGCCCTTTCCTTACCTCACTTATCATCGTAATAAAGACGAAGGTTCATCTCGAACCCTCGATCATAAGATCGGCTAAAGCTTACTCATACTTGAGCGTATGTTCAGAAATGAAACAAGTGAACGTTGTCTTTATTCGTAATGCATGGTACACATGGGATGGTCCTAATTATGGTGGGACTAATTGTTGAAAATTATACTTAGACTTATTTGTCGTGTGCTTTTCAGATTATGTAAATATATCGTAGTTTTTTTTTAAGAATTCAATACAATGCCTATTTGCTTAAATTTTTAGTTTTATAAAGTAGTTTTTAGTCATGGGTTCTATAAAGATTAGGCACCGTCTAGACTAGGTTTTATTGGTGGCAAAAAAACCACAGTGGGTTGTAATAATAATACCTTACACTAATAATATTCATGTTAGACAAACTAAAATTTAATATATTAAAGTAGCTTCAGGTTACTTAACCAATTAAGGCCCGCTTGCACCATCCAGGATTACTTTTTAACTTCTAATTGGTTGCTGACACGGGCTCATTATTTATGACATTCAGTAATTTAACCATGATTTAGCTACTAACTCTGCCTTAAGTTTTAGGTGCAAGCAGGCGTCACAGATTTAATATAGAAATGGAAATTATTAAACTACCGGTGTTGATGCTCAGTGACTCAGGCTATAATGAACTTCGCGTTGAGAAGGGATAACACGTTGAAGGATGATGGATGAGGTAGGTCAATAGGGGACAATAGTTGTAGCTGCCACTGAAGTAACATATACGGGTATAGAAAATACTGACGATTTATAATTATTGATAGAATGTCTAAAAATGTTTGCAGCGGTTCTAATATGGTTAATATATTTATTTTAGTTTGGGTATTATTTTAAAAAGTCAGGATTTATGGTATATTTGGCTTCCAAATCGACGAAGTCGCGGAAGAGTTTAGTTTTAAATATTTCATTGTAGAACTGTCTATTTCATGATACTCTTGCTAAGGAAAAATGTACCTATAAAAATAATTGGACTACACCATCGCTCATTCACCATTTTTTATTAAACAAATACTATTGTTTCGCCTAACGCCTAACATTTTGGCTGCAGCTTTTAGTTCAGTAAAACATTTAGGCATAAATAAAGTCTCGTTCAACGGTTGCGGGCGACATTGCGGTTGTTGGAATATACTCTTAATACCTATAGGTGTGGTGTACATAAGAGAAATGATAGTACACAAGAGCCCCGCACCGGTCGCTCGTACATTTTGCGACCGCAGTCCTGCCGCGTAACACCCGCCAATGTGTTCCTGACTTTATAATTTTATTTCTTTACTATGTATTTCAGAAAATTATAGTTTATTAGATAAAAGATTTAATTATGAATAGGTTTATTTAAGCCCTGAGTACTAATATCTGGTGTAAAAAACATTGAATGGGGCCGAAACTTACATGTTCTTCCGATCATTGTGTTTTTTTTTTTGTTTTGGACCATAAAAATGAAGATATTAAAGGTCATAGTTACAACTTTTTACGGAAACAAGTTTTTAACCCCCGACACAAAAACGACGGGGTGTTATACAGGGGTGGCCGTGTGTGCGTGTGTGTGTGTGTGTGTATGTCTGTGTGTGTATGTATGTGTCTGTCTGTGTCATCATAGCTCCCGAACGCATGAACCGATTTTGATAAATGTTTTTTGTGTTTGAAAGGTTAATTAATCGGTAGTGTTCTTAGCTTGATGGAAATCGGTTCAGCGGTTCCAAAGTTATTAGCTTTTTTGTAAGCTACGGTAGTGTTTTTTTTCTTCAGTCGGGAGTTTTTTAATTTTTTACATTTTGTGTATCTGGATAAGAATCTTACCTTCTTCAATTGATTGTAAAACATGCAATAACAATGCTAAAGTTTTCTTCTTTTCAAAGTGACCCCCTTACTTGAAATTTTTAATTTATGTGTTTTAAATGTTCTAACTAAAATTTAAATACCCCACAACCCATGTTTTGTTGTACTTTGTTAGCTAGTTGTTAACATGCGCATGCAGTGGCCTCCTATAAGTGAATGTGAGTGAGTGTATGTCATGAATTGTGTACATCTTTTGTAGAAGATCCTAAGTAAATAAATAAAAGTAAAACACAAGGTTAAACAAAATTTTAATAAAAATAACAATTTTGATAAACTTAAAAATTTGCTGTTTTAATAACATTCTTACAGCTTGAAACAAAATGGAAACCATAGCCAAGGGAAATTTATTCGACTTTAGGTACATGCGCGCACCAGAGACTTGTAGTTACCTTATAGACCAGGATTGCTTATTGAGTGTACTCTAGCCCTATTTTAGATCGGCAATTTTAAGCACTCCAATAAAATGTTATAAATGTCTGAGCGATCAAAATATTGGCCGACTAAAAAAATCTATAGCGGGCGCTGAATCTAAATGACTTTTATAAGAATAGGCCACCTGACCAAATGAACTTTGTTTTACTAAAACAAGCCAACTCACAACTACTTATGTACTACAACTGTGCCAGCACTAAGTGTCTAGTATTTTAATAGAAATCTTAGGAATAAATTCCAATATCAAAATCCAATTCTTTTCCTCTGTCACTCTTCAGTCTAAGATTGACGTAAGTATATCCAATGCCACCAGCTGTTACCGCCGCTGTGGCGTTTGTGTGTTTGTTATCGTACGCCATGATACTCTGAAACAATGGATGCAGAATTACTCATCAACAATTCATGGGACATGTGGGTGAACACGGGATGGAGTGTGTTAAAATGTTGCGCGTGTCTGGAAGACAGATTGATGGGATCATAAAGTAAGACACCACCGGCTTTGCAGTTTTACTCGTTGGGAAGTAGGACACCTTGAAGGGAGGCAAGATTTGAATTGGTTTTAATGGGAAACTACGTAAATTTGACTTTAACAATATTGTAAAAAATCATACTAATATTAACATACCATCACGCTTGTATTCCCCGTAGGGTTAGGCAGAGGTGTAACAATGTACACCCACAGTTCGCCGCTATATTTAGTCCCATGTAATAGGAGGCGAACCTCTTGCCATTAACCGAGCACCAATCCTTAACAAACCAATAACACAATAACAAACCCAATAACACTTTTAGCTCGACCTGGGAATCGTACCCAAGACCTTCAATTCTCTTCGCCCGCTATGACCGACATTTACACGGACGAAGACGCGAGCAAAAGTTAGTATTTCATATTTAACTAATTACACAATTATGAGACTTTTCCAATATTCCTAGCAGGAAAGTTTACAAAACACGTTTCAATTTTTTAATGGCAATATTCAGATTATGGTGAACGTCAATGCACACACTGCCAAATATTTACATTAACTTGAATTCAATTCCGATAATATCATACGAACCAATGTTTCTTATGTCTAAAGGAAAAAGATAATGATTATAATTGAAATGAATAATTTATAAACACAATCCAATCGGTTAGTTCTTCAGTTACCCATTCAATCGGTGGCATGTCTGAATTCCTTGAAGAATTCTGAATATTTGATGATCGAACAAATTGTATTGACTAAACCGATGGGAAAAGAGCATTGAAAGAAAATTGAGGGAAATACTTGGATTCGACGTACGTTTCGTATCAATTATTCAGGTTTTCAGGTGTATATAGTAATAAAAGCGTAGGCATCTATCGAGCAAAAAAAATCGTTGAAAAATTAATTTGGTAGTATGTATTTATATGCATGGAAGGCCATACTTAAATATGAAATTATAAAAAACACACGCTTTATACAATGACGTATTTGGATAGCAATTTTATACTGCTATGCTAGAGGTCTTGGGTTCGATTTCCAGGTCGAGCAAAAAGTGTTATTGGATTTTTCTATGAAATTCTTAGTAATAGCTCGGAGTTAAGATTTGTGCCCGGTTAATAGCAATAGGCTCGCCCCCTTAATAGGGCTAGCCTATGTTTAGGTCCCATGTAATACATGGGACCTAAACATACCGGCAAACTGTAGGTGTACATTGGTACACTTCTGCCCAACCTTTCGGGGTATACAGGCGTGATGGTATGTTTCTAGCTAATCGTTCTTACTCTTCTTTGGGACATTGTGCAGATAAACTTTCAGCTTTTATACTATGACGTTGGTCTGTTATTCATAGGCTATTGCCGTAGCCCGTAACTAGAGCACGTGGAGTTAACATATTTTTAAATTTGCAAATAACCTTTTCAAGCATAATGTTTATTAATTTTATAGTTGCATTATTTTGTGCTTGACAACTATGTGGTTGAGTTATTTGACGCCTCTTGAGCTTCCTCCTTTATTTTTATAAAATGTAAGTACTTTGTGATTTTATAATCATTTATAAGTTTTACGTTTAGTTTAGTTAAAAAAAAATTAATTGTGCTTGCCGTATAAAATTAAAACAAAATACTATAGGATAGTCGTATTTCCTATTCGAAAATCGACTCTAATGATTTCCTTAACTTTTTACGTTAGCGCTCCTGTTAGGACTATGATGGTTAAGTGAAGGAAATAACGAACTCAAAATATTTCCCCTTTTTGTAAGGGGACAAAAGTTATTCACCCCCTTTCCTGACACTTAATGTCGGTCAAGTTTAATTTCGTTTTTCTCTTCGATTACATGGTTTGAAACAAACAAACAAAATAAATAAAAATATTTCCAGTAAATAAAAGTACTTACATTAATTACAGAATGACCACTGAAAAACACATTCTTCACTCGTCTAGCGAACGGAATCGCTGTATAATGTGCTATTGTATGATGTATCATATTTTGATTATTATTTGTATTCCCTAATATCAAATGCTTGCTTTTTACTACAACGAATAAACAAGAGAAAAATAATAGAACTGGAATCTTCATAATTCTGAAATGTCACTTGTAATAAGAGGACACGACTACTTTGCACTGTGATTGAGAATTAAATGAATGTAGCAGTTACTGAGACATCTACATATCAACTTTTTATTGTTGATACTCGTCTCGACAAAGTGTTAGAATTAACACAGAAGTCAGCGATAGTATTGCTAATAATCGTTGAAATTACGTAATGAATATATTATGTATACAACTAGAGCGATTGTTTTGATAAGTCAATCATTGATCGCTAGTGAGATACATGTGTTGTGATAGAAACAATAGACGTAGAAATATTGTTTGAAATTTTCATAAATATTAGTCTCACGTAATCCAACGTTACAATTTGTTAGGCATAAATAATTGTTCTGACCACCGTTGCTATTATTTGAGTGGATTTTTAAAGTAATATTGTTAAATTTTTTAAATAATTTAACTAATAACGATAAGTTGATTAAAATTATATTTAAGTAATTGAATTCTACTAACTGTTAGAAACGATACCAATGACTGACAATGAAACATTTTTGACAGATTGAGACTGAGAAGTCTCATTCTGTCAAAAATGTCTAATTTACCTACAATATTTGACATTGACATTGAATGTCACTAACATGAGATTGCGAGTACATTTTTAATTAGTAGAATTTTATTAGCCGTCTTAACCACAGAATTTCGATGACAACTCTCTAAAAAAATCCATAGACATTGAAACTCATCTTAAAACTCAATGATTTGTTAAATAAAGACAAATAAAGACGTCAATTTTCCGTCTTCTCGAATTTGTTCCGGATTGTCGGTTACAGAAATATTTGAAAATTGCTTGAACTTTTTCCAGAATCTCTATATTATTACAAAGATCGGGAAAAGCTGAATATATACGTTAAGAACTTAATGATAATTCTTTCTACGATTTTTTTCTTTACATAAACACGTTACGTCCTATTATACATTTCTAGTGTATCGTCGGTGCGCTAACAAGCTTATAAATCTAGATACACTAACTATCAGACCCGGAACAATTAGGTAAGTCATATATTTTTAATCTGTGCGGGAACCGAACCTGCGACACACAGCGCGGTAGCCAATTGCTCAGCCACTGTGCCACCCGGAATATTAAAATTAAATGACGGTTATATTTAATAACGGCTGCAAATATTTTTTTAACCACCATTACAATAGATTTAATTGATTTTAAACAAACTCTAATTATAGCAAACAGCGAGCCAAACAAATTACGAAGGCAAAATGTTTGAACTTGCCCTTAAAATATTGTATTACGAACAAAATTTAATCAAACAAACCTGCACCTACGGAATAAAACTTTTGTGTTTAATAAGGAAGGGGTTGCACGCACCGAGTTAGACAATAGGAATCGGACCGACAGTATCCTCTATTTTATGCGAGGGTCCGTGAAGAAGGGTACGTATTAGTCGGAATCCATTCCCAGTCTTCCGGCAAAATGTTGGAAACAATCTACTCCCTGTTTTATGAAAGCCGTTGTCTGTTCCACGTGGCTACCGATCGATATTTTCGTGAACAATGGTTTCGTTAAAACGGATGGGTTGAATGTCTCTATTACAAAGTTTTATTTGTTGAACGTTACTGATTGTTGTGGTTTGAACGTTTTCGTTCGATTTTAACCAATCGCAACTTTATCTATGTTTTGTTAACTGCCTCGTTGGCTTAGTGGTCCTAAGCGCGACCGCTACGCTAGAGGTCTTGGGTTCGATTCCCAGGTCGAGCAAAAAGTGTTATTGGGTTTTTCTATGAAATTCTCAGTAGCAGCTCGGAGTTAGGATTTGTGCCCGGTTAATGGCAATAGGCTCGCCCCTTATTACATGGGACCTAAATATACCGGCGAACTGTGGGTGTACATTGTTACACCTCTGCCTAACCCTTCGGGGAATACAGGCGTGATGGTTGTTAGATTGCATTTTATTTTGTTCGGATAAGGACAAGTTTGGTAGCTTAAAGTATGGTTGTTACCTTGATTTATTTATTTTTAAGACCAGCTGACTAAGGTACGGTTTGGTTACCTTTATTATATTCAAATTTAGAAGCATCTAATTAAATTACGATTCTATTACCTTTATGTTTTTGGTTTTAGAAGCAATATTTTCAAGAAAACGATTCCTCTTTGTTAATTTAATATTTTTGTCTTACATACAGATTCATTCTCTTTTATGTCTTCAATTGTAACAACTCAACTCAGGACATAAGATAAATCTTTGATTGTAACTAATGACAGTATCAAGTCGTATCGTTCCAACTCATCCTATTATTTTTTATTTCATATCCTGTTATTATATCTGAGTTGAAAATATGTAACTTTCTTTCATTGCTGTTATTATATTATTGCCGTCAGTGCCATGTGTTTAGTTGTATGTATGATTATATATTCTGTAACTTTGTGGTATCAATTGCTTAATCATGTTTCACCCTTGACGTATTTGGGTGAAGTGAGTTTGAGGTGAGCTGACATACCACCAATGCAAGGTACTGACAGCTCACCTTACGCTCGCTTCGTCTAAATTTATCGATCAATTTTTACAGAATAGCACTGCATGAAATTTAAATATAGAATCCAATTTTGTTATTTTATTACCAGCCTGTCCCTTTCTAATAATTTATACAAATACTTTGGATAATTTTCATTCAAAGAAAAAACACTTTTATATACACACGACAGAGATAAAAATCAAAAACCATCACAGCAAATCCAAGTACCAATTGCACGCTGTCAACAACATCGATAACTGAATCGAGAAACTTTTTAAGACTCATTCCGTTACCAACTTTACCAAAACGATTCCTACGTGCAAAAAGAACTAAGCCAATAAATACATACGTGTCCACACATACTATTCCTGGTAACACAGAACTTTGAAAAGTATTATCGCGCTGTGGCGTTTGATAAAAGACAGTCGTTCTCGTAACGACTCTCGGGGTAAAAGGGGTGGGATACATTTGGTGACAAGAGTCTCTAATGCCCTCATCTATCTAAAGTAATCCCATAAAATTTTGTGGCATGTTTGCATGGCGCTGTAGAAGCAAGTCTGAAATAATCATACAAATATTCTTTGGTATAAAATTTTAGCTCTACTGTTTGAGACATTAGGATATTCAACTGTGTGTGTTTTAAACTCTGCACCATGTTGAGAAAATTTGTCTAGAAGACAAATTTTTACATAGTAGAATAATAACATTAGCTTATTATTCTTCCACTACAGGACAAAGGCCTCTTCATATACATAGAAGGAATGAGCTTTGATTATCACGCTTGCTCAAGTCGAATTGGCGACTTCAGGCTTATATTGAAACGGGCTTCTGCCCGCAACTTCGTCTATGTTAAAATTGATATATTGTTCTACGGGCACCGTCCATTTACCAGAAAAAAGAACCTATGAACTATTCCAGACTACAATCTATCTTCGTTAAAAACATCCAAATCTTTGCATTTATAATAGTAGTTAGATAAGTACAGGTTTCCACAACAATGTTTTCTTACACTGAAGTCAGTGATTTCCTAGAAAAACTTAAAAAGTACATATGAATTGTAAAAGTCACATTCAATAGTAGAGGATTTGTGAAACTGTGTGTGCTTGCTTTGCTTGGCTGCTGAGTTAAGCTTACTGTTATTGGAGCGACATTGCTGACGCATTCATTTTGTAACTTGATTTCGCTATTGAATTTACTTAGTGTAGCAGCAAATAGCATAGGAACTTGATATTTCATTTTATATCTGATTTTAAAATGTCCTTGCCATTTATTTACTTAGTATAAGTAACGAATAGCTGTGATATGGTTATGATTATAAATTGAAATATAGAAGAGAAAGCGACATTTCGAGTATTAGATTAGTGAAATTACTTAAATAATGTAGTAATAAATAATATTAGTATATTTATGGTATTTTTGTAAATAATTGTATTATACATAATAATATTCCCGCACGTAACAAACATTACTATGATCTACAGGTAAGTATCTAATAATATGTGTGTGTTTTTAAACCAGAAAATGAAAGTGTGGTTTTGTCATTTTTTTCATTAATAGAAGTCATTATCATCAAGAATCTACACTACCTTCCATAATTCATATTTCATTTCTTTCCTTACTTTCCTTTTATACATTGTAAAGCCACAATTATGACACAAACCGAGTAACTAAAGATTTTTCTATAACTTTACACAACTGTAATACCAACATACCTTTCTGAATATAAAATGCGCAAAACAAATTACAACACAACTGTACCTACATTCCCTTCAGACTGAAATAAGCGAAAAAAAAATTGCCATCCGGTTTTTTTTAAACTGTTTGTCACTGATAACGGGAGGACAAATGTGCGAGGAGTGTGTGTTTAGGGGAGTCCGTTATCGTATGGAGAATCGACGCGACTATTACCTCTTGCTATTCCGTTTTATGATCTTCTTTTTATAGAATACCAAGTGGCATTATTTGTGGCAGTGATATTAATAATTTAGTATCTACAATCATTCTTGAAGTTTGTAAAGTAATCTTTGTCAAATTCGAGAAGGTTACTTATGCTGGTGATTCTGAACACGAATCAGTAATAAAATTAATAGGTTTTTTTTTAATAATAATTGATTTTCGAATTCCAACTAGGTAGCCATCTTTCCGCTGAGTTTAGACAAGCGGGGCGATGAAACCGCATGAACATAGAGGTATACGTAGTAGCGCGATACTGTCTACCGCATACGCAACGGGGCATTTAAAAGAGGTGTATTCTAAAATACTGTCAAACAAAAAAACAAGTATTTAAATATTATTAAATAGACGTATTGTAATTTTATTCGATATTTTTTGTCTATTACGACTACCTGGAATTTGACGAATAGATATGCAAAACTACACCTTGTAAAATTAGCATTGTACTTACAACACTACAAAAGTATATATTTTGTCTGAACTGAGTGCTTACTAAATATCGACGCGTAACTGTGTAATGAGACCCTCATTGCGGCGAACGCATTAAACTAGATGCATTGTACAATGATCATTGTCTTAATAGTTCATGCCCATCCTAACAGGTGGCATTACTTATTACTTTTACCTCCCACATAGCTATGAATATCTGAAAATAAAACGTTAATTAACTTTTAAATGCATTATGGAAGCCCGACTCGAGTTGCGTCTATTGTTTTGTTTCGAAACCCGATACGGAATATCCCCTGAAACAGGAGAGCATCACGAACGAAGCTACTGCAAAGATAAACGAAACGGGGTGTATCTCTACTGCAATTTGTTACTCATTGTGCCCACTGCTCGGAAACAAATCTTGCAATTTATCTTAAAAATGTTGTTTCATTTAAGTAGAATTTATGGTCGTCGGTTTACGAGAAAACAGAACAATGACTTTTGAATTTATAATGTTTGTCATATTATTTTTCTGAAAACAGCAATATGTATCCAAATGTACCAAAAAAATAACACTTTTCTTGCTACGCTTGCCAAAATTTGCATAGTGGATCTCATCACGAAAGAAAGGGGAACTTTGATCATATTTTTTATTAGTCTGAACACAACCTGCATAAATTTTCACAACTTGTAGAACAAAAGTTGTTTATTTTGATGAGTGCAAAAACCTCATACTGGGTCGAGGGCTATAAAAAATATAGGCTGTATAAGTAGATGGGAGTGGTGACCTATTTGTACCTGTGGGGTGTGCATCATATCTTGGCATCCCACGCGTGTTTTTGAGCTTCCCATAATATTTTTTTATATTATATCTCTTAACAACATTGTTTGTTTTCATTTATTGTCTAACCGATCATTATTTATTAATGAAGTACAGCGCTCCTTGTGGCAGCTTCGATATCTTATCGAAAGGCCATGTATTAAGCGAACGTCTAATACCGAAAACTTCTCAATTGTAGTAAGATAAGCAAAGCCTACAGCGATGGGGAGACGCGCAGGAGCGACGCTTCGACGTGAGATAACGACGCCCTGCGGTAGACCTCGTCTAATTTGTTACTCATTGAACGCAGCGATAACTAGTAATGTACCTAGTATTGATAACAGATCGAAGAGGTAGAATAACTGGATACGACTTAAACATCTCAAACATTTTGAAACTTGAATAAATATTTTAATATTTTAAAGTAAACGAGTTGATACAGAATGAAGAAATATATGGTTGGAAAATAGTAACAATTTCATTACGAAAGATATTTTAATTCAAGTGAATTCAGAGTGGTAGTATTTCATTGTCAATTTACATAGTTTATTGGAATTTATAAACGTTAAATCCAAACGGGCTTGCAACAAAACTAACTAGAAGGTCTAAATTATTATGCTCAGTTGAACTCAAAATTATTGTCATCCATTTTAGATCAAGGAACTGCAGTTCAACTAAGCGTATCCTATCTATAGACGCTTCACAATAAATTATACCGAAAGTTTATAGTGTGTTTACTGATCTCCCTTTGGCTTTAGCCCAATAGTGTCAACTGTTAATAGACAGCGCACGTGGCACGATTTAGCGGCAGCTCCTTTTATCCCTAACGTCCTCCCGCTGCAAGAGATTTTTCACGATTAATTTTCTAGTGTAGACACTGTCACTTCCATTTGTTGTCGGAGCACCCTTTACAAAAACAAGGATTATTCCATAAGCCTCTTCAGACTTGGTATCTAATTTCCTGTTTGTTTTTATTTGGATTTGTTTTGTTTATTTACATCTAACGCTAGTTCGCTAAGTGTTACTGTTAATAGATTAAATGGTATACGAGTATGGGCGGACAATTAATTGCTAGTGGCAATTCTCGGGAGACTAGAGATAATCGTGTTTCTAGCATTAGCGTTAACACGAAATCATTTATTTTGCATTGCGCAGAATTAATGTCCGGAGTCCTGCACGTCTTAATCTTTATCGTAAAATTTACATTAGCGTATCCTGCAGACGTATCGGATAGGGTCTCATTTATTTTGAAATAAATTATTGATGCATCCTTTTTATCTTCTTCGGCCTTAATTGATTTGTCGCTTGAAGCCGTCCATATTCTTGCTTCTCAATTACGTGTGGAGCGAGTATCGCGAACTGTCGGCCGTTTTATTTATGGTAGGCCAATTGATTGAATTAGTGGACCCCGAGGCGCTTGTCCGATACTGACCAGCTTCATACCGATGAGGATTTATTCAAATAGCGCCGCCACTTTATTTTGTACACTTTATGTGGACGATTGAATTCAATTTTTTTTTTATTTTAGCTTCTTGCATTTGTTAGTTTCGTGTTTATTTTTGAGTCGACATTTATGTGAAACTAGTTTCTGTCCGCAACTTCCTTCGCGTGTGTTTTTTCATCAGCGGTTAGTTATGTCTTGGGTTACTGCTCTCTCAAGGGTCGTAACTTAATGTTATATATATTGCTTCTGTTATATTATTGTTGTTGTAGCTATTCCTCATGAAGGCATGAATTTGGAAATCATTATACAAAAAGATTTTTTCTAATTCGACTGTTAATTCCACAAATTAGTGCATTTAAACAAACACAAAAAGTAATAAAAAATCGATTCAGTTTTATGTTTTATATTCTTTTCAGTTCTAGTCTATTCTCTTCAGTTGTATTAATAGAACACTCTAGACAGAATTTCTAAAATTCGATGTTGGATTAATTGAATTAAATTTTTTTGTTTACCAAGAAATAAACTGTTTTTTTTACTAAGATTTAAGAAACCACTTCTTCCCACTTTTATTGTAACATAATATTGTCGATAGAGACGATACATCACAATGCCTGCAACGTCAAAGATAAGCCGTTGCACATACTTTGGGGGATAGTTAGTGCGGTGTATTTTGGGGTATCAGTTCGTTCCATGGCTGTAGTCACATACACTGCTACACCGGTCACATTACTCATAAGACGGAGCAGATAAACAGTTTTAAGTTAAAATAAAAAATACAGTAAAACTGAGTTTAAACGACACTAAAACTTTCTAACACCACGTATGTCAAAAATAGCAACTTTACAAGAGAATAAAAAAGCTACCTAATTTATAATTTGTATATTCTTCAAATTAGATCTATTAAATATAAGATTATTATTATGTAGTAAAAAAAATTAACTAACCTCACTTTTTTGACATACTTTGTGATGATTTTAATACCAAAATTGATTTACATGGTGTTAGAACCTTAACGACGACGATGTATAAGATTTGATATCTTACCCTATTACCATTTTAAGAACTATTTTATATATTTTACCGACTCAAACATAAGTCGACCTATCTAAACCATACCTAATACTCAGAATCACGTGTCACGACGTAACAGATTCAGTCCGTACGTGTAAAGTTAAAGATAAGCGGGTGTGCAATGCATTCGGGGCCAGAAGCTATACAGTTTTTGCCATTGCCCTAGCACAAGCGATTGGTCGTGAGCCGAGGGCACGTGTCTACGATCTGTATCGTGTGCCTCACCTGACGCACCCAGAGCCTGCACTACGTGACCCGCATCTGCACCGCGTGGAAGTAAATATCACATTGAGGATTTATCTTTATGGTATACGGAAGGTAGAATATTGGACCTTTTGTCTTTGTGCGCATAACTTTTTGATGGTTTTTTGATGAGTGTTGTATTTTAGGGGACTGCTGTACCATGTACCTATTATGTTTTTTTTTGTAACAGATGTTGATACTTTTAACATTTTTATTCTCTGTAAGTATCTCTGTACATTCACCTGAAAGTGTTCAATCTTTGAGTGATGCATTTTTTACTTTTATTTGTATTTTACAAAATTAACAACTTTTCACGAAACAAATATAAATGTTTACACGGCACTTACACATAAAACAAAATGTCTGTCGGTCTATACTGGACGATTTTGACGGGACTTTCACTGGCGGATAGCTTATTTTATAATCCCTATGGAGTAACATAGACTCATCATCTGCTTAGCCTTTTTCTAACTATGTTGGGGTCGGCTTCCAGTCTAAATACCAGTGTTTGACATGGAGCGATTGCCTATCTGACCTCCACAACTCAGTTAGTGGGCAACACGATACCTCTTGATTAGACTGGTAGTCAGACTTCCTGGCTTTTGACTATCCTTAAAGACTGTCAAAGATCTACGAATGACAGCCGGGATCAACGGCTTTACGTGCTTTCCGAGGCACGCGGGAGTCACACCGCCAATTTCCAAACTCCGGGCAGCTATTGAGCAAATCCTAGTGGGAAAACCCAATAACACTTTTTGCTTGACCTAAGAATCGAACCCGGGACCCCACGCTCATCAGTCGCGCTTGCGACCACGAGACCAAAGGGGAAGAGGGGGTTGGGGGTATGGAGTAACATAGACTACTCTTATTAAAAAATAAAATAACTATGATAACCGACATTTACGCAAACAAAGTCACGAGCTTAAACTAGTTACAAATAGAACACAAAAGCTCATGTTTAATTACAACTAAATTAAATCAAAATCCCATCGAGTGACCTATCTCAAACGTTGCCAAAACCTCTTACCAAAGCCGACCTAATCCTATACTTATCAACTAACTACGGTTAATGAATATTTTAGTAGGACGGAGTTAATGAAGGACGCCTCCTTTGTCCCGGCCACGGCTTGATTACATTCAGACTGACGCAGGGAACCACCCGGATATAAAACCGAACTGAATGAGGACATTCGAAATTATAAATGTACTGTTGATATACTTAATTATCAGGACATTATTGCTATTTACATTAATGAGTGATGTGGTTTCCGAATGAGGTAATTGTGGAAAAAAATAGGCATATGTTTGGAGTTTAGTCCAATTTACCAGGGTCGTCATGCTCTTATCAATTTGGCATGGCTGACATTTTGAAAACAGAACATTATGTCATGTAGTTACGAAAAGCGCATTTGCTGAAGTGATTTTTTTATCTCAGAGAATGATTTGACGGCCTCTTACGTCAAACTTAGTATGTCGTATAGTATGCCTTATGTTTATGTACAGAAAGCACATTATTTTATGATTGACGTATGAAACTGTCATAAATTGACAGTCTCTCAGATTGAAAAAAAACGACCTACCTAAACCATACCTAATACTCAGAATCACGTGTCACGACGTAAGCTTCAATGTCGGAACTTTTTTCAGGTATCAGATATAAAAGATACCTTACACAGTAACGCTCCAGTGTGACGGTAAAGTGTCCCGTTAAAGTAATGGCTCACGGAAAGTGTCTGACAGTAATCTATTGCCTTGTCTTGATAGTTAGTTACTTATATTAGACTAAATAAACAAAACTCATACATAATGGCCCCATGTTAGCATCTAACTTAAAAGATAACCCTGCCTAGTGCAAGCAAGCAACTTAAGAAACGCTTATACATAAGAAAACCAGCCTATTATTGTCCCACTGCGGGGAAGAAACCTCTTTTTAAACAGAGAAGGCACGAGCAAAGATCGACATGCTTGGTCAAGGTGGATTGGCGATTTCAGATTTGCATCCATTATAAGTCCGTTTTCTCACGATGTTTCCTTCAGCGATTTCAGAGATGACCAAGATAAACTTAAAGGCACGCTTAAACATAAAAAAGTATAGCTAAGCAGTATTAATTATTACTTAACTTTAAGCAACATTCAAAAGAGGGGTTCAACCTAACATTTTCGCTTCACCCAATCAGCTTTGCACCCACTTCCAATCAATCATTCCTGTCAAGATAAAAATCAATGGTAACATTAAAGTTCTTATCTAGTCTGTCTCTGTATCTATGACGTCACCGCCAAACAGTTAGACAACATACGTGACTGGCATATGCTGGGAGTCCCAATTGACACGTTCAACCCGCCACGTGTACAGAATCGACGCTAGCTAATCCTGGGCTTAGTAGTATTGCTAATATTTTATTTGTTTTGGGATTTGTTGGCTTAATAAAGAGGAAGCAGATGCAGGAAGTATTCATTATGCTGGTTCTTTGTTAAAGTAAATGTAGGGAAAATACACGTTTGTATTTCTTGAACAGTTCAGTCAAGCAATGTTAAATGAATTCTACCTACAGAACGCTATATTTTGGTAACTAAAATTTTAAAATATAATTCGATTTTAAAATTTGAAGAAATTTTATAGATAGGATTAGGGTGCTAATATTTTGGTTTGCTGTCTTGGTTGGTTAGTCAATATTCCGTCAAATAACTTAGAAAAAGCAATAATATTTAAATGTCGCATTAATAACCTTATTCTATTTACAAAATTTCAGCAAGTTTTAGTTGCTTATTGACCAAAATATGACTAGACTACTTTTATATGGAACATACAAAATCACAGTTTTGATTTATTTTAAAATTACTGACTAATATTTTCGCTGTAAAAACCTTACCTAAAAGCGAAAAAAAAACAACGCCTTTCAAAGTCTTTTTTTTTAAATCCAAAGTGCCTTATTACCTAGTTAGTCATTTAGTCATTCGATTCACAACATACCATCATGCCTGTATTCCCCGAAGGGTTAGGCAGAGGTGTACCAATGTACACCCACAGTTCGCAGGTATGTTTAGGTCCTATGTAATAGGGGCGAGCCTGTTGCCATCAACTGGGCACAAGTCCAAACTCCGAGCTACTACTGAGAGTTTCATAGAAAAACTCAATAACACTTTTTGCTCGACCTGGGAATCGAACCCAAGACCTCTAGCGTAGCAGTCGCGCTTAGGACCACTAGGATAACGAAGCAGTCGAGGCAGTTGTTCGATTCAATGATATTTTAACTAAAACAATATAAGTATCTGAAATTCCGAAATTAGGTCATTGAACTCATTATAATAAACATCATATACTATAAAGCCAACTTTGGTATCACGAAAAATAAATCTCCTGATACAATTTTGTGGAGTCAAATGAACATAAAGAGCAGGTAAAAGTTGGCCATAAGATTTATTGACCCCTAAGAGATCAGAGTTCAATAACCCCTTTCAAGTTTTCAGTTAATCCATACCACCTCAAGTCCAGTACCTATTTAGAACAGTGTTCTGAATTTGAAATAACAATGTTAATTAAAAACTAGATTGAAGTAACGATTAGTGTCAAATCTGTCACTTTTAAATCAAGATTCATGACTTGTTCTAGAATACGATCCTGAGTGCCTATTTTTTATATCGTTCAATTCTTGGTATTGTAGACTAATGATGGCACCAGCTGCTGAATGTGACCTACTTTCAACCCGCAGATAGGAGACGCACATCCATAAGTATATGGCATGATGACTAACATTTTTTAAAACCTCGTATTGCTAAAACCTATATTAGTGGTCCAAGATTCCAGACTTACGTCATACAAGCATGGGTAATTTTTTTTAAATAAATAGAAAAGTAGGTCTAGCGACTCTCAAATCTCAGTTCATAAGTGAGAGTGTATATAAGAGGTAATTTCGTGTAATTTTCCCGGTTCCAATAAATTACAAAGAATTGTCAATCAGATTACGACTCGGTTTATTTGGTAGTAATCGTATTATAAGATTGTAGTTAGCATAGCGTTACATACCTACATTCCATAATTTACTATTTATTTATGGAAATTATTAAGTAGTGTTTTTATCGGTAATATGTAGATATTGTTTTTGTTAAATATTTTTATTTATGGCGACTATCTTCTTTATAATTTTTTTTTTATCCTTAACTTTGATGTTTGACCGTTGCAATTATACCAGTTTGCAAAGTTTTTTAAAATAACTGCTTGGTACCCATATTGAATTTCCAATATCAGCTTGTCACTCATGGTCCCAAGTTGATTAAAATGCAGCATAATTCCATATACCGATCGTAAGTATAAACCTGACAAATAACTTTAAAAATGTATACCAGCCGGCCATTAATGAGTTAATAAGAACTTTTTAATATACAAATGATTGCAGGCGTGCACTCTGCGCAAATCATTATCATCAAGCTTTCCTTGTGCTTTCGGCAGTATGCAAAAGCCGCACGTTACTGAGTCGGCGCGAAATGACAAACTAGAGTGGGGGGCAGTAACCCTCGGACCCTCTGACGGGGAGGTTGTGTCGCCACGCGTCGTAAACACATCGCGATCTCCGCAAACTATAAACATTTACCGGCGATGTTATGATTGTTACTAAACAAAAATGAACCAAGAACTTTTTACCCGTTAAAATTATAGTGAGTGTATTTCTTCACGTGTGTTATTGAACTATGCGGTGTAAAGTGAGAAGTGACGTTAATCAGTAGTGTCAAGTATGACCGCGGGTCCAATTAAAAGAGATAATCTCGGATGGAACCAGTTCAAGTGTGTAGTGCTTTTGCATCTTTTGTTCAGTTTTCCTTGCGCGACAAAAGGTAAGTGAAATAAGAAAATAAGATAAGAGTTTGTATAAAAGACGCTACAGATTTCGTAGCACGATTAAAACTTTGCAAAGGACTCGAGATAAAAGTTCAACGTTGTGTTTCTGATTTTTATAAATTAAAATCAGCTTGTTTTAGTGTATTTTTTCAACTTACGTAGTACATTGCAAAAAAAGGAATAAACGACTAAACGACCAAAGCAAGTTTTTATTAAGATTAATGTCATAATATCAAAAAGTAATCATATTTTTAATGGTTGCTATAAATAAAAAGTTGATTGATTTAATATTTCTTGACGACCCATAAATAATTAATTGACACGCAAAAAATATTTTGTATTGCTACTCTATCTCTTATATTTATATTAACGTATATTTTTTCTTATTAGAATATTTTTAATCTTTTCCTAAGCTCAAAGTCGGGCTCCGCGCATAAAGGAGCACCCAGCTGATACGATAGTTGGCAGGAGCGAGCCTGCAACCCTTCGCTGCGTGTCAGAAGGCAAGCCCAAGCCCACGATCCAGTGGTACAAAGATGGCTTACCACTTGCCCCTACTGACCACCCACACCGAGTGCTGCTTGAAGATGGACTGTTGTTTCTTAGGTAATTTTTTTTCATTTACATCATATTTATATATATTTTTAATACTTTATTATATTTTATTTGCTAATTATTTAATTTTTTTTACAAATGTATTAAATTTTTGTTACTAATTATTTAAATTTTTTATACTAATTTATAATATTTTATTTGCTAATTATTTTTTTATTTTTTATTTACTTATGTTTATTATCATAATAACTACCTACATATACGACGATTCGATTGCTAGTGTTAACAAAAAACAGACAATTTTGTTTGTTGAACCAGAAGCGTTTGCCGTCGGCTGGCATTTCAATTACTCATCATTTAGGTTCAAAATTAATTCATATTTTAGTTTTGAAAAAGATTCAGTTATAGTTGCCGCCACAAGTCGTGAACACAAATGTCAAGTTAACTTTTGAGTTTTTGGGTTCCATTCTAGGTTTTTTGGAGTGCAGCGTCAGCACTACTTACTTACTCGATTGGTCCGTCAGTCGTACCGATCGCGTGCAGTGTCGACGCACCAAAAAACCCAGAAAGTAACCCAACAACCCAAAAAATTATTTGACGTTTGTGCTCACGACTCGTGGCGACTGATATACTAAAGTAATAGAATCGGTTGGCTTTCGGTACGTTGCAGTCGACGGCTGTCGGCCGTCGGGTATATGGCAACACCTGTACAAAACTTAAAAAGAGCATAATTTACCTATGTCCAACGGAGGTTTATACAGGTTATGACTTTATATTGGTCAGGAAGCGTCTTGTGGCTAATTAAAAGGCCGTAATACTCCACCCATTGTGATGTAACTATAGGTTAATGCTGTTTCAAATTAGTAGTGGAGTCTTCCTATCTGATAGTAGCAAACTGCGATTATTCATTTTTTGTATCTTTTTTATTTTTTCGTCGGATGGCAATCAAGCCTAGTGCCCCCTAACGTTAAGTAGTCACCTCTACCTACAGACATGTGCCCTGCCAAAACTAAGTTGAAATGTCTCATGTGCCTGTCATTTCACCGGCACAAATACCATTCAAACCGAAAACAGCAACGCTGCTTTACGGCAGAAATAGGTACGGTGATGGTACTTCCCCGGGCTAGCACAAAGAGTTCTACTACTAAGGTCGCCCCATTTAGCTGATATTTAATGCATAAAGAAGCGAAAGGTCATTCACTCGCTGACTAAACAAGAAATCTCTAAACTAATTTATAATAATATTAACAAACTTTATTTAGCATTCTGTTTGCGTAACACTTTTGGCCAAACCATTAATTTTGTCAATTTAATTACACATATTCATTAAGTATTCTTGTAGCAGACGTGACAAAATTTACATAGAAAAATATTTTTTTTGTTAAAATTAAAAGAATTGTCATTCCAAGTGTGTTGCGAAATAAGGGTGCTGATGCTAACAAAATTATGACGTGACTATCACAGTAATTTGTTCCCACAATTACTTGGCAAAATATTTAATTACTGCGCCTACATTGCATACTGCAGCCATTGCAGAGATTCAAATGTCTGTCTGTTGTGAATGCGTGATAAACGTTAAGGTTTAATTAATTCATGTAAGGGCGTTTGTGCACTACAAAGAATTTTACCGTCCGGCAGTCCGATTTCTTACAATTGTCAATGAATTTCAATGAATCCTCAATGAAAGTCTATGTAAATTTGACTGCCGGACGGTAAAATTCCGTGTAGTGCACAAATGCCCTTACGCTGTAATTCGAATATAATATGACAGATGGCGCTACCTGTCATTGTTATGTCTAACCATACGCGTTTTAGTTTTGTCTGAATGTTTGATTCCATTGCGTTACTATTTGAACACTTGCACAGTTTTGGGCCAGAGCTGTAGTGTTCGACTACTGAATAAACGGGCTGTCATGTTCATAGAGGTATACCTACTAGGTATGTGATAATAGTAAGGTTTAAGATCTATTAAATATAAAAAAAAATAGATGTAATTATAACCTTCGTGCTTAAAATATAATGAGGAAGCCTTTTTTTTTTGGTGGGTGGGAAATCATCAAATAACTTCTCCCGCCCTGGGCGGGGCGGGAGAGAGTGTCAGACTTTTACTGACTAAAACTCACCCATGTTCCTTCTTGTGCCCTTTGCGTTCCGGGGGCGCGGTATCTCTTGCGAACAACCCGCAGCCCCGGCAGGCATCGGCCCTCAGTGGCCCCTTCCTTTTGCTGACATCTCTTTGAGGCGCGCGTGGAACACGAACGCGAAGTCGACACGGCCTGTCGTTATGCAACGTAAGGACGGTGAGCTACCCATTGCTCACCGTCCACAGGCCCGTATCTGCGGTGGCCGGGAGTCGTCTCGCGGCTCCCGTCGTCCGGAGCGTCTACCGCGGCGGCTGGGACGGGAGAACCGCTGTCTCAACCGTCCCACCGCCTCCTTCTCAAGCATTACTGCCTCGCAGATGGAGGCGACTGCATCCCATTCCCTCTCGCTCTGGACCATGGCTTGCACCAGGGCCGGACGCGAGAGTTCGCCGCCGCCGATGGCCGCCACGAGGACTCGGCGATGCTTCGCCCAAGCGGGGAATACCGCCACGGTGTGCTCCACCGTGTCCTCGGGGCGATCCACACAATGGTGACACCCGGACGTTTCCTCCCGCCCGATGAGGTGCAGGAACCTCCTGAAACACCGGTGTCCGGTAAGGACCTGCGTCAGGCGGTAGGTGAGGGCGCCGTGGCGCCTCTCCAGCCTCTCCTCAAAGAGGGGACTTACCGCCTCTATTAAGGCGTGCCCAGCACGAGGTTGCGACAGTCGCTGTCTCCATGTCACCATGAGATCGAGCCGGAGGTCGGCCCGCCGAGCGGCAATTTGCCGCGGTATGAGGAAGCCTGGACTATACTTATATATGAATATAAGCCTGAAATCCAGCAAGAGTGGTGAAGTATGCTCGTGGATTCTCTGTATGGGAAGAGGCCTTTGCCCAGGAGTGGAACAAGAGAGACAGGTATTAGTATTATACGCCGCGTCTTTACAACAAAATAAAACAATTTCACAAACAAGCTTTTATAAAACCAAAATTTAATGAAAAATACAAGTACTTGAATATAATATCGCTGAATATAACGTTACAGAGGCATGAAGTAGAATTAATATAATAATATAACATACTTAGTGTAATGACGCCCGTATAAAAGCCGCAAGCCGTCGGGCTCACACAAACTTTTCATAGTTATTGTACTATTTATATGAAAAGTTTATTGAATAAAGGATATTGCTATATGGAAGCATACATACATACATAAACTCACGCCTTTTTCCGATGGGGGTAGGCAGAAACCACAGAACGCCACCTGCTACGATCCTTACATACTTGCTTCGCCTCGTTCACGTTCATGCATCTGTTCATACAAGCACGCCGGTTACGAGTACTGCGCACCCGACCTTTCTGAAGAACCTCACCAATATGGAAGCAATTTTGGAATATGAGTTTATTAATTTGAAATACAGTAAAGAAAAAAGCAACTTATTATAATGAATATGCAGTTAGCGGAAAGTAACTATGAACATAAACTTAAATAAGTTCCGTTGACCATTCCAGTTCGAAATAATAAATGAAGATAATTGTACGGAGTAATATACATGAAATTAATCTTGATCCTTGTTATCAATGATCTCATTGACTGTAATATTGTTAGTGACCTTAAAATTAGTGAAATTATAGAGAGAATGGTTTGATTACAGTATTTAAGTATCATTATAATAAGTTGTTTTTTTCTTTGCTTTATTTCAAATTAATAAACTTATATTCCAAAATTGCTTACATAGTGACCTTAAGAATGGTAGAATAATAATTCATTAGAAATAATACGGTCGTTTTATATCTTACTCCGTGAAAAATAAAACGATGCAGCTAAAGCCAGTTATACTGCAAAATTAACCTTACTAGTAGGTAATCCGTAGAACACGATCCTTGGCACCTTATATTTTTGTTTCTCTATGTGTTTCGCGTGTTCCCTCATAAAAACAGCCAGACTAATTTAGCCGGAGTTTTTATTGTTGTGTTAATTAGAGGCAGAAAAAACTAAAGTACATGGTGTTTTATTATGCCTTGTCTTGACACGACATAAAAAATGTAAAGCGAAAAGAACTTGAAACGTCTGCATGGAAATAAACCTGTCCGAATCGTAGTTTTACTTGTATTGTATTTTTTTCAGTCGAGAATTTTGTTAAGCTTTTATTAACCAGACTTTAAACCTTTTAAAAGTTTACCCGAACAATATTCATCGTCGTTCTTAGAGATTGTTTCTGTATAAGTACAATACAGTACCTACACAACTGACTTAGCCCGAGACACTAAATTAGTCAAAATCGATACAGTCTAGACACCATAGGGAAATGCTCATACATAGGTTCAATACGTACATGACGTACAATCGCAGACAGCCAAAATTAGCATTCGAATTTCAAAACCGTTACAAGTATCAAAATCACCTGAGCACCTCACATCCGGAATAACTCCCGTAATTCTTCTGACAAAAATCTTTTTGATCCATGTTTTATATCCCAACCTATAATTTAATGCCACTCGTATTCCGTTCAAAATAGTACCTGTACACTATGACCGATATTGAGTTGATCGTTAAATTGTAGGGTTATGCGAGGAAAGAAAGAAAACGACGAGGGTGTGTATTGGTGCGTCGCACGCAACTCCGTCGGCGAAGCGGTCAGTAAGAACGCCACACTCACCATCGCTGGTAAGTACTGATTGATAGCGTGTAAGTCCGTTTAAATTGCCTGTAAGTGCTGCACTTGCATGAGGGGTTTGAATAATCCATGACGACGTAAACGTATTGGTACTTTTGTTTGTGTAAAATCAGAAATTGATACTGGTATTACGAAATCGATGTTAGTGTTTGAATTTTAGGATCCTAATGTGGGTTGAAGAGCAAATAGTCATAAATCAGGCGCAGTACAATTTCTGAATACTATGAACAGAATCCTTATTACACAATAGGCGTTTGATCTTGATGTTAATATCATTACAGTTCTATGTAAGGTTAGAACCAATTGCCATTTGTCAGGCTCGGTAACAATCTCTAGAAACTATAACGAGTTTGAAACTGAATCCTAAGTACACTTTACAATTCAACCCTAAACTTCCAAATGGTAGGCAATCTAAAACTTAATTATTAAACTGTACCTGTGTATGCTATAAGTGTCGCAAACTTGGGTATTGCCTATTATGGTTTTCTAGATGAGAATACTTAACAATTAAGCTAGCAAAGTGGTACTAATTGTATCGTAAACGTCGCATGCAATATCTGTCTAGTTTATTTCTATAAATAAACTGAAATCGTACCCTTTTCGTTCAATGAAATCGATCTCGACAAATATATTTACCTGATTCCAATGTTTGCAAATGTAACTAGACACGGTAATGCCGCCGCGCGGTAAACCGCTGAAAGGTCGGGTGGAATCTTTATTTGCCTTCTGATCTTCATTCCGGTCTTTATGGAGTTTTATTATACTTTGGCCATTTATCTATTTCTGAACTATATAACAAATTGATAAGTTCTGAAGCATATTTTGCAAAGTCTTTAATCTTTCTATAGATAACTTTGGAAAGATCATTTTTTTAAAACCGTTCAAAATTGAATTCCTTAATCAGCATCGGAGATATTAGTTATTTAAGAGAAAAAAATCGTGTACTTAAGTTAAGTCACGGCTTCGGTGAGTATTTCTGCATCAAGTTTTTTATTCTAGTACTCCGCGACGACTTCAGAGTAGAACCCCGAGACGTGAAAGTGGCCAGTGGCGAACCAGCCACGCTTGAATGCTCCGCTCCCAAAGGCGTCCCAGATCCCGGCGTACACTGGACGAAGGACGGCCAAACTTTAGATGTAGAAGTTAACGGGAGGTAATTAATTCCGGACTTCGAACTTCGTCCACTATTTTGGTTCCACATTGTTCAGTTTACATAAATATTGTCTTGTTTAGTAAAATAAATAAATATTTTAATGCTGAAAATAACTAAACAATGTAATTTATTTCGCGTGTGAACGTTTATTGGCTTAACGATCTGTCTGAGGCATGTGTTTCATTTTGAATTTAAGTTACAATGATTCACGATTCTTGAATACGAGTATTTCAGTTTATTTTCGGTGTTATTAACTTTGATAAACAGTCGTAATTTAAAGTACGACTACTAAATTAAGCGTTTGTTTCAGAATAATGATTGTAAATCGTGGTGATCTCAGAATATTAGAAAGTCTTCCAGCAGATAGTGGTGTATATAGGTGTGCAGCGTCCAATGTAGCCGGAGAAAGACAATCTCGTCCTGCGACATTGCTCGTATTACGCAGACCACATTTTCTTGTGAAACCTAATAACATAACGGCATTAATAGGCCAGAATGTTGAATTTCACTGTCAGGTAATAAAATGGAAAATTAATCTACTTATTCACTGGACTTGGTAACTGCAATATTGTTTTTAGGAAAGTTGGATTGGCGTTTAACTTTGAAATGTTTTCCTTGTACAAAGCTTATTTCGTACGAAACCCATTTTAGTATATTTATGACTTCTAAAAATCTCATATAATTTTAGGCATCACCAGAATCAGATGTGTCAGTGACGTGGTCGCGAGACAATGGTTCATTATCGCCATACGCAATCATTCGTCGAGGATCTCTGAGAATAGATCGCGTTGTTGCCACTGACGCCGGTACATATTCTTGTAGAGCTGAGAGCCAAGCGGGGAGCAGTATTGCAGCGGCTACACTTACTCTTCATTGTAAGCATCAGATTTTGTTACAATATTAATAGTCGGTTTTATCTCCTCTTGATAAGTTCCTTGCAGTTTCTGCTACATTGATGCGACAGATATTGTTCTTCTAGACATGAAAACCTGTTTCATTTTGTTAAGTTAAAATGTTGTCCTTTGGAAAAGTGGTGCCAAGACTTGGTCTTGTTTTTTGTAAGGATAAGGATTAACATTTTCGTTCAAAATTATGTCTACAATTATGTTCGTCGTGTCATATGGTTACAATAACATTTTGTTTTAGCACTACCTCATTTCACTCGAGTGCCTTCAGACCAAACTGCATGGGAAGGTGAAGAGATATCCTTTCAGTGTGAAGCTGAAGGTACTCCACCTCCTGTAGTTTTTTGGACTATGGAAGGATCTCAAGTAAGGAGTTTGAAAAATCTTACTAGCTTAACCACATAATTGTGTACATCTAAATTATTATTATAGCTACAAATCTATTGAATATCTCTCTCCGTTTTTCTATCTTTATCTCATATTCCTTTTCTCTTTCAATCTTATTACTCACTTCATCTTATCTAGACGTTGTTGATTAGCATCGCTAAAAAATGTGTGTTTTACAGGAATTAGTGTTTCCGAAAACGGCTCACGGTACTGGGTCTTTATACCTTGATAGGGTTACTACCCAACATGCTGGCAGATTGACGTGTGTAGCTGTGAGTGCAGCTGGAAGTGCTTTGCATACCGCCACGTTACAGGTTGGACCATTACCATTTCAAAAATTTTAAGTTCTTTGGCGAACCATTATTTCTGAGCAAATAATACATTAGTTATTGTTTCTTCTTAGGTGTTAAGAAGAGAAGCTAATTCATTTAATGGTGATCTAGAATCTTCGTCTCCATATCCAGAGTTAACGAAGCATCAAAATCATCAGCCGATGACGCAATATGAGTTGGTTCAGGCTCGTCGGTATTTACAGCAAGATGTTTTAGCTTTGAGAAGAGTGGAAGGGATATCTGCTACTACTGTTAAAATTGTTTGGGATGTTAGTACGATTTCTTTGTTTTTAAAATATGTAATATTATTGGGTTGTTGGTTTCATAATAAATATTTGAATTAATTTTAGGTATTGACGGATTACAACGAATATTTAGAAGGAGTAAAAATATGGTTCAACGGTACCTCCCTTAACAGACAATACATTTTAGAAGAAGACTACCAGCATTCCAATATATCTTATAAAGAAAGTTTAGCTGATTTTAGAAAGTATGAAAATTTTTCAATGACCACAGTTCACAATGTCGGGTCTTCTAGTCATATTTTAACTGGCTTATTGCCACATGCTCAATATGATGTATTTTTAATGCCATTTTACAAATTGTTATTGGGTAAACCTTCTAATATGAAGAGTGGAGTCACTGAAGAAGATGGTAAGGAAGATTTCAAATGGGAATGCTTACTGTTGCATGTAATTAAGGCATCACGTATAACTACGGCGTTCTATGTATTGTAGTTCCGACGGAGCCACCGCAAAGCGTCACAGCGGGAGTGATAAATGCGACGTCAGCGTGGATACGGTGGGATCCGCCGCCCCCGCATACATGGAACGGCGAGCTTTCTGGTTATTTGGTCAGTAGAAAATAGGAACTGAATTTTCTATTGACATTTGCTTTGTTGATTATAATTTATTATAAGATTACTTTTGTTTTAGATTGAGGTTCGTGTGGGTGGTAGTACTGGGGGCCGCGTTGTGGGTCAGATGTCGCTAGGTGCTCGTACGCGCGCGGCTGCAGCTAGTTCTTTGCGCGCCGGCGGGCGGTACAGCGCACGCGCCGCCGCTGTCACGCGGCGTGGACACGGCCCGTTCAGTGCGCCTGCGCACATACACATGCTACCCACGCAATCGCAGAGACACTACGTACAGTAAGTACCTCATTTATACAAATTCACATCGTCATACAAAATGTGTTGCGAACTTGAGACAAAAGCATTGTTTATATAAACCTGGCTCACTTTGACTTTTTGAAATAAACAAATGAGTTTACTCGTATGTGATATATTTCAAACACCCTTTGATATAACAATTTACTAGGAAATACTTTACCGACAGCAGTTGTCTCCAGCAGCGCGGTGAACTAAGCGGTATGAAAATAAACATTTTGTTTCAGAACCGAACCATCGACAGACAAGGCGATAGTGTCAATGTTCCAAGAAACTTGGCTGCTGGCGTTATGTCTTACTTTGTTAGTGTTAGTACTAGTCGGCACTGGAGTCATTGTTTATATAAGACGAAAGCAGACGAAGCAAAGGAAAAGCCAAAACACGACTGGTAAGATGAGTCATGACGAGAAACTATTCTTGGTTAGAGAGACGTGTTTGTCTTCCTAGATACTAAAAAAATAATTTTTCTAGGTACAGCTATTGTTAATGCTCAACAATGTCTTCTAGGCAAGGAAGCTGTTTGGCTAAGAGAAAGGCCAATATTTGAAGGCTCTAACGAGCCTAGAATAGAAATTTTAAATTGTCACCAGAGTCTTTTACATGGTAAGAAAATATCTCAAATATTTGTTGTATTTCTTTCTCGTTTGTAACATTGTTTTTTTAAATCTTTGTTGGTTTTCTCTAGGTGGTCACTCAATAGGTACTATGGCCATGGAAGCTGAGTATAGTCTTCCGCAACATACGAATGTAATGAATCCAATTCCTGAAGAAAGTCAACTGAGGAGACTGCAGCCAGAACCTTACGCGTCCAGTGCTATTTATACTGAGTTAAATTATCAGGTTTGTATTTTTTATATCAGCTTACATTTTTTGTTGAACTATCTCTGTTGTGTTCATTTTTGTTTTTTTTTTGTTTGACTTCGAGTCTAAGCTCTTTATTAGTGAACTCAAATTCTAGGATCACACAGATGCAGAAGACTCATGTATGAAATGTGCAGTAAGTCCAGGCTCATACGACAATAGCATGGTCAGGTCCTACGGAGAAAGCAATCAATACTCAAATGAGGAATGCTCTACATGCTGCCGAAGCAGTAGTTCCACTCTCACAAAAGACTACAGCGAGATGACAAAATGTGGGAACGACGATGAAATGCAAGACATGTCAATAGAAGATTGCCCCTCTTGTAAAACAAATCATTCTAGATCATCAAGCCATCATGATGGCAATAAAGATTGGGCTATGGCAGAAGTAGAGTATGACTACCCACAATGGCATTGGTTGGGAAGAGAAAATACTTTTAGACAGACCAATCAAGAGATGAGGTATGCAACTGAAGGGAGGAGTGATCAGGATTGTAGAATGAATTTATGTGATATCCTTCCACCACCACCTTACGAACGGTAAGAATTTCATTAAAATAACTACAACAGTTACAAAACCCACAAAGTCTTCAATCTTCATAATTGCTTTTATCCATTTACAGGGAATCGCCATATCGAGAAATGCACGCGTTTACAAATCACTCAGGGACATCAGGTTGTTCAGGTCATACGTATAGAAGTTAATTAAATTGTAAATGAATATCACTAGGATGTAATACAAGCAATATTACTTTATAGTGAACTGTACAAATGTATAAAGGTCTTTGCATATTATGATCGTTAAGGTAAAGTGGGATACCCGTTACACCGTCGCGGAATGTAATGAAGTATTGATAAGAAATTTTTTCAGCTAGTTTAAGTAGAAGTGACATAATATACATGTTAACGCCAAGATAATACGTTTTTTGGGTGGAGGGTGCCCCATCATACGAGCTAACATTTATCTGTAGCAACGCTCTAAAATCTTTAGCAGATTTATAAATATTTTAAACTCTCATGCCATTTTGTATTATAAAAAAATTTGTAGGATGAATTTATATTGCTTATTGATTAATTTTTACACATGTAGCGTTACAATAAGATAAGAATTCAGATACATTTTTTATGTACTTAGCTAATAAATATTCTCGATGCCCCAGTCTGTGGGTTTGGTTACGCGACGGTGTAACAGACGGCTTTTGAAGATTGTAGTTCTCGTGGATGTGTTTACAAATAGACTGCTATGTAACGTAATGTAGGCATTAGGTTTTAATCTTTTTCTAGTGACTGTGATATATAATAATTTCATATTCAAATTTACTGTAAAAAAACTGCAAAATAACTGTAAATTTATGAACTGCCTCGTTGGCTTAGTGGTCCTAAGCGCGACCGCTACGCTAGAGGTCTTGGGTTCGATTCCCAGGTCGAGCAAAAAGTGTTATTTGGTTTTTCTATGAAATTCTCAGTAGCAGCTCGGAGTTAGGATTTGTGCCCGGTTAATGGCAATAGGCTCGCCCCTTATTACATGGGACCTAAATATACCGGCGAACTGTGGGTGTACATTGTTACACCTCTGCCTAACCCTTCGGGGAATACAGGCGTGATGGTATATTTTTTTTTATTTATCAAATTTACGTTTTGTGTAAATATTTTAAAACATTTGATATCCTTATACAATTTTATCATTGACGTATTTATTGAGTGTAGCGAGTTAGGATTTCGAATGAGAAACAATTTTTTTTTTAATAAATATTTTAAACAATCACAGTTGTGTAATTATCATTTTGTACTGAAACAGGATTTCTATACTGTATTGGAAGATAATTTGTACTTTGTAAAACCAGACTAATTAAAACTGGATGAATTTTTTATCTGTTTCTTTTACTTTTACTTCCCCAGACAATTTATTGGTAGCTGCGTCATTAAATTCCTGATGAGTTGACCTCTTGATCTTAACGAGGGACACCCTTGTGCAACATTCTTAACAATGATTGTTTACTTGACGCGAATTCTGTACAAAAAACGAAGAATTTAGGTATCTAATGAAATTATGAAAATTGACGTAAAAAGACAATAAATAAAGCCGAAAGTTACACATTATTTTTTTAAGGTTTTTTTTTAGAAAACCAGTTTGAAATATTACGACTAAACTTTTAATACCCCCATGACCTCTATTATGTTGCATGCACTTGAAAGCACAATGTTTTAAACTCGTTGCATTCATTAATAAAAACTGATTTTTATCACCAAAAGTAAAAATCGTTTTCTATCAATATTTTTGCTAAACGTTACTTAGTTTGATGAGTAGTACGGCTATAGTTAACGGCTATGTGATTTGTCTTTTACACCTTGTATCTAAATGGTTAGTTAAACTTTAAAATTATTTTTTCAGGCTCTCTAAAAATATCTCAAGTTGGTCGATAGTTATAATGTTGTATGAATTCTTTGATGCAGAAAATATATACATTAGCTATCTCCGAAAAAAAAGGTGTAAAGTCATTGTAAACCCCAGAAAGGGATACCCAGACACAAAAACGACGCCTTTTATTATTTTCTAACAGCTGTACAGTGTAAACCAAACTTTAACTGTCCGTATACGGATATAAACTCACAATTAAAAATAATTAACAGTGCAATAAAGTCGCGAATTGCTTGTAAATCGTCACGAATGAAATGTTAAGTTCGCATTCAAAGAACCGGTACCAACCTACAAAGATTTAATACTTCAATAAAAGTTTAATTAATTGATACTTATACAAGTAAGGGGTTTATTGGGCAACACAAAGTCGTAAGAAGGGTAGAAAACAGAGAAGAAGGTGAATATAAAAAAATGGCACCTAGAAATAATACCTTACTGCAGTGTCTATCTACTTAAGGAGACCAAACGTTGCAAATCTTTAAAGTTTATCGTCCTTAAACAAGTCCAGAATACTTTTTTAAAGAGCTTTAAGGTCAATCCTGCTAATTAAAAATGTTTAAAATCTAGTCGAAATCTCATCGCATGGACCATAAATGTAAAAACAAAATAGATAAATTAGACTCATTTTTAACAGATTCAGATTAAGACTAAATAACGATCATTCCTAAATGTTAGTAGATTTGCTCTCTTTTCGGTTTTTTTATGTAAATATTCACTTCAATAACCATATGGTCATAAATAACTATTAAAAACTTTTTATACTTAGTTAAAGCTGTTCCCTACCTCACTAATTAAGTCCAGGGACATAGTTACAACCCCAATTTAAACGATAAGGGTTGTGATTGCAGTGACTATGCATATTTGACCCCAGATATTAACCCCGCATTACATACTATTTAATTAATTTTTGTTACAAATTAAATATATACTGTACTAAATTATTATCATCAGATAGTGTTTATATATTGTATAATGGAATCTGTATGATTGGTCCATTTATGTGGACTAAAAGTTTTATGAATTAAAAATAATTAGTACCTTAGAAAAATGGAAAATAATACCTAACAAAAATGACCGGTTTTCATAAAGAATTAACAACTTATGCCTAAACTATTGATTCAATATCAACTATTTTTATTCAGGAGATCTATATCAAAAAGGTACCTAATACAAAACAAACTACACTTAAAAAGAGTGACCGTAGAGTTTCTTGCTCTTTCGTCTCCATAGAGACCTACGTATTAGAACAAGCAAATAGTTTCAACTTTCTGACTAACTGACCGACTTCTTGACAATTCGAAAGTGCATGTAAATGGTCTAATTAAAATAAATGCTTCGACTTTGACACAATAGTGGCATATTTAATTTAAATATAGAAAAAGCATGCGAGTTGACAACAGCTGACCACCCGGAACCACAAACAATTTGTCACTACAAACGACAAAATTCAACCCTCCACTTAACAGCCTTATTCTGAAAACCAATCCCTTTGCCTCATCTCCAACCTTCAGATATCATTACAACCATATGAAAAGTGGCTCCGCAATTACACAAGTAATCAGCTTTACTCGTAAATAACTAAGGACGTATTTGTGCGTGGCGGCGTCGCAGGCTGTGTCCAAACGAAGGGCGTTGCCATGACAACAGGTTTCATACTCACCCTAGAGTGCACCCTTGTTATTAATACCCGTAATAATTAAACTTGATTGCATTTCACGCCAGGTGTTGGATGACTCGCAAACTAATAACTGTTTCAATAGAGCGAAGGTGCAATTTGTTTTGAATGATCAAGACGTTTGAGAGCTACAATAAAGTTACGAAATCTTTATGTTTTTTTTTTCATATTAGAAGTCAATCAATGAGTAATTAGTGGTTATTTATTCATGATAGACCTATTGCGTTTATTGCAAGTGAATGATGGTTTTATTTCAGCTATGAATAATGAATGTCGGTTTCTCCGTCATTTCAAGGCTTGCCTTGTAATGTAAGATCATTCATCTTCTATACAAATAAATAATATTGATGTCTCTCTGAGCAATCACAAATTGACAGCTTTTTGCAAAATAAATAATACACGTTAAATCTGCAAAACGGCGAGACTGATTTTGACAAGATTTTCACTAGCAGATAGCCGTTAGTACAAGGAGGACTTAGCCTTCTTTAAATTTCGATTTTTTTTTATAGTCCCCGCAAATAAAATAGAACTTCACGATAACCGACATTCACGCGAACAGAGTCGCGGGCATAAGCTAGTTTCACAATAAATTGTCAAATTCTATCTAAAACAAAATTCACATTCGCTTGCCGTCACAAATAACATCTCAAATTTTCATATTCACATTGAATAAAAATCCGAATCGTATTCATACAAAACGGAACGTGACTTCTCTAAACCAAGTCTCGGATACGTATCCACAATTTCATTTTTTTTATTAATCAGCACTCCCCCTGTGGGGCAATTTTGTGAGTGAAGAGCTCTCCGTCGTACCCCGAAGTCAAGAGTCAGGGTGACAAAGAAAAATTGAGAGGGATCCGTGCCTTGGTGGAGTGACAAGGAAAAAAAACAAATGAATGTCGACATTTGACGTAAATGACATTAAGGAAGGCAAGTATGATTAGAGTGATCACTGGTGCATGAATACTTATGCAAAATGTTGAAGATGCGTGCGTGGTTTTGTCATGGATGTAGATTATTTGATAATTGTTAGAGGTCCCTTGGTAGCCGACATGCTTTGTGGATAGCCAATAGAGACGAATGTGTGAGTAAAATCATGATAGCTGTACTGATGATGAAGTTTCCCAAAGATATTATAATATACTTAAATGTATTGAAAACTTATACATAATATTGATTTTAAAATGTACAATTTATAAACAGAGGAGGGGCGCTCTTTGGACACCAAATAACTCGTCCACATTGTTATCAATAGAACAAGTGTAAAGTCTCGCAGGGCAATGCTGCATGTTGAAAAAATAAAAAGAAAAAAAAAACAAAGAAACATTTTTGGCCCAAGAAAATGCCAGCCCTGTGTTTTCCCAATACGTAAACATATAAATAATTATTATAATTATGGCCTTTTATCAACTTTATCGTCTTCATTCTATCAACTGAAGGATATAACGTCTGCTTAGCATATTCCTCCCACATAGATTCCCATAGAAAACCTCTTAAACCAGTATCTATCAAATGCAAAACAGCAAAAAGCGCTGTATAAACCGAACAGTGAACTCAGGCGACTAAAAGCCAGACATAGATATTTCAGCTCTATCAAGTACAATTCAGCACGAATTAATTGACTTAGATAAAAGCTTGTCTGACAACGTTAAATATTTCACCCAGGGATATTATAATTTCAAACCACGGATTATTAAGTGAATGGAGTGCTAACTCACATATTTTTTCCATGTTTTGACAATAATATTTAAGATTTATACTAGTGAGAAATAACTTCTGTCATCAGTGTTATCAACTGCGGGTTGTTCGCAAGAGATACCGCGCCACCGGAACGCAAAGGGCACAAGAAGGAACATGGGTGGGTTTTAGTCAGTAAAAGTCTGACATTCCCTCCTGCCCGCCCAGGGCGGGAGAAGTTATTTGATGATATCCCACCCACCAAAAAAAAAAAATCAGTGTTATCAAAGGATGTCCAATTGTATACTCATATATTTTAATTCTGTAAACGTTTATTGAATGTGATGATGGAAACATTGCTGTCGCTGCATTGCACAATACATGTGAGATGATCGTAACAGTAATTTAAATTAGTAATAACAATCGTTGATTGCAGACTCATAGCTACAGAGAGGTGACTTGTTCTTTCCTAATGATTACTTGGAAAGTCCAATGGGATATTTGCACGTCTCTTTGACGTCGTTCATATTATCACTTCATTCGCTTACCATTCTGTGGCGTCGACACAGCTGTCTGCTGTAATTTAGTTAACATTTTCCTTCTGAGAGATCTTGAACATTATTGAAAATTTGATTTGATGAGACATTGAATTTGCATAATAATCATTCTTGTGGTGATAAAGTACCTATCATATAATGATACTCGTACGAAAGTCATTATGTAATTTAAATTGAAGTGTTGCGTAATCATAAAACATTCTGTAATTAATTGAGATAGAAATAAGAAATTGTTTGTTTGGTTGAACGCGCTAATCTCAGGAACTACTGGTTCGAAATGAAAAAAATTTCTCATGTTGAATAGACAATTTATCGAGGAAGACTATAGGCTAATAACATCCCGCTACGACAAATAGGTGCGAAGCAGCAACAAAAAACGTAACTTAATGCGGGTGAAAAAAACGAAGCGAGCGAAGTCGCTGGCAGAAGCTGGTAACACAATAATGTCGTAAGCATTATTATACGAATGAAATATTAAACGAATGGTTTAAAACTAAATAAAAACTAAAAGATGTCAGCAACATATTCTTCTATATTGCTGCTGACTGGTAGCGTATCCTTCATGTATTGCAAAAAAAGCAAACAAAAATGTTGCTGAACAGAAAAAATAATAGTAAAAAGAGATCTGGCGTAGCGTTACGTACTTTCTGAGACACGGGGATGTCAAACCACTATCTTCCAAACTTCGGGGTGCTACTAAGAAATTCCGAATGTAAAAATTCACTAACACTTTGTCGGACCTGATAATCGAACTCAGGACATTCGCTCTTGGACCCCTAGAAAGTCTGTTATATGATTCATGCACCTACGTAATATAAGTACAAAGCAATACGCCATTACAATCGCGTGGGTTCCTTACGACGTTTTCTCCCTGTGTTCAAAGATAACGCTAAACAGGTTTCCTGAATGCCTATTCGTTAAATAACACAATATCGGTATTCAATCGTGTTCGAATTAGCTTTCATTGCTTTTCCATGCTAAAGTCTTAACTGCACATTACCTCTACATAGTTGTAATTCAGGTACAGTGCTGCTAATCCAAGCCGATAGACACATGTTTTTTCTATCACTGTGATATGTTTTTTTGGTTCTGGATCATATCTTGGGACATTCTGATTACGAAGAAATTGATAGTCAATGTTGTACATTAAAAAAAAAATTACACACATACACATACCATCACGCCTGTATTCTCCGAAGGGTTAGACAGAGGTGTACCAGTGTACACCCACAGTTAACCGGTATGTTTACGGTATGTAAAGGCCCCATGTACTATGGGGGCAAGCATATTGCCATTAACCGGGCTCCGAGCTGCTACTGAGAATTTCATAGAAAAACCCAATAACACTTTTTCCTCGACCTGGGAATCAAACCCAAGAAGACCTCTAGCGTAGCTGTCATGCTTAGGACCACTAGGCTAACGAGGCAGTTAAAAAATATTACTTATTTTAAAATACCTACAAGACTCCAAAATGCACAATGTATACGCGTTACCATACACAGTATATTTTTAATGCCAAAAATAATAAACCCAGCAATAATTTTTGATCATCGTTTCTTACTTTAATCGGCATACTGCCCTATCTAGTCAACAACTATGTGATGTGTCCTCTAACCATGTAGGTATATTAGAGGTAATAGTTATCATTCAATACAAATTTTCCCAAACAATACTGTTCCGTTTTACAGAGTTGTAAATAATAAAAAACGTGAAGTGATAATTGACTTTCGAAGCCGACTGTGCCTAGTGTGCCTACGGTTAGTAGGCTAGTTATCACTTAATCCGGGTTGTTCACTACACTCCCCGGAGCTGGTTAATCCAACTACATGATTGAAGATAGACTATATCCTATTAACGTCAGCTTCTGTACGTAGGCATCTAAGCAAAATTAATTATAGGAACATGTTACGTTAACCGACAGGCATATTGCTCGAAATCATAACCAGTTCTAACCAAGATATAATCTGTTATAGCAGTAGTCCTATTAAAACGGTATACATTATTTTACTCTGTGTATTTTTGGAAGGTCCTAGCATTCTTCAGCAACAAATAAGCTCGTTTAAACTAAGACGGTTTATTGCTCACGGCATCTGCACTCGTCGAAAGTCACGAACATTGGATAATAATTACAAAAAATGTCTGGAAAATTATGAAACAGTAAGCAGGGGCGAAGGGTGCATGAATTATCCATTACAACGACGGCTGGAGGTACCTTTGGAGCCATAATTCGTACTGGTTTCGTACGGGGTTCCGTACGATATTTATGGCGGTAGATAAGGCCTACAGATGGCGGGTCTACGGAGTTTTCCTCCCCTAATACTTGTTGAGTTACGGTCCCAATTTCCAGTTCTGCACTTCAGGTGTAGCTCCCCAATCGTTGGTTATCGGTTCTGTAAGATATCCTACGAAGTTATGGTCCCACCTTCTAAGTGGAATTTCGGAAGGACTTTTGTCACGGAAGGAATCTTTATGTGTTTAATCTTATCCAGTTACAAATTATTGAGAAATTAGAGACTTACTTTGCCCATAAACTGGGCTCGTAAGGGGTAAACTCCTGAAGTTATGGGAGAAATAATGTTTAAGTTATTTTATGATTCACGTGACAATCGCTCGTAATTTTGATATCTACAATATTTCTAGACAAATTGGTCGTCGTGCTTAGAGGGGTTCAGAGTTCAACGCTGATAAAATTTCAGGTTTATTTCTCTTTGTAATCTAATTATAAGCTATACAAATACGGAATTGAGATGTCCGTTTGTAAGGTCAAAGAACAGCTTTTTACAAAAAAAAAAAAATATGAATGTTTACACAGTACTTACAATTCAACATTTTGTCTATCTGAATGTCTACTACCTATCCTCTAAACGGCTGGACCAATTTGTTTGGGACTTTAAATGGCAGATGGATGATGTTATAAGGAGTAACATAGACTACTTATATTTTAGAAAAACATTTAGCGTTCTCTTCTTCTAACTGCCTGGGTAGCCTAGTGGTCCTAACCGCGATTGCTACGCTAGAGGTCTTGGGTTCGATTCATAGGTTGAGCAAAAAGTGATATTGTGTTTTTTATAAAATTCTCAGTAGGAGCTGGGAGGTAGGATTTGTGCCCGGTTAATAGCAATAGGCTCGCCCCCTATTACATGGGGCCTAAAGAAACCGGCGAACTGTGGGTATACGTTGGTACACCTCTGCCTAACCCTTCAGGGAATACAGGCGTGATGGTACCTATCTGTGATGGAATCATTTAGCGTTCCGCATAATCCTGTCATAGCCGACATTCACGCGAACCACCGGCTAAATCACCTGTATTTATATTTCCAATCAAAAATGCACCTTCAAGCCCAATACACAAATGATTAAATATATTTGCTATTGTCTATAAATTTTAATTCAAAACCAATTAAGGCCTAGTATTAGTCACGCCGAAAAAAAAAACGAACACAGAATTATGACATCGGCGTATATCGTGACGTCACGCAACGCTGTAGGTGCCTGTTTTTCGGTGATTTATGGCACAAAGAGAACCATGACTAATACCGAGCTTAATAGGTGCTTTGTCTATGGAAGCATTGTTTTTATTTATTATTCCGTGGATTTGGTAAGGGAATTGAAACATATGAGATGGAGATAGCGAAATTATTGTTTGTTCATGTTTATTGTACCCTGTAGGACGTTTTGTCTCTTTTTTCACAAGTGAGCGTTTGATTCAGAGTACTGCTTTCATTGTGACTGCTGTCAAACAGTTTAATTATGTTAGTTATAATACTAAGTGAATGTTTGAGTTATTTTTTATATCCAATACTTATAAATAATTTACCAACACCTGTAATCTCTGAAGTGTTAGGCAGAGGTGTAACAATGTACACCCACAGTTCGCCGGTATATTTAGGTCCCATGTAATAAGGGGCGAGCCTATTGCCATTAACCGGATACAAATCCTAACTCCGAGCTGCTACTGAGAATTTCATAGAAAAACCCAATAACACTTTTTCACTTGTTTCTGACCTGGGAATCGAACCCAAGACCTCTAGCATAGCAGTCGCGCTTAGGACCACTAGGCTACCTAGGCAGTTATGTTACTAAACGTTAACACGTTAACACGTTGTGTTACTAAAACCAAAAATAAAAATTGTCTCTCTGTATGTTTGTTCCGGCTAATCTTGAAAACGGCTGGACTGCTGATAGCTGATGCAAGTGTTTAAGGTTCCGCTCAAAAAAATTAAAGCTCACCAGAAATCCCCATTTACGCGGACAAAGTCACGGACTTAATCTAGTAATAAATAATAATTGGAAGGACCTCAAAGGGCATCAAAAAGCTCGTCTACACCGCTAATTATTTATTTATATAAAGCTTTGCCCACAAAATAGGTATAAAGCGTTACCATACAAACATGGTGTTAATTATATACTCGCAATATATCGCGTGTGTCTGAATTCAAGGAAACCACAGCATTATTAATGGCAAACGTGTATAACAAAAGAAAAAGGTATCTATAATAAGATCATAATATTACTAGCTTTTGCCTGCGACTTCGTTTGCCGTCTGCCGGTTAGCGCTGACGCAGACAAAAACGCGCAAAATCGGTTCAGTGGTTTAGTCTCTAGACAGACAGACAGAGCTACTTATTATATGCATTTATAATTTTTAAGTATGGATAGGCACGCAGAACACATTTAAACACTTCTTTGGGTAGCTTCTTGTTTTGGTACTTACTTGGTTAATTAATCAGAGTTTATTATTTTTATGTTCTCAGTCAAAGTTATATATTATTTACTGTAGTTGTTGTTGGCTTTGACTAAATGAGTCAAATATAAAACTCATTTAAGATGTTTATGCTATGGGATTATGTAATTTCAAGTTTGTCTAGATTGGCAACGCATTTGCATAGCCTCTAGTATTGCAGATGTTTATAGGCAGAGGTGACCACTTAACATCAGGTCGGCCGTCGCGACGTGCGACCTGATGTTAAGTGGTCACGTCACGTCGGCGTCGACTTGTATTCTTTCCAAAGATGTTTAAAAAATAAATAATAGATCCCTCCACTTCTACAGCACCAACTTTTATCTAAACAAACACCTACCATCACGCCTGAATTCCCCGAAGGGTTAGACAGAGGTGTACCAATGTACACCCACAGTTCGCCGGTATGTCTTAGGTCCCATGTAATAGGGGGCGAGCCTATTGCCATTAACCGGGCACAAATCCTAACTCCGAGCTGCTACTGAGAAATTTCTAATGGAAAAACCCAATTACACTTTGCTCGACCTGGGAATCGAACCCAGGACCTCTCATCAGTCGCGCTTGCGACCACGAGACCAACAGGGCAGCTAAACAAACTAAACTAAAAACACAAATTAGCGATCGTAATTCATAATGGTTGCCTTTCGAAGAGACAGGATGGCATTAGTATCCTCCATCATAAATGAGTTAACTGTACTTTGCATGGTAAAATAACCCTTCTGGCGGCTTAAGCTATCTTTAGCGATACGAAACTACGGCTTTTACCGCTGCTCCTAAATCTTATGATACTCCATAACATGGTAGAATACAGTAATTAAACTAATACAACCGTTAAAATTAATCCAGGATACAATACGGATGCAACCCAAAAGTTTTAGACATTCCCGGAACTAATTTCAAGTTGGACCCATTTTATATCCCAGGGGGGCAATGAAGGACATCTGATTATTATACCTATTATTAATTTAGTTAATGAGCTGGTTTGAAAGTTTCGTGGAATTGGAACATAAAAGAACAATGACTAAGTCTTTTTTTTTCGTAGGATTTTTTTTATGGGGTTAAATATCATAAAAAAAAATTCTTAGCCATTTTGGTAGGTAACTAAACAATTTTTTATTTAGAGTAAGATAAAATATACAATCTACCTTTAAGGGTTATACCTACCTCTATACAAGGTGTAAGGGTAAACGAGGAACTTTCTTTAAGGGAGTGCAGTACTCATTAAAATTAACAACTTTTAATACAGTACGAACCGTAATTTCGCGAAAAAACAATTGACTGCTCCACACTTATATGTGCGCATAACTCGACAACATGTAAGGAACAGCTGTTTATTTATTCGTAATTTTAAGTTTGATTTCATAGTGAAAGTAGTTTATTTTCATAAGCACTGCCCTTAAAGTACGTCTCTTGTTTAAACATCTTGTAATTATATATTTATGAATCGTTGACAGCATTCGTCACAATAATTTTGGGAAATATAAAGCATAAAGTCTATAAACCTGTACCTACACCACCAGTACAAAGTACGGACGAAATTAAATCAATGACGCCAAATGCTAAAATTTACCAAAATTATTAATTAAGCATGTGCGAGGAGTTTTCAACGCGTGCGCTGTAAGCCGAGATGTTTAATTTGCGTTTCCGCTCTCGCTTCAATGCGACGACATCTTAAAATTAAGATAGAAGTTAATTAAGCGTATGACTAATTCAAATAATTTATTCCCTTGCTCTTTTAACTGCCTCCTTTATCGCTACAAGGTACATATCTTTGCTATTAAGATCCTCGTTAACCGTTAACTGCCTCGTTAGCCTAGTGGTCCTAAGCACGACTGCTACGCTAGAGGTCTTGGGTTCGATTCCCAGGTCGAGCAAAATGTGTTATTGGCGTTTTCTATGAAATTCTCAGTAGCAGCTCGGAGTTAGGATTTGTGCCCAGTTAATGGCAATAGGCTCGCCCCCTATTACATGGGACCTAAAACATACCGGCGAACTGTGGGTGTACGTTGTTACACCTCTGCCTAACCCTTCGGGGAATACAGGCGTGATGGTATGTATGTGCTATTAAGATTATTAAAACAATAAAGGTGTTTTAATTGGGAAACAGATAAAACGGAATGGAAAAATGTAAGTCCATGTAGCGCTATCCTTTTTTACTTTTTCATCCTACACATTTTCCAGTGGATTTCCAGCATTTGAAAAGCTTTGTATAAAGTAAATTATCGTGCACTCATTACCGAGCGCACAGCCATTTTCTTTATCTATACAACACCAGACGCCCTTAGGGAAAAGTTACGTGAAAAACGTTATTCTGAATACCTCTAATGGAAAATTAGGAGTCGTTACGAAACAAAAAAGAACGATTGCTAATCGGTGCAAGCTCACATTGTTCAAGCCGATACGATCGTTCGAGCGTTCAAGTCGAAACCGTGTAACAAATTCTCAACGCTTTAAACAGACACGTAACAAAACAGCGGAATTAGCCGCCAAGAACCCTCTGACTTTATCTACCGCCATATTTTTAAGTAAATTACAAATAGGTATAGGGCGCACCGTGCCATCAGTTGTGCCGTGCGTGTTATCGCGACGGGGGGATCGCGAGCCGGGCACCTTACAGAAACTGCTACAGCTGGGTGACACAGACTAGAAGATTCAGTTGGACTACTGGCACTTCAATTCACGTAGTCGCCTTGCTCCCTTTGATTGATACATTTGTTGTTAGCAGTTTTGGGTTCATTAAAATTGCACGCAGATTTTTTGTGGATAAAGTTGAGATATATTTTGCATAACCGTGTTACTCAATAATTGTATCCAAACGGGGTTTCACGTCTTTCTTGGTCATAAAATGTCTAATTGAATTCCAATCTACGATCATTACAATCCGACAATTTTCTAACAAAATTGCAGTTTCCAATAATAAAGTTAAATGCAAAAATATCCTTAAATCCCTATTAGACACAGTCCTTAGAATTATCGATTCGATATTGTATGGTGGATAATTGACAATAATCATAGCAAAAAACGGAAACTTGTTTTTCTCGTTTTCACAATTAAAACTCAAGGTCTGGACCCTACAGTCGGCATGTCTTTAGTAAAATAAACAAAACGATTTTAATAGTTTTGTAAACCTGTCTTTTTAATTGTCCAACTGTATTTTTTTAGTCTACGGTTGCCTTTATTACGGCTGGAGTAGTTATAGTCTGTACGATCAACGGTCGGAAACGTATTTTTTCGTCTAGTCTCCCCGTTGCATTTTCAGGCTTTCCAAGCTGACGGTTTTTCCTTTCCGACAATGATAACGTCGTTAGTAGGGGACTTTGAGCTCCTAAAGACGTGATAGTTTGTTGATGGCGTCAAACTTTCACGTTTATTTCTTGTTTGAATTTTTTCATATTTTTTGCTAAAGAGGTTAAAATATTGACAGCTTTTTTGTACTGAGTCTTAGTTAAGTTTTTTATAGCTACTATATTTTATAACGACAAACATTGTCGTCTTGATAAGTAACTATTAAAAAATTATCTCATCATCATCATATGAGCCGAACGACGTCCACTGTTGGACATAGGCCTCCCCTATAAATAGCCACAATGACAGGTCCTCTGCTGAAAAAAATGCTATAAAATACATACATACCCTCACGCTCTTATTCCCCGAACGGTTAGGCAGAGGTGTACCAATGTACACCCACAGTTCCCCGGTATATTATAGGTCCCATGTAATAGGGGAGCCTATTGCCATTAACCGGGCACAAATCCTAACGCCGAGCTGCTACTGATAATTTTATAGAAAAACCCAGCAACGCTTTTTGCTCGACCTGGGATTCGAACCCAAGACCTCTGGCGTAGCAGTCGCATTTGGGACCACTAGGCCAACGAGGCAGTTAAAAATCCTATCCTAGAACATAATCGATTTAAAAACACTTTTTTTGCAAACAATTAGAGAATGGTCCATTCCAGCAAAGATAATGTGAAGCACTCACGACATTAAAGGTGAAGAATTAAAAATCGCTTGCAAAAAGCATCGGAGAGTCTCTTTGTGTTAAATCGTTAACTGCTTTTTCCCATCGAGAGTAAAAGAAATAAAAAATCAAATGCGACCGCTTTCCCCGATCGAGTGTTTGTTTGTCTTATTCTGTTTGCTCTGAGGCAAACCAACTGCTGTTGGCACAAAACGGATCCACCGACTGTATGCCCTCATACGAAGCCGGGTGGTCTTTATCATTTTCAATGTAAACTCGGCGTTCAAACACTATATAATATTATACCAAAACAACCAACAGCGGCTCCGAAGATGTTGAAAGAAGATTTCTTTTGCCACTTAGCAGTTAATTGCTTGATAATTTTATTTTCAAATGGATAAATATTTTTCTTTATTACTTTAAGAAAGAGAGAGTGAAAAAACAAACAGTGAAGTTAATCGCTTTTCTAAAACACATGTACTTTTGCGTAATGCTTTTTTTATTATCGACAAGTACTTGTCCGATCAGTCGGTCAGGTACTTCAACCGAGTGTAAGTCATGTCTTTGAAGTGGTATACAAAGCTGAGCTATCAAACGATTGCGCACACATCAGACCAAATAAATCACAAACTTAACGAGTTTCTGGCAAACATTTGTGGACGGAGCCAACATTTTGATTATTTTACAAATACTCGACGTGTAATGGTCCATGGGAGTTCTGTTTACTGTTTTACGGTACGTCAGAATAGATAGTCGATTGTTGGGCAACCATACAAGTATTTGTTTAGCGGTGCGCGTGCGATGCCGTGACACTATGGTAATACTCATCTAAAATATGCATATCAATATTTTAGTCTATAAAAGTCGCGCTCGAATGTACCGTAAAGTGTAGGCGGCAGTTCGTTTTATTGTAGATACAATGCTTTATTGAACGATGACATGCAAAATGAATTGCTTTTACGGTTTAAACACTACGCAATGAATCGGAGATTATGGTCTTTGGAGGCATAATTCAAAAGCTCATATCTGCTTTGCTTCGGTGCGATTACGGCTGTGTTTCGTGTCAGCTACAATGAAGGAGGCAGGTTGTTTCCACCAGGGGTCTGTCGGGACCTCAGAGAGACGGCGCCCCGCGGCGGCGTGAAGCGAAAACCCGCGCGTCGATATTAACCGTCGCTATTACTCGATGATGTATTGATGTATTAACTCATTAAAATACAAACCAGTTTTAAAGTTAAAGGTTAAAGACTTCATAAAAAACGCACTCACTTTCGTTCCCCGCTGTGTCAAAGAATTCAAATGAAGCGTGAACGCCTAACAACAAAAGAGTTATGTTAACTATTGTATGAAGATTTTAAGACACAGTTTGTTTTGTGCATACACACACGTTCAACAATTACGCGATTATATCTGGTATATTCACAGAACAAGCAAGCAGTGCTAATAGGACCGTATCAAGTAGCACGGTTATCTTTGAAATGGTTAATTTGGATAATATAGCCAGCTTCTGTTCCTAGTTTATCTTAAGCTTTTAAACCTAATAGAAACTAATTATGCGCGTAGATAAGAGAATTAAGTAGATTCTCACGTTACCTGTATGGATGAAGAAATTTCTAAGTTACCTATGCTAATTTCAGAACTTGTTAATCTATTATGAACAGATAGGCATCTTTGTTAATAAAAATCAAGATCTAAAGTTAGGTAGTTAAGTTTGAAATTCCTGTTAGTTTATATGTTTGAATTTACTCGTCATTTCTGAATTTCTAATGTTTGGTACATAATGTAGTAATAGTAGTTTTTATGCAAGCATCGTATTAACGTGTAGTCCTATGTACAAAATATTGTCAACGAATAGGTATGGAATTTATTCGCAGTCTTCTCCATGCGAAACTACCTTTTGGTTGGGTTAACTAGATAAAATTTTTGTTTCTTGTAAGTATATGACTTACAAATGTGCCTTTTAATGGTCTAATTTATGGTACAACCATATTTCAATTATTAATATATGGATTAAATATTTACAGCCTTAAAATTAGATTAAAAAAACATTAATTAGGTACAACAAAAAATAAACTAAATGGCATCAAAAATGGTCTAATTGAAATAAATGATTTGAGTTTGACTTTACTTTAAACTTTCACATTTTCGTCGGTTTCTGAACTGCTAGTACTTTTATCTTCTAACTTAACTGCGTTGGTACAAGTTAAAACAATTTGTGGTTAAATAAAAATCATTAAAAACTTTTGGCCGCGCACTCACGCCCGAGGTTTCGACAGTTGGATTGTCGGATTCAACAAAATATGGCGCCCGTCCACGAAACTTTTTTATTCGTTGCCACTGCATTTAATGGGTTGTCAAAACTTTACTTTGTTCGCTTGCGACATACTGAAACCAATATTTTTAGACGTAAAAATTATGATGACAGTGAGAGAGTAGTAGTAGCAAAGTCATTTTCTTTATTATTTCCAAATAATACATCTATTTTCTTATATTGGTTTTTTACTGTTATTTTTATTACCGTTTATTAAATAATTTAGGTTTTCTACAATAATTTCTACAAAAAATTATGTTTACAACAAGAATAATGTAATCCGGGTTTTGAAAAATCTTAATTTTAAAGTGTCCGTGGAGTTTCTTCCTCGTTCTTCTGCGTAGGAATCTACCTACGTATTGGAACGAGCGAGTAGCTTCAACTTCCTGATTATTTTATTTATTTCAACTTTCTGATAATTTTATTTTAGCTCCTTGATAATTTTAAAAAAGTCTGTAAATAAATGGTTTTATGACATACATTATTTTACTTTGACGTTGATAATTGAGCGTAGTGTAATAGGTATAGTAGCCGCCACGACTCGTGAGCACATACGTCAAGTTGGGGTTCCGGTCGGTCCGATCGGTCCGACTGACGAACCAATAGCGTGCAGCGTCGGCGACCCAAAAGACCAAGAAAGGAACCCAAAAATGAACTTCTCGTTTGTGCTCACGACTCGACGCGGCTACTGTATCTACATAAAGGCTATAGGGGTGTAGTCGAACAAATTATTTGGCACAGAGTAAACATGCAATCAATGTAATCAATCATTTTACATCACTCTCATAAGCTTAAAAAGTAATTACGAACACAAAACCTGATATTGTAGTAGAAAGATGAATCTGTACGCGTTGAAGCTGTTAAAGGGTAAAGGAGTTAGCTATTCTATTCCATGCTAACATATAAAGTTCACATAAAGACTTGTACAAAATTTTTGTTATGAAAATCTACGAAAGTTACGGACCATTTTTCCTTGTTTTTATTATTCTTAAGAACTAGGCCAAGAGTTTTACGCACATGTTTACAACCTAGAATCTTATTACTTTGTTTACTTACAAAACCACGCTAAAACTACTGTCTCTTAGCCTATTTTCGTACATTTACTTTGTAACATTTTTTGCAATATAAAAGGACAGAGAAGGTTCTTTACGTAAGTAGCAACTTATCACTGTTTTGTTACAAAATAGTGGCACAAACAAGACTGTTAGGCCGTAATACCGTCGCCTTTGGCGTTAAGTAGTCTTTATGAGTGTTAAACCTCTCCCGGTGATAAACCCGAAGTAAAACGAGATGAGTGCATAAATATCACCTTAGTACCAGATTGTGATCAGAGAATAGACTTCTTTTGTACTTTACCAAGGTTTACGACATCGTGCCTATAAAATCTGATATTAGCTTTCCGCCCTTGTAAAGTGTCCTTTAGTAGGTATATTTTTTATGGTAATACGTGCTCAGTATGGATAATTGTTTTGAAGATGGTGTTAATTGCTTGGTTAAGGTTGAGTGATTTGAGTGTAGTGTCAATAAATTGGAGAAGTCATAAATGTATTTGCATAATCCGTGTTAATTCATGCGTGTAAATAATTGTTTGGGCAGACGTCCATTCAAATGGGTTATCAATAAGTGCCTAGCTAAGTACTGATTTAGCTTTCAAGTAGGTACTGACGCAATGCTGATGGGGTCATGGATCGGGTTACTGGAATTCAAAATCCGAAATCAACAAAAATCTATTGCCGCATGTATCATCACTTTAAAACGCTCAATTGATTTGGCTGTTTTTTTTTGTTCGTAATGAGATTTCTATGAAGGAAAAGCCTTGAAAAATCCATTAGAAAAGTCGAAGAAGACGAACTTAAAGATCACTTGTGCCACACGTACATTTGGAAATTTGGATGAAAGTTTTGAAAATAAATCTCAATAATAAATATTACGTTTAGTAAATTGCACCGTTACGTTTAGTAAATGCGAAATTGGGGCGAGTCGCTAGTATTGGTTTAATTACTAAAATCCATATTATGTGCAAACCAACTGTCAAGTTTGTTTTGTTCTACCATCGAACAGTTTATCTCATAAGGCCATTTAGAAATTATTAAAACGAGTTTGAATATGATTAATCCAGCCATTACAGTACTTACCTACATCAACACATACCATCACGCCTGTATTTCCCGAAGGGTTAGGCAGAGGTGTACCAATGTACACCCACAGTTCGCCGGCATGTTTTAGGTCCCCTGTAATAGGGGGCGAGCCTATTGCCATAAACCGGGCACAAATCCGAACTCCGAGCTGCTACTGAGAAATTCCTAATAAAAAAACCCAATAACACTTTGCTCGACCTGGGAATCGAACCCAAGACCCCATACTCATCAGTCGCGTTTGCGACCACGAGACCAACGGGGCAGTTACCTACATCAAAGTTGAAATAAAAATTAATGGTTCAGAGAGAGCAAGCTCCAACAATATCTCTGCAGATTATTAAAAGCCAATGAATGAAAATGGATACAAATTGATACAAACAATTGATACAAAGTTTTAACTTCCTTTTATATCAAAGATGCCATATCCATAATTTATAGCGAAACTAAAAAAAGCACTCGAAGTCGTAATTAATTAAAATGTCCCCGGGCGGACGGCCATTACCGGGGATGAAAAAGCGATTTCCCCAACAGTGGGTTTTAAAGGAATCGACGCGTCCTCAAGTCCATTCTAGTGAATAAGAGGGTGCCCCGACAGTGGCTTATAGACTTCTGAAAGGTTCTTTGAGAAATGCTTCAAAGATTTTATTGACGTATTCCGTCTGGTAATGCCTTTGTTTCCATTGTTGAGAAAACTTTGCCAGAGTCCTTTTTGAAAACTGTATCAAAAGCTTCTTCATTTTCTGCGGAATCTGTTATTCTGGGCTGATTAAATTTTGTACCAAGACGTGAAAGTACCTACGTAATAAAAATGGAAAATGAATATACTATTTAGGTAAAAATACCTCTCTTTTACGACCCCTGGCGGGTTAACCCTTGCTTGCTGCTAGCTTTACGATTTTTGCGAGATTATAAGTAGGGACAGGATTATATACACTCACGCCTGTATTCCCCGAAGGGTTAGGCAGAGGTGTAACAATGTACACCCACAGTTCGCCGGTATATTTAGGTCCCATGTAATAAGGGGCGAGCCTATTGCCATTAACCGGGCACAAATCCTAACTCCGAGCTGCTACTGAGAATTTCATAGAAAAACCCAATAACACTTTTTGCTCGACCTGGGAATCGAACCCAAGACCTCTAGCGTAGCAGTCGCGCTTAGGACCACTAGGCTACCGAGGCAGTTTACGGATTTTTAAGGATTATACTTTGGCGGTTTACTCAAAATGCTTATAAAATATGTTAAGTAGCATGACTTCAGTGTTTTTAACAGTGAATAAACTTTACAACACCCTTTAGCATACACTACTAAAAAGCTTTAACCATTACAAGTAGTTTATTCCTAGTGTTCCTAACCGCTCCTGCTACGCTAGAGGTCTTGGGTTCGATTTCCAGGTTGCGCGAAAATTCGAAATTCTCAGTAGCACCTCGGAGTTAGAATTTGTGCCCGGTTAATGGAAATATAGGCTCGCCCCCTATTACATGGGACCTAAATATACCTGCGAACTGTTGGTGTACATTGGTACACTTCAGCCTGACCCATTAGGGAATACAGGCGTGATGGTATGTAAACAGTTCATAGTCTCTTAAAAAGAAGGTAGTTTCGTATGCAGAAGAATGGGCAAGAAATTTCTATATGATAACTCAAAACTTAAAAATTATGTAAGTAGGTACTGCTACACAGATCAGTCTGCCAAATGTGGTGACAATTATGTAGTGTCGAATTCAAAGCTCGACGTAGAAGAATTTGGGGTTGTATATTGAGCATTGGACGTATACGATGTTATGAGATCCTACCTACATGTCTGCTGTGTTTGAGATTGAGAAAAGTTGTACGTATGTTTGTGCAAGCTGTGTATCAACAAACATGTGTCTGTTGACGTAGGTGTAGCCTCGTGTGTTTAACTTCGTGTATTGTTCGTGTGTAACTGCCTCGGTAGCCTAGTGGTCCTAAGCGCGACTGCTACGCTAGAGGTCTTGGGTTCGATTCCCAGGTCGAGCAAAAAGTGTTATTGGGTTTTTCTATGAAATTCTCAGTAGCAGCTCGCAGTTACAATTTGTGCCTGGTTAACGGCAATAGCCTCACCCCCTATTATCCATCACGCCTGTATTCCCCGAAGGGTTAGGCAGAGGTGTAACAATGTACACCCACAGTTCGCCGGTACATTTAGGGTATATTTTTGCCGGTGTCTAGAAGCGTTCATGTTTAAGTAAAATGGAATGCCAAATGTAATATGGGGTTTTACATTGTATTCCATTCTATTTTTAACGGATAAGTACCACACGATGAATTTGCTTCACAAGTTTAATTAATCCGTTAACAGTACTAGTGTAGTGATGCCCCAAACCACAATAATTACGTCAATTAATGCGTAAAGTAGTCCTTTGACATTAATAAAATGATTCCATCAGGGATGGTAATCTGACAGAGATAAACAAATGAACATTGTTCGTGTTACTTCTATTGAAGTAACAACAGATCACTTTCAAAAGATAAACGTAATTGGAAAGAGATTTCGCCTTTTTCTTAATTAGCGCCTGTAATGAAATTTCCTTCATCAACCGGTATTAAGAGAGAAAGTTTCGGGCATTAATGCAAAATAACGAGCGGATCGACCCAAAGCCCGGAACCCGAGGGATGCCGGGATCCCAATAAGTCCGGAATAGGACCCAGCGCTAATCGCGTTTGTAGCCAGTTGCGAGATCGCCAGATTAACGTCACTATAGTTACCGTCAGATGGGTTCTGGCGTACGACCGGGTGAACATAATAACGAAATGGTTATACTCTGCTCGCTTGAGTCTGTCGACCAAAATGTCTATCTAAAGGGTTTGTCAAAGTGGACGTACCGCCATAACAATATTATTGATAGAGTGCTTTTAACCTAAATACTTTAATTTTTCATACTCATTAAATGTTGATTTATAAATATCGTGATGCCTCGGTAGTTAATTCTCCCGCATTTCATGTATGTGGTTATGTGTTCTAAACCTGACAAGTACCAATGTGACATTGTCATTCCATATGTACTTTCTAACTGCCGCGTTACCCTAGTCATCCTAAGCACGACTGCTACGCTAGAGGTCTTGCGTTCGATTCTCAGGTCGAGCAAAAAGTGTCTTTGGGTTCTCCAATGAAATTTTCAGTAGCAGCTAGGGAGTTAGGATTTGTGCCCGGTTAAAGGCAATAGGCTCGCCCCCTATTACATGCGACCTAAAAATACCAGCGAACTGTGGGTGTACATTGTTACACCTCTGCCTAACCCTTCGGGGAATACCGGCGTGATGGTATGATGTTAACAATTTCCATTACTGATGAAAAATAAATTACAAGTCTAGTTAAGTGTCGAATGCCAAAGGTTTCATTACTAGATAATCAGAAAGCATAGGCCTCTTCGTAACTAAACGCAAGTTTATGTTTATCGTAAAATAGGTAGGTTTATAGAGAAAAACGGTTATTTAGTCAACGCCTCATTACAATGTACATCCTCCTAATTTTGTTACTTAGTAGGCTTTCTTTGCCTGCCTTTATTGCATTATACTAGGCTATTACTACCTTCTTCTATTGCTAGTTAACGGTATTTATGGAGCCTTTTTCAGCGCCTTGTTTTTAGACAAGCTTTAGGTCGGCATTTATAGAGTTTATTTTTAAATATCTGCAGTGTTATTCTGATAAAAGTTTCCTTTGACGACTTTAGGTGCAGAGAGCTTTAGGTGACCGGTTTTACTTAATGGGATTGATAGCTCACGTCAATCTCACTTCACCGAGACATTTACCGAGGGACATTTTGACAGAATATTATAGACGGTTAGATGGTTAACTGTTAACTGGCCCGTTGGTCTCGTGGTCGCAAGCGCGTTGATGAGCACGGGGTCCTGGGTTCGATTCCCGGGTCGGGTAAAAAGTGTTATTGGATTTTTCCATTACAAATTTCTCAGTAGCAGCCCGGAGTTTGGAAGTTGGTGGTGTGACACTCCCGTGCCTCGGAAAGCACGTAAAGCCGTTGGTCCCAGCTGTCATTCGTAGATCTTTTACAGTAGTTACGGATAGTTAGAAGCCAGGAAGTCTGACAACCAGTCTTACCAACGAGGTATCCTGTTACCTAGTAACTGGGTTGTGGAGGTCAGATAGGCAGTCGCTCCACGTAAAACACTGATATTCAGCTGCATCCGGTGAGACTGGAAGCCGACCCCAACATAGTTGGAAAAAAGCTAAGCAGATGATATAGACTGTAAGATGGTACTAATATTTGATAATTTGTGATCATGGTAAGTGATCATGACAAGCTATTGATTTACGCATAGCTCAGTAATTACAGCAATTGAGGTTTTTTTTTAAATTGAATAGAACGATGTAGTAGGTACCTTTAGGCTACATTTGCCTTAACACTACTTTCCTTTCTGTGGGTAAAAACAATATTAAAAACATACAGATTTCGTCATTAACAAAAACAGAACCGTTGTTAGTCCTGTCCTAAAGACATGCAGTGCAAAAACGACATGGAAATAATAATATACCGGCGCCAAATTATTATCTCCGATGACGAATTTCAACCTAACCGAAACATAAAGTATAACAGACTAATCCCGGATAGGGAAGGCTGTTCCGCTAATGATAGCATTAAGTCCCGATGTGACGAGGGACAAGCTGCTCGCCATTTCTCGGATCCAATCCCTCGGTGGGACAAAAAATTGAGCAAGTACCAAACCCGAATTACGCCTGTCCAACTTGAGAGAGAACCTCAAAAACGGTAAAGCCCTGACAAAGTGCTTTAGAGATAGTATCATTTGTAACAAAACTATACTGCAGTGACCTTGAGCAACATAGTCAAAGACTAATGAATCATTTATTTCAATTAGACCATAGGCACTTTAGATCGTGATGTATCAAAAAAAAACTACTGCCGCTTCTAAAAGATAGTTTCGTATGGACCTAAAATGAAAATCACTTAAAGTACGACAATAGGTACCAAATACTACAAATTAAGAAACGAGAGCTACGTTATTCATCTTTCATCGTCAATCAATCCTTTTCTTAATTACGCCGAGAGTAGCTTCCAGTCTAACCAATGGCGTTTAAATACCAATATTTTACGCTGAGTTACTGCAATCTGACCTCCACGTTGTGTGGTCTTGACTTCGAACGAACCATTTGACAGTTTCTATGAATATCGAGAAGTGAGAGACACGAGCAATCATCACAGCGTTTGCAGGACTACTTTCTGAATGCGGAAATTATAGCAGTACAATATATTTTTTCATCAGCAGTAATTGAAACACAAAAACAATACTTGCCCACACTGGCTGTTATAGCAACTTTCAAAGCCTACTGTAAGATTTGTAGACAGCGAGTGGTAGTACAGCATGCATGTTTTTTGCCTTCATAAAAAAAATCTAATACAATGCCAGCACATGTTACATTAAATTTTACACTAAAGCCTCCGAAATGTTTTCTCAGAACAGTTCGGTTGGATCCGGATGTCATTTGATCACGATCTGTAAAAGATTTGTTTAAAAATCCGGTAATTCCATCTATTGTTTCATCTTCTACTTGATCTTCCGCCTCTTCTTTGTCATCAATAACCACACTATAAGTCACAACAATATTACAATGACCCAAAGCAGTTATCAGTTCACAAACGATACCATTATTCCCATCCGGAGACACGTCGGGTGACACCGTCATAATCAATTATATTCATTATGTCATCTCCTAGGCACGGACGCTATCTATTGCGTACTAATTGTGTAATAATTATTCTATTTTAGTGGTTACGTCGTCAATGGGAATTTATGATCATTTGAATTGACAGTGTTTGTGACTGGGCTTTGAAGTGAATTGTCCGATTATAGAGCTGTTGAATAGATATTATCAATTGGATTGTAAATTAAATTTGTTTAAATTAATTCAGAGTATCTCAGCTTGTCAATATATTTTCCTCGATACCTTTTTAACTAACCATAGCAAAGTTTTAGAAAGATATTGTAAAAAATACCAACTGTAAGCAAATAATCGAAACTAGATGCACATTGAGAGAACTGGTTTTAGGTCGGGTAAGGAAAGAATATCTGAAGAGACTTGGAGGAGAGTTTTTGCTAACAGTAAGTTATTATAAGCGAATTGAATAAAAATGCATAGAATCATGCATTTCCTTAACTTAATTTTACTTTTAACATCACGATAGCTCCAGTATCCACGTTATGACCCCCTACATCGACAGCCCATTTGTTTCAAATGCATGTACAAACATGATTGTACCTAATTAAATCACCGTGGTTAATTGGATTTGTACAAACCAATCAACACAGCAAACATTAGTGTATGGAATAATTAATTGTTTAATGATGCTTGAATCTTATGATGGGTAAATCAATTTGAAACCGTTGCAAA